>JASMMZ010000005.1:23146666-23389597 GCA_038502455.1 Anisogramma anomala | reverse complement strand
GGTCGAAGGCACCAATTCTTTTTCTTCTTTTTTGCTTTTGCCTCTTGATTATTTTATTTTTATCGATTTTTACTTAATTTTTTTATTTATTTTTTTATTTATTCGTATATATATATATATATATATGTATATATATATATATTCTTTAATTTAGTGGCTCCTCGCGTTCGGGAATTCGGCTCTAGGCCCGTCTCCCCCAGACTTGCTAGCTGATCGTCCGTCCCCTGATGGCAGATAAGCGTGGACGGAAACCTGCGGTGCAAGTCAGCAAGCGAGCAAAACCAAGTGAAGGGCGTGTATATACACCATCTCCCGGCACCGCGCACCGCCGTCCGCACCTCGGTCCCCGGCGACGAGCCGTTGCTGCGGAACGCAAATATGCGGCAGGGGGGAGTACATGGACTCGTCAAAAGTATACATCTCCGTGAGTGAAGAGGGAAAAGGGAAGACAAGAAGAACCCAGCAGAGCGCAGTGGATGGGAGAAGGAGTCGGTCAACATGAGTGTGTGTGTGTGTGTGGAGATGTAGGGAGGCATGTTGGTGTTCTGACCCCGCAGGCTCGGCCTTTCTGCCAATGGCCCTCCGTGGATTTGGGTCTTCTGCGCGGTCCTGCGGGTGTGTGTTTGGGATGGGCCTGTGATATGTACATATATATCACAGTAGTGAGTTGATGTATGGATTTTGGGAATTGCGAGTTGATCAGCGTCTGAAAGCAGTTTCTTGTGTGTTGATTTATTTGTGGGTAGATTTGCTGTCATGACCGTTCTTCCTTGAACGACTTGAGTGAGTGCTTTTGAAATGACCGGCTCAACCAACTCTATAGACTCTAGTAGACGTACCATCGAAGCTCATGAGGTAACGGGGTATCCTGTCCTTCCCAAATGCCCAAGCCAGCGGCTTTTGCGAACCGCATATGCACGCACCCCAGTCTGCTTCCCATCTTCAACACAGAAGACATGAACTGGTTTCGACCGAGTCCCTTGCCTACCCTCGGCCATGACGTCGCCCGCGGCGATAGCATGCCCATCCCTCAAGACTCCCCCACCCCAAACCGCAGCCCATCCAGCGCATCCTCGTACTTGGCCGGGCTGTGGTCCGTCAGCATCGTCGCGCCAAACCGCACCTCCCGAAACCGCGCCTCCACATCCCGCACATACTTGAGCACGATTCTTCTCGCCGGTCGGCCCACATACTGGAAGCTCTGGTTCCCCTTGCCCTTGCCAGTCCCGCCACCGCCGCCGCCATCGCTGTCATCCGTCATGCTGCTGCTGGCGTCCGGGTCGATGAACGCGTCCCGCTGCAGCACCATTTCCGTCTCCACCACGAACACCTCGCCCGGGACCAGGAGCTTCTCGCTCTGCATGCTCGCGCGCAGAGTCTTGAATGCGGCGAAGGCCCACTTCTCGTCCTCCTGGTCCGCTTCCTTCTTCCTGCTGCCGCTGTTGCCGGCCAATGTTTCCATCAGGCCGCCTTGGAGCTCCTCCCAGATGCGCTGCTTGATCTCCGACTTGGCGTCAGTGTTGTCAGTCTTGAAGGCGAGCGCTACGGCCTGGAAGTCGTGGAGCACGCCGAGCGAGAGAAAGGGGACGAGGTCTTGTCCGTGGACGACGGAGGTGATGAGGCCGCGGGTGGCATTGCGCAGCGATGGTGACATGGTGGCTGGTGAGCCGTAGGCGTAGACGTGGATCGGTCGACCCGAGGGCAGGAAGTGATCTGATGATGTGGAGACGACACCCGGTGCGGTGAGGAGGCGGGTGTGGGGAGCGTCGGACGTAATGAAGGAGGTGCCGCCGTCGAGAGGCTTGGAGAGCATCACACCAAGGAGAGCAGTCACGGCACCACCGAGCGAATGTCCCGTGAGAATCAGTCCGTAGTCCGGACGCGTCTCAAGCGCGGCCTTGATGGTCACCAGCACGCGTCCATCGCCGCCGTAGAGGAGGCGGCGGGCCGATGCGTGCACACCTTTGTGGACTTTGTAGCTTTTCCCGCGCCAAACGAGGTCATCGTAGTCGCAAGTCATGTCGGCCAGGACGTCCTCGAAGCCAAGCGTGCCACGGCAGGCCAGTACGACGGCCTTGGATTCGTCGTCGATGGATATGTAGTGCACCAGCGGCACGCCCGTATCGGTGGATCCTGTCGAGTCGCTGCCTCCTTGAGTATCAACGAAGGATGAGATAAGAATGGACTCCGGTGGGCATCCTGTGTGGTGTGCGAAAGAGCGCTCTTCGTGGTGCGTGCTGTCTAAAGCTTTCAACATAGGTGGCGTGCTCTTGGAAATGCCAAAGACTTTGAGGAAATGGGACCCGTAGGCGGCGGAAGAGAAGCGCATATAGCGGTTGACATTGCGGAGGAGATGAAAGCGTGGGAACGTCATCTCTATCTGTCCAGTGCGACGCAAAATTGCTAGGGAATCAGCATCGAAAGGACTGGTCTGGAAGTAAGACACTAGAGAAGTCTGCGACTCATTGGTTTGAAGAGTATAAATGCTTGGTGAATGACTTTGTGACGTCCCTCCCCGGTGGTTCCTGTCATTATTCGAAGGCGACGGAGGAGGCTGTCTGACATCCCTCTCTGGCCAGGACTTGGCCATAGAGCTGCGCGCAAGGCTGGGGGACACAGGTCGACAGCCTTCCATAGAATGGACGGAGAACGTGTCGGTATGCGCGACAAGCGAGTCTCTCTTCCGCTCAAGCACCGATATATAGCTGGCCCGGGATGGGCTGCGCGGTGTGGTTCCTTCACACTCAGCGACAGCCCGAGTTGCAGGTGGCTTCCTCTGTAATATGCCCTGGGGCGCTTGTGGAGGTTCTCGTTTTGGAATAGGCCCACGACTTGGGACGGTCCAATTTTCCCTAACACATATTGCTGACCCCGGGTTTGCCGGCGTGGGTCGCCCAAGAGGTGTCTCAGCTCGAGGCTTCCCTTCGGTAGTCGTGGAAGAAGTAGACGGAGCTTCAGCGTTATTGCCTTCTCTGGCCATGAGACTGGACGAGGTCGAGCCCGCGCCCTTCTTCAAAGCGTTCCGAAAACGACCTTTCTTCTCAGACGACGGCTTGGAAGGCGACGGCTTGGCGTCATCTCTACTTAGCTTCTTAAATGATAGTCTGGACATAGAGGATTGCATCTTTCGCGGGGCTTCGTTACTGGAAATTGATGCAGATGGAGTGACGGGCATTCTAGCTCGTTTCTGGTTTGCCGACGGTTCAGGACTGGGGGGTCTAGGCACTATGATTTGCCTCGGCTTATTGGACAAGTCTTTACGAATAGTAGGCGGGCCTTGCTCCAGACGATCTGGAGATGCTGGTTCCAGCAAGGCTCTCGGGAACGATGTGGAGGGTGATCTTGACGGTGGTACCGGCTTATATCTTTCTTTGTCGTCTTCCGGGAGAGTGGTATCGTCTCCTAGAACATGGCTGTCTGAACCATCACCAACATGCGCGACGATTCGTGGGACACTGCTGTCCTCGTCGCCCCGGGCCATTTCGGTGCTCCTCAACTTGTTCTTGTTAACTCGGTAGACCATTCGATACGTAGCCTGGGCTCCAGCTGCTCCTTGAAGGAGCTGGTCTGTAGACGAGATGGACCAACGGTTGTTGCTTTGCGACGAGGACGGGCACAGCCTAGTCTCTTCTATGAGTTCCACTCCAGAGGGCGGTGCAAAGGTGCTTGGCTGGGTGCCGTATAGATCCACCGTGATGATTTTGGTGGTCTTCGTTTCCGTGGTGATCGAAACCTTGGCCCCCGCCGGCAGTCTACTCATGATCTGGCGCTTGAGTCGAATTTCCGGGAGACTTTCATGGTCGTTGCTGCTGTCACCCGGCCCATGCCGCTGGACTGTCCGGATAATGTCGTCGTTGCTTCCGCCCTCGACCCGCTTGCCTTGGGTGATGCGATTGTAGTCAATCGTCTCCTCGTCCATCAAGATGACAACATCCCAGAGTACCTCTTCGATGTGAAATTGTTTCCCTTCTTCCACGATAAGCTTCCACGACCATCTCTGGAAAAAGGCCAGTCCAACTATGCCAACCATCAGGTCAAAGACGCTGACTTTCTCGCCTGGCTGGCCTGTGGCTGGATTGTTGAACTCGCGGCGAATCAAGGTGATGATGCTGGCTATGGCCCTGGATGTCTCTGTGGACCCCAGAATGGAGTCGAGATAGGAGAGGATCAGCTGGGACACATGGGTGATGGTCGAGATGGCGGTGCCAGTGATGGCAAAGCCGGCGGTGGTCCAGAACACGACCTGGGACATGGTAAGGTGCAGGGCCTCCAAGCTCTTTTCCATGATAGTCTCGGCGTCGGCTCTTGCCAGCTCCGAACTTGATCTGAGGAAAGTCTCGTTGCCAGCGCGGTGCAGGATGGTCTCGAGAATGCCCCTTCCGAGCTCGAGGCTGGAGAGGGTCGTGACCTTGGCTGCGGTGAAGCCATATCGGCCTAGAATCGAGGTGACTCGGAGGCCAAGGCTGGCGGAGCGCGTGCAGAAACTAATGGTGGCAGCAACTGGGGATGGGAGAAGCGTCCTTCCAGGAGTCTGAGACAGCAGGTGGTATTGCTGAGCCTCGACATCTGCTGGAGGTGTGGTGGCGACTTGGCTCCCAAACGGCATCTCCTGCTCCGGTTGTGTCATTTTGTGTCATGTGGATGGGGTTTCCGCACAGAGAAGAGCAGCAGCACAGCGTGGGTGTATAGCTGGCGGCTCGCTCGTGGTAATCTCATCAAGACGTGATTGTCACGATGGCAGCCGGGCGAGGCAGCATCAGGCAGGCAGAGCGAGGTGTGTGTTGATGAGGAGAAACTGATGGTCATGATGGAACAGTCATAGCAAGCACTAGATGGCCTTCAAGCTAGGACATGGCGTCGCGTCCCAACAAACGAGATGTCCGCTGGCAGTCGCATGTGGCATGCGACGCAAGGTTGGTGTGACGAACAAGATCTCGGGATCCACGGGCCAGAGCTGACTTGATCCCTGCAATGACATCAGCCACACACATCCGGGCAAAGTTTTTCTGTTGGAATAGTACTACATGCAGTGCAGTAGGTCAATTTTGCTTACAGTAAAGTTGACTATACTGACTGCAAGTTGAGTGTATTGTTTTGTGTGGGCATACTGTATTGGGTGTAAGTCGAGTACAGTAGGCCACACTTCACACTAGGGCACGGGCCAAGCAATTGGCCATACAAATTACTATGCAGACCGGCTAGCGGTCTGCCAAACCTAAAACAATATATCCACCACTTGACCACGTAATACTACTGTTACTTCGACCAATCGAATCGACAACGTTGTAACGTCTAAAGCCCTACTAACACTGATTAGTGCTTATTAGGTTAAGCACAAATTAACTAAGTAAAGAAAGAAGTTACTTTCCGGTTATGTTCTGCGTTAAATGACGGTTAGGGTAAAAGAAAGATTCTTGCGAAGGGCCCCTATTTCTACGTCGGGTTTTATGGCAGTAAGTAGAGAAAACCTTTAGGCTACGTCTGTTTTTACGGTAACTTAAAGGTAGCGATGGTATCGCTATCAAAAATATTGAGAAACCTTTACAAATCTTTTTAAAAACCCTAAAATTAACTATGAAAAGCCTTAAAGTTCGGCAAGTTGGCAAACGGCTAAACTTTTGCCTTTACTTTACTCTTTTTACTTCCTTGACGTTAATTCAATCCTTAAGTTCGCTGCTTTAAAAAAAAACATCAAAAACCGTTAAGTTGCACCAAGAAAGCTACATCATACGACCTAATACTAAGTTATCAAATTCATATGCAACTTTACGCCCAAATATCAAGCCTTTACACCTAAAGATAACCAAGTCCCTCGCCTTACAAGCCTTACACGTTTTACACAAGCCAAACCACTAAAATGGTTTTAAGTTAGGAATATATAAAAAAGTTAAAGTTTTCAAAATAGTTATTATTGACCATTACGACAAATAGTTTTAGATTACGGATATCAACGAGACCTTAACTAAAACCCACCTAACTAATTATGTTAATCGTTATATTATCGACGCGGACTTCAATAACGACTACGGCTGTGATACCCGCGCTTTTTAAGACTTTAACGAGTTGTTTAACCATTAGACTTTTAATATATGGAAGATAGTTTAACGCATGATTAAGGCCAAATTAAAGAGAGAGGTTACCCGCCGTAGCATTTATATCTAAGAGAAATTGTTCCCAGGACTGGTTGAAACCTTTTTTAAAATTAGCTTAACGAGAAGACCCCCTTTAAAACTTTAATGCTTAAAACCATCAAAGGAAAAGTAAAGGCATTAAAGAACTTTAACGCTCTTATACACGTATTAGGGGACCTCTTTTTTACCCCTAGCTAAGTTAAGCTTTTTTAGACACTAACGATAAGGAATTTGTTGATTTGTTTGGCAGATTAACACCTCTATGTGTCAACGAGGAGTATGTCTTTAGTGGCAGCAGAGCACGTAAAGCAACAGTCGCTTACGCGGCAAAAGGAATTAACGTCGGCGCTTTACACCAGTCAACTAAATAAGATCGTTAAGCCTCTTAAGACTTTTAGGTCCCTTTTTCCCCTTAGCATTTTAATTAAAATCGTTAAATCCTTTAGAAACTTTCCTATAGTAGGTTTGCTTATATGCGAAAACCTATTATAGGTTTTATTACAGAACTTTACCTCTCAAGTAAGGCGACCGTCAATTACCCTTAACACTGTGCCTCGAAAGCTTTAAACTTAAACTGCCATAAAATACTAATAAATACTGGGATAACTATTGCGACCTACCCTTAAAACTTGTTAAAATGGTTAATATTAATTATTAACTTTTTACGGGTTTCGTTAAAATTTGGAACGATGTCGAAAAGTATGACGGAAAGCCCTACAACCTCCTTAAAATAAATATAATGCCTTTCTTAAACATTTATAAGTGGATAGAGGTTCCCCCTTTTGGTTTTTACTTACTGTTTTCCAAAATCCTTACAGGATACGCCAGGGATTATTACTTAACCTTTTCAACGCAAACAATTACCTTTTGTAAAGTTTATAATAATATGAATAGAAACTTCGAATACGACATCTACCTCATCTAATACTATATAGATTGGATCACTACGCGGTAGAATACTATAATAGCGAGGGAAAAAGAGGGAAATACTAATGAATATACTTAAAAAATGCTTGAAAAGCTGATGTTGTGCCAAAAAGCAATGGGCAAGGCTCACGTTGGCGAAGCCATACTTCACGAGCAGGTACGGGTAGTAGTTACGGGCTTTAGCGAATTTAAATACGTTTTATAACGCCTAAACGCCACCTGTAAAGGTTTTTTTTAGCTAGTTACGTTTTTCGTTCGCCACTGTAATGTTGCGTATACTAAACTCGTTTGGTATATGCTCTTAAGCCAGTAACTTCCTTAACGTAAATGAAAAGAACCTTACAGTGGTTAATAACGTCGACCGTAAATATAGCTACAGGCGTTTTTAACGCTTAAAGTATGGCCCATCAATTACAAACTAAAGGTAGCAGCCACATTAACGTTAATAAGGCTAAGATTCAAACGGAACTATTAACCACAAGCATTATCATCGTAATAGTGGTAAAAGATATTGAATTTATAGTAAGTTTAGCTATTGGTCAATTCGGCACCCATCTTACCAAGCGAAATAATGAAAAGGTAATATACTATATCTAGTACCCCACTACTTTTAAACAAAATTGCTTGGACCAAATCGTAGATTTTGAGGGTGACGAACTAATTAACGTAGATAATACCCCTGAATAGATTAAGTGACATAAAAATACTATTTTTGATACGACTTAGTAATTAGCTAACCACGCCTTTCTATATCGCTTAGGCAGTGAAAACACTTACCTTTACCCTAACCAAATCCTTAGCCCCTTATACATCTTTAATAATTGCGATCGCTATACAAACTATACGTTTTAGGGTATTGTGCCAGATGCAGTGGTAATAAAATACTTAATAGAAGGCTATTTGTAGTATGTGATACTATGGAGGGAAGGCACTATATCTACTAAGATTAATCGTTACGACGTTGGTAAAACTAAACTTAACTTCGGTTTAGGTGAGGAATTATCGTTATTTGGAATAACAGTAATTTAAACTATTATGGGAACAATTACGTTTTTCGTCCTTAAGTCCCCTACTCCTTTTCTTTTTTATTTGTAAGACATGAAAACCCTTGGTATTAACGTCGACGTTAACGTAGTTAAGCTGGTTAAGTACAGCTAGAGGTTCCTCTTTGGCTTTAAGTAGGAGTACTTATAGTTTTACCTTTAAAGGCTTCAAGTAATAGTGTTAAACTTAATGGAGACGAAAATACCTTAATTATATTGGCATTTTAATTATTTAGCCTTTAATAGGCTGTATAAAATCTTAAAGTCCGTAAAAAATGAAAATTTGGAATACTTTGCTTGAAAATCTATTAAAAATCTTTATCGCCATTGTCAAACATATACCTAAGCTCCTCGAAAACTTAATTTCAAACTAAAAGACAATGAATATTTTAATTTCGAGGTTTTTATTAATGTAATTTACTTAAATAATTAGCTTGTTCTTTATGTTGTTGACTCTTTAACCTCTTTTCAAAGAGCCAAGTTTCTAAAGCTACATTCGGTAAAGGATATGTGGAAAACATTAAGGACACTGTAGATTAATACGTACCTGTACCCGTCTAACATCTTCGTTTACGATGCCGGCACAGACTTTACAGCGACAAAGTTTTAAAAAGACGTTAAAATAATGAGTATTTAGTATAAACAGGTGCCTGTAAAAGCCTACTAAAGCATTGGGAAGGTCGAAAAGATATACGACTTATTTCGCCAAGCGTATGTCATGACTCAAACAGCGGTTGGATCAGGAAATGAGCCAGTATGCAACTGCGCCACTGAGAAGCTTGAAGTTCAACACATTAGGTGGGGAACATCTCTTATGTCAGCAACCCAGGGTTAGGGTTAACGCACGGACGCATAGGATATATTGAATATATTGCTATCCAAGCTATCCAGTACTGAAGATGGTATGAAGGTACGGATATATAAAGACTCGGTCATTATCACACAGATAGTATTTCCTTCATAGTTTTTCAGTTGTCAATCTAAGTATTCAGTCTCAGAATATTCTGAATAGCCTCGGGGCTTTTGATCATTACTTGCATGGTTGCGATATTGTTCATTCAGTACATCTACTACCTTTTTAATAACATAAACCCTCTGACACCTTCTATATACTCATAGGTATTTAGTGGGATCATTACAGTGTATAACATCCTTACGCTGAAAATTAAAAGCTTTATGGATCCGGAGGTACGTCTTTAAATGGCGGTAAAAAGCCTGAACGATATTATAGACTCTAACGGCTTAATGCTAACACTACTAATCTTTGGAGCGTATCTACGCCTAACGAGTGGATTTCCTCCATTAGTAAATACCTAAAATCGTATTATGGCCTACGGAAAAGCTTTAAGGGAATTGCGAAAGGAATCGGTACGCCGTCAGGTCAATAATTCTTTTAAAACCAAGAATAGCCCTATAAAAATGAACATACTTGCTTTGCCTTTATAACGTAAAGTTCTTATACAACGATAGTTGAGAAAATGAAAGAGCCTGTATAAAATATTAAGTATCTTAAACTTTGAAACAATTGTTAAAATTATTAACGACCCTGTATTTTTCTAAATTACATAGCTTAAACCTTATATTAGAGTTACTGATAATAAAGACTATTAAGCTAAAAGATCAAGTTAATACAAATTTTCTTCACCCGTTATCGACAAACCGATTAAATGTCGTCGGCGTGGACAACCTCGGAAGAAGAGAAATATCAAAAAGAAGGAATACATACCAGGCTTTATTTATAATATTTCTTGGGTAAGCATAAAAGAGAAGGATAATAAGGACTTGGTATTAAAGCTTCGAATAGAAGAGATTAATAAAACATTTGGAAAACCTTTTGAAAAAAGCGATAGTATCAATATTGATAGCGTGTTAACTTGAGGGGTTATATAATTTATATCGAAGGCTAATTTCAATCTTTAATATCAGAATATTACGATTTTCAGGTCGAAGATTATTTACGAGGTTAAAGGTAAAATCACGTGGCGGCCGTATGAAAAGTTACGTCGAATCGCTTGAGGATACGGTGAGAAAAGTAAAGACAAGATCTTCACGTAGTTGCCAAAGATCTAGAAGATTAGCTAGCGTTTAGTGGGTGTTTTAATAGCTAGTTTGTTAGCCAAAACTAAAGATAAATTTACGCTTAATAACCGTAATATAACGTAAGCTTACATGCATTTAGTAATGGATTTACAGCAAATCTTACTATTAGAGTTATTATATGAATTACATGTCATTTACTTTTTAAGAACGGTAATACGTTGTATTAAGCTACTATATGAATTGGCTAAAGTAAATTTTTGTCAATTTTTAACTTATTAATCGCATTATTGTAATAGTGTTATATGCAATGCAGTAGGTCAACTTTACTTACAGTAAAGTTGACTGTACTGCAAGTTGAGTGTATTGTTTTGTGGAGACTTACCGCATTGGGTGTAAGTTAAGTGCAGTATGCTACACTTCACTCTAGGGTACGAGCCAAGCAATTGACCATACAAATTACAGTGCAGATCGGCTAGCGGTCTGCCAAACCTAAAACAATGCATCTATCATTTAACCATGCCAATACTATTTTTATTTCGACTAATCGAATCGATAAAGTTGTAACGTCTAAAGCCCTACCAATACTAATTAGTGCTTATTGAGTTAAGTACAGATTAGCTAAGTAGAAGAAGAAGCTACTTTCTAGTTGTTATGCTTTACGTCAAATTACGGCTAGAGTAGAGGAAATATTCTTACGAAGGGCCTTTATTATCATGTCAGTCTTTATAGTAGTACGTAAGGAAGATCTTTAAGCTGCGCCAGTCTTTACGGCAGACTAGAGGTAGCGACGGTATCGTTACTGAAAATACTAAGAATTCTTTATTGACTTTTTTCAAAAACGTTAAGATTGATTATTAAAAGTCTCAAAGTTCGGCAAGTTGCTAAACGGCTAAGTTAGTATTACTGCGAGTACTACTACTATATAAAAACGACTAAGTTTTTACACTAAATAACTTTAAACTTTCATCTTTCGCCTTTTACTACTAAACGACCTTCACCCTTACTCCCTTTACCATTTCCCCCCCCCTTTTTTGATCTTTTAACTTCCTACGCCACGTTAAACGCTAATATTATTGCTTTGAGTGAAATCGCTAAGTCGCCAAGTTCCCACGCGACTTTATGACAAAATACCAAGTATTTACGCCCAAAACTACTAAGTTCTATTTTACCTTAAACCTCAAAATAACACCTACTTAAGAGATTGAGAAAGGGATTGACGCTCTATAATCACTCTTAACGAAGTTATACGACGAAGGCTTTTAGGGGTAAGATATTAACCAAAACTTAACCGAAAAATATCTTATCAACTTGGTCGACTACTAAATCTTTAAATACAGTAATATCAACGACCTTAATCTAGACTTTAGTAAATTTCACGAATTATTTGACGCCTGGATCATTGATATGTAGAAGGTAATTTAAAAAGGGGTTAAATTAAAGCTTATGTTTAAGTTGGAAGAGCAAAGGATCTATATTTAAATATAAGTTATTACAAAGTTAGTATGAGTTTTTTTTACTTAACTTAACTTGATGAACACCCTTAAGACCTACGACCTAAAGTAAAAGGTGTTTAGGAACCTTAACGCTCTTGTACAAGATTTAAGGGACCTCTCCTTCGCCCTTAGCCAAGTTAAGCCTCTTTACACGCTGATTATAAGGAATCTGTTGACCTGTCTGACAGTTTAGTACCCTCACGTAAAAAAGTGAAATACGTCTTTAGCGGTGGTAGGATACATGAATTATCGGCCGTTAACGCGGCTATAGGTATTAATATTGGCGCTCTACACCAGTCAATTAAGCAATATCGTTAAGCCTCCCAAAACTTTTAAGTACTTATCGCTCCTTAGTAATACACTTAACAAAAACCTTCCTCCTTTAAACTTACCTATGCGCAAGAACTCATTACAGGGCCTATTATAGGACTTTATCCCTCGGGTCAAGAAACTGGCAATTACCATTAATACCGTGTCTCGGAAGTTTTAAGGCTTAAATTGTTAGAAAATAACATTTAAAGTTAGAACAACTATTGCGACCTTTCTTTAAGACCTGTTAAGATGGTTAACATCAATTATAAGTTGTTTTCGGACTCTACTAAGGTTTGAAACGATGTAAAGAAGTATAATGGAAAGCCCTATAACCTCCTCAATTCCAAGTTAATACCATTTCTGAAAATTTGCAAATAGATAGAGGTTTCACTTTTAGGTTTTTACTTAATATTCCCCGGAATCTTTATAGGGCATGCCAGAGACTACTACCTGACCTTCCTGATTAAAGCCACTAAATTTCGCGAAATTTACGATGGCATTAAGGGTTACTTTAAATACGACGTTTACCTCACGTAATACTATACAGACTAGGCTATAACGTGGTGGATTACAATAATATTAAAGAAAAAAGAGGAGTAAACGTTAATGGATGTCATTAACTAGATGCTTAACAAGTTAATATTGTATCGGAAAGTAATGCAGAAAGATTATGCTAGCGAAACTATATTTCGCGAATAGGTACAAGTAATAATCACGGGTATTAACGAGTTTGAATACGCCTTACAACGCTTAGATGCTACCTGCAAAGGCTTTTTTATCCAGTTGCGTTCCTCATTTGCCACTGTAATAGCGCATATACTAAATTTTCTTGGTATGTACCCCTAAATGGGCAACTTCCTTAACTTGGAGGAAGAAGACCTTATGGTAATTAATTATATCGACCGTAAGTACGGTTATGGGTGTTTACAACGTTTAAGGTTTGGCTTATTTATCACAACTCTATACTGAAGGCAGTAACCACTTTAGCGTTAATAAGGGTAAGATTTAGGCGGATCTGTTGACCGCTAACATTATCGTCGTGATAGTGGTAAGAGATGTTGGATCTGTAGCAAAACTGGTTGTTTGTTAACTCGGTACCCCCCCGTTGAGCGATATAATAGAAAGGTGATCTATATCCAGTACCTTACCACTTCTTAACAGAAATACTTAGACTAAGTTACAGACTTTTAAGGCAACGAGCCAATTAATGGTAATGCCCCCAAGCAGATCAAATGATACGAAGATACTGTTTTTAGTATAGCCTAGTAATTAGCTGACCATGCCTTTTTGTACCGTTTGGGTGGTGAAAACACTTACCTTTACCTTGACCAGGCCTATAATTCTTTACATAACTTTAACATTCGCGATGGTTATGTAGACTACACGTTTTAAGGCATTATGTTATATATAAAGGTAATAAAGTACTTAATATAATGATATTTGTAATACGTGGTATTGCAGAGGAAAAACATTACAGCTACTAAAATCAACCGTTACGATACTGGTAAGGCTAAAGTTAGCTTTGGCCTAGGTGAAAAACTATCGTTACTGAGGATGACAGTAGTTTGAACTGTTATGGAAGCAATTACGTTCCATATTCTTAAGTTCTCTACCCCTTTTTTACTTTACTTATAGTATATAAAAACTTTCAGTGTCAACGTCGACGTTATCGTAGATGAACTAGTTAAAAACTGTTAAAGGTTTTTATTCTACTTTAAGTAAGGGTACCTATGGTTTTATCTTTAAGGTCCGAAAATAGTAGTGTTAAAATTAACGAAGCCGGAGATACGTTAATTACACTAGCGTTTTAATTATCTAGCTGTTAACAGGCTATACAAAGTTTTAAAGTCCGCAGGGTAAAAAGATGTGAAAGACTTTACCCTAAAAGCTATTAAAAGGCTTTACTATTACTGATAAACATATATCTAAGCCTCCCGGGAATTTAAGTTTACACTAAAAGACGACAAGGCCTTTAATTGCGAAATCTTTTTTAATGTGTTTTACTTAGATACCAAGTCTGTTTTTCACGTCGTTAACTTCATAATCTTTTTTATGGAGTTAAGTTTTTGAAGTTTCTTTCGGCAAAGGATACGTGAGAAACGTTCAAGATGTTATAAATCAACACGTACTTAGGTTTACCTAATATCGTTGTCCACGATGCTAATATGAACTTTATGGTAACGGAGTTTTAAAAAGATGCTAAGATAATAGGTATTTAATGTAAACAGGTGCCTGTAAAAGCCTATTAAATTATTGAAAGGGTTTAAAAGGTACACGTATGACTTTATTGAACGTATAATATCCTTACTTTAGAAATTAAAAGCTTTAAGGATCCAGACGTACGTTTATAAATGGCAGTGAAAGGTTTTAACGATATTGTGGGCCTTAACGGCTTAGTGTTAACATTGTTGATCTTTGGAATGTATCTACGCCTAACGAGTAAATCTTTACATTTAGCAAGTATTTAAAACCGTGTTATGGTATACGGTAAAGTATTAAGGGAATTGAGAAGAGAATCGGCACAACGCTAGGTTAATAACGCCTTTAATATTAGAAATAGGCCCTTAATAATCGACTTGTTTACTTTACCGTTATAAAGTAAAGTCTTCGTGTGGTAGGAGCTAGGTATGTAAGAAAGAATATATAAAACCTTAAGTATTACAAACTCCGAAATAGTTGTTAAAATTGTTAACAGTTTTATATCTTTTCGAATCACTTAAGTTAAGCCTTATATTAGGGTTATTAACGATGAAAATCCTTAAACTAAACAACCAAGTCGATATAAACCTTTTCCACACATTATCAATAAGCCGATAAAACGCCGTCGGCGCGGACGAACTTCGAAAAAGAAAACCGTTTGAAAGGATAAATACATACCGGGCCGTATTTATAATATTATTTAAATAATTAAGAAAAAAAAAGATTACGAAAATCAGATATTAAAGCTCCTAGTATAAGGGATTATCAAAATTTTCGGTAAACCTTTTAAGAAAAGTGATAAAGTCTATATTAACAGCTTATTAATTTGAAAGGTTATATAATTCGTATCGAAGACCGATTTTAACATTTAAAACCTAAACTTTACTATTTTTAAGTTAAGGATTATTTACTAGATTAAAGGTAAAATTATCGGGTAATTGTACAAAAAATTAGGTTTAATCGCTTAAGGATACGGTAATAAAGGTAAGGACTAGATATTTACTTAGTTTTTCACGATTTAAAAGATTAACTAACGTTTACTAATCACTTTGGTAATGAGTTTTGCAGTTAAAACTAAAGGAAATCTTACGCTTGATAGCCGTAATATATCGTAAGCTTATACTTAGTTAGTAACGGATTTATAGCGGATCGTATTGTTAGAATAGCTATAGAAATTCCGTATTATCTACCGTTTATATACGGTAATAAAATGTATTAAGCCATTATATAGATTGGCTAAAGTAAACGGTTTTTAGTTTTCAACCCATGAGTCGTATTTTAAATTCCAGTTAGCAACAAAGTCATTGATATACGACCCATACTTGTTAGGAACGTAAGAAAATAACATCGGCGTGGTAGCTATATAAATTAACAATACCCTTTTCATCGGAACGGCTGGCTTTATTATATTAAAATAGCAGGAAATGAAGGACTTTAAGTTTTAAAAGTATAAGCCGGTAACAACGTTGACGAAAAATAGTTAATTTGACTTTAATAAATCGTTAATTCGTATATTTAGTATTAATATCGGCTTTAGCTTTCGTTAAAAGGGTTAGGATGTTATTTAAGTTATAATTAATAAGATTAACGAGATTAATATTTAACGGTATTTGGAATATCGTATTTGAGGCAGCTATATTACTATCTTATATTAACTGAAAGCTTTTTACGATCTATCTATCGCCGTACAAGTATAAAAACTAACGGATAAAGTTTTCAACCGGCTAAATAGAAGGTTCGAATGGCAGATACGAAACTTAGACCGTGGGATTCATATAATTTTAATTGATTTATTAAAAGACAAGTTAATAATGTTTACAAACAGATCTTTCATTGATAATATCGACTTATATTTATAAATTGGCTTTTAAATAACCGTTTTTAATGAAGATAAACAAGAAAGTAAGTTTAATATCATTGGTAACCTCATTTAATAGACTTCCGTTAAGTATAAGAGAATTATATAAAGTGTATTAATATAGGAGGTATACGGCATAATAACGGGATTTAACGTAGGTATAACACTATAAAAAGGCCCTAACATTATAATTAGGAAATTAAAAATTCCTCATATCCCAGTAATGATCTATATAGATTCGAGGAGCCTTTTTAAATACCTTTCGAAGCTTGGAACCACCAGCGAAAAACGCCTGATAATCGACGTGATAGCACTTTGTAAAGCCTACAAAAGGAATTATATTAAGTATTTCCAATAGATTAATAGAAAAGACAATCTCGCAGATACTATAATGAAAATAGTGCCAAATAAGGCTTTAGAAAAGTTTGTAGATAATAACCAGTTAGTTATACATATCGAGGGTTACGTTGATAGGTCGCCCGAAAAGCCCAAATCACGTAACGGCGAACAGTGATATGCTGGAAAACTGGAGGACTGATAGGAGATTAATAATAGTAAACTGTTTAAAGGGCACGGTTGAAGTAAAGGCTTATAAAAGCCTATAGTGAAAGAACTTTTTGTAGGAGTTAATAAACTCGGACCTCGGGGCGGTGGAATAATTAAGGCCAAATGGAATCAATTTGTATGCAATTGGGTGTAGTTTAGTATGAAAGTCAATTGGAATTAACAGGGGTCTGGCCAGTTGACGAGAGGGCAATTTAGTAGTAACTAGGAAAAGATTAGTTAGCCACACTGGCTTACACGCACAAACTAAAAAGCTACCAGTATTGGAATAGTAATATATACAGTGCAATAGGTCAACTTTACTTACAGTAAAGTTAACTGTACTGCAAGTTAAGTGTATTGTTTTGTGGAGACTTACTACATTGGGTGTAAGTCGAGTGCAGTACACTGCACTTCACTCTAGGGCACGGGCCAAGCAATTGGCCATACAAATTACAGTGCAAACCGGGAAGAGGTCTGCCAAACCTAAAACAATACATCCACCACTTGACCAATTCAATACTACTGTTACTTCGACCAATCAAATCAACAACATTGTAATATCGAAAGCTCTACCAACAGTAGCTTTAGTTATGGCATTAGCAAAGTTATTTTTACAGTTGATCTACCTAAACTTATCGATTTTCCGGGTTTTATATTCCTCTTTTAAAGCTATTACGTCTATTGTTCAACGTTTTTCATTCGTCGTGCCTAGTTTTAATAGGTATTCGTAAAGGTTTCAGAAGTCGATATATATAATTGCAGGTATCGGTGGTAATATTAATTATTTGATGATAATCCTTAATATTCTGTCAGTTACTATATCGATATTAAAATTTGCTATTATACCGTAGATTTTCCCGGTTAATATATTTCGGGTTACGAGCTTGTATTTAATAGATATTTCATATATAAGGTTTCCAGTGATTGTAAATTTCTCTTCAAAGTAATCCTCGTTAACGAATATTATAGGAAAGCTAATTTATGATATAAGGTTATAATTGTTGGCAAATAACCCCTTTGTAAAGACTACTAATTTCGCCTTAATCAAATTTATAAATGCTATATTAATTTCTCTTTCCATATGGTTCACTTGCCATTAAATCCGTTAATTTAAGATGTTAAAGTTTTTTCCCGTATATCTAACGCTTATGTTATAATGGAAAGGTAGTACGATTTTTTCGGTTAATATAACGTAATAATATAGGCTGTATGGGCCCTTTGTTTCAGATATTTTTGTAATTTTACTTTATTGATTCTATCGATAATTGTCAGCGTCATAGTTTACCCTTTTTTACGTAAGCTAACATAAGTCCCGTTTTCAGACTTAATACCGTAAATACGGAATGTAGATATTATTATATACCCTCATAGATAGTATACATAGGCTAAGTAACAGTGCACTGTATTACAAGGTGCGCTCCTGCAGAGTACACGATAACGTGTCACGCTGCAGGCTGCAATTTTGTAAGACGCAAAGTGCATCATGCATGGAGCGGTTTGGAATGGGTGTTCCAAACCGCACGGCAATGCATGGAGCGGTCTGGAATGTGTATTCCAAACCGCATGGCAAAAAGGCCACTGCTCGGATAGAAGGTTTATAACCTTCCATCCGTAACGTACACTTTCTGAAATACTTTTTCTGGTATTTATCTTTTATTACAACTACAACAATTTTATAATTACTCTTTGACTCATTTAATTTTACGTAAATAGGTAAAGACCTTACCGATACTAATAATTAACCGATTCAGTAGATTATACACAGCTTAAGAAAGAAGGGATAAATACAAGTTAAATAAACATGACATGATATTGTACCGGTTTTAAATATATGTACTTAAACATTAAGTTTTTGGAAAAATTATACGGAATATATATAAAGATTATAAAAACTAAGTAACTTTGAAAGGGATAATTTTAATACGATATTATTAACCTTTGTCTAGCGTTTCATCTACTGAAAGCCCCGTTACATTATTATTAACCCTTATTTGGCGCTTTAACATACCCGCGAAATTTTTGAAGAGCGTTCTATTACTTACCAGACCATGTAAGCCAAAACCATCAAGTTTTGAAACATTTCATTAAGACTCGACCAATTTAAAATCGATAATTCACACCGTTCGCAAAACATAGGAGCGGTTATAAATACATGCAAACCGCTCTCCCAATTTAAAAGCGGTTACAAATATAACAACTAAACCTCTCGTACTAATAAATACGGTTACGACGCGCTAATTCGAGCCGTTTACTAAATAAAAAATAAGAGCCACATACTGGATTACATACTACACCTCCCTAAACTTACACTTCCTTTGCCTTATTCACCTTTCTACGTTCGCCTTACGTGTTGTAAGATTTGTACTTGTAATGTTGAAATTTTCTTAGATGTATGGTTAGTGTAACGTTACCAAACTTTAATAAAATAAATTTAAAACACCCAATTAATTTGTAATTACGTTTCATTTACGTATTATTTGAAATTTATCAATATTAACAAACGGTAATAACCTTAAGTCGACCATTTTAATCATTTTATTCACTTAGTATTTTCCGAATTACCTTAAACTTCAAAATTCAAATATACCTAAATTTAATCACGACGCGAACCTACTAATTTGCGCCGTTCTAATTTACCAGATATATATAGGAATCGCTATTCCTAACCGCCCTAAAACATCTATAGCTATATCTCTAACACCAATAATACAAGAGAAAGCCATAAATTCCTTTAACCTTTTAGTTAAATATATAGGAATTGAAAAGGCTATAATATACGAAATAAATCTAGGCCTTTGGAATAATATTATCGATACATTAGTTGAGGAATTAAACCTATATGCAACAAACAAAAATATTTTAACTCTTATTTTTCACTGTTGGAAAGATAAAACCTAAGGACCTGATATGTTGGAATTTCTTTACGAAAGACTTTCGAATTAGAAGTTAGTTATATAATAAAAAGTAAACCATTTTATTACTAAAGCCTTACGAATTTAACTACGAAGTGGAGGTATTAACACCTTAGGGGATAGGAATAGCCGTTTTACGGAAGCCTTATTCGAAATAACACGGCTGATTGACTTACCATATTAAAAGGATAAAGACATGTATTAAATGAAATTTGTAAAAGGATATGACTTGACGGGGTATAAAAAACATGTGATAAAATATATAAAAAGGAAACAAAGAATATAAGGCGTAAACCGACCTAATATTATACCCGAACCACAAATCAGGTATATAAATCTCGAGGGGGAGAAACCGATTATAATCTTTATTCATAACGTACATATAATAGACCCCTATACCGGTATATAAAGTAAAACCAAATGCCAAATCACTCCTTAAATGCAGCTAATAGTCCGCTCGGCTATAACGGAAACGTCCTAAACACCGAGAATAGCCCGCTCGGCTATAACGGGAGCAGCCGAGATACCGAAAACAGCCCGCTCCAAAAAAACGACGAACGGCGTAAAACTTTAATACATGCCTTACAGATTAATGCCCATTAACCACGACCTTTGCCGTAACTTTTCACCGTAACGCTTTCTCATTAATAAAAACGATTTTATAAAGCTTACCAACTTCGTTAGGCTTCAGAATAGAGATGAGAATTATATTAGTAAACCATACGATATACTCGACAATAAAATACGTGCTATACTTAATATATGTGAAAAACTAGATATGGAACCATCTCAATTTTATGTTTTCTTACCAGGTATACACTCCGGGCAAGTCAAAGAATATTCTATGTATTACTTTACGTAAGTAGATATATTTGCGCAGTGTTATAACCGCCTAAAATCCCATTTGATATAAAGATTAATTAAGAACTTTAAGATAAGTACTGGACTAATACGATTTAGAAATCCATGAAAAATAATATTAAAACGCCGATAAAAACCTATAATAAGTTTTTAAGGCCACATTAACTAAGTTCCGGAAATTCTAGGCAGTCTTAAAACCGATATAAAAAGGGAATAAACTATTTATTCAAATAGTAATAAAAGTATATCACAGAAACCTATATTTCGACCTTACACTTTTCAAACTTAAAATGGACTTAAAGGCCTTTTATAAAAGCTTTAAAGAATCCTTTAAAATATTTATACGACGATAAACGAGTTTCACATTAACATTTATAACCGACAAATCCAAAAGCAAGGGTCAAATTACCAAAGCAAAACTTGTCGAAACCATTCACCACGTTTCAAATCAGAGATTTAAAGTATACCTGAAGTAAAAAGAACGTCCAAAGTATAAGTATTGAGGAAGGAACCCTAATAATAATGGATAAAAACGATCGTTCGGAAGTAGGCGAAACGTATCGCGGTTATAATAATACTTGTAGAAAGACATATGAAGCCCTGTGGGTTTGTAAAAGCAGTGTATCGTATTCTGTAAAATCGGTTATTAGTTTATTATCCACCCCGCTTACGAGTAAATTCGGATTAAATAATAGTTTTAGGCCGATTATACATTTGAATACCAGATAAAACCCGCCTTTATAGTATATTTAACTAAATACGAAGGCGTAAATAATGACCTCAACGCCTATTACTACGAATACACGTCTGAAAAAAAGACTTTAAAGGTAAGAATATTTACTTAATACCTTAAAATGACGAAACCGTCTAACGCGTTTTTACAGGCCTATAAGACACATTTATATAAATATACAATAGGTCTAGATTACGAAGACAAAACGTTTACCGCTTACATAACGACGTAATTTACGTTTATAGGTAGATACGGTAACCAGTTTTAGAGTATTGTGCTTAGTACTAGTATAGTCGAAATCTTAACGGCCGAAAAGCGATAATTCGACGCGTTCGTGATAATGTTTTCGAAATTATTGTTAAACCGAATACAAAAATACTGAAAGTTTTTGTATAGTAAATATAAAACGTTATAATTCGGTACAATCGTTATAAATACGCGATTTGGACAGGTTAAGTTTTATATAATAGATTTTAAAACATTATTCCTGATTGTGCTAACTAATATAAACAAGTTCGTCATTAAGGTTCGGAATACGACTAATTAACTTATCCGCGCCTTGGATAGCGTATCCGTACCTTTCCGGCTTAAGTTCGACTACTTATGGGGTTTCCCCAAAATACGTATAATTAAATTTATTTATTTAACGTAGCCAGAATTGCGGATTTTTCACCGCCAATTCGAATACCCGGCTGTAAAACGCCTTTTACGCCTATTTTAAGTTGTAAGTTATATGGATATAGGAAAGAACGTATTTGAATTTATTGAAAAGTTTTGATATAAGTGTTAGTTATGCTTATAGGCTTTATGACGGTTTAAGTTCCACCTTTAGGAAGATTTGAACTTTAATTACGGGGTGATTATTAATATCATATATTTAGATACTAAACCGGTTTTTCACACTGTCGACGCAACAAAATTATTTTAAGCCGCCAAGTTTATACGGAGCGTTTTCGCTACAGATTTTTAGGACGCTTTAGTTGACTATTGGTCTAACGTTTATTTAGTGCTCCTAAATTAGATTACATACGATGATGTTATTGTTTTCGACTTTACCAAATAGCGTACTAAGGCTTGGTTAACCGGCAACGAGTGTAAATAGATTTTAGTAAAAGATCTATAGAGTATTAGAAAATATAAGCGGTATTATAGACCGCTTAAAAAAGCGTATATCATGTTGTCTAAGTAACTAAAATGTACTAGTTCCAAGAAATCTATCCTCTAAATAGCGGTTAGTACCGTTCATAACACTTTTGGCTTAAGTTAGCTTATTCTTACGCTCCTTATTTCTAGTGCTTACGTAAGGATTTATACGAACTTTAAACCATTACCAAATATAGTATAATGGGCGGATACTATAGCGAAGGCTATAGTAATATTACGTTTTTATGAGCTAAAAACGATGTGTTTAAAACGTTAGCTACGAGGAATGACTTACGTGAAACTAGCGTATTCGACCTACCGTTGAAATTAAAAGTTCTAGTTTGGAAACCTAAAGACAGATAGACTAGCTTATGGAAAACTAACAGGTTCAATAGTTATAATATACTCGTTAATTTTTCAAACAGTATAAGTTTGTTTTGTTAGATAATGGTACGGAAATATAAGAGAGAGATGAAAAGGAACGGTTTGGAACCGTAATTCGGAAAAAACCGTTAACTAGATACTACCCAGAACGACGAATTCAAGTCGCTTTTAATTTTAGGTTACCTCCCGAATTACGTACTCAGCCCGTTTTTATTAGATAAAAACGGCCCGTTTATACCAACTTTACTAGTATCTCGCCGCCGGGGCCGCCTTTTTAACTCGAAAATTAAAAAAACGTTTTAAAACCTTTACTGTAAGCTTTTTTATTACTTAAAATGAGATGGCATATCGTGTGCTTAGCTTAAAGCCTCGTCATAATAGTATTATTACTACCTTAAGTACCCCGTTCAAATAGTTTACCTAAACAGAAATTTTTGCCTTAGTCTACCAAGTCGTATTTAGTTTTGTACGGTTTGACCTGACGATTGACGGCGCCTATAGGACTTTTCCCACTCGCCTCGTTTAAGAAATTAAAGATAAGACTAAAAAAAACCTTATAAAAAGACCCGCTTAGTAATCAAAAGTTATAACGACGATGGTAAAAAAGATATTATAACTTAATCAACTACTATACAACGGTTTAAACAGTATTTGATTTTTGCGTTAGTAACCTCCTTTAATATACCGTATAACTTATGTGTTGAACTTCGTAAATTAATATAGGTATACGCTTAGTTTAAGGAGTGGTTTAAAAGAAGTATTTACGCCGATATACTTAAGAATTTTCAAAAACATTACCCACATAAAATGATTTTACGTATTATAAAAATACTTTACGATTTGGCTAAAATAAGTATTTACTAATATAACATTTACCAAAGGTATTATAAGAAACGGTTCGAAATAATTAGTTCAACCTTCGACTTATGCTTATTAGTATTAATAGTCCATTTTTAGGGTTTCATATTAAAGGGTATGTAGACGAATGATATTCTAACATTATGTGACGTTTCTTTTTCCGTATCTCAAGAGAGGAAACTTTTAGAGGCCGGTTTCAGAGCGAAACCCAAAAAGTACCTGACGGATGACCATATAATAGATTTTAATGGCGCCTCTATCATTTTTCGGAACGGAGTTTTAGGCCTTGCATAGCTAAAGAGTTAATTCTCATAGCAAAAAGAGCTACAATACTAATATTACACGGAGGGTTAAAGGTTAAAAGTTAAAGGAGGAGAGAAACTTGTTTTTGGAACTGGAGTCTAGGAACTATTTATAGTGGGGGCGCTGGGGCACCTTCCACGTGACGTTCTGGCCTAAAACCTTCAACACGGCACCATAACGTTCTGAAAGGTACGCTTACCTTCCTTTATACTTGCCACATTACGTATAAAAAAAAGGGGGGGGGAGTGTCTTTAGGGGTGATATTACAGGCTAGTACCTAGCTAGTATTACCAGGGATCCAACCCTGGTAGTTTTACACGCTCTTACGATACTTTAGAGCAGGGAGGAAGCCTCATGGAGACATGCTTACACACGTCACGTGACCGAAGGGGGGGGGGGAGTTGCACTACTTTAGCTCCATAGTAGCTCCCTAGCAGAGACTTCTCTTTTCTTTCTTTATCGAGGTTTATAGACAAAATCAGACTACCTTGAGAAACAGCCCTGGCCTTAGTCCCTTTACAAAGATATTGTATAGACTTGTGGATTAAAGAATACTTAGGATATATATGAAGACCTTCCTAATATATAATCAAGAGAATTCTTAAGAGAATTCTTATAAAGATATCGATCGTTACAATCGAGACTCTGTATTAATCAATAATAATACCTTTTATTAGTAAGAACTAATACCCTGCACTAGCAAGTATTAGTATATAGGTATCTTCTCCATCTTAATCCTTCTATACTTTAGTATACTTTTTCCTAGTCTTCCTACCAATATTTCTACTACTGCTCTGGTAGACATCCTTCTATCCGGAGTATTCCTCATCTATGGTGTTGATACGTACTATGTAATGACTGTCTCTGATACTGAGTACAGACTCTGGCTGTTGTATTTTAAAAAAGTTCTTATAACTTAAACTTTAAAGCCTATAATTTATTTTTACAATATTTGAATGATTATGACTTTGATTACAAGATCTTTTCACGATAATAAGGGCTTTAAAATGCGATCAATATTAATGAAAATATTTTGTATGTGTATATCTATTTGTTTATCACAAGGTATCAAATCAAAATTCTGTAGTTGTTGATAGGTTTCAATATTTTTAGATTTTTTGTTAGTTGGTTTCACACCAGTTTAACTGTTTATCACAGATCCTACAATGAAGATTCCTCGTTTTTTAACGATAACGTTGCGGAATGATTTTTTTCTATCGCTATGTATCCAAAAAATGTCGTTCTCGTTTTCTTTAAAAGAAAAAACTTTGCTTATAGTAACTTAATGCCTAGCAAATTATCTATTTCTTATTTACATAGCTTGTTTATTACGTTGGAACGTCACAGAAAGAGCGAGTTTAAAAGATATACCAACCTTTGTCAACTATGTACTCAATTTAACTAAAGATAAAGAGTGCTTTGAATTGGGGATGCAACATATAAACAATTTGGATGGAAATTGCGGCAGGCGCAGAATTTGATCACATGATCTCCCCATTCTGAATTTAACCTGTTATAGAACTGCGATATGGGAAAGTGGGGACAGGTTAGTTGGTCATTGCATGGAACTTCAATTTCGCACGCATGGATTGATGGATTAAAGTTAATAGTTCAACCCATTTTTCGAATTTTTCTTTTCCGTTCTTTGCATTTGATATTGGTACAACAAAAAAAACGGACAGTCCCCAATGTTCAACTAATTACCCGGTTAAATGAAAACTGTTAACAATGCTATCACCTGTAGTATTCAATTCAATACAAATTATTATAATTAAATCAAGTGAGAATAAAAGTGTCTATTAATATAAAGGGTATAATTCAACCCAATAACATCGATGAATAGGTTGGAATAAGTGAGTATTTCACACAACTTGGAACATACAACTCGTCTTTTCTTTCGTTCGTATTGCACCAATTGTACCTCGAGTAGGAGATATTCAAACAGCACAAGTAACTATTAAAGTTATATTAATAACAAGATGGTTACCTAAACCTTAGGGGCTTAAAAACATGTTACGTATATAAAAATGAATTTTTATATGATGCATGATTTCAATACCTCGAACCAAGTTGGGAATTAACCAAGTTTTAATTATATTCCTTGATAAATATATTATTTTTTTGCATCTTACAATCGTCTGGAAGTGCCATTATAAAGTGTAAAACTTGCTGCTACAAAATAATTCTGTAGATACCAGCGGAAGGGATAGTAACCAGACTCTTTTAAAGACTATTGCATGCCTCAAGGCCACCGAGCCATTCCATCAAATGAAACTTTAGGTTACCCTATAATTTAGAGACCAGTAAACGTGCAAATTGTTACCACAGTTGGGCTGAGGAATGCGATCTGATAAATCCCCGCTAGGCACCTGTTTGCACCGGGGGTACAACTGTATGATCCTTTGAAAAAAGAGTTTCTTAAATCGTAAATACAGAAGAATAACCCATAAACGGGGGTGAAAGTGAAGCATGATACGCGTTACGGTTGCGTGTGTTATTTGGCCTCGTAAATTGTTGTTGGGAGATCCCTTTACATGTAATGGTCCGTACGTCTCTCGTCTAAAACAAAATAAACAAAAAGGAAACCCTTATTAATAAAAACCCTATTTATAACCTTTCTGTCGATGGAGCTTTAGGCCTTGCAATGTTGTCGATTCGAATCGATCGAAGTAACAGTTATATTACGTGGTCAAGTGGTGGATGTATTGTTCTATGTTTGGTTGACCGCTAGCCGGTCTGCATAGTATTTTGTATTGTCAATTGCTTAGCCTGTACCCTTGTGTAAAGCGGGAGTATGCTGTACTTGACTTACAGTTAATAAAGTAGACTCACAAAACAATACAATCAACCTATAGTTAGTTTTATCAACTTTACTATAAGTAAAAATGACTTCTTACACTGCAATTACTACTATCTCAATACTGGCGGCTTTTTATTTTTGTACGGTTACACCAGTATCATTGACTAATCTTTTTCGGTTACCACTGAATTCTCCTCTCGTTAACTGGCCAGATCCCTGCTACTTCCACCGCCTAATTGTCCCCAATTACCTCTATTTGTCCTACAATTCCGAGTTTCGGCTTTATGAATTTTCCTAAATAAATATATTGCCACAAATTTATTTAAACCCCAAACTCCACAGTGCTAATTGAATAGGTTGCCGGCCTCAATTACTTGACAGTTATACAGTTTTCCAGGGCACCTCTGTTCACCGGTACGTGATTTGATCTTATGAGGTAGCCTATTAACGTAACCATTAGTGCATTGAGTTAGCCTATTTTTATCCATGAACCTTGCAAAGACCTTATTTGGTAACAATTTCGTTATATCATTTGTAGAATTGTCTTTGATATTAATCTATCAGAATTCCTCAATCTTCCTCACTTTATAAACTTTATGAAGTGCTATTACATCGATTATTAAACTTTTTTTTCTGGTTGTTTCGAGCTACGAAAGACATTCGAATGAGCTCCTCGAATTGTTATGAATTGCTACCGGGATAGGAGAAATTCTCAATTACTTGGTAATAGTATTTAAGGTTTTTCACATTGTTATATGTATATCAAAGCCGTCCATTATAACCTAAACCTTTAGAACCAATACTTTTCGAGTAATAATATCATACGTAACGGAGGTTGAATGAATTTGGTTTACAATGATGTTAAATTGGTCCTTTTGTCTTTTTTAAACGAATATTATAAAAAAAATCCTATTTGTGACGATAGGTTTGTGTTCTTCCTAAAAACCCTGTTTATGATTATTATTAACTTAGCTTTCAACCGATTAATAGGTATTATAGTAATCCCTCGGTTTTGTTTTCTTTTCTCTTACTCTAACCTTTTATTAGGTAGGTTGAAATCTTTATCCATTAGGTCTTATATTTGTATCGTAATTGATAAATAGTAGAAAGCCTCCGGTTATTATAAAGTATCGATATTATTGTCACAGGCGCGTTGCTTCAGATAACTTTAAGTCTTAGCTACGTTAGTTTTGTTAATTGTAACGAAATCAACGCTTTGACCATTTTGACAAAAACTGAGGCAAGTATCGTTAATACTATGGATATAGATTAACGATAGGTTGATGTTATAATGATTACCCTTCGCAAAAGTTACGATCAGCTTGTAAATCCAGAACTTTAAGTCTTCAATCACCTATTATTCCCATATTATAAAGTCAAAAATTCCAACGAAAAGATTATCCTTAATTTTTCTATACATCAAACCAAAATATTTATCTTATGTAACCAGTAAACACAAGTCGTAAATCAAAGATTTTACATCCAATCTCGATTTAGAGTGTAACTGGTAGGTTGGGAACCAATAAATACTTGCTGTGGACAATTCATATAGTAATTTGATATATCGTATAACTTTTCCGAGAGGGTATTAGTCACGGAGTTCTTACGATAATTTCAAGCAAACGATCCGTTGTAACTCATTTATTGACTGCGTGTACGCGTAAGTTATATTAAGGCTATTAAAGGTTAACTTTATTTCAGTTTTAGTTATTAAACTTTCTATTATAGAGGTCACTAAGCGTTGACTGATTTTCTAAATCGTTGGCGACTGCGTACGGATCCAGTCTTTTCCTTTATTACTTTATCCTTAAGCGATTAGACGTAACTTTTTGTATGGCTGCCCTATGGTCTTTCTTTCAACTTCGTAGATAATCTTCGATTTGAAGATCGTGATTTTTTGTACAGCCGCCCTATGGTTTTGCCTTTGACCTCATAGATAATTCTCGACTTAAAGATTGTAACATTTGGGTCTTAGAGATTAAAGACCCCTTTGGGGAAAAATTGTAGAAATCCTCGTATAAAGAGTTCATTGATTTCGACCCTATCGCTTTCCAAAAGGTCTTCCAAAAGTTGTGATAACGCTTTGTATCTAGAGCTTTACATCCAGTTCTTAATTATTCTTTTCTTTACTTCTAATCTAAATAGTATTGTAAATTCGATCCAATATGTATTTCTCATCCTCAAAATTTCTCTTCTTTGGTATGCAGCCGCATTGGTAATATTTGATGGGCTTATCAATTATGAGGGAAAGAGGGATATATCAATTGATTTATTTGTCTTAAGAATTTTAATCGTTATCGTTAGTTGTCCTCATATAATTTTTGACTTGAATTATACAAAACGTTGTAAGTTCGTCAAAAGTGTTAAAGGTTAATTTAGAGTTGATAATACTTAACATTTTAAATCAATCATCTTATTTTCTTGGCTTTCGCTATACGAATACTTTACTTTTAAACGGTAAAACAATTCCATCAATTGTTTTAGGTCCGTTTCAGGTATCAAAAGTATTATTAACTTAACGCCGTACCGATTCCTTCTAACGTTCCCTAACCTCCTTGACATTATCTATGAACCTATTCTAAATACTTATTAAAAAAAGACATTTATTCGTAAGACGAGGATATACTTCAAAATTCCAACAGAATTTACCTTAAATCGTTAAGGCTTACAATATTATTTAGGCCTTTTACCACTATCTAAAAACGTGCCTCCTTATCCGTAAATCTTCAAATCTCTAACGTAAAGATATCGTACATTATTCGAAGTAGTACGTGTAACCTTTAAACCATTCTAATACTCCAGTAAGCCTCAACAAACACCTATTTATACCAAATCACCGTTATTTTGAAATCCGTCTAAAATCTAGCCATCGTGAACTTAAGACTAGAATCGTAAAAATCGATGTTAAATAAGCTCAAATACGTATTAATTTATAATATCCTCAAAATTGACCACGTATAATATTCCCATAGCTACTTGATAAATTGAATGTTGTGGAAAATATTGCGGAGTTGATAACATCAAAAATAGGCTTATTATCTAAGTAAACTATATTAAAGAATATCTCGAAATTGAAGTCTTTGTCATTTTTTGGGCATAAACTTAAATTTACAAAACGTTTAGGTATTTGTATAATAATATTGGTAAAGATTTTTAACGGCCTTTAAAGTAGAGTATTCCAAATCTTTCTACGTTGTATACTTAAGGACTTTGTATAGTTTGCCTATGGGTAGATGATTGAAACAGCGGTGTAGTTAACGTATCTCTAACCCCGTGAGGTTTAGTACCGTTACTTCTAAGTCTTGAAAGTAAAACCAAAGATACCCATACTTAAAATCTAAAAAAAAACCCTAACAGGTTTTAATCAGTTCGTTAATGTTGACATTGATGTTAACGCCGTACATCTTTAAATCTTACAAATAAACGAGAAAAGGAATGAAACATTTGAAAATATAAAACGTAATTGGTCTAATAACAATTTATATAATCGTCATCCCTAATAACGATAGGTATTCGCTCGGACTAAACTCAATTTTAATTTTACCAAGATTTCAACAATTGATTTTAGTAGTACTAATATTTTCCCTTCATGATACTAGGTACTAAGAATAGCCATATATTAAGTATGTTATTGCCTCTATGTTTGACATAATAAATTTAACAGTTTGTTCCGCATAAGGATCGCAAAAGTGAAGAGTTTTCGTCACTTAACCGGTATAAAAAAGCGTGGTCGGACAATTACTAAACCGTTTGATACACAATATATTCTTGCTGTATAATCTTCTTTAGCATATCCTCATTATCGATAATAACCTATATACCCTCGAAATATGCTATATAATTCAGGTAATATTAACTGAAAGTAATAGGATATTAAACGTAGTATTCTACCTGCTATTTATTACGCTTAACTGGAGGGTAGAGAGTCACCAATAACCGGATTTATCACAAATACAATATCTCTTACCATTATCACGACTATGGTTCTTAGAGTCAACTAATTGGTTTAAATCTTTCCCTCGTTAGCGCCAACATAGTAATAGCTTCTAATTTAAGGTTTTTAAACCTGATTTTTGATATTGGGGCCGCCTGTACCTGAGATTAATATAATATAGCATCGCATATTCTTTTTAATCCTAATTTCAGAAGTTATCAACTTAAAAGTATACACTGCATGAGTTCGGCTTTCGCGCCATAAATGTTGCAAATGAAAAACTTAACTGGTTAAAAAGCCCTTCACATGTGGTACTAAGGATTTATAAAGCGTATTAGAATTTATTTACGCCTGTAACTGTTACCTGTACCTTCTAGCAAAGGGAGAATTAACTAAAATAGGCTTTGCCCATTTCCTTTTAGAACAATATCTACTTATCTAGCATTTAATTAAGGACATCTATTGAAGTTTACTTTTTTAATTTTGAACTATTATCGTTGTCCACCGCGTTATATCTTGATTCGCGTGGTATTACGTAAAGTGAACATCCTATTCGCAGTAACTTTTTATATCATCGTAGATTTCTTGAAACATTTTCAATTTCATCAAGAGGGTTATGAAGTATCTTTGGCGTAACTTGTAAGGATACCTGGAAATAGTAAGTTAAAACCAGAAAATGGAACCTCCATTCACTTGCAGATGTTTAAGAAAGACACTATTTCAATATCAAATAAATTATAAAGATTTTAGGTATACTTTTGTTCATTGTTTTAGATTTTCCAGAGTTATATAAACAATTTGTAAATAATATTGACCATTCAGATATTTATGGGAGGAAGGTTGCCATAGTTTTCTCAGTCATCGATATTGTTTCCTAGTAGATTCGAATTACACTAGTGTGAGTAATTGCTAGTCGCCTTACCCAACTGGTAAAGTCCTATAATAAAACCCTTAATTTTCTCGCTTGTATAGGCCTACCTACTGTAGGGAGCTTCGCCACAAGGAACTCGAAGATTTTGAAGGATGCTTTGACGATTTTGGGGAAAGTTTTAAAAGGTAAGTGGAATTTGTTGGATAGAAAGTTCTAAGGTACTTAAAGAATTTGCTTGATTAACTGGTAAATAATGCCAACTGTTGGAATAGTACTACATGCAATACAGTAGGTCAACTTTACTTACAGTAAAGTTGACTGTACTGCAAGTTGAGTGTATTGTGTGCGTGGACTTACCGCATTGGGTGTAAGTCGAGTATGCAGTACGCTGCACTTCAATATAGGGCACGGGCCAAGTAATTGACCGTAAAAATTACTGTGAAAACCGGCTAGCGGTCTACTAAACCTAGAATAATACATCCACTACTTGACCAATAAAATACTACTGTTACTTCAGCTACATTTCGAATCGATAATGTTGTAACGATTTAAGGTTCTATCAACACTAATTAGTGCTTATTGGGTTAAGTACAGATTGGCTAAGTAAAAGAAAAAGCTACTTTCCGGTTACGCTTTGTAAAAGACCAAGGTAGGGGAAAGATTCTTGCGAAGGGCCTTTACTGTTGCGTTGGATTTTACGGTAGTAAGTAGAGAAAACTTTTAAGCTACGCCGGTTTTCACGGCAGTTTAGAGGTAGTGACGGTATCGTTATCTAAAACATTAAGAATATTTACGGACACTTTTTGAGGACATTGAAATTGATTGTCAAAAGTCTTAAAGTTCTGTAAGTTGGTAAACAGTTAAGTTAGTACTAGTTTGAGTACTACTATTGTAAGAAAAACGACTAAGTCCTTACGCTAAATAACCTATAATAATAAACGACTTTTGACCTTACTTTTTATACTAAACCTTTGCCTTGAATTTACTATTTTCACTTACCCTACGCCAACTTAATCGTGAAAATCGCTGATTTGAGCGGAAACACCAAGTTATGCCAAAAAAATCATGTCGCGAGACCTTATGCCAACTCACTAAGACGCTAAGCTCTCACGCAGCCTTACGCCAAAACCTCAAGCTCCCTACGCCTAAGATTACTAAGTACCTTACCCGATGCGCCTTACACGTCTTACAAAAGCTAGAACGTTAAGATGGTTACCGTAAGTGCTTATTTTTAGGCTATTACCGATACCGCTTAGAAAAAAGTAATTAAAAACCTAGGAACAGTCTTTATTAACTATTACGACGAATAGCTTTGGATTACAGATGTTGATGAAACCTTAACGGAAGCCTAACTAATTAACTACACTAGTTAGTATTTTCTCGACGCGGATCTCAGTGAAGATTATGGCCGGAACGCCAACACCTTTTAAAACTTTGTTAAGTTCTTTAACTATTAAACGCCAGATATAAGGAAGATGATCCAGCATATGATTAGGGCTAAGATAATGAAGGAGGTTACACGCCGTAGCATTTACATCCCTGAAAAGGCCCTATTAGCACTGGCGAAAATCTTTTTTAAATTGGCTTCATAAGAAGCTCCCTTTTAAAACCCTGATCCGTAAGATTTTTAAGGAAAATAGAAAGGGTTTGAAGGACCTTATCGCCCCTACATACGTTTCAGGTGAGCTCCACTTTACTCTCAGCTAAGTCAAGCCTCTTTACGCACTGGCGATGAGGAATCTGTTGACCTGCTCAGAAGTCCAACACCTTTACGTAGTAGCGCAGAATATGCTCTTAGCGGCGGCAAAGCATGTAAAGTAACGGCCGCCTACGCGGCCAGAAGTATTAACGTTAACGCTTTACACCAGTTAATTAAGAAAGATCGTCAAGTCTTTCAAAGTCTTTAAGTCTCCTTTTTCTTTTAATACTTTACTTAGAATAGGTACGCCCTTTAAAAACCTTCCAATGGCAAGTTTGCCTATACGCAAAAGCTTACCACAGGTTTTACTATAGGACTTTACCCCTCAAGCTAGGCGACTGGTAATTACCCTTAATACCGTATCTCGGAGGCCTTAAGGTTTAAACCTTTACGAAATACCAATTAAGACTGGAATAACTATCGCAAACTACTTCCAAGACTTGTCAAAATGGTCAATATCAATTACAAACTCCTTATGGACCTCTTTAAGATTTATAATAACGTAGAGAAATATGATGGGCAGCCTTATAACATTCTCAACATCAATATAATTCCTTTTTTGAATATTTTCAAGTAAATAGAAGTTTTCCCTTTAGGTTTTTACTTATTATTTCCCGGAATACTTATAGGGTACGCCAGAGACTACTACCTAACTTTCCTTACCCGATCTATAATGGTATAAAGAGCCACTTCGAACACAAAGTATACCTTGCGTAATACTATATACATTGAGCTACTACGAGTTGAATAACAATAATAGTAAAGAAGAAGGAGGAGGAAACACCAATGGATATGTTTAACCAAATAATTGAAAAAGTTTTCATTATGCCATAAATCAATGAGAAAGGCACACGTTGGCGATGTTACACTTCATGAGTAGGTACGTGTAGTAGTTTCGGGTGTTAACAAGTTTAAATACACTCTATAACGCCTAGATACCATTTGCGAAGGCTTCTTTAGCCAGTTGCATTACTCGTTTTCCATTGTAATAATACGTATAAAAAACTCGTTTATTATATACCCTTAAGCTGGAAACTTCCCTAACGTGAATAAAAAAGACTTTACGGTGGTTAATTATGTTGACCGCAAGTACGCTTATAAGCGCTCTTAACGTTTAAGGTTCAACCTACCATCTATATACTAGAGGTAATAATTATATTAGCGCCAACCAGGCTAAGATTTAGGCGGACCTGATAACCGTAAGTACTATCGTCGTGATAATAGCAAAAATGAAGTATTTTTGGTAAATTTAACTATTTCTTTACTAGACACCCCGTTACCGAGCGAAATAACAAAAAGGTAATATATTATATATAATACCCTATCACTTCTAAATTGGATTAATTAAATTCAATCGCAAACTTTAAGGGTAATAAGCTAATAAATAGTGATAATACCCCTAAGTAAATTAAGTGGTATAAAAATAATGTTCCTAATACAGCCAGAAGCTAGCCGACTACACCTTTCTGTACTGTTTAGGTAGTAAAAATCCTTACCTATGTCCTAACCAAGCCCTTAACCCCTTACATAACTTTAATCTTCGCGATATTTACGTGAAATATACGTTTCAAGGTATTATACCCAATATAGGAGCATTAAGGTAATTAACAGGAGATTATTCGCAATATGTAGCACTGCGGAGAGAAAGTACAACAGCTACTAAGATTAATTGTCACAATATTAACAAGGCTAAAATTAGTTTTAAACCAGTTGAGTAACTAGTGTTATTAAGGATAACGTTAATTTAAATTGTTATAGTAACAATTACATTTCACATCCCTAAGTCTCTTACCCCCCTCCTTTTTTAATTGAAGGATATAAAGATCTTTAGCGTTAACGTCGACATTAATGTAGACGAAATGATTCAAAACAGCTATAGGTTTTCTTTCGCCTTTAAGTAGGGTACCTATGGTTTTATTTTTAAGGCCTGGCAGCAGTGGTGCTGAACCTAACGAAGTTGGAGATGCTTTAATTACATCGGCGTTTTAACCGCCTAGCCGTTAACAAGTTATATCAAGTCCTAAAATCCGTAGGACATAAAGATGTAGAATACGTTGCCTTGAAAACCATTGAAAGACTTTGTTATTACTATTGAATGTATACTCAAAACCGCCAGAAATTTAAATTTACATTGAAAAACGATAAGGATTTTAATTATAAGATTTTTCTTAACGTGTTTAACTTAGATAACAAGCCTGTTTTTTACGTTGTTAATTCCGAAATTATTTTTACAGAGATAAGTTATTAAATTCCCTTTCTGCAAACGATATAAAAGAAACGTTAAAGATGTTGTAAATTGATACGTACCTATGCTTACCTAACGTCTTCATCTACGATACCAGTACCAACTTTTCGGCAGCGAAGTTTTAGCAAAATAGGAACATAATAGGTATCTAATGCAAATGGGTACCTGTAAAAACCTATTAGAGTATTAGAAAGATTAACAGGGTATACGCTCTACTTCTTCAAACATATAATATTGTTACGCTAGAAATTGAAAGCTTTACGAATTCGGAGGCACGCTTATAAATAGCGGTAAAAGTCTTGAACAATATTGTGGGTTTTAACGACCTAGTGATAACGTTGCTGGTTTTTAGAGCGTATTTAGGCCTAAAGAGTGAATCTCCGCCTTTGGAAAGTACTTAAAAGCGTATTGCGGCTTATGGCAAAGGCTTAAGGAAATTGCGAAAGGAATCGATACGCCGTCAGGTTAATAATGCCCTTAATATTGGGAACGGCCCCTTAATAATCGAAGTATTTATTTCGCCATTACAAAGTGAAATTTTCGTGTAGCGGGAAACGGGTAAATGGGAAGGCTTATACATGATCTTAAATATCAAAAACTACGAATTAATTATTAAAATTACTAACGGTTTTTTATTTTTCCGAAATTATTTGATTAAGCTTTATATTAGGGCTATTAACAATGAAAACCCTTAAGCTAAGAGACTGAGTTAATATGAACCTTTTTCACTTATTATTGACAAGCCGATAAAATACTGCCGACACAGACGACCCTCAAAGAATAAAAACGTCAAAAAGGAGGAATATATACCAGACCGTATTTATAATATTATTTGAGTAAGTAAAAAAGAAAATAATAACGAAAATTTGGTATTAAGCTTCGAGTATAAGAGATTATCAAGATTTTTGACAAACCATTTAAAAAAAGATAAGGTCTAGATTAACATCTTATTAACTCGAGGGGTTGTATAATTCGTATCGAAAACCGATTTTAACTTTTAAATACAAAATATTACGATTTTTAAGTCGAGTATTATTTACGAGGTTGAAGGTAAAACTACGGGGCGTCCGTACAAAAAGTTACGCTTTATCATTTAATGATAGGGCGATAAAATCAAGGACTAAATCCTTACGTAATCGTTAACAATTTAAAAGATTACCCAAGGTTTGGTGGTTGCGTTGGTAACAAGTTTATTAGTTATAACTAAAAGTAATTTTACGTTTAATAGCCATAATAAAACGTAAGTTTATACGTAGTTAGTAAAGGATTTATAACGGATCATACTATTAAAGTTGTAATATGAGTTACGTATTACCTACCTTTCGAAGACGGTAATACAGTATATTAAGTTACTATATGGATTAGCTATAACGGGTGTTTATTAGTTCCGAACTTACTAATTGCCCTTTAAATTACAGCTGGCGATAAAGTCTTCAATATATAACTCGTACTTACTGGTAACGTAAGAAAAAGACTTCAACGTTGTGATTATGTAAATTAACAATACCCTTTTCGTTAGAAAGACTGAAGTTATGGATTCGAAACAACAGGAGATTAAGAACTTTAAGTTTTAGAATTGTAAGCCGATAATGATATGAATGTAAAATCGCCAAATTAACTTTAATAAATCGTCAATTCGTATACTTGGTATTAATGCCAGCCTTAGCTTTCGCTGAAAAAACTAGGGAACTATTTTAGCTATAATCGAAAAGACTGATATAGCTAATATTTAACGGTACTTAAAGTAGCGTACTTGTGGCAGTTATATTACTACCTTATACCAATCGGAAGCCTTTTACGACTTTTTTTTATCGCGGTATAAACATAAAATCCGGCAAAAAAAAAACTCGAACCGGCTAAATAAGAAGCTCGAGTAGCGAATGGGAAACCTAGACCGCTAGATTAATACAGTCTTAATCGAACTATCGAAAATGAAGTTAATAATCTTTATGAACAGGTCTTTTATAAATAATACTAACCTATCTTTACAAATTAGCTATTAAATAACCTTTTTTAACAAAGATAAGCGGGAAAATCAATTTAATATTATTGGTAGCCTAATTTTTTAGACTCTTCGTCAAATGTAAAAGGATTACACAAAGTGTACTGATTTCGGAGGGTTATGGAATAATAACAGGTTTCTATGTAATTATAGTATTGTAGAAAACCCTTCACCTTATAATTAGGTAGTTGAAGATTCTTCCTATTCCGGTGGTAATTTATACCAACTTAAAAAGCTTATTCGTATGCCTTTCAAAGCTTGGAAGTACTAGTGAAAAACGTTTGATAGTCGACGTGATAGCATTCCATAAAGCGTACGAAGGGAGTGAGATTAAGGAATTTCGATGAATTAACGGCTAAGACAATCCCGAAAATACTATCATGAAGGCAATATTTAATAAGGCCCTAAAAAGGTTTGGAAACAATAATAAGCTAACTATACGTATCAAGGGCTACGTTAATAGTCCGCTTGGTAAGCTCAAATTACGTGTTAACGACTAGAGTTGTATTGGAAAACTGAAAGACTGCCAGGGAAGTGAAGGTTGTGATAGCGACCTATTTGACTGGCACGGCTAAAAGAGAGGTTTAAAGAGGCCTATAGCGGAAAAAACTTTTGTGGGGGTTAATAAACTCGGACCAAGGAGCAAAGGAGCAATTGAAGTTAAATAGGGTTAATTTGCATGTAATTTGGTGCAATTTAGTATGGATGTCAATTGTAATTAATAGGGGGTTGGCAAGTTGCTGAGGTTGCTATTTAACTCTAACTGGAAAAAATTGGTTAATCACACTGGCGCATACGCAAAAGCTAAAAAGCTGCCAGTATTAAAATAGTACTACATGCAATGCAGTAGGTTAATTTTACTTACAGTAAAGTTAACTGTACTTCAAGTTGAGTGTATTGTTTGTATGGACTAACCGCATTGAGTCTAAGTCAAATGTAGTACGCTACAATTTATTCTAGGTTACGGGCTAAGCAATTGGTAATACAAATTACTGTGTAGACCAGCTAACGGTCTGCCAAACCTAGAATAATACATCCACCACTTGAAAAATGCAATACTACAGTTACTTCGATCACGATTCTAATTGACAACGTTGCAACGATCTAAGACCCTACCAACACCGACGTTAATTCTTTTTGCTACGTTTACGGCTGATGATTTACGTACTATACAACCACTAAATACGTACTCTGCGATATCATGTGAAGGTGCTAGACTACCGAGAAAATTAATAGGTTCCTTATCATCGATATGTGAAGAATTAGTACCAGCGGTAAAGTTAAAATATTAATTTAACTATGGATTCAAGAGTATTTTCATAATACACTTATAAAAGCGTTAATGATTCTTAACAAATTTTCATTTTCCTTCCAAGCCTCAAGAAATAGGGTTCCAAGGGCATTCGTTAAGTTAAACCAACTCAAAAAGATTTTCTACCAACTTAATTGAGTTTTTGTCTACCATATATATTCCTCATCGTTCAAAATTTGCTTTCAAGATGAATTTAATACCCTTTTTAATTCTCTGGAGTATATTATTTATTTCATCGTCAAAAAACTCACGATATTTTCAAAAAGCGCAAGCGTCGCGGTTAAGTTCTTCGCCGCAGGTTTGCTCAAGAATGAAATGTCCGATGAAGTTTACCAAGTTCCTTTTAGTTGAGTCTTTAACAACATCTATTACCTGAAGTATTTTGTTGTAATTCTTGGAAATAAGAGACCCGACGACTTTAAAAGCCTCTATTTATTCTTAACTAGGTGATATTTCGATGTTTTAGTTGGCGTAAAGCTTAGTAATTAAGTGACTTAGTGATTTGTGGGCGTAAGAATTTGTAGATTTAATGTAAAGTCACGAGAAGTAGCTTTTTTAACGTAACTTGAAGATTTAGCGATTTTGCTAGGTAAAGCGATCATAACGATTGACGATTATAGTGTAGTAGAAAAAAGGTGGTATAAAGGGAAAACCTTAGTGTTAAGGGAAAAGTTTGGTGTAAGGGTAAGATCAGAAGTTATTTATCATTATTTAAGTTCTATGGTTAAAATTTGTTAACCGTAAGGTTTTGTAGTTCTTTTAATAGTAGTATGCTTAGTAGATCTAACTTAGCCATTTGCCAACTTGACGATTCTTAATACTTTTAACGTTTAATCTGAATGTTTATCTCTCAACAGAATCTATAAATATTTCTTAGTATTTGAACATGCTGGCAAGACTATCTTCACATTTAGGTTGCTATAAAGATTGATATAATCCCGAAGTCTTCCTTACTTACTGCTGTTAGGATTGGCATAATAGTAAAGGCCCTTCGTAAGAATTTTCTTTTACTCTGACGATTGACGTAACTTGTAACCAGAAAGTAGCTTTTTCTTCTAATTATCAAATCGGTGCTTAACCTAAAAAGTACTAATTAGTGTATACAGGGATTTGGATATTGCAAAGTTGTTGATTCGAATTGGTTGAAGTAATAGTAGTATTACGAGGTCAAGTAGAGGATGCATTGTTTTAGGTTTGGTAGGCCAATAGCCAGTCTGCACAGTAATTTTTATGTTCAATTGCTTGGCCCGAGTCCTAGTGTGAAGCGGGCGCATACTGTACTTGATTTGCAGTCAATACAGTAGACTCACAAAATAATACACCCAATTTGCAAACAATATAGTAAACTATACTGTAAGTAAAGTTAACTTACTACACTTCAATTACTACTATTCCAACACTCTCTTTATATATTGATAGAAGATTACTATTAACTAGTAAATCACCTTTACACACTATAATATATGATAAGAGTTCTTATACTGATAAAATTAGTGGTGTTATTACCTTAAAAAAAAACCTTTACACGCTTTATACTGCCGTACCTGAGCTCTTGCAACGGGTTCTAAGGTTTTTAAAAGGGCCTTATACATGTACACCTCCTTCTACCCAAATTTTTCTTCTCTTTATCCTCCTTTTTTTTCACTATGTCGACTAACACGGTCTTTTTAACACTGTTTTACCTTACGGGGTTTACCCTAATATGGTTTACATACGATTCCTTTTCGTAGGGATAAAAAACAGGGTTTTTATTAATGGGGGTGTTATAAGCTTAAAATATTTTTGTTATATTTGTTAAACTTTGATCGGTTTCAACTTTGTGTGAAAGGGTTCAATATTTGTAAATGGTAATTAAAAGTTGTAAACGCGCGTATATTCTTGTCATGGGTATTTTCTTCGGGCATTTAGTTGTTTACTATGTTGCCGTCGCTACAGAGATGTTAGTTGAGCGCCTAATCGCTCTTCGGCGACTTTTTTCACGCCTTAGTTAAGGTGGAGGAGGGTGGCACGGTGTAGGTTACAGCCACAGCACTGTTGGCGGGTCGCTGCGTAGTATTGGTGCAATGGGCATCCCCCCCCCCCCCCTGTGGGTAAAAGCGGTTCCGATGGTGTCGATATTAATAGTAATGTTAATGAAGCAGGTTCGATTGAAAATAATCTCGTACTCGACGTCCCCGTCCCTACCTTAACCACTTCCTTTTCCGCTGGACCCGCTATCGCTCCAGGTTCTTCCTTGAATCTTACCCTTCCCTAATAATGATATCGGACGCGGAATATAAAGATTAAAAAGGTCTATATGGCGGTCATGATGGAGTTGTTGAATGAACAAGGTTTGTAGTTTCTAATTTAAGATAGTCTGGCTTGAGTAAAACATTAATATCATTAATAGATATGAAGCTTTATTATTACCAGTGAATGTTAAACGTAATCCTGTTCAAGTTGTAATAAAATTTCCCCCATTTTGAAAATATAATACATAATTCAGATAAAGTTATAAAAATTTACCTGCTTTATATATAGGTTTTTCGTACCAATCCGCTCAAAGTTGTTTTAAATATCTATAACTAGATTTTTTAAACCTTTAAAAAGATCGGCCAGTATACCAAGTATGCGGCGCTTCGCTGCGTTTTAAATCCAACTTAAGTTTATTCATCTTAAGTAGTTTTAAACGACAATGAAAAGGCGTAAAATTTTAATAGTTATACCTTATAGTTTGTAACAGATAAAGAAAAGTTGGAATTATTAAGGAGGTAAAAAGGTACAATTTAAATACTGTATGATACCGAATTTCGATCAGTTTAAATTGAATATGAAAATACTGATTGTTTATACAAAGAGATTAATCTATTCAATTTCGTAACGTATTACCTCTTTTCGCACATTTAAAGGTAATCAAAGTATATATTTCACTTTCTTAGTATAAATATAATTATTCTCGTATGAAAGGATATAAGGTTGAATACTATCATTTACAAATTCATCAACAATTTAATTTCCGTTAATATCTATATATTAAAAGTTTTATTTTACCGTTATGAAATCGATATGAGTTTTGATGAAAACGCGCAATGTATTAAATGTTTACTTGAATAATAACAAAATATATGGTTTTAAGCTTTGATTCATAAATATATGATTTAGGTATACTGTAATCGCATTTATATAAATACACATGACAGTTTTAGAATCCTGTAATACGTCGATAACGTTTGAATCGAAAACGTATATAATAGGGTAAATGTTCGCAAGTCTTTAGATCGTTGCAACGTTGTCAATTCTATTGGTTGAAGTAACAGTAGTATTACATCGGTCAAGTTGTAGATGTATTGTTTTAGGTCTGACAGACCGCCAGTAGGTCTGCACTGTAATTTGTATAGCCAATTGCTTAGCTTATGCCCTAAAGTAAAGTACAACGTACTGCACTTGACTTACATCTAATGCGGTACGTCTTTACAAAGCAATACACTTACAGTACGGTTAACTTAACTGTAAGTAAAGTTGACCTATTGCACTGCATGTAATACTTTTTAAGCACCGGTAGCTTTTTAGTTTGCACGTATTCGCCAGTGTGACTGACCAATTTTTTTCGGTTATTACTAAATTACCTCCTCGTCAACTGGCTAGAACCCTATTAATCCCAGTTGACTTCTATACTGAATTTCACCTAATTACATGAAAATTGACCCCATTTGATCTAAATTGTTCCGTCGCTTCGAAATCCGAGTTTATTAACTCCTATAAAAAGTTTTCCCGCCATGAACCTTTATAGGTTTTACTTTAACTGTGCAATTTAAACAGGCCCGTATCGTTAATTCCCTGGCAGTCTTCCAGTTTACTAGTATATCTTTGTCCGCCGTTACGTGATCCGGACTTTCCGGAAGGCCTATTAACGTAGCCCTCGATACGTATAGTCAGCCTGTTGCTATCTACAAACCTTTCCAGGACCTTTTTTGGCATTGCCTTCGTTATAGTATTTGTGAGATTATCTTCGCTATTAATACACTAGAATTCCTTAATTTCTCCCTTCATAGGCTTTACGAAGTTCCATTATATAGATCATTAGGCGTTTTTCGTTAGGGGTTCCGTGCTTCAATAGGTATTTAACACGGCTTTTTAAACCGATATAAATTAATACTAGGATGAAAGAAATCTTTAATTACTTAGTAATAATGTTAAGGTTTTTTTTAGAATATTAAACCTATGTTAAAACCCGTTATTATACCGTAGATTTTCGAAGCTAATACTTTTTTTGTAATCCTCTTATACTTGAAGATAGCTTAGTGGATTAGGTTACCGATAATATCAAATTCGGTTTACTGTTTGTCTCCATTAACAAGGGTTATTAAAATACCTATATGTAAAGATAAGTCGATGTTATTTGTAAAAGACGTAGTTGTAATGATCATTCATTTAGCCTTTGACAAGTCGATTAAGATTATATTAATCCCGTGGATTAGGTTTGGTATTTTTTATTCGAACCTTTTTTTTAGCCGGTTAAAGTCTTTATCCGTTAGTTTTTATGTTTACACCGCGATAGATAAGTTGTATAATCCCTCTGATTAATAAAAAGTGGTGATATAGCTACCTCGGGTACGTTCTTTAAGGTAACGTTAGACTCTAGCCGTGTTAGTCTTATTAATTGTGGTTAAAATAGTGTTTTGGCCCTTTTAGTGAAAGTTAAGTCCGGCATTAATACTAAATTTACGGATTAACGATTCATTAGAGTTAGGTTAACTGCCCTTTATTAATGTTATTATCAGTTCACAATCTTAAAATTTAAAGTACTTAATCGTTTTTTGTTTTTATATTATAAAGACAGTCGTTTTTAAAAAAGGGTATCGTTGGTTTGTATACCTATTACACTAAAGTCTTTTTTTTTGCGTTATTAGTAAATACGGGTGGTATGTTAAAACCTTTATTGTTAACCCGGATATGAAATAGGATCAATAAGTTATAAATTAATAAATATCCGTTTTAACAAGTCCGTATAGTCACTTAATATACTATATTACCATCTATAAATACTAAATAATACGTAATGTCTGTAGTACGTTTTATAGTACGATTCGTTATAGGTCCGTTATTAATTACGTATAGGCTTAGGTTATATTAAGGTTATTAAGCGTAAAACCTTTGTGCATTTGGACTATTCAATTCTTTATTAAAGTAATTATTGAATGTTAATTAATTTTCTCAATTGTAAGAAACTATATAAGAATTTCGTTTTTGTTATTCTTACCGTATTCTTCAACGATTAAACGTGATTTTTCGTAAGCCCTCCCCATAGTTTGACTTTTAAACTCGTAAATAATACTCGACTTCAAAATCGTAAAGTTTGGGTTTTCAATGTTAAAATAGATTTTCGGTACAAATTGTACAATCCTTCGAATTGATAGGCCAATAATTCCGACTTTTTCGCTCTTATTAAAGTTTTTGCCGGAGGTTTTGATAATATTTTACGTTTGGAGCTTTAATATTAAGCTTCAGTTGTCTTCTTTGCATTTACCTAAATAGTATTCAAAATAAAGCCCAGTATATAATCCTTCTTTTTAAAGGTTTTCTTCGAAGGTTGTTTGCGTCGAAGGAGTTTTATCGTCTTATTAATAACGTCTAAAAGAGGTTTATATTAGTTTAGTCGTTTAACTTAAGGGTTTTCATCGTTAATAGCCCTAATATAGGATTTAACCTAGGTAATTCGAAAGTATATAAAACCGTTAGTAATTTTAATAACTACTTTGGAGTTCGAGATCCTTGATATTTTGTACGGGCCGTTTCATTTACCCGGCTTTAGATTTACAAGGTCTTCACTTTCTAACTGTAGAGTAAATACGTAGATTATTATAGGGCCGTTTTTTGTATGAAGGTTATTATTAACTTAGCGGCGTACCGATTTTCTTCGTAGCTTTCTTGAAGCTTTGTTATAAGCCGCAATAGGTTTCTAAGTATTTGTCGAAGACGGAAATTTACTTATTAGGCGCAAATAAGTTCCAAAGACCAATAATGTTGGTATTAAACCTTTAAAGTCCACAGTATTATTCAGGCCTTTTATAATTATTTGCAGGCATACCTCCAGATTCGTAAAGTTTTTAATCTCTAGCATAAAGATAAATAATTTTAACGAAGTATTAAGTATTCCTTTTTAATCTTTTTAATGCTTTAATAGGCTTTAATAGGCACCTGTTTACACTGAATATCCATTATCCTAGAATTTTTCTTAAATTCAGCCGCCGTAAAGTTGGTATTAGTATCGTGGACGACGACGTTAGGTATACATAAATACGTAGTAATTTATAATATCTTGAGCGTTTTCCACGTATCTTTTGCCGAAAGAGACTGTAGGAATTCAACTCCGAGAAAAGAGGTTATAGGGTTTACGACGTAAATAATATTCATTAAGGTTTTGTAATTAAAATAATTATCGTTTTGAATATAAATTTCAATTTCTAGAGGGCTTAGGTATAGGTTTGGTAATAGTAGTAAAGTTTTTTTAATAACTCTCAGGGTAAAGTATTTTACATTTTTATACCTTATGGACTTTAGGACTCTATATAGTTTGTTAACGACTAGTTAGTTTAAACTTTCATGTAATTAACGTATTTTCGGCTTCGTAAAGTTTAATACCATTGCTTCCGAGCCGTAAAAATAAAACTATAGGTTCTCTTAATTAAAAGCGAGTGAAAACCTTGAGCAGTTTTTAACCAGTTCGTTTACTTTAACGTTGATGTTAATGTTAAAGGTTTTTATATCCTTTAAATAAAGTAAAAAGGGGCTGAAGGATTGAAAAAGATAAGATATAATTACTCCAAGAATGGTTTAAATTACCGTCATGTCTAATAACAATAGTTGTTCGCCAAAGTTAAAGTTAACTTTAGATTTATTAGTATCGTAAAAATGGTTTTTAATAGTTGTATTACTTTGACTTCGTAATATTACGTACTACGAATAGTCTCTTGTTAAGTATTTTACTTCTCCTGTATTTGATATAATACCTTAAAACGTGTGTTTCGCGTAATGATCGCGAGGGCTAAAATAATATAAGGTATTAGGGACTTAATTAAGGTAAAGGTAAAGGTTTTTACCATTTAAATAGTATAGGAAAGTATAGTCTACTAATTTCTAAATCATTTTAGGAATAGTATTTTTCTACTATTTAATTAATTTAAAGGTATTAGCGTTATTCATGGGTTCGTCACTTTCGAAATTTTCGATTTAATTTAAGTAATCCTATTTAAAAATAATGAAATATTAGGTGTAATATACTGCCTTCCTATTATTATGTTCGATGGAAAGGTATCGAGTTAACTAATAACTAGACTTACTATAAGTCCAATATTTTTTACCATTATTACGACGAAAATACTTATGGTTAATAAATCCGTTTAAATTTTGGCTTCATTGGAGTTAACGTAATTATTTTCTCTAGCTTATAGCCATTGGGTCATACCTTAGTTGTCGTAGGCGCATATAGCTATATTTACGATCGACGTAATTAATTACCATAAGGTTTTTTTTCTTTTACGTTATAAAAGTTGTCGGTTTAAGGGTATATATTAAGCGAGTTTGATATACGTGTTATTATAGTAGCGAACGAGGAACGTAATTGGCTTAAAGAGCTTTCGTATATGGTATTTAGGCGTTATAAAGCGTATTCGAATTCGTTAACGCCCGTAATTACTATATTTATCTATTGGTAAAGTATACTTTTACTAATGTAGGCTTTTCCCATTATTTCCCATGTATTATTCATTTTTTCATTATATTGTTATGTATCTATATCGATGTTTTTTCTTGTTTCATTTTGACCAATATCGTTATCCATTTCGTAATAACTCAATTTATATCATATTACGTAAAGTGAACTTTGTATTCAAAGTAACTCTTTATACTGTGGGAAACTTCGCAGAACGTAATTATTAAGTAATAAATATAGGTAATGTTCCTTAACATGCCTCATAAGCAGTTTGAAAATGGTAAGTGAAAATTAAAAAGGGAAATTTTTATTTACTTACAAATATTTAGAAAGGGTATTATTTTGGTATCGAAAAGGGTATAAGGCTTTTTATTATACTTTTTGACGTTGTTTCAAATTTTTATTAAGTTTTCAAATATTTTATAGTTAATATTGATTATTTTAACATGTTTTGGAAAAAGGTTGCGATAATTATTTTAATCTTATTAGTGTTTTTTTAAAAGTCTATGCCTTATGTCTTTCGAGGTATAGTGTTAACGGTAATTGCTAATCGCCTAGACCGAGGAGTAAAGTCATATAGTAGGAATTGTAAAAGGTTTTCGTAGATAGATAAATTTAAAAAGGGAAGGTTTTTAAGGAACCTATCGATTAAATTACTAGGGGGCGATAAGTACTTAGAGGTTTGGGAAAGTTTAACAATATTAATTAATTAATTGGTGTAAAGCAATATCAATAATAAATTTGGCCGTGTTTTTGCTATCTGTAAAGACATATTTATCGTTATTATATAAAGGTATGAAACTGTTAAACAGATTAATAGGTATTTTTATTGTCAACGAATAAAGAGGCTAAACTTAGTTCAAAGTAAAAGAAAGATTTTTTAGACTTCCTATAAGGGTTATAAGAATCCTGAACCTCGTTTCCCTTAGTTTATAGAACATGAAGGCATTTTTTAAACGAAACTAAATCAAAACATTTTTATGCCATTTTTTTATTATCTTAAATTAATAATTAAATCCTTCATTATTTAAAATGCACTTTAATCTTCATTTTTACCCCTTTTTAGACCGAGGTTTATATATTAATAGTTTCGTTATTAAAAATGTCATCAAAGATATTAAAAACATCGTTTAAATTATCTGTATTATAACATTCGACAATATAATAACCGATAAAGTTAATAAGGTGTTTTTTAGTCAAGTTTTTATTGATATTGAGCGTTTAAATATCTTCCTCGTAAAATGTAGTAAAAGTAGTTTCGAGCGCCCTGCATATTTTTTGGAGGGGTTAGTAATCGCTTTAAAATAAGCGTTTGCGGTAGATGTATTAAGTTTTGGAGTGCATAGAACTTGTAGGCGTATAGAACGAGGAATTTGGTAATTATGGGAGTGTGGAATTGGTGTTTTAACGTGAATTTGCGTGGAAACCTGGTGACTTAGCGATTTAGTAACTTGGCGTAAGGTCGTATGACGTGGCTTTTTTGGAGAGACTTGTTGTTTTTGCTTAGAGTAGCGAACTTGACGATTAACTTGGCATAGGGAATTAAAAATTAAAGTAGGATAAAGGTTTAATAAAGATGGTAACGATAAATGTTGTTTTGTGGTAAAGAGAGAAGGTTAAAAGTTTTTTAACATAGGGAATTAGTCGTTTTTATACGGTATTAATACCCTTAATAGTATCAATTTAGCCATTTTCTAACTTGCTGACCTTTAAGTATTTTAACAGGTAATCTTAACGTTTTTAAAAAAGATTAAAAGAAATTTTTAGGTATTATTAGTAGCGATACCATCGCTCATTTTTATATTGAAGTTGTGGACTAACATAACCTAAAAGTCTCTTCTGTTTTCCTGCCGTTATAGATGAAATTTGTATTAATAGAGGTTTTTCGTAAGAATCTTTCTTTTACCCTAATGTTAACGCAGAGTGTAATAACCGGAAAATATTTTCCTCTTTATTTAGATAATTTTTGATTTATCCAATAAGCACTAATTAGTATTCGCAGATTTTTAGATCGTTGCAACGTTTTCGATTCTATTGGTTGAAGTAACAGTAGTATTACATTGGTTAAGCGGTGGATTTATTATTCTATGTTTCGCAGACCGCTAGCCGGTCTGCACTGTAATTTGTATGGTCAATTACTTGGCCCTTACCCTAGATTGAAGTGCATTGTACTGCACTCAAATTACACCTAATGCGGTAGGTCTCCACAAAGTAATAAACTTGTAGTAGGGTCAACTTTACTGTAAGCAAAGTTGACCTACTGCACTGCATGTAATACTATTCCAATAGTACAAGTCATTAAACCATTTTATAATTACGTGATCATGACGAGAAACTATACACCTATATATAATATACTTTGATCCGTTGTAAAATGATCTTTTATTATCATAAAACACAATGATATAATCTAGGTCAAGGATTTCAAATTGATCTTTAAAAGCTAAGTAGTTTTTTTTTTTTATCTAACTATAACATTTTCGTCAAACTCAGAAGAAAATAGTAATGGAATTACTAAAGGTTGTGGGAAAGTAAATAATTTACTATTTAATATTATTAGACATTGTTTTAATAGTACTACATGCAGTGTAGTAGGTCAACTTTACTTACAGTAAATTTGACTGTGCTGCAAGTTGAGTGTATTTTTTTATGGAGACTTACTGCATTAGGTGTAAGTTGAGTGCAGTAAGTTGTATTTCACTCTAGGGCACGGGCCAAGCAATTGGCTATACAAATTACAGTGCAGACCGGCTAGCGGTCGACCAAACCTAATATAATACATATAATATCTGACCACATAATACTAATATTACTTTGAAGACCAATCAAATCGACAATGTTATAGCTATCTAAGGCCTACCAATACTAATTATTGTTAATTAGGTTAAGTATAGATTGACTAAGTAGAAGAAGAAGCTGTTTTCCGATTGTTACGCTTTACGTTATCGTTATGGTAGAGGAAATATTCTTGCGAAGGGCCTTTTTTATTGAGTCTGTTTTTACGGCAGTAAGTAGGGAAGACTTTTAAGCTATATCGGTTTTTACGGTAGACTAGAGGTAACGACGGTATCGTTACTAAAAACAATAATAAATCTTTATTGACCTTTTTTAAAGACGTTAAGATTGACTTTTGAAAGTTTCAAAGTTTGGCAAGTTGGCAAACGGCTAAGTTAGTACTATTGCGAGTGTTACTATTATAAGAAAAACAACTCATTTCCTATGTTAAACAATTATAACAAATAACCTTCGACATTTACTACTACTAACGACCTCCGACCTTACGCTTTACACCAAAACTTTGCCTTATTTTACTCTTTTTACTCCTTACGTCACGCTAATCGTCAGGTTCACTATCGTAAGCAAAAACGCCAAGTCGCGTCAAAAAAACCATGTCGCTCGACCTTCCGCCAAATTATTAAATTCCTACGCCCAAAAATTACTAAGTCTCTCGTCACATACGATTTATCAAGTCCTACATCGCCTTAAACCTTAAGATAGCACCTACTTACAAGATTTAAAAAGGGATTAACGCCTTAAGAACACTCTTCACGAAGTTTTACGACGAAAACTTCTAGGGACTGGATATTAACGGAAAATCAACAGAAAAATACCTTATTAATTGTGTCGGATACTACATTGTGAAATGAAACAATCCTAAAAACCCTAACCACGTCATTAATAACTTCCGTAAACTTTTAAACGATGGTATCACTAATATATAAATTCAAATTCAATAATGGATTGAGTTAAGGTTTAAGGTACACTGAAACGACGAGGAATTTATGTGCCATAAAATGGAAATATAAGGCTGGAACAAAAATTCTTCGATATATCCCAGCTTCCAAAACGCCTTTACAGTACACACTTTAAGGAAAAGGATGTTGAAAAACTTTACCGCCCCTATACGCGATTTAGAGGACTTCCTCGATACTCCTAACTAAGCTAGGCCCCTTTATACGTAGGCGATACATACATTAACCTGTTCGGCAGCTTAACACCTCTATATAACAACGCGAAGTATGCCTTCAATGGTGGCAGACCAGGTGAAATAACGGTCGTTAATACAGCCAAAAGTATTGATGTGAACGCTTTACACCAATCAATTAAACAAAACTATTAGGCCTCCTAAAACCTCTAAATACCTATCGCCCCTTAGTAATTTAGTCGCCAAACCCCTTAAAACACTTCCTTTTTCACGTTCACCTACTCACGATAACTTACGAAAAGCCCCATCACAGGAATTTACCCCTCGGATTAGGCGATTAGTAATGACCCTTAGCACTGTACCTTAAAAACTCTAAAGCTTAAACTGTTGGGAAACATTAATTAAAGTTAGAATAACTACCGCAACCTTTCTCCAAAACCTGTCGAAATGGTTAACATTAATTATAAGCTTTTTATGAACTTCGCCAAGATCTGGAACAATGTAAAAAGTATGCCGGAAAGCCTTATAACCTCTTTGACTTTAAGGTGATACCCATTTTAAAAATTTGCAAATGAATAGAGGTTTCTCTTTTAGGTTTTTTCACACTATTCTCCGGAATCCTTATAAAGTACGCTGAAAACTATTACTTAACCTTTTTGACTAAAGCTATTACGTTTTGCAAGATTTACGATAGTATAAAGAACAGCTCCGAATACAACGTTCATTTCGCGTATTATTATATAAACTAGACCACAACGAGATAAACTATAATAGTAGCGAAGAAAAAAGAGGAGAAAACGTCAATAAATATCTTTAATTATACGTTTGACAAATTAATAGTATGCCTAAAAGCAATAGGAAAAGCTCACGCTAACGAAGCTACACTTCGCGAACAGGTATTGGCAGTAATTACGGCCGTTAATGAATTCAAATACGCCTTATAACACCTAAATTTCACCTATAAAGGCTTCTTTAACTATTTACGTTTCTCGTTTATTATAGTAATAACTTATACACTAAACTAGCTTGGTATATACTCCTAAGCCGAAAACTTTTTTAACATAAATAAAAAAGATCTTACGGTGGTTAATTACATCGTCTACAAGTACGGGCGCCCACAACACCTAAAATCTAGTCTATTGACTTCGGTATTAAACTAAAGGTAATAACTATGTTAGCACCAATAATGTCAAGCTTTAAATGGACCTATTAACTGCCAGTATTATTTTCGTAATATTAGCAAAAGATATTAAATCTGTGGAAAGTCTAGCTGCTAGTTAACTCGATATCTCGTTACCAAGCGTAATAACAAAAACGAAATATATTACGCTTAATACTCCACTGCTTCTAAACAAAATTACTCAAATTAAATCGCATACTTTAAAGATAACAAGTCAATTAAAGTCTCTAACGCCTCTAAAAAGATTAAGAAATACAAATATACTACTTTAATTACGGCTTAATAACTAGCCAACCACGCCTTCCTATACCTTCTGGGTAGTAAATACCTTTACCTTTGCCCTAATCAAACCCTTTACCCCTTAAATATCTTTAACCTTCGCAATCGTTACGCGGACCATACGTTTTAAGTTATTATGCCAGATATAAGGGCAATAGGGTACTTAATAAAAGGCTATTCTCAATATATAACACTACGGAAGGAAATCACTACAGCCTCTAAAATCAATCGTTACGATACTAATAAAGCTAAAGTTAGCTTTAGCTCAAGAGAACAACTATCAGTACTAAAGATAACGTTAGTTTAAACTATTATAGGTATAATCACGTTTTATATCCTTAAGTCATCTACCTCTTTCCTACTTTGCTTAAAGAATATAAAAACCCTTGGCGTCAACGTTAACGTCAACGTAAAAGAACTGGTTAAAAACGGCGAAAGGTTTTCATTTTCTTTTAAATAATGGCACCTATAATTTAATCTTTAAGGACCGTAACTTACCGCATTGGGTGTAAGTCGAGTGTAGTACGCTGCACTTCACTCTAGGTCACAGGCTCAGCAATTGGCCATAAAAATTACAGTGCAGATCGGCTAGCGGTCTGCCAAACCTAGAATACTACATTCACTATCTGCCCATGCAATACTACTGTTACTTCGAAGACCAATCGAATCGACAATGTTGCAACGATCTAAGGCCCACCAACAGATATAGTAAATAGTAAATCGTCCTATATATTACGTGGATAGGCTATAAAAAGTGAACTAAGTCAAAACGGTGTATGATGACGTCGCTGCCGCCTCGCGAATCCATATGGACCGTTTAAATACGTGCGCGAGTTGGTTAAACCCGATCACCTCGGGTGATAAAACCGCGGGTTTCATTATATAATTGTAGTCTACGAGTCAAATAACGACGTAATAATACGGTGAGTGAGTGGATGATTAAAGTCTGTAATTTTTAAACGAATTTCTTTTTGGAGTTGTTGCTATTTTAAGGTCATTTCCCCAAAAAGTAAGCCGGTATTTTTGAAAGCGACGATATTTGACGAAATTCTGTAAAAAGAAGTATCTGCCTTCGCTTCAACAAACAATGGAATTATAACCTGTTTATTAAAGCACTTTTAGTTGCGGCTAGTGTACTAAATTTTGGCGTAATAAGTAAGTAGAGGTTCAACGGTAATACCAATAATTGTTACGAAAAGAAGTGATAGAATCCCTTGTTTGATGTAGGAGAGTTTCTTATAATAACGCTAAACTTTTAAGACTTTCGCTAGGCGTTTTCAGATATAGATTTACATTGATATACCTCGGTCAAATTGAAACCTTAATTAATACGAATTAAATGCTTTGGTATTTAGAAAAGGATAGGTTACTGGATAAAACCGTTTTACGCCGCATAATACGGACGGAATGTTATGTTTTGTATACATAGCCAAATTTGAGCGGCTCTCAATATATAAAAGTTAAGATTTTTTTAAGAAGAAAATAAATTTATTGTTATTTATTTATCTTTCCTCTTTTGCAAGTCGTATTCTTAATTCACAACATTGAATATTAAAGAGTTTAATATTTGAATGAATAATACTTCGTTAACGAATATGAAAATACTGTTAGAATGAAGCTTAGTAAGGTTTAATATGTAAATTATGTATAGTATTATAAAAGAGGGTAATTTTATAGGGCTTTGTAATAAAGGTTTCTAAACCTTAGGTTTCTTGCTTCCTAATGAATTCATACAACCTTCTTCATTATAAAACAACTGTTAGTGAGTTGAGTAGATTCCGATAAAAACTTAAACGCCGTATTCTTTATATTAGGCGATTACGAAAGAAGGCGTCAAATGTTACTAATATATTACGAAAGAGAATCAATGAAAATATACCCTCATTTTAGACGGATTCTATGTCATATGTAAGAAACTATACGAGGTTTGCGGCAAATCGCCCGTACTTTTTTTTTTGATGTATTGATTTTTAATTAGACTCCTAGTAATAAAAATTTAATATCGTACGAGTTATGATAAATTTTAATTCTTTCGAGTAACCCAGGTTTAGGATAATAAGCGTTTTTAAACGGGGTTGTTATAAATTCTGGTGGTGTAATTCCAATGTTATCGACATTTTCAATTACCGTTATACTCGTATGAAAAACCTTAAAAGTAGGTATTGATTAAAAAAGTTATGAGAAGGTTCTAATATAGATTTTCAATAGCTTTTGAGTGTTCTGATCGTTATATCGTCATTCCACGCACTTATATTTTGATCGTTAATGGTATTATCGCGAATGTTTTCGTTGGAAATTCTGGTCCCTTTAGACACCTTGTATTCGATCCTACATCAGTTGTCTAAAGGGTTATCTTTAATATCTTTATTAATTGTTAATGTTTTGTAAATATCTTTTTGAAGGATTTGAGATTGTCAACAGGGTTTTAGAACAAGGTGGCTATTTATTTCGAGTGGCGAGACCGGAAGCAAAAAAATAGATTTATATTAGTTAAATATTTTATAGGTAATTTCGAATTTAGCGGCCCGGTTTGGTTTTGTTCTTTACAAACCAGGAAGTTTCCATTATATTGTTATTGAAATATATATATTCTGTGGAACCAAGGCCGCTTAGGCATACTACGTCCGTTTTCTATATAAAATAGTGAAGCTGATCGAATTTAAAAGTCCATCACTTTACGAGTCTAATGTAAATTTTAATTTTTTTGCCGACTGCATTTACGACGTCTACGTATAATCCGGCTAAAACAGTTACCTAAGTATATACGGTATCTGGGCCCGTGATTTCGGCTGCGATCAGTCAAGATGTTATTTCAATAGCAATCAAGTTATCAAACTTAGGTAAGTTTTTTTTTTTTTGGTATATTAATATAAGTGATTATCGAAGTATAAGATCCCAGAAAAATTGACAATTCATAATACCTTGCAATCGTAATTTTTGTTGAGAATAAAATGAATTACCATAAATTCCACGGTAATGTAAGAAAAAATAAATTTAAGATTGATTCTTAAATAATATATTAAGACTTTGAATTTGACGTTAAAATATTTACCCGTTGTTAAGGACTGATTATTCAAAGCTTATTCTTTACGTATATTGCCTTGAGTTAAATTTAACCTGCTATATATAAAATCAAAGTTTTTATCTAGAATACTTGCGAATCCGGGCACTAAATGAAAAATATCCCTTTATACCTGGTCAATGAATTAATTACGATAGATATTTATGATATCGATTCCATTAATACATAATCATAAGGAATCCGTTAAGAGGCTCAGTCTATTTAATATTATAGGAACAAAAACAATTGTTTTTATATAGGAAAGGCCTGTTTCCTCATGTTAAAAGTTAATTCCCGTCACGTCTCCCATATAAGGGCGGATCCTCCCTAGTTTCGGACGGGGGAACAGAAATCGTAACATAAATACCATTTAATTGAACATTTACTATTATATTTTTTACAATATCAAAGTTTTTATAGGTCAAAAACGTTCACGCCTGTTGGCAGGCCTTTATCGTTGCAATTTAGTCCATTCGAATCACTGTAGTCGAAGTAAATAGTGCTGCATTGATGTTGGTTTGTTGTACATAGTAAGTGCTAAGTTTGGCAGACCGCTAGCCAGTTTGCACACTAATTTGTTTGGCTAAATACTTTGGAATGTAACCTACTTTGAATTGGATACCTACTGCATTATATTTATAATATAGTCCCATAAACTGTAGTCAATTTCGCATTTAGTATAATTCATTCAACTAACAGTTTGGTTGACTTGACTTCATTATATTTGACTGATATTTTTACACTGGCAGCTTTTTGTTTTGTGCCTGCATACTAGAGTGGTCTGCTATTAATTAGTGGCAACCTTAAAAATCACTTTTTAATCCACAAGCCAATAAAAAGTCAAACCCCTTTCAATTCCGATTAATATGTATCAAAATCGACTATAATCACGGCTTCTTATAAACCTTTTACTCTACCCTTCCGAGGCCTCCGTTTTTTAACTCCCGTACAGAGTATGTTCAATATAAATCTGTTTGTATTAGGTATTTTACCATTTACGTACCTTATATCAGTATTTTAAATTATTCTTATTATTCCTTTTGTCACCGTTGCCATTAACATTATTATTCTAGAGGTTTTTAATTTTTCTGGGGTAATTTTGTTTCTTTATGTTACGTTTCGGGTAGTTTACGTAGCCTTAGATTTGTATTGTTAGTGTATTTCTATCCATAATCCTTTTCAATACGTTATTGATTGGAGCTTTAGTTATAACGTCGAAGGGGTTATTTTTACCTTTAATTTACCAGAATTTATTAGTTTCCTAAGCTTTTTATAACTCCCTTAAAGAAATTAAGTTTATTATTAGACTCTTTTTATTAGTATTACCAAACTTTAATAAATATTCGTATAGGCTCCAAGAGTTAGTATATATATTACAATTCTTGGAGGTAGTCACAGGTATTAGGTAATAATCTGGAGTGTACTGTTAGTTGCTATACCGCCATTAAAACCTACTATTATGCCGTAAATTTTGGAAGCTAACATATTTCGTGTTATATGCTTACACTCAACGGATATATAGACCATAAAGTTTCCGGTATTTATAAATTATCCATTTACCTATTTCTTGTTAACGAGTAATATTAGGAAGATCATTTACGATATAATTTTGCTAATATTAGCAAATAGCCCGTTAACAAAGATTATTAGCTTTACTCTTGTTGAATTTACGAAAATTATATCAATTCCTTTTTCCAAGCAATTAAATAATCATTCAATCCTTTTATTTTACTTATTAACATCCTCTTAGTGTATATCTTATGCTTATAGCGTAATGTAAAGGTTGTACGAATTCTTCTGTTAATATAAAGTGATGATATAGGCTGTACAAGCTCTTTACTTTAAGTATCTTTATAATTTTACCTCATGGGACTGATCTATAATCGTTTGGTTTGTAGCTTACCCTTTTTGGCGTAGGACAATGTAAGTACCGTTTTTAACCATAATATGATAAATACGTATCAAAGATTTATTAAAGTAAAATTTTATGCCTTTAGCTATAGTTTCGATTAGCTTATGTTTTTCAAGGCTTGAATTTTTGATAGCATGTTAGTTCACTTCATTAAACCCATTTTTTTCGTGGAAAAAGATATCAATAGTTTATATACCTACGATTCCGAAGTTTTCACCATTTATATTTACCAGTTACGGGTTAAAAGTTAAAGTTTTTATACTTAGCTTATTTTTAAAGTACGCATGGTACGTTTAAAACTAATGAACTACTTCTTCGGACAGTTTGTATAGAGGTTTAATATAACGTATGCCCGTGCCAGCCGGAAAAGTATCCCTTCATTCCTTTAATAATTTTAATATTTAAATTCTCTAAAAATCGATCATGAATTGCGTTTACGTTTACGCGATATCCCTTACATCAAGTATAAACTTACTTTTTATACTAGTAGTTTAACTAGAAGCAATTGCAATGATTAAAAGTTAGCTATTTTTTTTCTTTTGATTTTAAGCGATTAAGTAAAATTCTATTCTATATTTTTATTACCGTATCTTTAAGAGATTAGCTACAATTTTTCGTACGTCCGATCCGTAGTCTTACACTCAATCTGGTAGATTATCTTTTATTTCAAAATAGTGACGACTTAACTTTCCAACTACGTTAACGACCTAAGTTAAATAACCACACATGTAGAAATGCCGTCAGTTTTCATTTTCCATCTTGTCTTAAACGGCGTATCCGGTATATCAATCTTTTTTTTCGGAACGTAACTTAAGGGTAAGTTTTATGTTAAACCTTTCCTTTTAAGATACCTACACTGTTATATATACTTTACCAGGCCTGTAATTCCCATCGCCGGCCTCCTTTTTAGTATATATCCTCTTTTTATGTGGTCTTTCACGTCGTTAACGTTTTATTCGCTTATTAACGATTAATTCGAAAGGGTTATATAGGCTAATTCGTTCGACTCAGAGGTTATTAATGTCAGAATATTTATCGGATTTACGGGATAATTTATATGGCTTAACCTATATTTTTTTGAAAGTAACTGGTCCGTTAGCAGTTTCAATTACTACGTTTGAGTTGGTAATACTTAAGATTTTATATGGATTATCCTTTTAATTTGGCTTTCGTTATGTAACGATTTTACTTGAAAGGATGATAGATAATACGTTTGTCATTAACGGTTCGTTTTTACTATTAAATGAATCTTTGACTTAACGACATACTGATTCCTTCCTTAATTCCTTTAAGTCTTTACTTTATATTATAATACGCTTTTGTATGTTGATTGATTATCGTTATTCAATATTTATACGTGGGTAATCCCTATATATCATGAAAGTCGATACAAGTTCTTTAGGGTTAATAATATCGTTATAACCCTCTACCTTCATTTAAAGCCGTGTTTTGTATCTTATAAAGCTTTCTACTTTTTGTATAAGAATAACATAGACCTTTTCTAAGAGGGAGTATACACTTTAAAACTTATTGAGACATTGATAAACCCTAATAGGGACTTGTTTACAATAAATACCCCTTAACTTAATATTAATTTGACACTTTATCATAGTAAAGTTGGTACTGGTATCGTAAACCAATAAGTTTGGTGATCTAAGATACGTGTTAATTTATAAAGTACGTAGTTTCTTTAACGGTTTCTTTGCCGTAATAATTTTAAAGAATTCAGCGGCGTGAAAAGCCACGACTAAGTCTATAAATTCAAATACTAGTTTGCCTTTTAGGTAAAATACGTTTACAAAAACATAAAAGTTAAAGTTTTAATTTCTGTTTAACGTAAATTTTAATCTTAGGGGATTTTAAAATTTATTTGACAGTGGTAGTAGAGTTATTTCATAATCTTTAACGTTGGTAAATCCATATTTTTGTTACCAGTTGCTTCTAGTACTTTATAAGGCCAATTGGTTTCTGGGTAGATAAACCTACGGTGTAGTTAACAAAGTTCAACCTCCGTTAGATTGAATATTATTACCTTTATCATTTAAATGTAAAGCCAGAGGTGTCTTTATTTAAGACTAAGTAGAAACCTTTTATTACCCTTTACATAAATTAGTTTATCAGTTTAAATAATAATGTTAAGTCTAAGGTTTTCTATATATTCAAGACAAAGGAAAAAGAAGGAAGGGGATTTTCAGATTTAAAACATAATAGGGTTAATGACAGTTTTGACTGTAGTCGATATTAGTAAAAATTTTTTTTTTTTCAAGGGTAAAGCCAACCTTGACTTACTAGTATCTGTGTAGTTAGGTTCTGTAGTGATATTAGTATTCCTTCGTAACATGACATATTACTAAGAGCTTCTTGTTAAGTATAGTACTACTCCAGTATTTGGTATAATACCTTGAAATATTTATTAAGCGTATCGGTTTTTAATAGTAAAGCGATTTATAAAGCCAGTGTTTTTATCGTTATATCGGCGACAGAGGCTTTTACCTGTCAGGTGGTATAGGAAGGCGTGTTCGGTTAATTATTACGTTGCTTTTAGGAAAGTATTAGTATCTTTATACTATCCAATGGCCTAGAGTTAACTTTTTGTAAAAACTTTATCACTTTTTAATTTTGTAACCCAATCAATATAATTCTAATTAGAAGTAAAAAGTAATTGCATGTATTAAATCACCTGCTTTTATTCACATTCGGCGGTAGTATAACTTTTTAACCAAAAGCGTTATTCACCGCAAATTTAATATCTCTTAACGTTTAAAGCGAATCTATTTTACTGGTTTAACGAACTTGACAAAGAGAAATACCATTTTTCGTAATTTCGTCCCTAGTTCCTGGCCTTTCGTTAGCCCTACTAGCCGGACCTTTCTTATTTACGGTTGATTTAATACGTGTAGAAGTGATTGTTTTTGTCGTTACTAAACCTCGGAGTTTGGGGGTTATATACCAGTCGAGCTGCAAACTCAAGCTGTTATAATCGCTAACGAGGAACGTAACTAGCTTAAAAAAAAAAACTCGTAAGTACCGTTAGGCACTGAAGATCGTATTCGAACTGCTTATAGCCTGTAATGGCTTATCAAAACTACTAGCGCAATGTACCTTCACCAGCTTCTACGTTTTTTATTACTTATTAACAAAGCATTATCCTATGAAGTATTCAATTAAAAAGTTTTATTTTACTTTCCGCTTTTTTTTGTGATACAATATGTAGGATTACTTGATAATGTTTCGATCGGTATCTCATTGAGTAAAATTAACATTATATTCGAAGTAGTATTTGAAACTATTATAAATTTCTTGGATTGAGGAATAATTCGTCAAGTACAAGAGGTTGTAATCCTCGGCTTCGTCGGTAAGGATATTAGGAAATGACTAGCGAAAACCTGACTGTTTACCTTTTATCTGTTGGTAAATATTGAAAAACGGGTGTAACTTGACGTCCAGGAAGTTATATATCTTATCATTATATTTTGGTTTTCTTATTTAGATTTTAATGAATATGGTAATTGCCGCGTAATTCGTATTTATCATGTGGACGTGTCGAGTGGGAAGGGTAATGTATTGGTCGTAGGGACTCTTTAAATCCTTTAACTAGTATTAGTGAAGTTGATATTAGTGGGTAGAATAGTTATTCTTGGCCGAATTTGGAGGAGAAACTCTAGTAGTAGTGTTTATAATAGGCTCGCGTGTAAAGTTAGTCCTTTTTTAATTTGGCTATTAAAACTGGACGTATTAAGGATCTAGGAGGAAAGGAATTTGGTAATATTTGTCGCGGTAGACTAGGTGATAATCCCTACGGTTTTAAAGGGTACGTCGAGGTTTTCGCTTAACTAACTGGTAGATTTGAGGGCTTGCGGTGAATAGGCTGATTATTTACTTACGGCTAACGGTATTCGACCGTTAATCTTACGTAAGAGGGTCTAAAATTTATTCGGGTTTGGATAAAACCTTGTGTTTATATGTAAAAGCGTGAAGGAATACTATTATTAATAATCCCCTGGCCTTTATCTTTTTGGGTTAATTATGGGTTTTTTATTTGTGATATCCTCGCAAAGTATTGAAACGAGGTTATCATTTTCCTCAAACTTTAAAGGTAAGAAAATCCTTTATTTACGTTAATCAGCCTTTAACTTTTACTTTACTAACTTTTTTTTGCGTTATTAAGGTTTAGTCCTTAAAAAGCTCGATATAGTCTAAAAAGGCTTTAACGTTTTTTTCTTGATTATTGTAGTCGATGTCTAGGATAAAGTGGCTAACGTAATTGATAAAGTGTTTAGGAGTGGAGTTTTCGTTAACTTCCTTGATCTAAAGATTATTATCTAAGTGTTTAATAAAAGTAATTTCGAATGTGTTAATTGCTTTTTTTGTAGTGTGGTCGCCGATTGTATTGATTCCTACGTGCTTCAAAGTTATTGTTACTAGGATTTAGAACTGTATGGAGTAGAAAAAACAGTTTAATGGGGTAAAGAAAGGTAGGTTTACCGTGCAAGTTGGCATTGATAAATGTATTAGGATGTAGTTGTTTTAACGATTTGAAATTTTCAGTAGTAGTACCCATAATAGTATTCATTTTACCGTTTGTTAACTCGGAGACTTGGTGATCTTCAAGACTCTTAGGCGGTTAATTTCAACGTTATTCTTTAAGACTGGTTTAGTAAAGGTTTTTTAAATGTTTTTGATAGTATTAGAAATACCGTCGCTACTTTTAAGTACCTGTAAATAGTAAATGTACTTGAAAATTCTTGCTTTGAGCTACCTGTAAATAGAAGACGTAACTTTAGGGCCCTTCGTCAGAATTTTCCCTTTACCTTACGCAATGATAAAATGTAACCGAAAATCAGCTTTTTCTTTGACTTTACTAATATATGCTTAACCTAATAAGCACTGATTAATATTGGTAGGCCTTTATCGTTGAAAATTAGTCGATTCGAATTACTGAGGTCGAAGTAACTAGTTCTGTATTGATGTTGGTTGATTATATATGGTAAGTTCTAAGTTTGGCAGACCTCTAGCTAGTTTGAACACTAATTTGTATGGCTAAATGCTTTGGCCTGTGATCCACTTTGAAGTTAGCACCTACTGCACTGCACTTGCAGTGCAGTCCCATAAACTGTAGTTAATTTTTCAGTTAGTACAATCAACTAAACTAACAGATTAGTTGACTTAACTTTATTTCATTTAACTGCAATTCCAACAGAGTCCATATTAACGTAATTCTTGAATAATGTTCAATATTAGGTAATTGTTTGGTTTTTATTTATATATCTAACTATAAACCCCACTTCTCTATTCGGCGATCGATAACTTCTCATCAATTTATATGTATCTTTTGTAAATGTACTTCATATTTTAAAGCATTGGTATTAATCTAGCTTAAATAAATAGTAAACCTCCAATTCATGAAGTTTTTACAATTGATCTAATTCGTCAAAGCCTATGATTTGGTTATAATAATGGGGAGGGTGGAAAAATCTAATATAAATGTAGCTGTTGATAGGTTTTTATAGTTGCAGCGTAGTCGATTCGAATTACTATGGTTGAAGTAACTGGTGCTGCATTGATGTTGGTTGATTGATGTGGTAAGTTCTAAGTTTGGCAGACCGCTAACCGGTCTACACACTAATTTGTATGGCCAAACGATTTGGCCTATGCCTCACTTAGAAGTGGGTACTTATTGAACTGCACTTGTAGTATATTTTTTCAAATCCCGCAAACTCAATTCAATTTACAATACGTACAATTTACTTCGCTGTTAGTAAAATTAACTTGACTATATTGTATTTAACTGCTATTTCAACACTAGCGGCCTTTTGTTTTCTTTCTACACGCTAGCGTGGCCTGCTATTAATTGGTGGCAACCGTTGAAATCCCTCCTCAATCCATAAGCCAATCATAGGTCAGACCCCTGTTAATTTCTATTAATTTGTACTGAAATTGACATTAATTATGGCCCTTCGTACCCTTTTTGTTTCACCCGTCTGAAACCTCCGTTCCTCAACCCCCGTGCACAGGTCTTTCGCCACAAATCTTTATGTATTACGTATTCCACTACTTGCGTTCTCTTTTCCAGTAATTTAACTTGCTAGCATTACCACCGTTACCTTAACAGTCTTTTAATTTGTTAGGGAAATCCTATTTCTCTACGTCTCATACCAGGTGGTCTACGTTGCTTTCGATTCGTACGATTAGCATATTGTTATCCACAAGCCTCTTTAAAGCGCTATTTAGTGTCTACTTCGTAATAGCGTTAACAGAGTTATTTTTTCCGGTCATCTACTGAAATTTATTCATTTCACGAGCTTTATACACCTGCTTTAAAGGTATTACGTTTATTGTTAGACGTTTTTCATTAGTTGCACCCAGCTTTGATATGTATTTGTAAAGGCTCCAAAGGTTAATACACATTGCCACAAGTATTAGGGACAGTCCTAATTGTTTGGTAATAAACCTCAGTATACCGTTTGTTACCATACCGATATTCAAGCCTACCATTATGCCCTACACTTTTAAGGTCAATACGCTTCGTGTTATATGATTACAACTATCGGATATCTAATATATAAGATTCCGGTAATTGTAAACTGAACTTTCAACTTTTCGTCGTGAATAATCATTTTTAGAAAGCCAATTTGCGATATAAGGTTAATATTATTAATGAATGACGCGTCCGCAAGGATTATAAACTTCGCATTCGTAAAATCCACCGAAACAATGTTAATTCATTTTCTTAGGTAATCTGATTACCACTAAATCCTCTTATTTAACTTATTAAAGTCTTCTTCTTATAAATCTTATGTTTATTCCGTGATGGAAAGGTTGTACGATACTTTCTGTTAACATAGCCTGATAATATAAGCCGTATAGACTCTTTGTTTCAGGTATTTCTATAATCTTACCTCGTCGGTTTAATCCATAATCGTCCGGCTTATAGCTTACTCTTTTTAGTGTAGGCTACTATAAATACCTTTTTTAACCTTAATAACATGGATACGGATTAACGATTTATTGAAGTCAAGTTATATACTCTTAACGAACATTTCGATTAACTTACACGTTTAAGGATCTAAACTTTCGATAATAAGCTATTTCACTACTACAAACCCCGTATTCTCAGAGAAATAAAATGCTATTATTAGTTTATATACTTAAGATATCAAAATCTTCGTCCTTTTTAATTAACAAGCCCGGGTTAAACGTGAAAGATTTTATACCTAATATTTTTTTAAAGTAGGCCTGTTATATGAAAAACCAATAAAAGCACGTTTCTTTCAATCCTTACAAAAGCTTCATATAACATATTACCGTACCGGCCGGAAACTTGTCCCTTATTTTTTTCGGCAATTTAAATAGTATAATCTGATAAAAATCGGTGATAAACTATATATAAGTTTACGTTATCTCCCTACTATTAAGTGTAAACTAACTTTTTGCGTTAGCAGTTCAATTGGTAATAATAAAAATGATTAAATATTAGCTAATCTTTTATATTGTAGGCTATTGAGTAAGGATTTAGTCCTTACTTTTATTACCGTATTCTCAGGCGATTAGCGGTGATTTTTCGCACGTCCGGTCCGTAATTTTACCTTTAACCTTGTAAATTATCCCCGACTTCAAAATAGTAACGTTTTAGCTTCTAAATTACGTCAAAGGTATAAATGGTATAACACCCTGTTAAAAATGGCCGTCAATTTTCATCTGGTCGCTTTTTTTTTAAAGACTTGTGCGGTATATTAATATTTCCTTCAATATGTGGGTTAAAGGCAAGTTTTCCGTTATTCTTCTTCTTTTAAGATAGCCACGCCGTTATGTATACCCTACCTGGCCTATAATTCCCGTCGCCGTTCTCCTTTTTAGTTTTTATCCTCCTTTCGCATGGTCTTCAACACCATCGACATTTTATAAGCTTATAACGACCGGCTCGGAAGGTTTATATCAATTCATCAGTTTGGCTCAAAGGGTATCGACGTTAGGATCTTTATCGGATTAAAAGGATATTTTATACGGCCTAACTTGTATAGTTTAATAAGTAATAAAGCCGTTATTAGTTTTAACACCTACATTTAAATTGATAATACTTAATATTCTGTACGATTTATTTAATTCACCTTACTTTTGCTAGGTAAATACTTCAATTTAAAGGGGGAGAGATAGTTCGTTTATTTTTAAATGATTACTCTTAATATTAAGTGTATCTTTAACCTAGCAGCATATCAACTACTTTCTCAATTCCTTTAACGCTTTAATATATATTACAACACGTTTTTAAATATTTAGCGATAGTGGTAACTTAGTCGTTATATGTAAGTAGGCACCGAATACCAATAAAATCGGTATTAATCCAAGGCCATTATGGCAAATAGTATCATTAAAACCCTTTACCATTATTTAAAATCGTATTTATTAACTTATAAAGCCTTTTATTTCTAGTATAAGGATATCTTTGGCCTTTCGTAAAAGAACTTAAGCCTTTTCGACCTTGTCAATACCTTAATAAGCCTTAACGGAACCTTGTTTATACTAAATCTCTATCGATTGAAAATTAGCTTGAAACTTTATAACAATGAAGTTAGTACTGGCATTGTAAACCAGTAAATTTAGTAACACAAAATACGTGTTAATCTATAAAGTACGTAATATCTTTTACGTTTTCTTCGCCGCAATGGTTTCAAGGACCTTAGCGCTATGAAAGGCTATAGTGGAGTTGATAACATAAAGTATTAGTTTATCGTACAGGTATAATACGTTTATGAAAACCTTAAAGTTAAAGTTTCAATTTTTCTTCACCATGAACTTCAACCTTATAGGGGTTTAGAAATGTATTTTAAAATGGTATTAAAGCCGTTTAATTACCTTCAGCGCCGGAAAATTGACATATTTATAGCTAGCCGCTTTTAAGACTTTGTAAATCATATTAATTTCTAGTAGTTAAATATACGGTATCATTAATAAAGTTCCGCCTTCGTTAAGTTTAATAGTACTACCTCTGGCCTTAAAGATAAATCCTAAGGTACCCCTATATAAGATTATGTAAACAAATTTTATCGATTTTAACTTAAATTAATTAGTTGGTTCAAATATCAACGTTAACACCGAGGTTTTTCACGTATTTTAGGAAAAGGAGGAAGTGGTCGAGGATTCCAGAACGTGAAAAATAGTAGGGATAGGAATAATTTCAACCGTCTTGGATTCTAATAAAGATATCTTTTTTTCAGGTTGAAACCCGACTTTGCCTTTATTAGTATCTGTGGCACCAAGTTTTGTAGCGGTATTAGTATCCCTTCGTAACGTAATATATTACGACAAACTTTCTATTAAGTACATTACCGCCTCTTTATCCGGCATAATACCTTTAATGACCTGTTACGTATAACGATCTTAAATGCTAAAGAGGTATGTGGGACTAGAATCTTCGTCGTTATATTGGTAGTAGGGGTCTTTACCTATTAGGTGGTACAAAAAAGCGTAGTCAACAAGTTATTACGTTACTTCAGGTTCGGTACCTGTATTTTCGTACCAACCAATTACTTTAGGCATATTTTCCTCCTCTTAAACTTTAATACCTTGACAGTTTCCGACGGTATTAAGGTAATTATCAATAAAAGTAAGGGGAGATTGTAAATAGTACCTTACCCGCTTATCTTCGAACTTAATAACAACATAATATATTAACCAACAACCTTATTTACTGTAAATTCAATATTTTCAGCGTTTGAATTAAACTTAATTAATTGACTTGAAGACCTTAAGGAAAAAGAATAGTCTCCTTTATAGTTAGTTTAATTACGTCCTCAGGTTTAAGCTCTCCGTTAACCGTACTGGCCGGGAATTCCGTACTTGCTATCTATGTAATACATATAAGAGGGTCTTTTTTCGTCGTTAATGAATTCCGGAGATTAAGGGTATATACTAGTCGAACAGAAACCTCGAGATATTAAGGTCGCCAGTGAGGAATATAACTGGCTAAAGAACTCTTTACAGGTGGCATCAAGGTATTATAAGGTGTATTCATTTTTTTGTAACCCATAACGGCTTTCCAAACCTATTAGAGTAAGGCGACTTTACTTGCTTTGACGTTCTCCATTGCTTATTAACAAAGTATTAACCTCTTAAGTATCTAATTTAGGAGTTCTCTCTTGCTTTCCTTCTTTTTTTGTAATTTAACATGTAAGTCCACTTAATAATATTTCAATCGGTGTAATATTAGATAAGATTAATATCGTATTTAAAGTCGCCTTTAGAACTATTGTAAATTTAGCGAATGAACAAGCAATTCATTAGGTATCGGACGTAGTAATTTTCGGCTTAACCGGTAAGAATATTGGAAAATAGCGCGTAGTATACTAGTAATTTAATCCTTATCTAGCGGTAAATGTTAAGATAACGAGAGAAACTTGATATTGAGGAAGGTATATGGCTTACCTTTATACTTATCATTTCCTTTCCAAATATTAATAAACGTAGTTATTGCCGTGTAATTTATATCCACTATAGGGACGTATCGAGCGTACAGGGTAATTTACTGTTCATAGGGACCCTTTAACTCCTCGACTGGTATTGGGGTTGGTGCTTGTAAGCATAATAGTTACCTTTAACCGAGTTTGGAGTGAAATAGCTAGTAGTCGTACCTTTAGTAGACTCGCGTGTGAAGCTATTCTTTCCTTAATTTGACTGCTGAAGTTGGACGTATTAATAGGCTTAGGGGAAAGAGACTTGGGAGTTTCCGCCGCGGAGGACTTAATGATAATACTTTCGGTGTTAAGGGGTACGTCGAAGTTTTTATTTAATTAACTCATGGATTTAAATGTTTGCGGCGTATAAATTAATCAATTCTCTACGGCTAATATGATTGAATCGTTAATTTCAAGCGAAAGGGTTTAAAAAACTTATGTCAATTAAGGAAGGTTCTTAAGAAAGTGTATAAGAGAGTTAAAGAATACCATCGACAATAATACCTTTGTCCTTGACTTTAGTTTATTAAGGGTCTTCATTTATAGCGTATTTTTAAAGGATATATGTTAAACTGCTTTCCTTTTCATTTCGTTTCTTGGAGGTTAATACCTAGGTTATATAGTTTAACCTTAACCTTTATTTTGGCCTATTTATCTTCCTTAGTCTATATACTTAAGGTTCAATTTCTAAATCATTTTTAAAATTCATCGAATGCCCGGAGTTATTAAACGTTTCCAGTGGTATTTTTATAGAAGATATAACGACTAATTACTTTGTTTAGAAGCATAACGGTTAAGTCTTCGTCGACATTAGTAAACTAAAGGTCCTCGTTGTAATTATTTTTAAAGATAGTGCCGAGGTCTTTGGTTGCCTTTTTTAGTTCAAGATCGTTAATGGTATCAATTTCAACGCGTTTTCAAAGCCATCGTAACGAAGATTTAATAGGTGTATCTGGAAAAGATATATTATAAAGTAATGAATCGTAGGTTTTCTATCACATCAATGTATTTTAAAGGTCTTAAGACCAAATTGTGTTTTTAATTTGAAATTTACAATAGCAATAACCGAAATAGTAATACTAACTTATCTGTTTGCCAACTTATTGACTTCATAATCTTTGAAACTTTCAGGCAGTTGATCTCAACACCTTTAAAAAGAATGAATAAAAACTTCTTAATGTTTTAAATAATGATACCGTCGCCTATTCCTAAATTACCACGAAAATAAATACAATCCTAAAGCCTTTCCTACTTACTGCCGCGATACCTAACACAGCGTATAGGGGCTGTTCGTAAAATATTATCCTCTATCTTACCTAAATGAAGTATAAGAACCGGAAAACAGCTTCTTCTTCTATTTAGCTAATCTGTATTTAACCTAATAAGCACTGATTCGTATTGGAAGGCGTTTATTGTTGCAACGTAGTCGACTTGAATTACTGTAGTAGAAGTAACTGGCGATACATTGATATTGGTTAATTAATGTGGTGACGTTCAAGTTTGGCAGAACGCTAGCCGGTCGGTAAACTAATTTTTATGGCTAAACTCTTTGGTCTGTTCCCCATTTGGAAGTGGGCATCTACTGCACTAAACTTGCAGTGCAGTGTTTTCAAATCCCAAAAACTACAGTAAATTTTCAGTGCGTACAATCAAATTTACTGTGAGTAAAGTTAACATAACTGTACTGAATTTAACTTCTATTCCAACAGTAGCCGATGTAAACATCGAAATAACCTCATTATGTAAGGTTTGAATCGTAATACTTGAAATAATTTACGACCAGGTTGCAATAGTTTTTATGGTTTTCATATTTTTTTTTTGTAATATCAAAAGTTATATTATTCGTTACACAGATTCGGAGACTAGTTGTAGTTTTACTCGTTTAATGAGTATTTTATTTTACCGATATAATTGGCTTTTCGTAAAATTCGATAATATCAAGGATTCGCATAGAAGAAATAAAAGCTTCGCAGTTAGGATTCTGTATACTCGGTGTTTCTAAAACTTTATTAATCTCTTCTATCGTATTCATAACGAATTTTAAAAAACGAGTATTATACGTTAAGGTTAGTTTGAAATACAGGGTGATGGGATTGGTGGTTGCAGAAGTGTAGGCGGTAAAGTATTATACAAAACTTGTGGGGTACATGCATAGAAAAGATAGGAAGGAAGGCGTACCTGCCTGTACAGCAGCAGCTGCATGCTCAGATCCGCTGAGCTTCACCTCTAGTTCTAGTTTCTTCCTTTTCTAACCTCAGAATACTACACAGTTTCAACGTTATGTTGCCACCCTGCACGCGTACCAATATAAATTCAAAACGTATTACGTTTTTATTAACTAAATACCAATAAATATTATTATAATCAGTTTCATCCATTCGATCCTTTTTCGCCGGACAGACGTTTATCATACAGAGTTCATTACGCTTATATATTGAGCTAAAGCCTTCAACATTATTTTCGTATTGAAACGGGTTCAACTAATTGTTTAAATCCGTTTCAATTGCCGTCGAAAATGTCGAATATACCTTTTTCTCTTCTATTCAACGGTCGTTGTGTAATTGACATATAGGGAATGGTAGGGGTTATAATAACTATTTCATAGAGTTGTAGATATATACGGTTTCAAAACGTCTTTATTTGCTACGATCGCGTAGTTAGTTTATTGGATCGGGCGTATATAACTAAAATTAATATATTATTATAAAAACTCATTATCGTGAAATTAAAACCGATACTAGTTTTGTATTGTTCTCGTTTAATGAATGTTATTAAATATGCTTCAAATTTTAACAAATTCGAAAACGAGACGATTTAAATTGTGAAACCCATTTAATCGTTTCATTTGTTCATCAATAGGTATTTGTACTTTGGCGTAATTTCAGTCCAAATGATTTTTTTGTTTCTGGGATTCTAATAGGGTCTTTATCAAAACAACATTTCAATTACGCGAAAAAAATGTTTATCACGTAGTGTAGTTAGCCATTGATCGTTGCAACATATTCAATTCGAATCTCTGGTCGAAATAACACGTGTATTACATTGAAAGTGGTGATATGTTACTTCTAAGTTTGGCAGACTGCTAGCTGGTCTGCACACTAATTTGTATGGCTAATTGCATGACTCGTGCCCTAGTTTGAAGTTGGCACCTACTGTACTTAATTTGAAGTCAATACAGCTAATTTTCACAAACAATTCGGTTATCTTGCAGTTAATACAATCAACTAATTATCAGTATCACTAATTTGATTTTATTTCAATTGACTGTTTTTTTCATACTAGCGGCTTTTTGTTTTGTACGTGTACGCCAGTGTAGCCAATCACTTATTTGCGGTATGTTCTGAACCCCCTCCTCAATCCGCATGCGAAAGCCACATCAGTTCTAGTTTATTTTGCACCTAAAACCAACTCCAATTACGGCACTTTACCCCATATTCTCGAGTTTCAACTTGTTTAACTCTCGTATACAAGTCTTTCACCACAGACTTGTACGAATCTAGTACTTTTTAGCCACCAATTTCGTACCCTTGACTAATAGGTCTAAGCATGTTTTTCTTATCCATTACTACTACCACCGTTATCCTGTCAGTTTTCCAATTTTCTAAGGCATCCCTATTCCTCCTTGTCACATACCGAGCTGTCTACGTAATGTTAAATCAATACGGTTAACTTATTACTATCCATAAACTTTTTGAAAGCGCTATTGAACGTAACCTTAATCATAACGTCAACGCAGTTATCCTTATGATCAATTCCCTGAAACTGATCGATTTTCTGGACTTCGTATACCTTTCTCAAAGCTATTACGTTTATTATCAAAAGTTTTTCATTTATCGTACCTAACTTTGATAAATACACATAAATATTCCATAAGTTTTACATATTCGACTTCAAATATAGTTAGCAATCTCAGCTATTGAATAATGATCCTTAATATACCGTCAGTTACCAAACAAATATCGAAGCCTATTATTATACTATAAAAGTCATATACCAACACGTTTCGTATCACTTGTTAACATTTAACGAATATTTAATATACGAGGTTACCAGTGATCGTAAACTACCTATGAGACTTTTCCTTGTTAACTAATATTATAAGAAATCAGATTTATAATATAGAGTTAATATTATTCGTAACAAGGTTATCTACAAAAATTATTAACTTCACTGTCATCAAATCTACCGATACCATATTAATACCTTTATCCGAATTAACCATTTGCTACTGAATCCATCTATTGAACCTATTAAAGTTCTTATCATATAAATCTTTAATTTATACCGTAATCGACAAATAGTAGGATACCTCCGGTAATCATAAAGCAGCCATATAGATCGCTTAAACCCTGTATTTTAGGTATCGCTACTGTTTGACCTTAGTGGTTTTGTTAATTTTAGAAAAATTCATAAGTTACCCTTTTAAACTTAGATTAAATTACATACTACAGATATCTTCAACCCTATAAATACGGATGAACTATTCATTAAAGTCAAGTTTCATAGCTTTAGCTAATATTTCAATCACCTGAAACTTTTAAAAGCTCAACTTCTTAATGATATATTATTCCTCCACCACAAAACTAAAGTTTCTGAGGAAAGGTATATCGTCAATTTTCATTCTAATGATTCCAAAATCTTCAACTTATGTAATTAAAAAAATGGATCGAACATTAACGTTTTCATATCCAATTTGTTCGTTAAGTGAATTTAATAGATTCAAAACCAATAAACAACTACGTTAAACAATCTGTATACAGGTTTATCATATATTATCACCGTTAACACAAGAAACTTAAACCTTTACCCCTTTAACAGTTCTAATATTTTATTTGTTTCATTATTAGTAACTAATTACATATATATTTACGTTATGTCACAGCTATTAAGGGTGACATCACCGTTTACACCAATAATCAAACTAATAACAATTACGACAATGAAACTTTAACTGATATTCTAGATCGTAAGCGATGAAATTTGATTAAATCTTTTCCTTAATCACCGTATCCTTAAACGATTAATCTTGACTTTTTATGAATTCGATACGTAATCTTAACCTTAACCTTGTAAACTATCCTCGAATGAAAAATCGTAACGTTTTACTCTTTAAATTTCTTCAACAATATACGTTAAATGACTCCGTGTATAAAAATGCCGTCGATTTCAACTCCGTAGCTTTCCTGAAAAGACACACCCGATTTATTGATAATACCTTTAACTCGCACCTTAAAAGCTCGGTTGATATAATAAGTTTCTTTGTAAAACTCAAATACCATAATATATGCCTCTATAAGCTTATAACATTCGTTGTCATCCCTCTCCTCAATATATATACTCATGGTAGTTGGTTTTGAAGGCCTTCTATGTTCCATAGACTGATCAATAATCGACCCGAAAAAGTTATAATAACTAAATCGTTCGGCTTATGAATGTTCGACTTTAACATATTCATTAAATTTAAAAGGTCTTTTATATGAGTTGACCTATGTCATGTGATAAGTAAAAAACCCGTTAACGGTTTCAACCGCCACGTTTCAATTAACGATACTAAATATATTATAGGGTCTATGATATCTACATATTTCTATTTATATGAGAATTTTACTTTAAAAGCACAAAGATAGCACATTTTTGGTGGATGATCCATTCCTAATGATGAAGTCATGGCCAATATAATAACTTGAAGATTTTTTTACTTAATTTCTTTAAAGCTTTACTGTATGCCATGAATCGCTTTTAAGTATTTGAAGATGTTATCGATTCAGTCATCATACGTATGTACGCTTTAAATACCGGAAACGTTAGTGTAAGACTATTAAGAACAACATTGTCGTTAAATCTATTCACTACTTTCTGCAACTATTCCTCTAAACTTATAAAACTATCAATCTTTAAGTTCAAAAATTTACAAAAATGTATAAAGTTTTTCGACTTTATCAATACCTTAATGCATCTCGAAGAGGACTGGTTTACGTTGAATTCCTATGGACTTAATATAAACTTAAAACTATGTCGTAATGAATTTAATACAGATACCATAAATTAGTATATTTAGCGGTACTGGATAGGAATGAGTTTATAAAATACACAATTCCCTTCATTTGTTATTCGTTGTGACATTTTTAGAGAACATGATAATGTAAGACAATATAACTAAATCATCAAAAAAATATATAAACTTGTTTTGCAAAAAGAACACATTAATAAAGATATTAACATTAAAATTTTTATTCTTGTTAAACCTGAACGTAAACTTTAAGGTGTTTAGAAATGTATTTAACAGTAATAGTAAAACCGTTTAATTTTCTTCAATGCTTACAAGTCAACATATTTATAGCTCGCCGATTTGAAGACTTGTTATAACCTATCAGTCGCTGGATAGAAAAACCTTCAATATGATTATGCAATTCTTACTTCGTTAACTTCAATACCGTTTTCTTTAACCCTCAAATGTAAAGTCACAAGTGTTTCTATTCGACATTAAGGATAAACCTCTAGCTGTTACCTTTAATTAGTTTGTTAATCTAAATCTTAACGTTAACACTGACGATTTTAATATCTTCAAAACAAACGGAAAAGGGTGGAAAAAATTCCAAAATATAAAGAACAATAGGTTTAAAGACTGTTATTATAATCTTCGATCCTAGTAAAAAGAGTTATTTTCAAAGACCAAACCCAACTCTGGCTCTACCAGTATCCATATAGTCAAATTCCCTAGCAATATTAGTATCCATTCGCAATACAATGTACTACGAATAACCTTCTATTAAGTACCGTATTACTCTAATGTCTGACATAATACCATAAATACCTGCTCCGCGTAACGGTTGGGGATAATTAACAAGTGTGTGCGGCTAAAGTTTTCATCATCATAGCAATAATAAGGAACTTCACTTTTCAAACGATACAAAAAAACGTAGTCGGCCAATTATTACGTTACTTTCGAGCCAATGACGATATCATAGTGCCAGCCAATAACATCAATTATATTTTACACATCATATACGTGAGTTTCTTCAAAGTTGGCAACGCGTTTAATATATTTACAATTCAAAGTAATGGGATATTAAGTGTGATACATCACTTGTTTCGATTCGCGTTTGGCAATGGTATAGCGTATTAACCAAAAATCCTTTTTACCGCAAATGAAACAAATCTTAAAGTTTTAAGCGAACTAACTCAATTAATTTCAAAATCTTAAAAAAGAGAAATACCCTCCTTTTAACGTTTGCTAGTTAGGCTTCCAAGTTATATTTTTCATTAACAATATTATTGAATCCTATCGTACTTACGGTTGATATAATATTTATATACATAGTCTTCTTTGATATTGATAAAGTCTTAAGCTTAAGGGTAAATACCAGTCGAACCCTGCACTCATATTATCAAAATCGCAAACAAAAACCGTAGCTAACCAAAAATCCTTGGTAGGTAGCGTCAAATTATTGTTAGGCGTTTTCATATTCTTCATGAACTGATACAGCTTAACTAACTTATAAAAGTAATGTGACTTTGTCAACTCCCACATTCTATATAACTTATTGACAAAATATCAGCCTGTTTAGCATTTTATTCAATAGATTCATATTACTTTCCCACTCTTTTATACAATTCAACCTATAAGACCACTTCATAATCTTCCAGTCTGTATAATACTAGATGAAATTGATATTTTATTTAAAGTAACATTTGAAACCATTGTAAATCTCTCGAAAGAACGCGTTATTCGTAAAATACCAAAAGTAATAATTCTCATCTCAGCCGGTAAAGATACTAGGAGACAACAAATACAAGTCTGGCAACGTAATCTTCATTGAACGGGAAATATTAAATAATGAACGAAATTTAACGTCGAAAAGATTATACGGATTACCGTTATACATTTTATTTCTAGCGCAAATTTAAACAAAAATCGTAATTACCGCAGAATACGTATCCACTATAAATATATTTTGAGAGGGAAAAGTATTATACTGGCCGTAAGAAACCTTGAGATCTCTCGAATAATAATATTGAAATTGGTACTAATAAGCAGAATAGCTACCTCGGGAAAAATTTCGAGGGAAAAACCAATCGTCGTATCTACAATAGGCTCGCGTATAAAGATGGCCCTTTCATATAACTAGTACTATTAACAAACTTACTAAAAATAAACATGTAAAGAAAATTAAAATTGATGTAATCTTCTTTATAATCCTAATAGTGTTAAATGAGTCTCTGGAAAGATTCTTACGCAATTAACTGATGGACTTAAAGAATACCATCAAGGATTTAAAGGTGGACATAAGTCTCAGGATTTGCTACGCCTGGGTCAATTAATTACTACTCGTCTCCAACGATGTTGTTAACGACGCTTAAATGTTTGAGTCCTTGGACAAAAGGGTTTAAAGAACTTATCTAGACTTAAGTAGGTCTTTACAAAAGCGTGTAAAGGCGATAAAGAACACTATCGCTAGTGATATCTTTAATCTTTTCACGCATCCACCAATGATCTTTATATATAGCGTATTCGTACAATATATTTCAGAAATGACCCTCTTTTCATTTGTTGATGAAGAAATAGACCCTTGAGTTACACAATTTAGTCTTTAATACAATCTTAACTTACCTATCTATCATCTTTCATATATCTGAAATTCATTCGTTAAACGATTCGTAAAAGTCAAATAAAACAAAAAATCCCTTATTAATTACGATGGTGTCCAAAGACAAGGATAACGTAGCTGAGGTAATTAGTTAAATACTAGGGGGTAAAATCTCTGTCAACATCTATTTGCCACAGGTCGTTAACAAATTGCCCAACGAACGTGAATCCAAAACATTTGATTTCTATCTTTCAATCTAGGTCGGTAATGATATCTATCTTAATGTTTACAGTAAACATCTTAACAATGATTGAAATAATGTAGCGAGATAAAAATAGTATAAAAGGGTAGGTCATCAGTCATAGGTTATATATTATTCAAGTTGTTATTTGTAGAAAAAGGTCATGGAATTTCAATATTTAACCATTTAAAATTCGTAATAGTAATACCCTTAATAGATATTACATTAATATACGAGATTACGTAACTATTTGTTATCAAAAAGCAAATAGGGAGTACGAGTTGTGCCGTGTTTTTACCGGTCAAATATAGTCGGATTTTAACATAATAGGACTTAGTATTTAGGATCCCTTTAACTAGACGAATATTAATTTTAATGGATTTTGAAATGATGTTTTTATCTTTGACTAAACCCTCCGTCGCTAGCTTCGTATTATAAACAGTCTTGCTAAAGAGTTTAATCATTTTTACCGGTATTTTTAAACACGAATACATTTTTCACCCTTTGATTTAAAAACCACCAGGAAGTCACACAATATAAAATAGAGTGATGGATAATATTCATAGTACTAAGTGGTTACCAAATACGATCTAAAAGCGTCATTTTTTTCCGGAACCGTATCATTATATTATTAGATAGGGCGAACGTAACTTATATTAATATAGCATTAATATTATTCTTCGATATAATATTCAATCCGATAACGTTCATTTATTGTTTCAATCCTTCGTTAATATCTAATAGACGTAAGGATTAAATGGATTCAAAAAACGAAACGATTTCAATCATTGAGCTCAGATAAATATTTTAACTATAAATTGATAGGTAAACTTCGATCGGCACAATTTCTTTCTCAATCATAATTTCCTCTTTTATTACTTTCGAAGCCTTCATCGGTTTTAAAATTAAAAAAAAGGGAGTGGATAACGCATAAAACTTCCTTGATAATATTTATACATGAGGATTGATAAAAAGAAACGAACGTCTCTTCAAATATATAAACCAATATAAACATTATCTCCTCGGAAAAAGTTTGTTCGTAACTAGAATCTTGGTAAAACGTATAAAGTACCCCATAGGGGTTTTATATGTCGACTTAATAGCGAAAGAATCCAATTATACCTGTTTTACGAAAGTATATTGAAGGGAAAATCCCTCGACATTTCGTTCTAAACCTTCGGAAACCCTAAGAAAAACAAGTATGTCCTCCTCCTTCGCCGTTTGATAATAGTTAGTATGTTACGTATAGTGATATTCCGAATAGTCATAAGGAAAGCTTCAACGGCATTTCGTATACATAGGAGTACTTTATAAAATTAAAAAGACCGGCGTTCTATTACGGCTTGCTATTGTAATCTACAGTCATAAGCTGGTACCTGGGTTGTTGGTTACCAGGGATCTATCCCTGATAGTTTCCATACTTCTATGATGCTCTGGAGTCATCTTTTTATGTGACCGGACCACCCCCTTTCTGTAACCTATAGCAGCCCCTTAGCAGAGGTTTTTTTATCTCTTTCTTTCTATGGAACATAATAGACAGTATCCAATCGCCTTGAACAACAACTCTAGCTTAGTTCTTAAACATATTACCTACATTCTTTTCATTCTTCTCGATCGTATTTCAGTAAATTGTAATCTATTATAGCCTAAGGTTAAATCTTCCGACTTTTCGAAACTGTACTTTTCGACTTTAAACTATTTACTTGATACACGTATTAAAAATTAGTTTTAAAACGCCTTAACAACCGAATAAGTTAATTTGACTTTCTAATACAAACGATTCACCGAAACTCTACGTACAAAACTCTTTAAATAGAACAAAGTCGTCTGCAAGTAAGTTTTACGTATGGAATAACGTAATACCGATGTAGTAGCTACATTAATAAATATGATTTAGTAGCTTAAAATTACTGCCAACACGCTTACAGTTTTAAAGTAAGCTCCTTTATGAAGGGGCTCCCATCCTATGTTATCTACAAACAAAACAACTACTGTACCGCCCCTTTTCAATGACCTCTTCGATAATAACGTCAACTCGAACTATTTCGATTTCGACTACAATACTAATCGCTTATGCTATAACGCCGGCAGTTAAAGAATTAAACATAAACTTTTGATTAATTAGTAAATTTCAATGGTACTACATATGCTTTTAAATATATGAGGCTGTGATGTTACGTAAATTGAGTAAAAACCGGAAATTTATCGGCATTATAAAAGATTTTTTTTTTAATAATTGGAAGGCCTTTCGAAAACCTAAATAAAAATATTACGTTCGTGGTAACAACGGCAGTCATAGGGACTCTAACACCTTTAACACAATGCTTTATGCGTATTAGTACGATCAGAGCGTTATAGAAGCTGTTATATCCCAACTTACAAGCTTAAATAAAAGTTTTACGAATTGTTTTACGTTTTTTCAACGTTTAGGAAGATTTATTTACGAAAATGGGCGACATTATTGAAGAATCCGCCATTAAGATCGCTATTTCGAAAAGAGTTGTTGATGATATACTCCTTACTGCGTTACTTCCTTTTGACATATTCGCTGATGATAATGAGAAGGTTACCTATGCCTAATTTATTAATAGACGAATTCATAACCTCCATACTTGGTACAGTGATGCAAGTCACGTTAGTAAAATTTATGCTCATGGTATAGTTCATAAAAATAAAAGTAACGGCGATGCGTCCGTTTGAAACAGTTGGGAAAATATTATTATAACCGAAATAAAACTTTTTCGAACTAATAACAAGTGGTACGTTACTTAAGTTAATTATGCGGAACTTTCCCACCATAAGTACCTTGGTTTATACTCAAGATACGGCGCGGATGGGTATGGTATTCGTATCTGCCTATTATATCGCATGTAATGTACAAACATCTCTGATATTAAAGTAAATATCGATGTTTACCTCACCTTCATTAACAACCTAATCGACTTTTAGGATGGAAAAGCGTAATTCTAATATTTAGTCGCATATAAGAGTTCTAAATACTGCAATTTAAACCTATAATTTACCTTTAACTTTGAATAATTCCCCGTTTATAGTAAACTTATTTTACGATTGAATTGAATTCTTTAGAGTTTAAATTGATATAACTTTTCAATGTTATAGTATTTTAAGTGAATATATTATCCGCTGATTGAAGCTACCGCATACTTTTATTCTATCCCAACGACTCGACAAAGCTATTCATTTTACATTTAAGGTCGGCTTATAACCTATTTTTTATAATTCATTTGAATATTAATTTTGATGGATACCTCTATCGAATTTAGGCTCATGTTATTTGTTACTTATAATGCTAAGTTATTTTGGTTAAACCTTTGAAAAGGTACGATGGGGTAGTTTACTCTTTTTCAAAGTATATATTAATTTTGAAATGAGAGGGTAATTATCGCGTATAGAAACGTTGTTTTGTACCGATATAAAAGCAATTTGAAGAAATCGATATCGCTATCTTACATACTATATTGCGCGAAATTCGAAAAAAAAAAAAAAAAAAAAAAAAAAAAAAAAAAAAAACAATGTTGCTATTACGTAACTTTCCGCCATCTCCCTCGAGAATGTTAACAAAGCGTTAATTATAAAGCCACCCGTTTTCGTTAACGATAAGCTTCTCAATATCTTTCAAACGTTTCTGCCCTTATTCGATAAAGTCAGAAAGTATGAACGGCCTCTTTACCACTCCGTATCTGATTAAGAAATTATCATTCAAAAAAATAATTAGGGCTACCTTTTGTAAATAAAGTGAACGCTGTTATATGGTATAATACGAAAGGAATTTCTAGTATTACGGAATATATTAACGGATTTGACAAATTATGTTTATATTTGCTCGAATAGATTCTTAATGGGTCTACCCGTAATTTTTCTCAAAAAACCCAGAGGCGACCTACGATTTTACGTCGATTACCACAGGTTTAATGATATTATAAATTTCGATCATTATCCCCTCACCTTTATTAAAAAAAGTTCGCGAATATTTCCCGAGTAGAGTAATTTACTAAACTTTAAGTTAAAACGAATTTTTATTATATAAGTATAAAAAAAGGTATTGACTCAAAAACTACGTTCCATATACTTTTTAGACTTTTCAAATAACTGGTTTCTCTTTTAGGTCTTTCTGGTATAGCTGTCGACTTTTAACGATATATTCACCATTTATTATATTTTTCCTTTAATATATTTCATTTTGCTTATTTCGACGATATTTTACCACAATCTAATGATATGTTTAACTGTCGATAAGGTCCAAGACCTTTGTTCTTTCACGTGAAATAAGGTATAGAGAAGAGTAATTGTTAGATTGGTATTATAGTGTAAAAGATGATGGATACAACAGAAGAAGCATCCAGAGATTCACGCTACAGGTGATGGCTTATAAGCTCTAGCCCAGAGCGTACCACTCTAAACCGCTTTATGAATTGCCGTTCGGTCTGGTAGAACCATTCCGGACCGATCGATATATTACCGTTCGGTTTGGTATAACCATTTTAGACCGATCCATGTACGATGCACTTTGCGTCTTACAAGAGTGTAGCCTACAGCGTGACACGTTACCATGCACTTTGCAGAAGTATGCCCTATAATACAGTGCACTGTCACTATACCTATATATGTTATCTATAGGGTTATATATTAATATCTATTCAAGTAATATTTTTTTACAGCGACCTATGTAACAGTGTGATTGTGGACATTTAAATTATCAGTTTCTGTAATAATAATGTTATTGCCGTATTAATTGTAAAAGGTCTTAATTCGCAAGTTTATATAATCATAGTGTTGTTATCGCATTAATTGCAAAAGGTTTAAATTAGCAAGTTTGGCTGGGATGAATAAGGTTTGTTCAAAGAGGTGTTTACAATTCGGTTAAAATTAATAAGGTTTAGCCGCGATAGTAATTGTAATTCGACTCTGGTAAGTGTAATTAAATAGGGGTGATATAATGAGTAATAACTCTTTTTGTGGTTTCTAATAGGGGTAACTACGCAGGTACTATGGGGGGTAGTTACGCAGGGGTAATTTCGTAAAGATAATTACGTAATTACGTATTAGGTTAGTATGAAAAGATATATCGTTATCAATCCAAACAAAACTTCCTTTTTTTTCTTCCAAAGGCGCATAATTCAAACCGATATAAGTACTTACTTTAATTTAACTTTTATTCCCCTTAATTAAATAAACCGTTCTGATAAGTAGGTTACCTGGCTAACAACTATATACTAATCTTTCCCTCGAATAAATGCCGCATAAAAATAGACAGTAAAGCGCCGTTTGGCGCGAAAAGATCGGCATGCTGGCGCCTCTGCAGCCGTTACCGCCGTTACCAATTCGCCTTTATCGGGTAAAATTTCGTTAATTGCGGTTACTTCGCTGTAATGATCACACTAAATACCCGTGAGTAAATAGAAGGTGTCAGGAAGTTTATGTTAGCAGTAAGGTAGCAGAGGTAACAAAGATGCAATATCAAGAAGATGTTTGTTCGTGCTGTAGAATGATCACTAACCGTTAGGCTATTCAGGTGTTTAGACTGAATAATTAGATTGACAACTGAAGAGCTATGAAGGAAATCCTATCTGTGTGGTGATGACCGTGTCTTTATATATCCGTGCCTTCATACCGTCTTCAGTACTGAACCTCTGAAGTCGATATCGCTTCCTTCGGTCTAATGTTGTCGACTGGACCGCGAGCGGTCCTATCGGTCCAAACGCTAACCCTGGGTGCTTACATAAGAGAGATCCGTGGCTTGATGTGTTGGACATCAGGCTTCTAATAGCGCAGCGGACCGCTAGCCTATTCCATGACCTGCAGTTAGTCCTTAGGTTATAACATTCACCCGTCGCCATTACGCTGCCTAACCCCACCGCCATCGCTTTTTCCCCCTTTGTGGCTGCCGTTACCCCCTTAAGCTCTATCGCTGCCGCCGCCTCGCTCTTTTTCGCTGCCATCACTGCGAACCCCCCTTTTCCCTCCTCTCCCTCCCCCTTCTCCAGCTCCTAAAAGAAGGAACAGAGGGCTCTTAAGGTTATATACCTTATCTTCTCTGCACGGGTAAATACCTCATTACTTGTAAAGGCTATTTTATGCCGTAAGCGTAATTTATCGAAGCTATGATAAAGTAAGTATGTCCTAAATTTATCCGTTAGTAAACCATTAACCTCCTTTCTGTTAGATAAGAAGTATGAAGTGAATTTAATTCGCCGCCTCAAGCTTCGTATCGCTGAGGTGCGTCGCAAGGAATCTTAACGCGTAAAGCGTTGAAACGGCACACCCGGATCCGTCGTCTCGAGCCGCTAATAGATACGCTTTACATATCGTATATCGCGTTCTCGGCTACGAATAAATCAGACGGCGATTACTACGAAAACGGGGGTTATTCGACCCGCTTTCACCGATACGAATGGACTAATAGCTCGTACACCCCCATTTTTGTAATTTTAGGGCCATAAGTCGAAGTCGTATTACGCGTCCGCTGACTTTTTAGTAAGTTATAATTTAACTTCAAAAATTTCCTTTCGTAAAGATATACCGTTTAAAGCGGTTTGAAAAATAATTGCGGTTGTAAATAACTAAAATAAGCCGTTGTTAATTAATAATAGGTATTAGCCGGCGGTTTAAAGAGACGGCAGCCGCCATTACCGCCTGGAAACGGAGCTTCCTTATGTAATACATAGGCGAATTTAACGACGTTATCGCACGTCGCCGTAAAAAGATTAATCCCTCCCTTACGCCTTTGCTTAAGGACATAACCAGTAAGGCATAAGGTTATATCCTCGTTAACGTTGGTAACGTCGATAACAGTAATAGCGTTAACGTTAATATAAAGGAGGAAAGCAATAGATAGGAAGGTAAGGACACGACGGCGTCGCCCTTTCCCTTTATTAGTAGATAAATGCTTCTGGAACAGTGTTATGGCCCAAAAACCAACTGCAGGTTATAGAAAAAGCCAGCGGCCAGCTGCGCTATTAGAAGCTTGACGTCCAACACATCAGGCGGAGAACATCTCTTATGTCAGCAACTAAGGGTAAGGGTTAACTCACGGACGCATAAGATATGTTGGATATGTTGCTATCCAAGCTATCCAGTACTGAAGATGGTATGAAGGTACGGATATATAAAGATACGTTCATCACCACACAGATAGTATTTCCTTCATAGTTCTTCAGTTGTCAATCTAAGTATTCAGTCTACACATCTGAATATCCCCACAGCTTTTGATCATTACTTGCACGGTTGCGATATTGTTCACTCAGCACCTCTGCTACCTTCCTGATAACATAAACCCTCTGGCACCTTCTATATACTCACGGGTATTAAGTGTGATCATTACTGCCAAGCCAGCGTATCCAGTTATAATATAGTACGTTACATAGTAATGTTATAGCTTTTTACATAATAATCGTTAATAAGTAACGTTGAAATATATAAAATGAAAGAGGTAATGTATCAAAACTAGTATAATATCGCAAATTAAAATAAAGATAAAATCGGAAGTCGGTACGAATAGTAGAATTAAATAGAGAAAAAAACGAATGGGAAATTTCATCGGGTCTATGCATACAAAATAAAGCATATTAGAATATTTGGAGCGGTGCGAAAAGGTAATGTTTAATAAAGATAAAATCGGGGATCGTTGCGAATAGTACAAAACAGGCCGATCTAAATTTGCGAAAAGTAGTATAATGATTTATTAGGATCGTAAAACATTTCTAATAACTTTAACAAATTGTATATTTTTCGATGTTAGTATTTTTAATACCCCATTTGGAGTAGTTTTGGTTATCGTATTCGTTGGGTTAGACTTGCCATCGAATTACCTTATTTACTCGATCTTACGGCGTTCGTACAACTCACGTAAAGTTGAAATGTTAATTATTAGCCGCCTTTTATGCGTAATACCTAACTTAATTAAATATTTGTAAGACGAAAAAAAGTTAGTATATACGATAAAAGGGATAAGGCGTAAATTAAAGTTAAAAATAATTATTCGGATAGTTATTATCATAGTGATATCTAAATCGAAACCTTCAACTATACTATAGATTTTTAATGCCAGAACATTTTTCGTGAGCTTTTTATATTTGGTAAAACTTTAAGAAATAATGTTTTTACGAAACGTAAAGCCGTTTCGGGCTGGTATTTCGTTATAAGTATTAAAACGAAACCTATTTGTAAACTGTAGTCGTTATTATTGGCGAAGAAGCTGTTAATAAAAACAAATAGTTTTGTAATATGTATATTAAGTAATAAAAACTATAAATCTCGTTTTAAATTATGTAATTACTATAAAAGAAGCCTTTTAAGTATTTCACATATATCGTCCGTCGAGTCGGTTTAACATTACACGGTGACAAAATGGGTAAATACAGGTTTTGGCTATATTATTGAAGCAACCTAAACGCTACGTACGCGTTAGCATTTGTATTTGTCGGCTCGTTTTTTGTTATGCCGAACTATAAAGGCAACTTCATTCAATTTCCCTTTTTGTATAAGGCTTAAAACTCCGTTCCGAAGGGTAATAGTAACGTTATTAAATCGATTATATCGTCTTTTATTAGGTACGTTTTAGGTTTCGTTTTCAAGCCTGCTTTTGAAGGTTTAATATTTTGAAATACAGAAAACTAGATGTTATACAACTTTAAAGTGTCTTCCGTCTATATACCTATTAGTGTAAAACCCTTCGAACGGATTGTCGATACTAATAGGCACGGGTCGAAGATAGAGTTAATTATTACGAATCGTTCTTTATATTATTTTCAATAGGTGTTATATTAGTGAACACCGGCTTTAGCTAAGTTTTCAAGTGGTTTTATAATATATAAGATCGTTTTAGGCGGTTGGTATTACCTGAAATCTTTTTCTATATCGGCGTAAATTCGACGTTTAAGTTATTTTTAAATTAGGTTAATACTTATATTATGTTTTGAAACTCGACATATAAGTTATATGGTATGTTAAAGAAGGCCGCGAGTGTAAGAATTAAGCGATAGATAGCTCGTTACAGCGTAGGCAATTCGTTTATAATATTCTTTTCATCTTTTTAGTTATATCTTTTAACGATTAGGTGGGTTTTTGTTTCGTAAGGTTTTCTGGTTTCATCCTTAATTTCATAGACGAAGCGAAATGTAAAAACTCTTTAGTTACAGTAAATAACCGGGTCAAAGAGTTTAAAATAAAATACGTTTAAGTCGATTAAGGCTAAGATTTCTATTTAGGTAAATTGTTCGAATAGGGTACTCAAGGTAATAATAATACCCCTATAACGGATCTTTAAGTTTAGTTCACGGTTTTCCATTTCCTTTTTATATAAAGAACGAGCTTGTGACAAAGTTTTTGGGGCGTCTTTTGGTTTTCGAGCCAAAGGGGCGCCCTCGGCGGCGAGGTTTCGGCAAAAATAGTACAAAAGAACCGTTTTTATTTAAATTAATTGGGTCGAAATCGTATTTTAGAGGGATGTTAAAGTTAAATTCTATTTCAATTAGTTATTTCAAAGGTATTTCATTATAAGTTCAATTTGTCCTATGGTTTCGGGCCGTTTGTTTTTACTTTTCTTTTATATTTTTAAACTATTATTTAGCTAAACGAACTTGTACTGTTTATCAAATTAAAAATAAATTATGAACCCTAAATCTAGTAGTTCTTTGAAGACCAATCCACTCATTTTTAGGGTTTTAAATGAAAACTTTAGATTATAATGGTAAATTCAAACGCTAGCTTTACGTGGACTATTCGTTATAGTTAACGTTTTGGACACGTCGTTTTTAGCCCGTAAAAACGTAATGTTATAATAGCTTTCGCTATAATATTAGCCCTTTACACTGTAAATGGTAATGGTGTAAAGTTTATATGGATCCTCAGGTAAACACTCAAAATAAGGAGCGTAGGGATAAGCTCACTTAGGATAAGAGTGTTATTAACGGCGTTAACCATTATTTAAAGAATAAATTCCTTAAAGCTAAACCCTTCTAGCTTTTTCGACAATACCGTGTACGTTCTTTCAAACGATTTGTAATACCGTTTATACTTTTTAAAACCCTATAAGGATTTTATTAGAATTTATTTATACTTATTACCAGTTTCCGAGCTTTAATATATTATTTGGTAAAAGCGAAAGCCGTATCAACGTCGTATATAATATGATCTAGGAGCCTTAGGTAAACGTTAGATTAATAGTCAATTAAAGCTTTCTAACAATTTGTAGCGAAGGCGATTTATATAAATTTAGCGGCTTAATATAATATTGTCGCATGGATGTTATAACAGACTAGTTAGTGATTTAAATATATAATATTCATAGTTATTTTGTAGTTAAAGTCTATATCGTTTTAAAGGCGGAATTTTAACCGTTATAGGGCCTATAAGTATAATTAGTATTTATGGAAAAACTTTTCGATAAATTTAATTACATTTTATCCTTTATTTATATAGCGTACGGTGTAAAGCAGACGTAAAAGGCGTTTTACAGCCTGGTATCTAAATCTTCGGTATAAAGACTGTAATTTCTGTTAAATTAAGTAAATGGCCTTAATTATACGTGTTTTGAAGAAAAACCATAAATAACCGAACTTAAGCTGGAGCGGTATGAATATGCAATTTAAGACGCGAATAAGTTAATTAGTCGTATTCCGAACCTTAATCCTGAGTTTATTTATATTAGTTAATAAAAGTAAAAATGGTATTTTAAAGTTTATTAAGTAAAACTTAATCGATCGGACACCTGTATTTATAACAACCGTTCCGAATGATAACTCTTTACCTTTACTAAATAGGACCTTTTGGTATTTTCCTATTCGGTTTAACTTAAACTTCGGAAACTTCGCCGTAAATACGTCGAGTTACCGCTCTTCGGCCGTTAAGATCTTGGTTATATTAGTATTAGGTATAAGACCTTAAAATATATTTCTGTATGTATTAAAAAACGTAAATTACGACATTATGTAAACGTTAAATTCTTCGTTTACGTAGTTTCAGCCTGTAATATATTCAAAGAAAGCGTTTTATAGGCTGGCGAAAATAAATTAGTTAATTTTATCGTCGTAGGTTAATAGGTAGGCTTTATTATATTTAGGGTCGTCTTCTTTGAATATATCTTCGTAAAGATAGGTCTTTAATCCTTTATTTATACCCTGACACTCGGCTACGTATATTGTAAAATTGGTTTTTATCCGATTCTCAAATATATAAGCGGTTTAAAATTATCGTTTAATGCGAATTTCTTAGTAATCGGGGTGGTTTGTAAACTAGTCGCCGACTTTGCAGCATAGGATATATCACTTTTATAAACCCACAGGACTCTGTATACCTTTTCGTAAGTATTACTGTGGTCATAGTACGTTTCTTCTACTTCCGAACGATAGTTCCTATCCCTTATTACCAGAGTTCCCTCGTTAATACCTGTATTTATGGCGCTCGATTTTCCTTAGATAAACTTTAAACCTTTAATTTAAAATGTGGTAAATAGTTTCGATAAGGTTTACTTTAGTAATTCAACCTCCACTTTCAATCTTATAAACTATAAATACTAATTCGAAACTCATTCATCGACGTATAAAGGTTTTAAACGATGTTTTAAAGCTTACACAAAAAGCCTCCAAATCCTTTTTTAGTTTAAAAAGTGTAAAGTCGAAATCCGGGTTTCAACGACAAGCTTTTATTACTCCTTGAATAAACAGTTTAATGCCTTTATATTCTGGTCTAAAGGCTACTTAGAATTTTCTAAACTTCATTGATAAGGCGGTAAGGATTTTCTATAGGTTTTTATTAGCGTTTTTCGATTGATTTTTATGTATTTCTAAATCGTATTAGTTTAATCTGTTGGTAGGCATTAGACGTTAAAACGTTGTCGATTCGATTGGTCGAAGTAATAGTAGTATTTCAGTGGTCAGTTGATGGATGTATTTTTCTAGGTTGGGTAGACCGCTAGCTGGTCTGCACTGTAATTTGTATAGTCAATTTCTTGACCCGTGCCGTAGAATAAAGTGCAGCTTACTGCACTCGATTTACACTCAATCCGGAAGTCCGTATAAAGCAATACACTTAACTTGTAGTACAGTCAACTTTACTTACAGTAAAGGTTATCATATTGTATTTCATGTAATACTATTTTAACACTAACAGCTTTTTAGTTTGTACGCGTACGCTAGTGTGGTTAGCTAGTCTTTTACAGCTACCACTAAAATCACTTCTTTTCAACTGGTTAGACCTTTGTCAATTCCAGTTAACTTATATACTGCATTACACCAAATTGAATGTAAATTAACTCCATTTCTCCGTTTCCCCTAAGGTCTAAGTTTATCAATTTCTATAAAAGGTTTTTCGTTATAGCTTTTCGCAAATTTCAACTATACCACTTAAACAAATTATCATTCATCTCCTGGCAGTATTACAATCTGACAGTACATCCTTATCCGCTATCACGTGGTTTTCCGGTTGGTCTATCTACGTAACCCTCGATACGTATAATCAGCCTATTACTATCTATAACTATTTTCAGGGATTTGTTTGGCGATGTTTTCGTTATAGCGTTGACAAAGTTATCTTTGCTATCGATTTATCGAAATTCCTCGATCTCTCTTCCTTTGTAGGCTTTATAGAATATTATTACGTCGATTATCAGACGCTATTCACTAGTGGTTCCGAGCTTTAAAAGGCATTCGAAAAAGCTTTTTGAATCGGTATAGATTACTACTGAAATAGGAGGAATCCATAACTGCCTAATAATGTAGTTAAAGGTTTTCCACAATACTAGGCCTACGTTAAAACCCGCTATTATGTCGTTAACTTCCGATACTAATACGATTCATGTAATTCTTTTGTATTTGACGGAAAATCAGTAAATCAGATTAACAATAACATTGAATTGGTTTTAACGCTTATTTTCGTTAACGAGGATTATTAAAAAGCTCATTTTTAAAAACAAATCGTTGTTATTTACAAAGGACCCGTCAGTAAAAATTATCAACTTGGCCTTTGAAAGGTTGGTTAACACCATATTGATTTTGCGGTTCAAACTCCACATTTACCACTCCAACCTCTTATTTAGTCGATTAAAGTTTTTATTCGTTAGTGTTTATACTTATGTCGTAATAGATAAGTCGTAGAAAGCTTTCGGTTAATATAAAGTGGCAATATAACTACCCTATACACTTTATTTCAAGTACTGTTAAGCTCTAACCTTATTAGTCTTATCGATTGTAGCAAAACCTACGCCCTAGTCTTTTTAGCGAAAGCTTAAGCTGGTATTAATACCAAGTATACAGATTAACGATTTATTAAAATCAAGTTGATTATTCTCTGTTAACTTCGTTACCGGCTTGTAATTCCAAAACTTAAAGTTTTCGATCGCTTACTATTCTAGTATTTCAAAACCAGTCTTTTCGACGAAGAGGGTATCGTTATTTTACATACCTTCCATATCAAAGTCATTTTTTTACGTTACTAGTAAATACGAATCGTTTATTAAAAACATGATCGTTAAACGGGAGTTCAAGTATAACTAATAGATTAGAAACCAGTAGATACCTGCTTTATCCCGCTTATATAGTAGTTTAACATATCGTATTACCGTTTGCGGAAGGTAAATGGTACGTAACTCCTATAGTAATTCTAGTATTATAATCCTTTATAAATCCGTTTCTAATTATATATAGGCCTACGTAATATTAAGGCTATTAAATGTAAACTTTCCTTTAGTTATAATTAGTAAATTAATAACCAAGATAACCACTAAGCGCTAGTTAATGTTTTAAATCGTCAACGACTATGTAAGGATCTAGTCTTTGTCTTTATTGCTGTATCTTTAAACAATTAGTTGTGACTTTTTGTACAGCCTCCCCGTAGTCTTTCCTTTAACCTCGTAGATAATCCTCGCCTTAAAGATTGTATCGTTCGGGTTTTAAAGGTTAAAGTCGGTTTTCGGAACAAATTGTATAATACTTCGAGTTAACAAGCCGTCGATTTCGACCTTATCGCTTTCCTTAAAAGGTTTGCCGGAAATTTTAATAATCTCTTATACTTTACACTTTAATCCTTAGTCTTTGTTATCCTTCTCTTTCCTGTTTACTCAAGTAGTATTATATATACGGCCCGGTATATATTCCTCCTTTTCAACGATTTCTTTTTTTCTTTAGGATTCGCTCGCGCTAGCGGCGTTTCATTGGTTTATTAACAATGGGTAGTGGAGGTTTATATTCATTCGGTTGTTTTGCCTTAGAGTCTTAAGGGTCTTCATCTTTAGTGCCTTTAATGTAAGGTTTAACTTAGGTGTCTCAAAAGGGTATAAAACCGTTAACAATTTTAATGATTACTTTAAAGTTTGTAATACTTAATATCTTATATGGTTTTTCCCATTTGCCTAGCTTTCGCCACACAAGGACTTCACTCTATAGCGATAAAGCAAGTACATCTATCGTTAAAAGATCGTTTCTGTTATTAAGGGCGTTATTAATTTGGCTACGTACTAATTCTCTTCGCAGTTCCCTTAAGGCTTTGTTGTATGACATAGCACGTTTCTGAGTACCTATTGAAGGCGAATATTTACTAGTTAGGCGTAGGTACGCTCCAAAAACTAAGAGAGATAATACTAAGCCGTTAAGGCCCATAGTATTATTAAGGCCTTTTATTGTTATTTATAGACGTGCCTCTGGATCCGTAAAGCTTTTAATATTTAACGTAAAGATATTATACGCTTGGAGAATTATAGCGTGAGTCCTTTCAATCTTTCCGATTCTTTAATAGGTTTTTATAGGTACCTGTTTATATTGAATACCTATTATCTTAATATCTTTCTAAAACTCCGCCGTCGCAAAATTAGTACTGTCATCATGAACAAAGACGTTATGTAAGCCCAGATACGTGTTAATACACAATATACTTAACGTTTTCCACGTATCTTTTACTTAAAGAGACTTTAGAGACTTAACTCCAGAAAAAGAAGTTATGAAATGAACAACGTAAAAATTAAGCTTATTATCCAAGGAAAATACATTAATAAAAATCTAGCAGTTAAAGTCCTGGTCGACTTTTAATAAAAACTTAGATCTCCGGAGGGCTTGGAAATACGCTTAATAATAGTGGCATAGCCTTTTAATAATTTCGAGGGTGAAGTATTCTATATAGTTATACCCTACAGATTTCAGGACATTATATAGCCTGTTAACAATTGGATAGTGAAAACGCCGATATAATTAACGTATCTCCGGCTCCGTCAAGTTTAACACTACCACTTCTGGGCCTTAAAGGTGAAAATATAAATATCCCTACTTAAGAGAAAGTAAAAACCTCTAGCTATTTTTAACCAGTTCATCTTATTCAACGTCAACGTTAATGCTAAGAGTTTTTATATCCTCCTGTTGGAATAGTATTACATGCAATGCAGTAGGTCAACTTTACTTACAATAAAAGTTGATCGTACTGCAAGTTTATTGCTTTGTGCGGACTTACCGCATGGGATGTATGTCAAATACAGTATGCTGCACTTCACTCTAGAGCACGAGCCAAGAAGTTGGCCATACAAATTACAGTGCAGACCGGTTAGCGGTCTGCTAAACCTAGAACAATACATCCTCTATCTAACTACGAAATAATACTATTACTTCGAAGACCAATCGAATAGATAACTTTGTAACGTTTAAAGCCTACCAATACTAATCAGTGCTTATTAGGTTAAGTATAGATTAGCTTAGTAAAAGAAAAAGCTACTTTCCGGTTACGTTCTGCATTTATCGCTAGGGTAGAGGAAAGATTCTTTTAAAGAGATTCTGTAAGTACTGCGCCAGTCTTTTAATGGCAAGGAAACAGAAAATGATTTTAGGTTACATTAATCTTCTAACGGCAATCTAAAAGTAAGCGACGGTATCGTTATAGAAAACACCAAGAAATCTTTATTAATCCTTCTTAAAGACGTTAATATTAACTGTTAAAAGTCTTAAAGTTCGCTAGGTAAGAAAACGGCTAGGTCAGTACTATTACGGATGCTACTACTGTAAAAAAGCGAATAAGTCTCACGGCCTATAATAAATAACCTTCGACCTCTACTACCACTACCGACCTTCGCCGTCACTCTCTTCACCAAACCTTTGCTCTACTTTACTATTTTTTACTCCCCACGCCACACCGATCGTCAAGTTCGCTGCTTTAAGTGAAAACACCAAGTCGCACCAAAAAAACCACGTCGCGCGACCTCTCGCCAAGTCGCCAAGCTCCTAAACAACCTTACGCCAAATTACAAATTCGCCAAGTTCCTAAGCGACTTTACGCCAAAACAACAAGCCTCTACGCCTGAGATTACCAAGTTTTTCGCCCTATACTCCTGTTAAAATATCTGCCTCTAACGCTCAGTTTAAAGCTATTACCAACCCCATCAAAAAAAAAAGTAATTGAAGCGTTTAAAACTGTTTTCATCAAGTTTTACAACGAATAATTTTAAAGAACGAACGTTAACGAGACCTCTGATAAAGTTTACCTGACCAACTACGTTAACCAGTATATTCTCGAGTCTGACATCGGTAAAAAGTTAAGCCGCGGCACCAACACTTTTCAAAACTTCCGCGAATTTTTCTACCACTAGATATCAGATATGTCAAAGATGATCCAACGTCACATTAAGGCTAATTTAAAGACAAGAGTCAAAATTCGTAAGATTTACATACTAAACAAGGCTTTAAAGAGAATGGAAAAAAACCGTTTTTAAGTTGGTCTAACTTAAAAAATACCTACAGGACCCTTGAGGTAAAGTCAAAGACATTGGGAAACCTTAACGCCTATACACATGCTCCAGGGTATCTCCTTTACACCCTTAACTAATTTAAACTTTTTCGCATACTAATAAGAAAGAACCCGTTAACGTACTTAGAAGTTTAATATCATTAACTAACAACGTAGAATACGTTTTTAGCGGTAGCAAGGCACGTAAAGTAGCAGCTACCTATGCAGCCAAAAGTATTAAAGTTAACGCTTTACACCAGTTAATTAAATAAGATCGTCAAGCCTCCTAAAGCCATTAGGTACCCATTACCCCTTAGTAATTTAATCACCATAACTCTTAAAAACTTTCCCCCTTTAAATACCTTTACGCGTACAAACCTACTACGGGTCTTGCCACAAAACTTTACCCCTCAAGTAAGACGATTAACAATTACCCCTAATACTGTGACTCGATACCTTTAAGGTTTAAACCGTCAAGAGATACCAACCAATTTTAGAATAACTATCGCGACCTTCCCTCAAGACCTGTCAAGATGGTTAATATTAATTACAAATTAATAAAGGTTTTCGCTAAAATCTGAAATAATATGAAAAAGTATAACGGTAAGCTTTATAAACTTTTTAACCCTAAGATAATACATTTTCTCAATATCTACAAGTGGATAAAGGTCCTACCTTTCGGTTTTTATTTACTATTTTCCGAAATCCTTATAGGTTATACCAAAGACTACTACTTACTCTTTCTAACGAGCGTTACCACATTTCGCGAGATTGACGATAACATGAAAATTTATTTCGAACACGACGTCCACCTCGCGTAATACTATACATACTGGGCTACCACGTGGTGGACTATAATAATAGCAAAGAATAAAAGGTGGAATTATCAATAGATATTCTTAATTAGATACTTAACAAGTTCATAATATGTTAAAAAGTAATAGTAAAGGCTTATATTAGCGAAATTATACTTTGAGAGTAAGTACGAATAATAGTCACGGGTATTAAAGTATTTAAATACGCCTTATAATGTCCGGATACCATTTACAAAAGCTTTTTTAGCCAGTTACGTTCCTCGCTTGCCTCTATAATAGTACGCATACCAAAATCGCTCGATATATATTCTCAAGCCGGCAACTTTTTTAACGTGAATGAGGAAAATTTTACGGTGATTAATTATATCGATCGTAAGTATAAACGTCTACAACGCCTAAGGTCTAACCTATCAACCTCAATCCTAAATTAAAGGCAATACTCATGTTAGCGCTAATAAGATTTAGGCGGACATGTTAACCGTAAGTGCTATCGTCGTAATAGTGATAAGCAATGTTAAATTTGTGGTAAAGCTAATTATTGGTTAACTCGCTACCCCCTCACGGAACGTTATAATAGAAAAGAAACGTACCACATTTAATACCTTATTGTTTCGGAATAAAATTACTTACATTAAGTCGTAAATACTAAAGTCGATAATCAAATTAAGGTCTCTAACGCTTTTAAGTAAATTAAGTGGTACGAAGACATTGCTCTTAATACGGCGACCTAGTAATTAGTCGACTATGCCTTTTTATACCATTTAGGTGGTAAAAACCCTTACCTTTGCCCTAACTATACCTCTAACCCCTTATATACCTTAAATCTTCGCGATTGTTGCGCGGATCACACGTTTCAAGATATTATACCAAATACTAGGGCGGTAGGGTACTTAGTAGAAAGTTATTCGCAATATATGGTACTACGGAGGGAAAGTACTACAGTCACTAAGATTAATCGTTAAGATACTGATAAAGCAAAATTTAGTTTTAACTTAGGCGAATAACTATCGTTACTAGGGATAACAGTGATTTAAAGTATTGTCAAAACAATTAAATTTTACATTTTTAAATCTCCTACCTCTTTTCTACTATGTTTAAAGGATATAAAGACTTTCGGCGTTAACGTTAACTTTAAATTAGACGAGCTGGTTAAGAAAGATTCAAGGTTTTCACTTGCCCTTAAGTAAGTGTACTTATAATTTTATCTTCAAGGCCCAAAAGTAATGGTGTTCAACTTGAAGAAGTCAGAAATACGTTAACTATACCGGCTTTTCAACTATCTAGCTATTAATAGGCTGTATAAAACTCTAAAATCCGCAGGGCATAACGATGTAGAATACTTTACCTTCGAAGCTACTAAAAGATTATGTTAATTCAATTAAACTTATATCTAAGCTCCCCGAAGATTTAGGTTTATATTAAAAGACGACAAGGACTTAAACTACAAGATATTTATTAATACATTTCACTTGGATGATAAACCTGTTTTTTACGTCGTTAACTTCGCAATCTTTTTTTACAGAGCTAAGTTTTTAAAGTTCCTTTCGGTAAATAATACGTGGAAAACGTTAAGGATATTATGGATTGACACGTACCTGTTTTTACTTGACGTAGTTGTATACAATACTACTACTAAATTTATGGTGGCGGAGTTTTAAAAAGATGTTAAGATAATGGGTATTTAGTATAAACAGGTATTTGTAAAAGCCTATTGGAGCATCAGAAAGGTTAAAAGAGAATACGCCCTACTTCACCAAGCGTATGCATCTTTGTGTTGTAAATTAAAAGCTTTACGGATCTAGAGACACGCTTATAGATAACAGTAAAAGGATTTAATAATATCGTAGGCCCTAACGGCTTAATACCAACGCTTTTAGTCTTTGAAGCGTACACACGCCTAACGAGTAAATCTCCGCCCTCGGAAAGTACTTCAAAATGTATTACTGCATACAATAAAGCCTTAAGGAAACTGCGAAAAGAATTAGCACGCCGCCAAATTAATAATTCTCTTAACACCAGGAGCGGCCCCTGAACGATCGATGTACTTTCTTTACTATTATAAAGTAAAGTCCTCGTGTAGCGGGATACAGGTAAATAGGAAGGGTCATAGAAGATATTAAGTACTATATACTTTAAAATAGTTGTTGATACTGCTAAAGGCTTTGTATCTTTTCGAACTACCTAGGTTAAGCTTTATATTAGTAGTACTGAAAATAAAGACCCTTAAGCCTTCTAAGTAAAGCTACCGAGCTAATACAAACCTCCTTTACCCGTTATTAATAAGCCCATGAAATGCTGCCGTCTTAGGCGACTACTAAAGAAAAATGAAAACGTTAAAAAGGAGGAATATACACCGGACCGTATTTATAATACTACTTAGGTAAGTATGAAAGAAAAGGATAACGAAAATTTGACAATCAAGCTTAAGGTATAAGGAATCATTAAGACTTTTAGTAAACCTTTTAAGGAAAGCGATAAGTTCTAAATTGATAGCCTACTGATTTGAAGTGTTATATAATTTGTATCGAAACCCGATTTTAACCCTTAAAACCTAAACGTTACGATCTTTAAATGGAGGATTATTTAGGAGGTCAAAGGTCAAACTACGGGGCGGCTTTATAAAAAGTTACGACTAATCGTTTAAAGATATGACAATAAAGGCAAGAACTAGATCTTTACGCAGTCGCCAACGATTTAAAAGATTAGCTAACATTTAGTGATGATTTTAATAGCAAGTTAACTAGTCAGGTTTAAAGGCAAGTTTACAATTATTAGCCGTAACATTATGTAAGCCTATACAAAATTAGTAACGAACCTGTAAAAGATTGTACTGATAAAAATTCCGTAAAAACTACGTGTTGTTTACCCTTTAAAAACGGTAATATGGTGTGTTAAACTACTATATAAATTAGCTAAAACAGATATTTACTAATTCATAACCAGCTAGTCGTACTTTAAATTCCTTTTAACGATAAAGTATTCAATATACGATCCGTATTGATTAGCAACATAAAGAAAAAACTTCGCTATAGTAGTTATACAAACTAATAATACCTTTTTCGTTAAAATAGCTAGCTTTATGTTACTCAAACAACAAGCGATCGAAAACTCCAAGTTTTGAAACTATAAACAGGTAACGAAGTTAACGGAAAATAACCAATTTAACTTTAGTAGATTGTTAATCTACATACTTGGTATTAATATTGGCTTTAGCTTTCGACAAAAGGATTAGAGCACTCTTTTAACAACAATTAACAAAAATGTCGAGGCTAAAACTTAACGGTACTTGGAATATCGTATTCGAGACAGCTATATTACTACTTTATTACAACCGGAAGCATCTTACGACCTATTCATCGCGGCATAAACACAAACGCCAACGGATAATGACTTTAACCGACTAAATAAAAGGCTCGAATGGCAGATATGAAACCTGGATCGCGGGATTAATATAGTCCTAATCGATTTATTAAGGGTAAAGTTAATAATTTTTACGGCTGGGTTATTAGCAAATAACACTAACTTTTCTTCATACATTAGCTTCCTAATAACTCTCGTTAATAAAGACAGGTAAAAAAACCAATTTAGTATCACCGACAACCTTATCCACCAAATCTCCGTCAAATATAAAAGTATTACACGAATCATACTAACTTCGAAGGTTTCTAGTATAATAACAAACTTTAATATAAAAATGGCGTTATGGGAAACACTCAACCTTATTGTAATGATCATATTAAATACCCGTGAGTATATAGAAGGTGTCAGAGGGCTTATATTATCAAGAAGGTAGCAGAGGTGCTGAGTAAACAATATCGCAACCGTGCAAGTAATGATCAAAAGCCATGAAGCTATTCAGAATATACTGAGACTGAATACTTAGATTGACAACTGAAGAGCTATGAAGGAAATGCTATCTATGTGGTGATGACCGTATCCTTATATATCTGTGCCTTCATACCGTTTTCAGTACTGGATCACTTGGATCAGTGCTGATTCCACTGATCCTAATCACATGGTTGGTTTAGTCATTTCCGCTAACAAAGGAAAAGTGTTCCCCGCCTGATGTGTTGGACTTTGGGCTCCGCTGCACACTAGCTTGCTTCCTGACCCGATATCATGCTTGGGTCGTGACACTTATCACCAGGCATCTAAAGATTCCTCCTATTACGGTGTTAATCTATACCGACTCGAAAAGTCTTTTCGAATACCTATCAAAGCTCGGAACCACCAGCGAAAAGCGCTTGATAATCGACGTAATAACACTTCGTAAAGCCTACTAAGGAAGGTAAATTAAGGAGTTTGAATAAATTAATGGAAAAGATAATCCTACAGATGCCATAATGAAAGCCACACCAAATAAAGCCTTAAAAAGGTTTGTAAACATCAATAAGCTGACTAAACGTATCGAGGGATACGTTAACCGGCTACCCGGAAGGTCTAAATCACTTAATAGCAAACTGTAAAACTGCCAGGGAAGTAAAGGATGCGATAGTAACCTATTTAACTAGCACAGTTAAAGTGAAGACCTGTAAAGACTTGTGGCGGAAAAAAAACTTGTAGGAGTTAATGAACTTGGACCTCGGAGCGGCGAAGCAATTGAGGCCAAATGAGGTTAATTTTCATGCAATTAAGTGTAATGCAGTATGGAAGTCAATTGGAATTGATAGGGGTCTGGGCAGTTAACAAGGAGGTAATTTAGTGGTAACTGGAAAAGATTAGTCAGCCATACTAGTGTACGCGTATAAACTAAAATGCCGCCAGTATTAGAATAGTATTATATGTAATGCAGTAGGTCAACTTTACTTACAATGAAGTTAATTGTACTTCAAGTGTATTGCTTTGTGCGGACTTACCGCATTAGGCGTAAGTTGAGTGCAGTACGCTACACTTCATTCTCGGGAACGGGTCAAGCAGTTGGCTATACAAATTATAGTGCAGACCGGCTAGCAGTCTGCCAAGCCTAAAACAATACATTTTCCATCTGACCACGTAATGCTACTGTTACTTCGAAGACCAATCGAATCGACAACGTTACAATGTCGAAGGCCTAACAACAGCTCCAAATAAAGTAGAAAAAGGGGAGGAAACTTAAGGATATAAAGACTAATTGCTTATATAATAATTTAAATTACTATTATCCTTAAAAACGATAGTTGTTCGCTTAGGCTAAAGTCAACTTTAGTATTATTAGCCCTATAACCATTAATTTCAGTAGCTATAGTACTTTCCCTTCGCAATATTATATACTTCGAATAGCCTCCTATTGAGTACTTTGCCGCCTTAATGTTTGGCATAATACCTTAAAACGTGTAATTTGCGTAACGATCGTGAAGGTTAAAGGTCTATAAGGGATTAGGGGTGTGGTTATGGTAAAGGTAGGTGTTTTTACTACTCAAACGGTATAGGAAGGTATATTCGGCTAGTTACTAGGCCTTCGTACCAGAAGTAATATCTTCGTGCCATTTAATTTGCTAAGTGGCGTTGGCGATGTTAATTGGTTTATCGCCTCTAACATTTACGACTTAATCCAAGTAATCTTATTCCAAAGTAATAGGGTATTAAACGTGTTACGTTGTTTTCCTGTTATTACGTTTGGTGGAATGGTGTCGAGTAAACTAATAGGAAGCCTTGTCACAGATCTAATATCTATTACCACTATTACGACGATAGTATTTACGATTAATAAGTCCGCCCAAATCTTATTATCGCTAGCGTGGGTACTGCCTTTAGTCTAAGGCCAAGGTCGATAAATCTAACCTTGAACGTTGTGGGCGCCCGTATTTTTGATTGACGTAATTAACCACCGTAAAGTCTTTCTTATCCCCGTTAAGGAAGTTTCCAGCTTGTGAATATATACTGAACAAGTTTTATATAAGTGTTATTACGGTATCAAACTAAAAACGTAATTAGCTGAAAAGCTTTCTTAGGTGGCATTTAGACGTTATAAAGTGTATTCGAATTCTTTAATACCCGTAACTATTCCCCATACCTACTCGCGAAATATGGTTTCGCCAACGTATGACTACCCTATTGCTTTTTAATACATTATTAATTTATTCAGCATTTAATTCAGAATTTCTATTAATGATTCTTTTTTTTTTCAATTATTGTAGTTTATCTTATAGTAACCTAGTTTATATAGTATTATGCGAGGTAAACGTTGTATTCGAAGTAGCCTTTTATGTTATCGTAAATCTTGAGAAATGTAGTGATGCTTATTAGAAAGATTAAGTAATAATTTTCAACGTAACCCATTAGGATTCTGAGGAATAATAAATGAAAACTAAAAAGTAAGACCTTTATTCATTTTCAAATATTTAAAAAAAATGTCTTATTTCAGTGTTGAAAAAGTTATAGGATTTCCCATTATACTTTCCTATTTCTTTTTAGATTTTATCGAAATTTGTTATAAGTTTGCAGTTAATGGTAACTATCTTAATAGGTTTTAAAGACAGGTCGAGATAGTTATCCTAGCCTTAAATGGTATTTTCTGGTGGTTTAAGCCTTAAGGCTTCCTGAATACGGTGTTAAGGGTAATTTCAAGTCGCCTGATCCAAAGGATCAAGTCCTATAATAGGACTTATAGTAGATTTACGTGCGTAGGCGAATCTAAAGAGAGAAGGTTTTTAGCGATTAAATTGCTAAGGTTCAATAGGTATTAAAGGTCTTGGGAAGCTTAACAATCTTATTCAATTAACTTGTGTAAAGCGTTAACGTCAATACTTTTAGTCGCATTAGCGGCCGTTGTTTCACGCGCTCTGCCACCGCCAATAGTATACTCCGCGCTATTACGTAATGTTACTAGACTACCGAATATGTTAACAAGTTTTTTATTTTTAACGCATAAAAAGGCTTAACTTAATTAAGTGTAGGTTAAAGGTCCTCTAAAACGTATATATAGACATTAAGATCCCTTAACACCTTTCCCTTTTCCCTAAAGATTTTAAGGATCAGGATTTTAAAGGCAATGTTCCTATTAGGCTAATTCGAAAAACGTCTTTGCCAGTTTCACTGGTGTTTTGTTAAAAATGTAAATGCTACGGCGTATAACCTCTTTTTTCAACTTGGTTTTGATTATATGTTAGATTATCTTCCACATATTAAGAGTCCAATAGCTAAAAAATTCGCGAAAGTTTTGGAAAACGCGGGAACCACAACCGTATTCGTTACCGAAGTCCGCATCGTTAATGCACTAGTTAACTTCATTGGTTAGGTGGGCTTTAGTTAAGGTCTCATCAACGTCCGTACTCCAGAGTTATTAATCGTATTAGTTGAGGAAAACTGATCCGAAAGCTTTAACTTTCTTCATATATTCCTGACTTGGTGCCATCTTAGTGGTTCGGCTTTTATAAGGTGTGTAGGGTGAATAACTTGGTGATCTTATGCGTAGGGGCTTGGTATTTTGGCGCTTGATGATTTGGCATAAATTCGCGTAGGAACTTGGCGATTCGGCGTGGAGTCGCGTGACGTGGCTTTCTTAGCGTAACTTATTGTTTTTGCTAAAAGAAGCGAACTTAACGTTTATAGTAGCGTAGAAAGTAAAAAAAACTAAAGTATAGGCAAAAATCTGGTGTAAAAGATAGGATCAAAGGTTGTTATAAATAGTAAAGATCAAAGGTTATTTATTGTAGTTATTTGACGTAGGGACTAAGATGTTTTTGCAATATTAATACCCGTAATAGTACTAACTTAGTCGTTTACCAACTTACCATACTTTAAGACTTCTGATAGTCAATCTTAACGTCTTTAAAAAGTATTAATAAAGATTTCATTGTGTTTTCGATAGCGATACCGTCGTTACCCCTAAGCTTCCGTAAAAACCGACGCATCCTAAAAGTTTTCTATACTTACTGCCATGAAAACCAACACAGCAGTAAAGTCCTTTCGCAAAAATCTTTCGTCTACCCTAACGGTCGTATGACTTAGAGCGTAACCGGAAAGTAGCTTCTTCTTCTACTTAGATTATCTGTGCTTAACCTAACAGGCAAGCACTGATTAGTGTTGGTAATCCTTAGACGTTGCAACGTTGTCGATTCTATTGGTCGAAGTAACAGTATTATTGCAATAGTCAGAAGATGGATGTATTGTTCTAGGTTTGGCAGACTTCTAGCCGGTCTGCACTGTAATTTGTATGGCCAATTGCTTGGCCCGTGAAGTGCAGCGTACTACACTCGACTTACACTCAATGCGGTAAGTTCGCACAACGAAATACACTCAACTTGCAGTACAGTTAACTATACTTACAGTAAAGGTTGACCTACTGCACTGCATGTAATACTATTCCAACATAATACCTATTATAAAATTCGTAATTAATTTCCGTATCGAAGTAGAATTTAAGGCTATTATAACACTCCACAAATATATCGATTTATATAAAGTAGTATGTATATTACTTCCTAACTTACCCAAGAATTAAACCAGATAGAATAACATAAAATTAAAATGATTTGATATCGAATTTTTTTATATATTAATCCCAACACTTATTTTATTATTAAACACGTCGTACGGTTTACTGTTATAGTTATAATTCCTATCTTAAAGCCTAGCAAAGTTGGTCAACTTCGTAAGATCGCTTCTATTAATAAGGAAGCGGTACGGTAAAATTTTGTGGTAAGGGTCGTAGTTAGCGGGAATTAGTCTGTAAGATACGTATTATCGTTTTATACCAATCGTCAATTTTTCAAGCGGATTACTCTTTGTATTTCTACCAATCGTCGTTTCCTAAAGCGGGTTTTTTTTATATTTCAGCCGATACTGCTATAACCTAGCGGGCTATTTCCAATATTGGGGCAATGGTTTGGTATTTAGTTTTATTCTAAATTACGTTTTAACGAGGGTTCGTATTTCAATCTCGTCGTAAATAATTGTTACAATGCCTCCTTCTTTTCCATCGATTTCTCCAATTTTATTTCCTCTTTACGGCGAGCGTTCAACCTTGTTAAACACCTTATTTCAATTTGCGGTTACTTGTCGTAACCCCGGCCCATTACCTTAAATAAACGTTCTTACCGTTTTTTTAAATAATGTCTTTTTATAAACTTTCCCTTCATTACTTTATTGTTTATTTCCTTTGGCATTTATGTAAGTCAAGCCGTTGCTAACAGGGCTTTTACGATACGGCTATTGCTTTCACCGGTCGTATTATACCTTTATTTCATAGTTTTTTTCGTAGTATTTTCAAAATTGTACCATTGACCATTCGCCACATATCCGACGTCTAATCCGCAAAGTCTTTTCTAAAATCGCCGAATAAGTTATGTTCTTTCATTTCGCCGTTATAGTAATTGAAGATTATGATAATAAAATACGTATTTTCTATATAAGAGTTAAAATCCTTTATTAATGCCTCGATTTTATGAACTTATAGGTTAAGGTCCAAATACTTTAGGATATTACTACGAAACGACGTATATGTAAAAAGATATTCCATACATTCGTTAGCCTTTATCAGATTCGGTTTTAGTAAAGCCATCATGTATTCGGAAAGGGTTATTGATATATAGTCTAAGGTAATTTACAGTTTAAGACAATTTAAAGTTTAAAGTAATTTGGAACGTATAATAAAAATAATAAAATGAAAAAAGTTGGAATACGGCTTACTGATTGTTGTTAATACGAATGAATTTTGAAATATATGTAAATGAAGCGTAATTATAAATTATTTAAGCGTTTTGATTTAGCTTTGTTAACGTTTAGTAACGTTACACTAACCAAATAACTAAAAAAAACTTAAAACGTGATAGGTATTAAACTTAAAATATGGAGGGCGAACGTAATACGAACGTAAAAAAGTAGGCTAGGTAAAGGAAATGTAATTGTATAATCTGGTATTTGGTAATCGGTTCGAATTAACGTATCTTAACCGAACTTAGTAGGGGAATCGGTTTGATTACTTTATACGTAATCGCTTTTACTAAAGTAATCGGTTTGGTTAGCGTATCAATAACCGCTTTTAAATTATAAAAACGGTTTGGATTGTAAAAATTAGATAGGTTTTAACTAAGGGTTCCGAAACTTGGTGGTTTTGGCTTACATAGCTTAGTACGTGATAAGACGCTTTCTAAAAAGTATTCGAGTACGTTTAAGGCGCTAATACAAATTAACGGTTAACGTAACGGGGCGTTTTAATATATAGGGCACTAATTGGTTAATAATATCATATTAAAAGTATTTTCTTTAAATCACTCCGGATTTTCTAGTCTTATTACGCTTCGGGTTTTTCGACGTTTCCGCATAATTTCACACTTCCGTATAGTTTTTATAAGTCTTAGTATTAAAATACAAATAATTGAAACCGTTATAGTATCCCACTATAGGTTTTCAATCTAGGTTTGTCTTTTTTTCATAAATTATTTGTAATCAACCGTATCGACTACTAATTAGTATCGGTAAAGTCTAAAACCTTTATTTTTTTACGTAAAATAAGGTATAGAGAAGAGTCATCATTAAATTGGTATTATAATATAAAGGATAATAGATGTAATGGAAGAAGTATTTAGAAATGCACGCTATAGGTATGGGCTTATAAGCCGTCACCCAGAACGTATCACTCTAGACCGCTCCATGCATTTCCGTTCGGTTTGGTGTAGCCATTCCGGACATATCCATGTATTGCTGTTCGGTCTAGTATAACCATTCCAAACCGATCCATGTATAATGTACTTTGAGTCTTATAAGAGTAAAGCCTGCAGCGTGACACGTTATCGTGCACTCTGCATAAGTATACCCTGCAATACAGTGCACTACTACTAGGCCTATATATACTATCTATAAGGGTATATAGTAATATCTACATTGACAATTATAATATCAAGATTAAGCAGGTATTAAACTCCTTAGATATCATTAATTTAAAACTCGATATATCTAAATGTAAAGCCGGCGTTTGTAATAATTGAATATTAGAAATGAGTTGTCAAAATGGAAATTGAAGAACAAAAAAAAACAGAAAACCAACGCGTTATCCAAAAATAGAAGGCTCCTAATTTCATGTTAAGAATATAAGTTTTTTTTTAATTTGTTAACTTTCATGGGTAATGTATTTACATTCATATTACAATATCCGGCCGTTAAATCAATTAAATACAAAGGATTCCGTTTTCTATCAAAGGCTCAAAGAAAAATATTCTTTAAATATCTCAAGTGTTTTTCTTTTTGAAACTGATTTTCGCCTAATTAAACTCTAACCAAAAAAACGTTTTCAAAGATAAATATTTTAATACAGTTTTAATAAACTACCTATTTCTATGGAATGATGACGTAATTTCATGTTTGATAACATATGACTTTAGTTACTTAGTACTTATCGAATGTAATTACGAGATTTACGATTGAATTTTCGAAAACTATAAGTTGTTCAAAAATATGGGATGCGGAGATTTGGGGTACGATCTACTACGTTACTGATTTTATTAATTGTAACGACTTAAAATACTTTATAATTTCCTGACTATTTTTGAACGATAATTTTGTTTATTTGAACGACGTTCTGAATTCTTTTTCTTATTAGTTTTCAATAAACAGACTAATTATATACGACCCGATGTATTGTTTCGATAGAATTATGATATTTCTAAGATATTTTTCGACACTTACCTTTTAAGTTGAGAACTTTTGGTTCCACGCCTTCAATAAGTATTTTAAGTTATTTTCACGTAAATATGTTTTGTGATTTATTATAGTTAACAAATTCATTACGAAAAGTTACGAACTTTTCACTAAAGTCGAATTTAATGACAATCAAAACGTCGCTATTATCCAGAACACTGTTTACAAATATTTGGTTTATGCGATATTCATAGGCAACCAGAGATTTTTTTATCAATATTCGTAGTAATAACGACCAATTACTTAAAGTCTTAATTTCGAAATATTTAATCAACAACGATGGTAGTTTATGATTTCGTAGCCGCATTTAAATTCCTATTAATAATTCGTGTGCAAACGCTTTAATCAAAGTTATATACGATTCATTGTTTCCAGTTACCCAGGTTGCTATTTCATCATCTCTATTTTATTCAAAATATACTGTTAGCCGATGTTATATCATATAGTCGGACTTTTTTTCCGAAATTTCGAGATTTATAAGCGAATGACTTATTAGCAATACCAACGAAAGGGTTTTTTTAAAACTTTTACCAATTCCCGAACGGCTTTATAATAAGATTTTAGTGGACTTTATAATGAACTTCCCTGGAAAACAAGCTGATAACCTTTGTTACATTATAGTTATATAAAATGACTATACTGGAGCTGTCGCTTAAAATGGTCGGATACTATCTATAATCATTGATAAAAGAAGCAAAGAGAGACTCCTTTTATTGAGCTGTTTTATATAGATATAAAAAGGGATGTAACCCGGTTATGTAACAGATAAAGGCATGTTTCCTAACGGTTTCCAAGTGGCTTCGGAGCACCGTAAAAGCATGGTAATCACCAGAGCTAGATCCCTGGTAATTATTAATCCAGGCACTAGCCTATGATATTATCTCCCCCCCCCCCCCCGAACCAGTATAGAAGGTGGTAAAAGGTTTTTGCGGACAATAAAGGTATGAAAAATGCGTGATAAACGTTTCGGAACGGCTTAAAGTAACGTAAATCGTATTTATTACTACGTAAAGAAAGTTAATAAGACCTGGATCTAAGGGGTTAGGTTAATTAAATGTAGGTATTTCTTAACTAAGGTATGTAAAGTACGTACCGGCTTATAAAAATAAGTTTAATATTACCGCCAATTATACAAAAGTATACGGTATCATTAATTAGTATAAGTCTTCATCATTACTTCGGGCATCTTCTTTTAAGGTACAAGATTAATTCGGTTTGATTTAAAGTTAATAAGCTTAGATTTTTCTAAACGATATATTAAACAGGGTTTAAGCTATTGATGATCTTATTAATAACCCTCTAACTGATTAGGACGGATTTTAGTACACGGTTCCGTAAGTGTTTAATATCTTCAATAAAGAGGTATAACGAAATGACATTTACGTTCGTAATATATTCACTGAATTAAACGATATAACGGTACGATTTTTCAAAGCTTATTAGGTCTATATCGTAAAACCCTTTTTCATCTTTCATTACAAGTACCTCCGCCTAAATGTCTTTCCGTAAATATAACAATAGTTGGAGATCTCCAAAATACTTAACTTGAAAGACTAGAAACTACCGTAACCTCATTTATAAAAGCCGATCGTATTAATTCCGATATATTTCAAAATATTAAAACGTATTATATCCCGGCGGAATTTTTAGTCCTTCATTACGAAATGCTTTCTTAATTACTATATTAGATTCTCACTCACTTTTTCCTAATAGCTTCACCGGCTAATCAGAGGTTTACTACCTTCGGTATTTAACGAATTACTTGTTATTCAAGGAGATTTACAATAATTTCAACGTTTAGAATACAATATTTATCATGCTCAGTATCATATAAACTGGAATGTTATCAATTGGTCCTACATATTTGACTACAGAACAGAATAATAAAGTAAGACGGACCTCCTTAATCAGATGCTTCACATGCTGATGCTTTACTAATAAGTTATGGGGAATGAGGGAGCTGGAGAAGATATATTACGCCAGTAGGTTCACCAAGTTTTCACGGATTACGAAAAGTTCAAATGCAACTTATAGTACCCTAACTCTATCTGTCAAGATATTTTTAACAAATTGCGATTCTTGCTGACAACGGTAACAACACGGGTAGCAACCTGAAATAAAATATACATTTGACTTTACCAATTTAACGACAACGATAAAAATCTTGGTTACATTTATTGCATTAACCGTAAATATGGATTACTCAGGTAATACGTTTAATTAAAAGCCCTAACTTGGAATCCTGACCTATTTACGTGAAAAGGAGTATATTTGTCTTTGTTAAAATCCTAGGTTAACAACATAAGTTCACCTAAAATGTTAAGAGTTATTGGATTTGCAGCTAATAGGTTGATTAATTAACACGTCATACAGTTATCGAACACTAATCGAAGCAGGTTATGTATTACATGCAGTACCCCTTCATATTTTACTAGGAATACATTGAAAGCGTTATAGACTTTGAAGGTACTAAGATATAAAATGAGGGAAATTTTAAGGCTATCAGTTGGCATAAAGATACTAGTATTAACTTGGAAGCAATGTAATAACTGACCGATCACGCCTTTTTTTTCCCCACCTGATAGACGAAACCCCCTATTATTGTTATAACGATAAAATTAGCTTTATACGTTTATTTACTATCTGAGATAGTTACACGCAGTAAGTCTTTCACAATATTATATCAAATACTTTATCAACATAGTATTTTATAAGAAGCTATTCGTAATACTTTGTACTACAAAAGGATATTAATATTGATACGGAATTTCATTATACGGATGCTAGTAAATCCAAAGTTCACTTTAGCCTTAGAAAAGATTTTTTTTTACTTGAATTAACTACTGTAATTCCATTTATAAGATCTATTATATTCGTTGTTTTGGAATCATTTACTGTCGGTTAGAACTTTATATCAACGTATAAAGAAAACCATATAGTATTCAAAGATATTAGTATAAAGATATAAGCGGCTAGAGAAGCATCTAGAGAGTGCACAACTCATATGAGAGCTTATAAGCTCTCATTGGAACCGTAACCTCTTATTATGAACTTCGGTAACGTACTCCCTTACGCTTACTAAGTAAAGTATATACATACTGACAATATTAATGTTTATCCCAAAAGCCTTGTATCTATAATTTAGTAATTACAGTAATAGTTCGTCTAAGGTTTAAATTAATCATTTGGTAGTGATGGTAGTATAGGTTATAGTTTATTCTAAAAGGTTAGCGATCCTTGTAAAGGTGTAATTATTAATTTTAAGTATTGTAGAGTCAGTATAAGGTAGTATATCGCCTTCGGTTTAGGTAAAACTCTTTTTTTACTTTTTAAAATAACGTGTTATTATTTGACAGATAAGCTTTTAATCAACTATACGGAGTTTTCGTACTTAAATAATTATCTTTATTACGTTTTTGTATTTTATCAATAATTTCTAATTATTCATCTTGGAATTGACATCATTTTTCTTGGCATAGGTTTACGAACAATCTTGATCAGAAACGTAAGGGACCTACAATATAAACCTTAACATTGCCCACCTCCAAGAAAAAAAATCCAAGTTTGATCGTTCTAAACACCATCACTTAACATGCACCCTATTCTACCACAATATCACTAATTGGATTTACCACCACTTGAATATTTTCCGGAGACCCCTTTCAAGCCATAAAGATCGTTGTCAGCCCAACGTACTGCTAACGTAGCGGTGTATCCAAAAAACAGCTCTGAAAGACGATAATTCTAATCCTCGTTACTTATACCAATGAGGCTTTCCAAACCTACACCACGGTATAAATGAAAATTTGGTTATGTTTTACGTTTGAAGATCCAAAGACCTTTATTAAAAACGTTCCATAATGATGGCTTTTCTTTAATAATCGTTATAACCTATACTAGCGCTTCAATGGCTTAACGGATCTTTGTATATTACTTTGAACAACTTTAACTACCTAAAAAAGACTTTTCTAGCCATATTACTTGCTTACTAGTATATATATTTTCACTTTTCTTTACAATTCTTGGGTTTGCCGCCCGTGGTAAAAAGGTGGTTCGTCAAACGAGTTATCAAGTATATCTTTCCTATCGCTTCAGACTTTTGACTAGGATATGTGTTTTACGGTTATTTTCTCTGTTTTAAAGCCGCTTTCAAATTATCGATACAAGTAGACGTCGATTAGGAACTATTACAGCCGAATATTATAGCCCGGCGAAGGTTAAAATTTTCACGTTCATATAATAATACGTGTTTCTAAAGTGCATAGAACATTGAAGCCTTGTTTAAAAGAAATCTAGGGCTCGGTTTCCGGTAAAGAGCTTTACTTTATAGAATTTATTTCAAAGATAAAAGTAACAAAGATTGTAAATTACGGGACCTTATTATTTTATATAAATAACGGGTTGAAATCCTTTCTCGAGATTCCTAGTGGTGTATTCCCTCTTTTAAGTAGCATGTGGATAAAGCTATAAAATTTCTATTAACATTTGCAATTCAGTTAGGTTTATGATACAACAGAAAGACATATACGGTTGATATAAGTCATTATTGGCATTTAACAACTAAATATAATATATTTCTTGAATATTAGCTCCAAGTGTATTAGATTAGTCTCCTACTTTATATATTTGTTTTTTTTAATGAAGCCATGAAGAGTAAAGTCTTTCTTTATAATTATTTACTTAACTGTTTGTAGAGTAAGGCCTGTATATGTGGACTTTCGGATAGGGTGGTTGTTTTAGGGTAGAAATACCTAGATTTTGAGTCCTCCCGACGGCATTTGTACTTAGTTTGAAATAGCGAGGGTCGCACTATACTGGCTATATAGTAGGCAATCTCTAGTGATAGTAGTATACAAAATCGACAAAAATTCGTCGGCCAAACCCGACGCTACAAATCCGTTTGCTTCAAGTGTATTAGATACTATAACAGCACCTTTTTATATATTCTATAATAAATTTTTATACTTGAATATTTTTTTGTTGAGTATAACAACGATCGAAGGTATTGATAATATCGACATTAAGTTATTCGAACTTGTTATACCCCTGTTATTTAAGGTTTATTACTTTTATTCCGATTTGTTTTAAAGGACTTGTTGGTATCATAGCCAGAAGGTTATCATAAACGTTAATTATCGGAAACCTGATTAATAATTGACACGGCGACAATACACCTAGGCGATTCACTACGGATCATATAAAATGACTTACTTACAAAATCGAGTCCGCTCTAAGAAAAGATAAAGTAACGAGAATTTTTTCTATTAATATATATGGAGCTTTCGATAACCTCATTTATAATCATTTGATATAAAAAATACGAAGTTTAAAGTTATACTAAAACCTATTTACTATGATTAAAATCTTTTTATCAAAAAAATTAATAAGGATTTAATATTTAATAACGAACACAAGGTTTTTAGATCTTTATTACAAAACCCTATAAGTCCCTCTTTTTTTATATAAATATTATACATAATTTATATATTTAATTTCGTTAAATATCATTCTGGCAGTATATTCGGTTATCCGGATATCAAGTGTTTTTAGAACTAATGTTTTATAATTGAAAGGGAACCTACAAATTTTAACCGATAAATGAATAATAATAAACCTATTTTAGCCTCGGAAAAGTTTGCATTTTTTACATATCATTAGCTGCTTGGATCTGGTTAACGTTACTAAATATAGTAATCCGTTTATATCAACCCGCGCAAAGCCAGTTTACTCAGTTATAAACCTTTTTCCAAATATTAACGTTCATAGTTTATATTAGTTAAGGTTTTCGTTCAAAGGGTTCATATTACGGCGTATTTTTGTTGGATAACGTATGAAGAAATTCTTAAAGGTCATGCAGCATTGTAAGGTACTTTTCCACATTAAACACGGGCCTTTGCTGCATCTTTTTCGAATGATTATCGTCGATATAATAGTATCTATATTTACTTATTATATTAAAAGTTAGTATACTCGTCGCAATCAAAAGTGTTCGAAAAAATAGGTCATAGTCCCCTGAATTACCGTAATGAAAGCGGTTGTTCTGTTGTATAAACCTTCGCCGAATACCAGCACCCTTCAAAACGCAAGCCTAACATGTAATAAAATGATTTTAAAGGAATGAAAACTTTGATTCATCTTTCAATTGAAAATTGTTAATATTGATTACCTCTTTGTTCGTCGTATTACAAAAATATTAATTAATCTATTGCTAATAGTTACTTAATAAAACTCTGCTATACCTACAACTGTGGATTCCAGACAAAACCAACCTTTACACGTACTCAGGTAGTTTGTACGGCTTTTATCAACGACGATGGCATTTTTATACATCTATACCGATTTAACGGACCTATCATAAACTAATAGCGTAGAACGTAAGATAGACCACTTTATATAATGCCTTATAATAGTAAACAAGTAATTCTTAACCATCCTACAACCTTTAATTTTATTGCTACAATTCTCTTCCATATCTTTCAAAAACCCTACGAAAAGGTTAATTGAAAAGATCGCCGTTATTAATTTGAGAAATTTGTTTAATAACCTCGAATCTCATCATATCATACTTTTTACTAGTATATCGGAATGATATTACAAAGGATACAAGTTTATATTATGTTTGTACGCGTTTTTTATTTCAATGTTCACTTTATTACTAAAGGGTTTAACTATTTTCACCTGATTATATACATTTTCAAAGTGCAGGCTGTCGGATGATTATGTAGTTTAAAAACGTTTATAAGTACTGATTCAAAAAGGAATGCCGGAATATATTAAGAATAATTTTATAATTAAAAGTTCAAAAATCGACTTTATCACCTTGTTCCAATAAACGTACAACAAATTTTACCACGTCAGCGGAATCTTTTCCTAGGTATTAACGATCATAGAAAGCTTTAGGTGCATAGGTATTTCAGGAAACGAAATAGTTTATAGATTTCATAAATGATGGTATCAAGACTTATATCCGTCTATAATACGACAATGATTCATCAGTCACCAAAGACAAATATATATTTGAACTGAGGTCAAACGCGTTCCAGATGAAATAGTATATAAAATATAATATAAAATATTCTGTTGATATAAGTTTTAAGTATTCACGTATTCCATGAAACTCGGGCACAAATTCTGTAAAACCTAATATTTGGGTCGCTGCTCCCCCATCCACCGTTATTACAACTCTATTTATATATTTTTAAAAACGATAAGGTATAATCATGGAGATTTCACATTATTTCATCAGAGTTTTTAGCTTTTTAATTCGGACTGAAGTTATGTTTAGTATAACGAAAAGCGATGTACCGTATACTTAGTACATTACCCATCCTTTTTGGAAAGTTTGTAAACTTTAGATACGGTTGCCTGAAAATCCCACAAATAAACGAATGGGTAAACTTATATACGTAAAGTCTTTTTAAACCATAAAAATTTCTGAATCTTGATCCGTATTACAATTTTGTTTTTTTAACGATAGAAAAAAAAACAAGGATCAAGTAGGTTTACATTTAACATCCGATGACAATAATAACATTCTATACTCGTTGGTAAAATATGTGTTTTATACTCGACGGTTGAACATACGAAAAAATATTAATGCTACCGATGTTACTATAAAGACCAACAGCCTTTCGATAATAACAATGCTGGTTTATTACAAACTATGAACCTTTACTTATTAAATAACTTTATTACAACAGTTATAAAAAAAATTGAACAACCACTGCCCGCTGCATCTGTCTCTATTATTAAAAAAGGATAAGTCATGAGTTAAAAGTGGAGGTGGTAGTGGGTTCTATATGGTGGTGAGTAACGGATATAATAGTGGGAGCGATTGCGATGGGTTTATTGTCAATAAATTCCGCATAGTCTCTGCTACTACTAACGCTGTCTACGTTGTTACCAACGCCGCCTCTGCCAGGGAAAGAGGTTAGGCGCTTCGGTGCTACAAGATGACACCCAATATCGCCGCAGTTATAATCTTCGCAACGTCGCCTTCCCCTATTCAAACGGCAGTACGAAGGGGTCGCCAGAAGGTTGTTAAACGCTTAGCCGATGTATTCGCGGCGACGCCAACGTGAAACGCGGTTAACGGCCCTGTAGTAACCATAAAAACGGAAATATACCCGTTTTTACGTTTCATTACTACCGTTTATTAATGTTAAACCCTTTTACTTGAAATACTCAGGGGTTTATACAAGATTAGCGGGCGCACTTAATATGCGTCTCAACACCTTTAATACAATCTCTATCGTTGAACACTGCCAAAAAGAATCGAATACAGTCTATATAAAGATAGGTTTCGAAAGGAAAAATGGAGTAAACGGGAGTTGAGTTAAGAAGGTTAGGGGAGAATTCAAGTTTTAGAAGAAAGGTTCTAAAAGTGTTTATAGTTCTCTTAGAGATTATAAGGTTCATAATAGGGGTGCGGAGGCGACAACGTAAAACTCGTATAATGAAAATATGTATTCAGATTACGTCTCTGTTCCTTCATAAAGCTACTGCTTACCTAATTATAAAAACATATATCAATGATGAATTATAAGGCATAAGGGTCATTTTTCAATTGACGTTCAATATGAAGAATGGTGTATAAAAAGTTATGGGTGAGTTTTATTTTTTGAAAGTTTCTTTTTATTTTGCTTTATTTTAGGAACGATATGTACAAGTTATTGAAGATAAAAATATCATTTAATAACATATTACAGAGCTTCCAGGGTTACTTAACCGCAACACGTTTTACTTCCACCACTTTTCACACCCTATTTCTCTATATATTTTCTTTACAGAGTATTTCTCCTAGGAGTGCATATAATCGCATCCCCGGCGTAAGTAAGTACCGGGTGCGAACGAACTAAACCGCGCCTCACGGCACAAACAGGGCTACATTTCAGACGCCTTAGAGTCTCTGAATAGTAGGGAAACTTAAGGTCTTGCTTGAAAGGATGGTTTAGAAGTCCTAAGCCTGAACAGTTTATAGGATCACTGGAGTTACAATCTATCCCCCCAGCATCTACAGGATTATTTCGTAGCAGGAGATTTTACACTTCATAGAATACACTATGAGGTGATAGTAAAAACAAAAAAAAAGAAGAAAAAAATAGAGACTTGATTAATTGGGACGTAGCAAAATCTCAAGTCCACCAGTTGATCAAGGAGAAACCCTACCCAAAAGCCCTTGAATACCAATAAAACTATCATCAAATCCACAACAGTACTCAATATACCCTCCAATAATTTCCCCAACACGTTCATTTTTAATAGGTCCACCAGAAACACCAAACCCAACTATAGAGAAGAAGAGATTTCACGCGCGAACTTACAATAGGTATAAATATTGGTCTTTCCCCCCCAAACTTTACCAGAAGTAATTACCTTGCCTACCAACACCAAAAACATTCCTGACCCCTAATTGAAAAATTCAAATTGACCGTACGACCAGTATAATACTTTTCTACTTCAATATTTTACTGCAGTAAATATGTAATACGAAGCTATTACGGGTTTCGTAAAGATTTGGGGAACTCAAAAGAAATAAAAAGATAAATCGTGTAATCTTCTGACAATATTTAGTGTCACATTCTTCCCGACACATTCATGGGCAGCCCCCACATTTTTTAGTGCTGCTACTAGACCTACATACGATTCCTTAATATTGGCAGCAAAAAATTTTCAATGGCTCCCTCTATGGCCAACGCCAGTGGGTCCAAACCAACTACACGCTCCCTCAACGCGCTTGAAAGGGCCGTCCGACCTTTGCAATATACTTAAGAGCCTTAACAAAAACGTTAGGTAACTAGACCACCCCCAGCAGAGGGGAATATAACTACTTACTGAATTTAACGGTTTAATATCGAGTCTTTTCACAAGGTTTTCGACGCGTAAAAGCGCTATATGAAAATATACGAGTTAGTTTACAGGGCTTACAAATAGGTTATCAACGCTTTCGTCGTAAGTTTTAATAGTTCCGGCTTTATTAAACATTGTGTATTAGCACTGCATATCGCGGTACACGTTAACGACCACCACGTAAACGAGGGCCTATGAATGCAAATAGGAGGGCTTATACCTGTAAATAGGTTTACTTCTCCTCCCCCTTCCCTTTCTATGTAATCTCACACCGCATAGGTACAAAAAATCTTCTGGAAGGCTTTTCGTACATCTTTTTCTTGCCATTTATACGACGGCTTTAACATTATCATCAGCTCTAGCGGATAAGGGTATTAAGCCTTTTACTCCGTTGAACCTAAATACTATGTGGGTGTGAAATGACTAAGACATAGCTGTTGCTTAAGGCGATTGGATACTATCTATTATCCTCAATAGATAGAAAGAGAGAGAAACCTCTGCTAAGGAGCTGCCACAAGTTACAAAAAGGGGGTGGACCGGTCACATGATAGGACGACTCTAAAGCATTGTAAAAGTATGGTAATTACCAGGTCTAGATCCTTGGTAACTACCAGTCTAGGCACCAGCTTATGACATTACCCACAGCATACCCCTATCTACGTAACCCCCTCTCCCCCTATTCCCCTTCTTTTTACTCTAATTTAGAAACCTGTGAGCCATCTTCACTAACGTGGGGTAAGTCACCTAATACTATTTCTTAAATTACGTGAGTTAATGTACCTATTGCTATTACTGGCTCTCTTAACCCACGCGGATTAAGTCGCTCACTATTGCTTTTTAACTGAAGTGAGTTAACGTGCCTAGTGTTTTTACTTAAACCATATAATTAATTTATCTATTACTACTACTAATCTACGTAGGTTAATTTGCGTATTGCTACTACGACTCGAGTAGGTTAAATTAGCTATTATTTATAAATCGTAAGATAACTACTTTGAAACGGCTTGATAACTGGGCAAATAATTAATAGTCGCGGATTTATTAGCTCAGAAGCAGGTCGGAAACGGGTTGAATAAGTTAAACGATGTAGAATCGACGATGTTTTCCACTTGAAAGATTAAGTTCAACAACGTAAAAATCGATAATACGTATAATACGATATTTATCATGATGTATCTTCGATGTTACATCAACTTTCTTGGCGTGGGTGCACAGACCACCTTGTTAAGGAGGGTATGGAGCCTACACTATAAACTATAACAGTACCCACTTCCGAGAAAAAATTTCAAGTCCAGCCGCTCTCAACACCATCACTTCATATACATCTTATTCCACTACAATACCACTAATCGGCTTTATCACTACTTGAATATTTTACGGAGACCCCTTTTTGGCCATTAAGATCATCGTCGACCCGTAGCACCGCTCGCGTAGCGGTGCATTTAGAGAACAGCCCTTACAACCAACGATTTCATCCCTCATTTCTTTCGCTTGTACCAACGTAGCTACTCAGATTTGAACTTCTGTAACTTCAATATAAGTTTGATTCTTTTTTCTCTTTAAGGTCTTAAAGAAATACTTTTATTATAAACGCTCGCAGCTAACTGCTCTATTTATTTATTTATTTACTTATCTTTCGGCGGTTGCCACCTACACCGACGCCTCGCCTACTCAGCAGGGCCTTTAAACTTGAACTTGTACTACAATATAAGTTTAACTCCTTTTGCGTTTTAATGTCTTAAAAATAGACCTTTATTAAAAACGCCTGCACTTGATGGCTCTATTTATTTATTTATCTATTTATCTTTGAGTTATTGTCATCTATACTGGCGCCACATCTGCTTAGCAGGGCCTTCCACCATACTTTAATACCTCTAGCTATCTATAAAAACCACTTTCTGTTATACCACCCGTTTAGTGGTGTACTTGTTTTATAATTCTTTTACACTTTTTGGGCTTGCGGTCCGTAGCAAAAAGGTGGTTCAGGTGGTAATTTTTCTATCTAGTTGTAAAGTACGTCCTTAACTGAAGTGCGAAGTATATTTTCCCCACCGCCACGTGCTTTTAACCAAGATATATATGTTTTCTAGGTTCTTTACTTTTTCAAGACCGCCGTCGGATCCTCGATACGAGTAGACGTCGAGCGAGGACTAAACTAGCCCTATAGCACAACCCAGTTAAGGCTATAGTTTTCGCGCCCTTATGAGTCTTTAAACTATAGGGTCTCTTAAGGCCTTAATAAGAAGGCAAACTTAAGGTTCAATTTTTAAAAGGTTTCCTTTTTATCTTTGTGCTTTCCTGTTCTTTTAATAATGGTTATAAAAGGTATTAGATTTTTTTTTCCAAGTATATTAGGGCGAATTCCTGTTCCGAAATACCTAATTGTATACGACCTCCTTTACGTGATACGTGGACAAACTTATACAAATATATTCCATATTTACAATCTATATTAAGTTTGTAGTATGTAGTGAGAATCAATACAGTTGATTATAAGACCCCAATGGCATTTAATACATTCGTATAGCATATTGCCCAAAAATTGACCATAAGTGTATAAGTTTAGGTTTTCAACTTTATGTATTTATTTAGTTGAAGGAAAAGCTTTCAATAGTCTATTTAATATATTGTATGGTATAATTTCAAATTAATAGGAATTTTCGAATAGGGTAGTTGTTGTGGGTGGAAATACTTGAATTACGAGCCTTTTCGCTGGTATATGTATGCATTTCACATTAGCAAGAGTCACACTATACTATTTATATAGTGGTCACTGCCCGTTAATAGTAAATCTTAAGAAAAAATCATAATGTTAACTTAGTTTTTTCAAAAACTGATCCGACAATTAATTTCTTTTTAAAAAAGAAAATATTATCTTCAAACTTAAATCTTTCTGAAATAAAACGTTATTCATTAACGAAATTTTCTACACTTATACACAACTATTATCCGGTTTATACGAATTTCTTAATATCGCGAATACGTTAGACTAAAACTTCAGCCTTTACGCGAAGTTTTGTGGTTGAAATAAGTAAACATTTGATAGGTTGTATAAGGACGATGTTAGAATAGCAGTCAAATACAGTACAGTCAAGTCAACTTTACTTGCAGTAAATTGATTGTACGTACTGCAAAATTGACTGTAGTTTGTGGGACTGCACTGCAAATGTAGTGCAGTAGGTAACCACTTCAAAGTGGGGCACAGGCCAAAGCGTTTGGCCATACAAATTAGTGTGCAGACCGGTTAGCGGTCTGACAAACTTAGAACTTACACACCACTAATCAACAATATCAACGCAGCACCAGTTACTTCGACTACAGTGATTCAAATCGACTACGTTGCAACAATAAAGACCTACCAACAGTCGACGTTATAGTCTTATATTTCAAGGGTTAACTTACTACCAATGAAAATAATGTTTTTACTATTAAGCGCCAATTAACAGCCATATAAAAAATAATCCTAATCTAATGGGTTGTAAATAATAAAGAAAGGTAAATACGTTAAAACCTTACAATTGGCATATTTCTTTAACCGTGCTAATTAAACAGGTCTGTATCGTCAATTCCTTGGTAGACTTCTAGTTTTCTACCATATCCCTAACCGTCGTTACGTAATCTAGGCTTTTTAGGCGGCCTATCAACGTAGCTCTCAATTTGTATGGTTAGCTTGTTGCTGTTCACAAACCTTATTAGGACCTTATTTGGTACTGCCTTCGTTATGGTATTTGCGGCATTGTTTTTGCCATTAATCCACTGGAATTCCCTAATCTCCCTTCTTTCAACCATGTTAACATTGCTAATATTAGAAGTACTACTTGTAGCGAAAGTAGTAACGGCGACGTACCCACTTGAGACAGCTAGGGGGATGTTATTATAATTGACGTAAACGATTTTCTAATTGCTTTTAAGCGGTGCATTACTTAAGTTAATTACTTTGAACTTTTCCGTCGTAAAAAACTTGGATTATATTTAAGGTGCGATGCGGATGGTTATCGTCTTCGTATTTCTTTATTGGATCCGCGTAATACTGTGGCAGGTTCGGTACCAAAACTAACGTTGGTATTCACCTTACTTTTTCTGATGATTTTTTCAACCTTTAAGAGGAAAAAGCCTAAATTTTGTATATGATTGGGTATATAAGTTAAAAGGACATAAATGAAATTCGGTAATTTGTTTTTAACTCTTAAATAAATTTCCGTTTATAATAGATATACCTTGGAATTCCATTCAGTTCGTCAACGCTTCAGTAAATATAGTTTATAATACATTATAAAGTTATAAATAAATAATTTATTTACCAGTTAAAGTTACCGCTTATCATTATTTCACCCCGATAACTCAGCGAAGCCAACTGTCACGTACCCGGATCCAGCTTACGGCTTTTGTTTTCCACAGTTTCATTAAATATGAACCTAATGAATACCGGTATCGTATTTAGGCCTATATCATCTTCATTTGCAATATATATTTTTTAGGTAATACCTTGATGTACTATTACTAGGTAAATTAACCGTTTCAAAATATGTATTGATTTTGTGACTAGAGGATAATTATTTCGTATGGGAATAAAGGGTTACATTAATACAAAAAAACATAAAGGAGTCAGTATTGTTAATTTTAATACTATATTTCGAAAATTCCGAGGGAATTAAGCTGTTACCACACGGCTTGTTACTGTATCCCTCGAATAAATCAATGAAAGGTTTACCCCGGAACCACTTTTTTTATGAACGACAAGCTCCCCAATACCTTAAAAAAAATTCGCGCCCTTATTTGATAAGGACTTACGAGAAAAACATCTTCCTCACCACTTTGAAGCCAATTACGAAATCTTCCTTTAAAACGATAATTAGGGTTAACCTTTAGAATTCCCGTAGGGTACGTTATACGGTATATAGTGGAAAGCGCTTTTTATACAAAGGAAAACGTTAACCGAGTTATTGAACTAAGGTTATATTCACGTGTAGCTTTTCAACGAATACCCCTATACTTTTCGTTAAAACCCCAGAAAGTGGTTCATAATTTTATATCGATTATCGCGAATTTAATGCTATTACGAAGGCGGATCGCTACTTCGTTCCTTTAATAAAATTGACAGTCGGAAATATTTTTTGAATTAGGTAATTTATGAAATTGAACGTTAAAGCCTTTTTTTTACACAATTTATATTGAAAGAAAAATTGAATGAAAAATTTAATTTATTGTAAGTTTCGGAGTTTTCGAATTAATTGTTACCCCTTTTTGATTCTGCGGTGTATCACTTACTTTTCAACGGCATATGAGTACTTTATTACGTTTATTTTTCAATATTTTTCATTACATTTCCCTTGAAGATATTCTGATATATTCAAATAACATCTTTTACAACTATAATACTAAATGTAAATAGGTACGAAACGTCTGAAACGTTTTTAATATAAACTATAATCTTTCCAAGTATAAATTCGGCTTTCAAAAAACTATATACTTGTGATTGATTATCAAAATAAGAATCAGCGTGCGTATAAACCAGGAAAAACTACATGTTATCCAGAAATGAGTATTTTTCATATTGGTGTTAAAAATAAAAGGTATTTTTGGAACAGTATTGCAATGGTATTGCATGCAATACAGTAGGTTAACTTTATTGTAAGTAAAGTTGACCGTACTGCAAGTGTATTTCTTTGTGCGGAATTATCGCATTGGGTGTAAGTTGAGTGCAGTACGCTGTACTTCACTTTAGGGTACGGGCTAAACACTTGGCTATACAAATTACAGTGCAGACCTACTAGAGGTCTGCCAAACCTAGAATAATACATCCACTACATGACTACTATAATACTAGTGTTACGCTTTATGCTACGGCTACGGTAGAGGAAAGATTCTTATGAATGGCCTCTACTGCTACGTCGGTTTTAGCGGCAGTAAGTAGAGAAGACTTTTAGTCCATGTCGGTTTTAACGGCAGCTTAAAGGTAGCGACGGTATTGCTATCGAAAATACCAAAAAATCTTTGTTGATTTTTCTCAAAGACGTTGAGATTGACTGTCATAAATCTTAACGTACGGCAAATTATCAGACTGTTAAGTCAATACTACTATGGGTACCACTACTGTAAAAACGATTAAGTCCCTACGCCAAATAATAAACAATCTTCTCCCTTAACTTTTACTACCAATAACGATTTCCGATCATACCACTTATACCAAATCTCTGCCTATACTTTACTTTTTTCACTCCCTTTATACCACGTTAATCGTTAAGTTCACTGTTCGGAGCGAAAATATGAAGAATCCCCAAGTCGCGTGAAAAAAAGCCACGTGACGCGATTTCACGCCGAATCGCAAAGTTTTAGCCAAGTTCCCACGCGACTTTACGCTAAAACACCAAGCCTTTACGTTTAAGATCAACAAGTCCCTCGCCCTATACGCATTTTACAAGATAAAACGCTAAGATGGCTTTAAGTTGGGCATTTATGGAGAAAGTTAAATCCTTCGGATCAGTTTTCACCAAGTATTATAACTATGATCTTTGGAGACATGACGTTAATGAAGAATCAACCGAAAATCACTTGACCAACTTCGTCGGCTACTTTATCCTAGAACATGTTACCGAAGAAAATCTTAACGACGTATTTTTTAAAGTCCGCGAATTTTTCTAAGACTGGATACTTAATATATAAAAGGCAACCCAAAAAACTGTTAAGTCCAAATTAAAGACTAAACTTAAACACCGGGGGACTTACGTGCTAAAAGGAAACGTTACCAGGCTATCGAAAACCCTTTTCGAGCTGGCCTAGATTAAAAAATGCCCAAAGAACCTACGGCCGAAAGAAAAGGTGATCGAAGAATCATAACGCCCACATATACGTTTCAAGGTATCTTTACTTTAACCTTATCTAAGCTAAGCCTTTTCGCGTGCTGGCGATGAAAAACACGCTAACCTACTCGGCGGTCCAGCACCCCTACGTGATAATACAAATTACGTCTTAAACGGCGGTCGAGCGTGTAAAGCAAAGGTTGTTAACGCGGTTAAAGGTATTAATATTGGCGCTTTACACCAATTAATTAAGAAGGACCCTCGTCGAACCCTTTAATACCAAAAGGATTATCGCTAAGTCCCTTGGAATGGAAACCCTTAGACCCACTTCCCCTAAGACTTTCCATATGTTTAGTTTTAACAGTCATATCAAGGAAGAACAGGCTTTATACACGAGCCCACTAGGGGTACGACTACTGGCTTTTTCTCTCTAAAATCGGCCAAAGGTAATTATCCTATCCACTAATACTAATAGAAACCTTAATTTTTTCCCTGACCAGACAAAAAAGGCCTTTACGACGAGTATATCACCCTTCCTCCTCGGAGCGTCCCTATAAATGATACGGACTATACGGAAATTATCACGTTCGTTAAGATTTGGGAAGGAAAAGTGAAGTATAACGGTAAGCCTTATACTCTCTTCGACGTCAAGTTGCGCCTATTCTTTAACATTTACCGCTAAATAATAGTTAAATTGCCAGGTTTTTACTCGTTATTTCCCAGTATCTTTACCGGTTAAGCTAAGGATTATTACCTCCGATACTTTACTAATTGTATCTTTTTCCGCGAAATATACGATAGCATGAAGGGTTATTTCGAATACGATATTAACCTCGTTTAGTATTATACGTATTGGTACATCATTAAGTGTTCCTATATATTAGATTATAAGAAAGAGTCGGAAAGTAAAATGTATCTTTTAAATTAGATGCTCGACAGGTTAATACTTTGCCAATAGGCAATGGGGAACATAGGAGCTGGCGAAAGTACCTTATGCTAACAGGTTCGGAAAATATTTATAGTTTATAAAAATTTCGAATACGCTTTGTAATACCCCAATACTACCTGTAAAGTGTTTTTTAATTAACTTCGTTTTTCGTTAACGACCGTAACTGTTCTAGTTTTCAGCTCGACCGGTATATACCTATAAGCTTCGAAATTTAGTAACAAAGAAAATCCTTTCAATTCGTACTATATTAATCGACGATACGGACGACCCAGCAAGTATGGTTAATACAAGGTTCGGATTTCTACCTACGAAAAAGGATATTCACCCTTCTTAAGCTCCTTAAGTTAGCTAAGCAAATTTAACCAAGGGTTAAGAGATATTGGATTTGTAACAAATAGGGCTATTGGTTAATACTTTGTATTGGCGTTGAACATAACGTAAAATCGGTGATATACTATATGGAATACCTCTTAACTTTAAAGTAAAATTATATGAAACGTGTTATGTAATTCAAAGGAAGTGAAGTTAAGGAAAATGAAAATAAGTCGAAGGCTATTGGCTGGTACAAAAATACTAATACTAACACCTGTATTGGCCCGGAAGCCATGTAATAACTAGCCGACCACGTATTCCTGTACCGTTTTACAGGTGAAGACCCTTTCCATCGTCATAACGATAAAAACTCTGGCCCTATATACCTTTTTACCATTTAAAACCGATACGCGAAATAAGTATTTTAGGGTATTATGCTGGATACGGGAGTAATACGGTACTTAATAGTAGGCTATTCTTAGTATATCGCTTTATGAAGGGATATTAATACTGTTACGGAACTTAACTACGCGGATGTTGGTAAGGCTAAAGTTGGCTTTAGCCTTAGGAAAGAGATATCTTTACCGGGATAGACGACAGTGAAAACTTTTGTTGGCTTTATTGTTTTCTACATTCTAGACTCACTTAACCCTTTTCTCCTTTGACTTAAATATATAAAGAACCTCGCCGTAAATGTTAATGTTTAGATTGATAATTTAATATATGTTAAAGCTGGTAAAAGGTTTTTATTTTACTTTAAGTGAGAGTACCTTTAGTTTTATCTTCAAAGACCAAAGGTGGTAATATTGAACTAAATAAAGGTAAATTTTCTTTAATTAAATCGTAGGTTTAATCATTCGGAAATTAATAGGCTTAATAAGGTTTTAAAAGCAGTTAAACGCCTTTGCCACTATTGCCAAATATACTCTTAAGCCCCTTTAAGGTTAAAGTTTACGTTAAAGAAAAATTGAAACTTTAATTCGGAAATCTTCGTAAACGTGTTTTATTTGGACGGAAAGTTAGTATTACATGTCGTAGATTTCGTTACGGTTTTTTACGACGTTAAGTTCCTTAGGATTATTACAGTGAAAAAAACATGGGAAGTATTACGTATTTTGTGGATCGATACGTATCTTAGTCTACCAAACTTATTAGTTTATAATACCGATATTAACTTTACTACGATAAAGTTTTAAGTCAATATAAAATTAATAGGAATTTAGTGTAAATAAGTTTTTATAAAAGCTTATTAGAGTATTGGTAAGGTTAAAAGGATATACGCCCTTTCATTAAGGGTTCACAATATCCTTATATTGGAAATCAGAAGCTTTACAAGTTGAAAAGTATATTTTGAAATAACGCTAAAAGGTTTTAACGATACTATTAACTCTAACGAATTTATATCAACTTTATTGGTATTTAAAGTTTACCCACATATAACAGTTAAGTCGCCACTCTCGTTAAATACCTAAAAGCGTATTATAATATATAGTAAAACATTAAATGAATTAAAGATGGAATCGGCATGCTATTAGGCTAATAATACTATCAATATCAAAAACGAACTTTTAACGATAAACTTACTTTTACTTTCCCTTTCAAATAAAGTTCTTACGTAGTGTAAGTCAGGTAAATGGAATAGGCCGTATAAAATCTTATATATCATTAACTTAAACGTAGTGGTTAAAATTACTAACGGTTTCGTGACTTTTCGAATCACATAAGTTAAGCCGTATAAAAGACTCCTTAAGTTTAATTAAGATCCCAACGTCGATAACCTTCGAATCGAACGAATTAGTTAACATAACCCTTTTGAACCGATTGTTAATAAACCGATAAAACGTCGACGGCGTAAAAAACTATCTTGAAGGAAGATACACACTAAGAAGGAAGAAGATAAGGATTACAGGCCTAGTAAGTTATATATAACGGAATAATTGTTTTGAAAGAAAAAGTCCAACAAAAAACTTTCCTTTAAGTTACGTATCGAAAGCATTATTAACACGTTGAGTAAGCTTTTTAAGGAAAGTAACCAAATGGAAATTAACGACTTCTTATTATGTGGGGTTATATAGTTTATACCGTTAACGTAATTTAAAGGTTAAAACGTTGTTATTTTTAAGTCCAGTATAGTTTACTAGGTCAAAGATATGATTACAGACCGGTCGAACGAAAAGTTACAGTTAATCACCTAAAGATACGATAATAAAGGTAAGGATTAAATCCTTATTTAATCGCCTATAATCTAAAAGATTAGTTAACGTTTAATCATTACTATTACTACCAGTTTAACTGTTAGTATAAAAGGTTAGTTTACACTTAATAGCCGAAACATTACGTAAGTGTATACATAATCTGTCACCTATCTTTAGCGGATTGTATTGCTAAAATTACTATAAGAACTAAAGGGTAAGCTTTCAGTTAACACGATAATATACTGTATTAAGACTTTTTACGGATTGACTGAGGTTAACATCTATTGGTTTTGAACGTATCAAATACACTTTAAAAATAGGCTAGGTATAAAAACTTTAATATTTAACCCGAGCCTGTTAATTATAAAGGGCAAAGACTTTAACATCGTAGGTATAAACTAACGATACCTTTTTTCTCAGTGATACTAGATTTGTAACGGCAAAATAACGAGTAATCGAAAAGTTAAACTTTTAAAAGTGTAAGCTAGTTAAAACATTGGTTAAAACATACAACTTAACTTTAATAGATCGTTACTCCGTATTTATAGTATTAAGGCTAAAAGCGGCACTTATATTAGCTTACGTTAAAAAGGGCAAGTTATAAGCCTGAAAATTATTGATAAGGCTAACAAGGCAAGGGTACAAAGATACCTAAAGTAAAGGGCCCGTACGGTTTACATTGCTACGGCATGTTAACTGGAGGCATCATACGACTTTTCCAATCCGGTACAAATATAGGACCCGTAAAACGAAGACTTTAATAGGTTAAATAAAAGGATTTAATGGCAAATAGATTACGTGGAAAGAGGAATTAATATAATCCTTGTGGATTTTACGAAGGCGAAGTTAATAATCTTTACTAAAGGGTTATTTGCCAATAATATTAACCTTATATCGTAAATCGGCATCCTAATAATATTCGTTAATAAGGATAAGTTTAAATGGTAATTTACGATTACGTAGAACCATTTATATTGAATATTTGTTTAGTGTAAACGTGTAATTCGGAGCGTATTGGAAATTAAAGTTTACGTTATAATAATAATCTTTAATATTAGTATAGTAATTAACGGCATATTGAGGATTGTTACTAAATAGCTGGGTTTACCACTAATACTTATAGTCATTTATACCAATTCCCGTAGCCTTTACGAATGCCTATTAAAACTATGTACGACTAATGAAAAACGCCTAATAATCGACGTAATAACGTTAAGAAAGGTATACGAAGCCCGGGAAATCAATACTTTCTGGTGAATTAACGGCAAAAATAACCCTGCTGGTGTCATAACCAAGGCCACACTTAATAGCGCCTTGAAAAGGTTTGTGGATAGCAATACGCTGACCATACGAATCGAAGGATACGTGGATCACCTAACACGTGATGTAAAGTAATAAGGTTGCCCTAGCAAATTGGAAGACCACTAGGGCAATGGTGGCGATGGAAGTAACTTGAACTATTGGTAAAAGGTACGTAAGTAGTGGCGTATTTGATTTAAGGAGGTTTGTGGCGAAAGATCTGTGTACGGGAATTGAGGAATGGAGGCCTCAGAGGGGTAGAGCCGAAGGGCTGTAATTAAGGTTGTTTTCAGTACAGATTGATTGAAATTAACAGGGTTCTGGCTTGTAGATTAAGGAGGGATTTCAAAAGTTGCCACCAATTGATGGCAAGCTATGTTGGCATGCAGGCACAAAACAAAAGACCGCCAGTATTGGAACAGTATTACAATGGTATTTCATATAATGCAGTAGGTTAAATTTAATGTAAGTAGAGTTAACTATACTATAAGCTTATTACTTTATGCGGACTTACCGTATTAGGTATAAGTCGAATACAGTACGCTGCACTTCACTATAGGATACGAGTTAAGCACTTAGCCATACAAATTACAGTGTAGACCAGCTAGCGGTCTGCCAAACCTAGAATAATACATCCACTATATGACTACTGCAATACTACTATTACTTCGACCACGATTCGAATCGACAACGTTGCAACGTCTAAAGGCCTAAAAACAGGTATTTTGATGTTCGCCAACTTTTACCGGCAATTTATTTGCGACTATTCTGCAATTGTTCAACTTTTAATTCGGCTAACTCGAAAGGGTACCCCTTTCAGTTTAAAACCCAAGGAAAAGTTGTTTTCGAACGTTTCAAACTTTTTTTCCTTTTCAAACCCATCTTCGTTTAATGGAATCCCGACTGCAAAACCTTTTTGAAAACCGACGGTTTTAAGTAGGTTCTGGAAAGCTATTTAATCCAACGTAATGATTACAATAACTTACGTCCAGTGACGTACTGATCTAGTCGTTCATTGCCTACTAATTATATTTACCAATTTATAACGAGGAATCAATTGAAATTATGAACTATTTAAAAGTATGAAGTAAGTAACTCCGGGATATGCCACGCCAGTTTACTATTTTTACGGATTACAAATATTTACAGAGTTTTATAATCAAATGACGACTTAATGACTGACGAATTTATTAATCGGAACGCTTTTCCTAGTTCTATTTCAAACTGATTTATAATAAAAGGGCAAATTATATACGATCCGATATATTCTTTCGACGAAATTAAGATATTTCTAAAGTTTTTTTCGACCCCCACATTTCAAGACGGGAATCATAGCTTGACGCTCCGAATAGGCCGTTTCTGAGTAAATTCCGCGCGTATACGTCTCTCGGCTAATCGTCGTCGGCAAATCTATCTCGAAAGATTACAAACTTTTTACCAATATGGACTTTAAAAATAGTTGAGATAACGTTATTGCCTGTGATACTATTTACCTCTGTTTAACTTACACGGTAAATATAGGTAACCAAAGTTTTCTTATCTATATCAGTGTTAATAACAAACGAATACTTAAAGTCTCTATTTCGAAATATTTAGTAAACAACAACTGTACTTTATAGTTCCATAACTGTATTGAAATACCTGTTAACAATCTATTTGCTATCGTATTAATTTGAAATGATTATAATTTACTTCCTGTTAATTGCTCTAGCCGTGAAGCTACAATTACTATCCTTTTTAAGACATATTTTTGACTTGGTTATACCGTACGGTTTGGAGTTGTTACCGGAATTGTAATATTTCTAGGCGTAGAACCTATTGGAAACATCGTCGAAAATGGTTTCTCAAATCTTTACCGGTTTTTAAAAGGTTGTGAAATGAGTGTTTTATCGACTTTATAATAGACTTCTCTTAGAAGCGTACCAACAACTCCCGTTACCTTACAATTATTACGAATCTTTTACATAAAGTTATTACTCTAAAGTAAATAGATAACATGGACGCCGAAGTTTATACAAAGCGATTTCTAAGCTACTATGAACGGTCTTACATGTTTTTTTAATACGATTCTTAGTAATCGATATTTTAATTAGGCCGGTAAGTTTTAAAAATACTTTTACAACTTAATGGGTGTGTAATAGCGCATGAGTATCGTATTTTACTTTAAAATAAAAAAAGTTATCAAATATGCTAATCATAAAGTTTTAATGTACCTACATTTATTCATTATTTATATTTAATTTCATTGAAACCATTTGTTAGCCAGTTATCAGCCAGCGTTAAATAACAAGGATAAAACTATCATCAGTGTTAACCCATTTTTATAACTTACGGTTACCATGTTAACCTTATTTAACCCGTTTAGTATATACTTATTCTAACCACAAAGTTATATACAAAGGCTTAAAACTTCGACTAACATATCCGTGACGTTACTAAATTCGTATAAGCTGTAATAACGGCTACGCAATAAAGTATTGCAAAAATTCCGTTAACAAATAATGATCCCACTTAAAATGATTCTAGGTCAGTAATAACGTTTCACTTCTTTTTGAAAATCACAAATCAAATAAGGTTTCGAAAAGGCTAAATTAACTCTATAACAAATACCTGATTCTACGTATTATCAATTCCTATGTTATCAAACTTAATATTTCGGGAGGGAAATACACTTAGTTATACGTAAACCAACTTATTTAAATCGCTTCGAACCCTCTTCCAAGCTAACGAATTCGCAATTTTCGACTACCAGCCATCGATATTATAGGTAACGATAGTGAAAAGGGGCCTAAACACCACGTTAAAAGTATTTTACAACCCAAGAATAAATCTCAAGTCGGTTGCCCCCGCTCTAAAGACGAATGAAAACAATAAGTTTTAGTTAAATTAGTAGGTTATATACACCTAACTTAAAATACACTTTCGAACTTCTTCAACACCGCGGCCCTCGATGTTTTTGAATCACCTTATAGGTTAGCCGAGTAAAATAACAGGCCTTCCCATCCATTCCGTAAATGGGCTTAAGATTTTATGTCAATAAACTATGTAAAAGCCGCTATTCAACCGATACCGCACAAATATTAAGCTTACATTAATATTACAACCGAAACTATTTGATTATATCATCGTTGTTATTGTCCCCCAAATTATCACTCAAATCGTTAACGGATAACAAATTTTTACCCATATGAATTATTTTACTGAATTTACTCTTAATACAACCTAATTTGTTCTTATTACGTTTAAAACCCCGAACGGCTACTAAATTTCCTCCAACTAAGCTTCATACTCATTTGCGAGCCGCGACACCTATATTTACTACCAATATAAATCACTTAATTAAAAACCACGTTTTTCGTTGCGAATCTGTACGACTCGAAAGCCGCTCAAACGAATACAAGTGACAAAAAACGATCCCACACTGTTACAAATGTTCAATTTCCGCTATGTAAACCGATACACCTTTATAACCTTTTTGACAACAATAAACTAAGTTTACACACTATCTAACCACTTGTTAACACTTAGGAAATGGTTTATAAGCAAACAACTCACTTTGGTCTTAGGCGTCGAAAGCTAAATAGGCCTCAGATAGCTCTTTACCCGCCTCTTTTATGTTCTGAATTGAGTCCAAAGAAATATATATATAACCAAAGCTACGGCTAATCGTTTCAATAAAGTATAAATAACACCTAATACAGGTAATTGGTTGTTTTTTAATAGTTTTCCAGCCTATTACACAACTTTATACCCATCTTCGATCTTTAAGTAAACCTTTCCAAAGTTATTAACTATCCTATATACGTATTTAAAACATATCTGGACTTTAATGCCATTAAAGTGCATTTTAATTAGACGTATGGTAAGGAACTACATACTCGTTAACGAGGGCTAAATTGTTTTGAAACAAGTATAATTACTTCTATAATAGCTTTGTCAACCTCGTCTGCAAGTTAAGTGTTCATCCTAATAAGTATAAATAACAATAAAAAAATGTTTTTCCGTTTTATTAAGTTAGTAGGAAGTACTGGGGCGAGGTACTACTGATAAAGAAAGGTAGTTGTATTAGGGACCGTTTTTTTTGGGGGGGGGCGGGGGTTACGGAACTATTTATAGGAAAGGTGGCAAGGAATTTAATACCAGCTCCTTCCATGCAATTATATACCGTTTGATGGCTAGAACCCTTTATACGCTGTATTATATAAAATATCGAAGAAAGAAGTGAGATTTATAGGATTCTCCAATTAAGGTTTGAAAACTATCGTCGGAAACAAAGCTATGGACAAGCATGTTAGCTTAAGTGCTAGGTTTTCCACCTATTTTTAAGGAGATAACATACCCTTTACGGACAAGGTAAAACCGCTATTGAAATTTAACCTTAGGGCCATAAAAAGAGAATAATACGTTTAAAAGGAAGTTAAGTTATTCTCGCAGTATAGATATTGGAGTTTTATATATAAAATTAGACATAATTCCAAATTTGGTATATTTTGCGTGTCCGGTACCCTTCTACCTTTCACACTATCATTACGGCCCTTTTTATATTGTTGTTTTTTAACGATAAGATATGGGTAGAGAGACTTCTCCCCATACTTCTGGAGATTTAAACTTTTTAAGGCGAAAGAAAGGTATTATTATTATAATAGTAAGAGTAACGTAATTCATTTGGTTTATTGATCGGCTTTATCAAATATTTCAAAAGTGTTATAACTGTTTGTAAAGAGCTATAGCTTAGGGCTATATCTTTCAACTTTTCGAACCTAAACCACTAGGCTTTGGAGTAGTTTCTCGACGTACGTATAATAAATCAGCTTCAAAGCGTTATAAAGGCTTAATACGACTATTTAATCATTTAATACAAACGTTTTACCAAAAACCTACGTGCAAAGCTCGTTAAGTAGAATTAAGCCGTTCGCTAATATGCTCGGTATTTGGAATAACATAATGTTAATGTACTAAATACGTTGACAAATATGATTCGGCTGTTTAAAACCGCCGGAACGCCCACATTCTCGAAATAACCCCTCCTTTAAGGGGGTTCCGCCACGCTACCCACGAATAATTCAGCTACCATACCGCTTTCCACTGAAGATCGTGTCGACTTACCCGATGACGACGACTCGAACTCCTCCAATTACGATTACGATACCGACGCTTCACTTAATTTCGTTAGGTGTAATCGACCTAAACGTAAGCCTTTCGACCAGCCGATTAAGTCCTCCGATATTAAGTTACGCTTTTTCATATAAAAAGTTACGATATTACGCAAATTATGAGAATACTAGAAGTTTATCGGTACAAAAAATCACTTTTATGTCATTTGTCAGTAATTGCTTTATGGGGTGCCATTACGTTGATTATCAGGCAGTTTTTGCTAGTAGTCTAGAGTTTTAAAAGCCATTCAAAGAGGCTTTTCGGATCGGTATAAAATACTATCTGAATAGAAGGAATTTTTATCTGCCTAGTAATAAGGTTAAGGGTTTTCCAAAATACTATGTCTATGTTAAAGTTTGCTATTATGACGTAGACCTCAGAAACCAATACGTTTCATGCAATTTTCTTACACTTGATTAAGGTTTAGTCAATGAGGTTACCGATAATATTAAACTAGTTTTTTCGTTTGTTTTCGTTAACGAGGGTTGTTAGGAAGCCGATCTATAAAGATTAGTCGGTATTTTTTGTAAAGGGCTAGTTTTTAAATATTATTAACTTAGATTTCGACAGATCGATTAGGACTATATTGATCCCTCCGTCCAAGTTTTGTATTTACTATTCAAACCTTTTATTTAACCAGTTAAAGTCTTCATCTACTGGATCCTATACCTGTGCCATAATAAAAAGGTTGTAAAAGGCCTCTAGTTAGCATAAGGTAACAATATAGCTACTTCAAGTACGTTACTTCAAGTACCGTAAAGCTTTAACTATATTAGTCTTATCAATTATAGCTAAAATAGTGTCTTAGTCCTTTTGGCGAAAGATAAAGCCGGTATTAACACTAAGTATACGGATTGACGATTTGTTAAAGTTAAGCTAATTATCTTTTATTAATATCGTTACTAACTTAAAACTCCAAAACTTAAAGGATTTAATTGTTCACTATTTTAATATTATAAAACTAGTCGTTCCAACAAAAAAGGTATTCTTAGTTTTTATATCTATTACGCTGAAATCCATTTTTTACGTTATTAATAAGTACGGGTCGTATGTTAAAGACTTTATCGCTCGTTGTAATTTGAAGTACGATTGGTAAGTAAGAAATTAATGAACGTCTGCTTTAGCCAATCCGTATAGTAGCTTAATATATTATATTATAATTTCTAAAGGGTAAATAGTATAGAGTTCTTATGGTAGTTTTAACAATATTATACGCTATTAATCCGTTACTAACTATATATAGGTTTTCGTTATATTATGGTTATTAAGCGTAAATTTACCTTCCGTTTTTATTAGTAAACTTTTTATTCAAGCGACCATTGAACTTTAGCTAATTCTTTGAATGTCTAGCAACTACGTAAGAATCCAGTCTTTGCTTTTATTGCTGTATTATTAACCGATTAAACGTAACCTTTCGTACGGCTACCCTGTAGTCTTGTCTTTAACTTCGTAGATGATCTTCGACTTAGAGATCATAATATTTAGGTCTTGAAGGTTAAAATCGGTTTTCGGTACGACTTATATAACCCTTCGGGTTAATAGGCTGTTAATTTCGACTTTATAGATTTTTTAAAAGGGTTTCCCAAATGTTTTAATAATATTTTATATTCGAAGCTTCAGTGCTAAGTTTTCGTTATCCTTTTCTTTTCTGCTTACCCAAGTAGTATTATAAATACGATCCGGTGTGTATTTTTCCTCTTTAATGTTTTTTTTTGGGGAGTCGTTTGCGCCGGCGGCGTTTTATCAGCTTGTCGATAACTAGTGGAGGAGGTTTATATTATCTCAGTCGTTTAACTTTAGGGTCTTTATTGTTATTAGCCGTAATATAAGGTTTAACATAATTGTTTCAGAAAGATATAAAACCGTTAGTAGTTTTATCAATTATTTCGGAGTTTGCGATACTTAGTATCTTATACGAGTCTTCCAATTTACGTAGCTCCTTCTACACAAAGACTTTACTTTATAACGGCAAATTAAGTACGTCGATTTTTATGGGGCTGTTTTTGGTGTTACGGGTATTATTAACTTGGCGACGTACTAAAAAATTTCGCAGCTCCCTTAAAGTTTTACCGTAATCCATAGTATATTTCTAAGTACTTACTGAGGGCGGAATTTCAATCTTTAGGCGTGGATACGCTTTAAAGACTAAAAACGTTAACACTATGCTATTAGTGCCCACAGTATCGTTCAAGCTTTTTATTATTATTTGTAAACGTGCCTCTAGGTTTGTAAAACTTTTAATTTTTAACGCAAGGATATTATACGTTCGATGAAGTAGGGCATATGCCCTTTTAACTTTCCTAATACTTTAATAGGCTTTTACAGGTACTTGTTTACATTAGATATCTATTATCTTAACGTTCCTTTGAAACTCCGCCGCCGTAAATTTGGTACCGGTATCGTGAACAACGATGTTAAATATGTGTTAATTTATAATATCTTAAACGTATTTTACGTATCTTTTACCGAAATAGACTTTGGAAACTTAGCCCCGTAAAAAGAAGTTGCGGAATTAATAACGTAAAGTATAGGCTTATGATTGAAGTAAAACATATCAACAAAATTCTCGTAGTTAAAATCATTATCGCTTTTCAATATAAACTTAAATTTTCGGGGGGCTTAAGCATACGTTTGGCAATAGTACCAAAGCATTTTAATAGCTTTTAAGGTAACTTATTTCATATCTTTATATCCTGTAAATTTTAGAACTTTATATAGCCTATTAACCATTAGGTAATTAAAGAGCCGATGTAGTAAACATATATCCAGCTCCGTCAAGTTTAATAATACTGTTTTCGAACCATTAAAAATAAAATTATAGGTGATTCTACTTAAAATCAAGGGGAAACCTTTGGCTGTTTTTGATTAATTTGTTTATATTAACGTCGAGAGTCTTTATATTCCCTAAACAAAGTGAAAAAGGGGTAGAGAATTTAAAGATATGAAATGTAATTGCTTTTATAATAGTTTAAATTACTGTTATTTCTAGTAATAATAGTTTTTGGCCAAGTTTAAAGTTAACTTCGGTCTTTTTGATATCGTAACGATTAATTTTAGTAATTATAATGCTTTTCCTTCGTAACGCTATATACTAAGAGTAGGCTTCTATTAAGTACTTCATTACCCTTATATTTAATATAATACTTTGAAACGTATGTTTCGCATAATATTCGTGTAAATTGAAGGTATCTAAAAGGTTAAATGTTTATTTAGGGTAAAGGTAAGGGTTTTTACTACCCAAAAAAATAAAAGATCGTAAACAACTAGTTATTATACCGTATTAAAAGCAGTATTTTCATATTACTTGATTTATTTAGGGGTATTAACGTTATGAATTAGTTTGTCGCCCTCGAAGTCTACGATTTAATCCAAGTAATTCTATTTGAAATCAGTAGGGTACTAGACTTAATATATTATCTTCCTGTTATTACGTTCTTCAAAGGGGTGTCCAGTTAATTAATGGCTAAACTTTCCATAAATTTAACATTTTTGTTACTGTTACGACGATAATATTTATAGTTAATAAGTCCGCCTGAATTTGGCCTTATTAGCGTTAACGCGACTGTTTCCTTGATTTTATAGCCGGTGTATCGAACTTTAGGCGTTATAGACGCCCGTAGATATACTTGTGGTCGATGTAATTAAATAACGTAAAGTTTTCTTTATCTACGTTAGGAAATTTTCCGGCTTAGGGTACATATTAAGCGATTTTAGTGTACGCGCTATTATAATGGCAAGCTAAAAATACAACTGGTTAAAAAAACCTTCGTAAGTGGCATCTAGGCGTTATAGAGCATATTTGAACTCGTTAACGCCCGTGATTACTACACGTACCTGCTCGTTAAGTGTAGCTTGCTAGTGTAAGCTTTCCCCATTGTTTTTTGACATAACATTAACTTATTAGGTATTTAATTAAGGATATTCATTAGTGTTTTTTCCTTTTTTTCCACGCTATTATTATAGTTTATCGCGTGGTAGCCTAGTTTATATAGTATTAGGCAAGATAAATATTGTATTCGAAGTAACCCTTTATATCTTCATAAATCTCGTGAAACGTAGTAGCTTTAATAAAAAAGGTTAGATAATAGTCACTGGTATACCCTATAAGGATTCCGGGAAATAATAAGTAAAAACCTAAAGAAGGAACTTTTATTTACTTATAAATATTTAGTAAAGGTATTATTTTAGTATTAAAGAGGTTATAAGGTTCTACATCATACTTTTTTACGTTGTTTTAAATTTTAGCGAAATTTGTAAAGAGTTTATAATTAATATTTACCATTTTAATAGGTTTCAGGGGAAGGTCGCTATAATTTTCCCGTCTTTAAATGGTATTTCTCGGTAGTTTAAGCTTTAAATCCTTCGAAGCGCGGTGTAAAAGGTAATTTCCAGTCGCCTAACCCAAGGGGTAAAGTTTTATAGTAGGACCTTTAATAGGCTTTCACGCGTAGGCAAACCTAAAAGGGGAAGGTTTTTAAGGGACTTAGTGGTTGTAAATGAAATATTGTAAGGGAAGTAGTACTTAACGACTCAAAAAAAACTTTACGATTTTGTTTAATTAACTGATGTAAAGTGTCGACGTCAATATCTTTAGTCATATTAACAGCTATTACTTTACGCGTTTTACTTTCATTAAAAGTATACTTCGTACCGTTACGTGGTAATGTTAGGCTACCGAGCAGATTAATTGGGTTTTCATTGCCGGCGCATAAAAAAGTTTAACTGAGTTAAAAGTAAAGAAAAGATCCCCTAAATCGCGTGTAAGAACATTAAGGTTTTTTAACACCTTTCTATTTAGGCTGTAAGCCTTAAGGGCATTTTTTGAGTTGAATTACTTCGAAAAGGGTTTTCGCTAGCTTAGTAAAGCTTTTCCTTAACACGTAAATCCCTTAGTGTTTAAGTTTAACCTTTAATTTAAATTTAACGATTTTTTAAGCTTCCTTTCACATATTAATATTTTGGTCGTCGAATAATTCGCAATACTTGCGAAAAAAGCGTTTAGGGTTTTTACCGCCGTTATATTTTAAGATAAAGCAGCCGACGAAGTTAGTTAGGTGCTTTTCGGATCATTTTTTTTGGACGTCGTGTCTTTTAAGGTTATGGTTATAGTACTTGGCGAAAACTAATCCGAGTGTTTTAATTTTCTTTATATATATTTAACTTGGAGTTATTTGAACGGTTTGGCTTGTAGAGAAAGTGTAGGACGTGTAGGGTAAGGGACATGGTAATTTTAGGGCGTAAAGGCTCGGTATTTTTAACGTAAAGTCGCGTGGGAAATTGGTAATTTTAGCGACTTGGTAGCTTAGCATAAGGTCGAGTGACGTGGTTTTTTCGGCGTGACTTGACGATTTTTGTTGTTTTCGCTCAGAGAAGCGAACTTAACGATTAAATTAGCGTAGGGGACCTAAAAAGAGTAAAGTAGGGGTAAAGGTTTAATGTAGAAGGTAAGGTTGAAGGTGGTTTATTATTAGTAAAAGGTAAAAATTGAAATTTGTTTGGCATAGATACTTGGTCGTTTTTCTTACAATAGTAATACCCGTAGTAATACTAACTTAACCGTTTGCCAACTTGCTGAACTTTGAGAATTTTAATAATTAATCTTGACGTTTTTAAGAAATGTTAATAAAGATTTCTTAGTGGTTTTAAATAGCGATACCGTTGTTACCTTTAAGTTTCCGTAAAAACTGACGTAACTTAAAAGTTATTTTTTACTTTCTGTCGTGAAAACCGACGCAATAATAGAGGCCCTTCGTAAGAATATTTCCTTTACTCTAACTATCGTTTAACGTAAAGTGTAACCGGAAAGTAGCTTCTTCTTCTATTTAGCTAATTTGTGCTTAATCCAATAAGCACTGATTAGTGTTAGTAGGACCCTAGATCGCTGTAACGTTATCGATTCGAATCGTAGTCGAAGTAACAGTAGTGTTGCATTTGTTAAGTGGTGGATGTATTATTCTAGGTTTGGTAGACCGCTGGCCGGTCTGCACTGTAATTTATATGGCAAATTGCTTGGCCCGTGCCCTAGAGTAAAGTGTAGTGTACTGCACTCGACTTATACCTAATGCGGTAATTCCACACAAAGCAATACACTCAAGTTGCAGTACAGTCAACTTTACTGTAAGTAAAGTTGACCTACTGTACTACATGTAGTACTAATCTAACACTAATACAATAAAACTTTATATTTGGACCAACGACTTGTATCGACAATCGTAGCTATTTTAAAATGTGCTAAAAATAAGCTAATATTTGTTCCATTAGCTTGGGACATAATTCAAATTATATGTATACCCGTGATTATATTACCTAATTCTTGATATAATTCACTTACGCTTATACAATTTTTTCCATTATAGTGTATTAACAAAAAAATCTTTTCACTTCTTTTATTGAGGATTGTATATAGTACTAATTTATATTATATAAAAACATATACGTAAATTAATTTACAATCTCCAAATATAAATTTTAGTAAAGCTTTCACTACTTCAGAAAACAAAATTAATCTTATATACTTATAAGTAAAATTAAAATCAGAAAATTTCAATACACGAAACGCTATGAAAGTAATGGTACTACTGTAAATCACATGAAATGAATATACTAAAAAGTATCAAATTCAATTTACCAATAAAATACCTATTTTTATATGGATAAAAAGTTGTTTTCCCATAAAATGTTCCAAACTAAAGCATAATGAATTTGTCAAGTCAACGTGGTCAACTTAACCCACAAAAAATATAAACATTAAATTTCAACCATGATAAGTTAAAACTTCATCATATTTATAAGTGGTCGATATAATAGGTATTAACATTTATTAATAACGTATGAAGATAAATTTAGTATGGATTTTCAATTAGTTATAGATTATGATACAAGTAATGCGTGATGAAAAAGTAAAATGTTATATTATATAACCTCTTCAATATTAATTTAATATCGTTTAAAAATCTGTATCGCTAAATCAAAGTTCGATTTTTAGATCACGGCGTTTATATATATATACTTATTAAATGAAACAAGACATATTACCATTTTCCTAGTATCATTCAAATCATTAAGTAACATATACAACTTGATTTTCAGTTATTTTAAATATAACGTATATTTCGATTAATATTACACGAATTGAGCTACGACATAATTTTTCATTGTAATAGTTGTAAAAAACGATGAGAATTTGAAGGGTATCATAATGACAAAAATCCAGTTTTATTCGATTCTACTTAGCGACTAGTAAACGAAAAAACGGCGCGACTTGGACGAACTCTGGCCTCCATACTACCAAAGCAAAGTTTTAAATTCTCTGGGACAGCTGGGTAGAGACTGAATCTCCTTTTGTCCAGGCACTAATTAAAATACCGTGGCCTATTATTGTGGCCAACAATCGGTCTAGTTCTTTATAAATGCGTTGAATAAAAAGTTCACAGATCAGGTAATTGTTACTACCAGATCCCAACATGGTGGCAACAAAATAGCGGTACTGGCTGGGACGAAATACACGTCTGTCAAGAGGACTATGCAACATCTTGCTGCTAAAGCTATTTTGCGAGAAATGAAGAGAGAAGATACGCCTGAGGCACCTTTATCAGACTGAACTCGCAGGACCGCAGAGAAGCTTTGCCAAAAATACTCCATCACCAGCGAATGGACATATTCTGTAGCCGTGTGCCATCTACAGCAGTCTGCAAACTCGGAGGATACCGAGGAGTCCGACGTAGACCTTTACGAGGCGCCCCTGGCTGAATTGGGCCTCTTGACGTGCCCGGGCATCTCCTAAGCTAGTTCCGGCCTTCTGCCACGGTAAGATGTTTTCAAGGAGGCCATGTTCCCTCTGATTCCAGTGTTTTCTTCCTCTAGCGGACCCTGGTCCAATCGCAGTCACAGCCCGGCATTTTCTGCTGTCGGCCAGCTTATGGCAGAACTCAGTACCTTCAACCCGTCCGAGCATGGCAACAAAAAAAAACCTTCAACGTATTCAACTGGGAAAATAAGCGCGCAGGTGAAGAGGAAAAGCGAAAACATTATCGACCTGCAATATTTCCCAGGAGAAAGTGGAGGCTTATGGGCAGACGAGGTCGACGACTCGCCGAGGCCATCGACGTCAGCAAGGTCCGATATGACAACTACGAGCACAAGTACGAGCACGGGTTCCACAATGAGAGCAGCCACTTGAATATCAACCTCATCTGAGCAGCGGGATACTGAGCGATATGGCCAACACCCGTGAGCTTGTCCTGCTTTTATCCTCACCGCCTGGCCAGCACACTGCGGGCTCCCTGTCCCCTTTGCCTCGCATTCGAGATACTTGATGGCCTCGCCTCGTAGCGGCTGTGCCTCCAAGACAATGGACGACCCCCAACACGATACCGTCTGGCAGGATCTCGTCCGGCAGCCGAGGCAGCGGGAGTTGTACTGTTTGTGAGGAGCAGTAGGCTGGAGGACGGCAGTCGTCGACGATGCGCGGTGATGGCCTGTGGCAATGCGCCGCTCCCCGATGCGAGTTCTCGCTGGGCTCGTGGGAGACGTTCTGGACACAAATTGTCGAACAAGGCCACATCTGTTTGTCGTGTAAGGTCGCCGAAAATCGATACGAAGAAGCCGAAGTCAAGGAGACTTCGCACGTACAGCGAGAGCCTTAGAAACGAAGATCAGGTCTCGAGAAGGCGAGGGCTATGACCAGTCCAACACCCTCCGAGAAATGACAAAGGTTATGTATGCCATACCGTTTCTGACTCATACATCACTCTCGGGGTCTATTTCCTCGAAGATTGCCGCTCGTACCAACCATCTTAAAAATAGCGGTTGATTCCTGCTTCACAGAGTCGCAGCCTGAGTCACGCTGCGAACTATGTTGTCCGGAGATATTAAGTCAGAGGATTCGATGGAAGGTAGCAATTGGGAGAACCGACCTTGGAATTTGGAATGTACCCTTAATTGGCAATGTCTTTGTTGTGCAGGCAAGCCCGGAATGGTACCAGCATGAGTGCCTTCCACACCAAAAAAAAATAGCTTTGGAGGGAACGGAGATGCGAGACACCAAGCAGGCACTCCCCAAATTTGCGGTTGATCGGTAGTGGTCCAGGTCAATAGTCCTGGACTCCCGTCTGGCCTACCAAAAACCTCTCTCTTCTTGGCCTCTTCTGTTCCTCTGCATTGTGACCATCATCAGCAGCCGAGTCGGTATCCATTCCCTCTGCATCACTATCCTCCGCCCATTCCGGCTCCTCCTCATCGAAGTAGGCCTCCTCCAGGTCCATGTGCTCCAGCGAGTCCAGCTCGTCATTCTCGTCCACCACGCCATAGTCAAAGTCATCAACACCGCCTCTCACAAACCTCTCGCGCAGGTAATCGTCCCACGCAGCACGGCCCTCCTCCTTCGAGGCCGGCTTGTCGTCGTCCTCCACCAGACCCGCGGCGGCGAAGCCGAGTGCCGCCGTGCCGGCGCCCGGCGTGCGTGCCACGGGCGAGGCAGATGTCGGCTGCGCGCCACGCGCGGCCGAGGCGGCGGCGGCCCTCTCCAGCCGCGCCTCGCCGCGCCGGAGGGACGACTCGAGCGCCCTGCCCCAGCCCTTGGAGCGGCTGTCGGCCTCGCGCTCGGCGCGGCTCTGGAACTGCCGAACGAGCCGGTCGTAGAGGTCGGGATCTGCCTTCTTGCGTCAGTGGCGGCGGACTCCGCACGGCAAGGGCCGGCGTCAGCAAAGCCCCAGACAGGAGAGTGCAGTGCCTCCTGGCACAGAAGGGGCGCCCAGCTCACCCGCGAACTCCTGCTCGGCCGACTCCAAGGAGGCCGGGTTCCTCGCCAAGTACTCCCGCCTCCGGTTCTGGACGCGTATTCGTGCAGCCTGCGACGGAGATCTCTGCGGTCTGGGCCTTGGGCGGGAGAAGGAGTCGGGCGTAGCCGGGGGCGAGTGTGAGACCGTCCGACCAGGGCTGTCGAGTCCAAGCTGACGGTCCATGACTTGATGGGGATGACACACGTCAGATCGACAGGTTATGAGCCATCGACGTTGAGAAATTGGTGCCGAGGTTCTGTGTCGTTTATGTAAGGTCGGATCAACGCTAAGAGCGCGGCTCGGCCCGTGTGAACGGTGGAGCGATATACCATGTAACGGAAGTACCTCTGTATGGAATATTCGGTATAAACAGTACCACGGCTTCAATATGTTCCAATATATTCTGCACTACACGGCCAGGTCTGTTCATTCAATAACGTAGTACTAGAACTGATGATGATGATACCAGGTTGTGGTTTGCTCAAGTGGACCAGCATCTTCCAGCTTACAATACCTCTACAATATGCTCTACATGTACAGATTACACATCCTTCTCGACATACATCGCCAAACACCTGCAACTATTAGTGCTGCAACAGATTTACAGTTAGAATCCCTAACATGAGAAAAAAATTCTATGGCTTGAGCTGTGGCTTTACAGGCCACCGAAGCCAATAAGATTAAGTGCGTCGCGCACATGTTTGTAAAGGGATAAGCCCGTTGTTTATCGACTTTTAAAGGGCTTCTATGAAAATGTTACACGATCAGTTCGCCCCCGGCGAAAAAAAGTGTTTTTATTGAATGTATTTAATGTTTAGGCACGGAGGCTTTTTTTTAAAAAAAAAGCCTTGGACGTTTAAAGGTATAATTTTATCAGGTATAAACGCGGTTTTATAATGTACGTAAATATTTTTAACACTTTTATAGCCCATTTCAATAAGTCTAGTTATACAGAGCATTGGAAGTTATAAGGCGTGTATTTCAATACGCAGCTAATAAATTAGTTTATAAATTTTTCGACTGTTTTGTTGGAAGGATCGGATTAATATTCATTTACCTAACTATAAAAAGGGCTTTTATAAGCTGTTTTCATCAAACCCAATTACCAGACATTCAAACCGGTACATATCTTCTCTTTTACTGTTCAACCAGTATAAATCCTTCTTAAATCACGAAAAATAGGTTTTAAAACTTTACGAACATTGTTTCAACCGTTGTAACCAATTGAAAAAAACGTTCGATATAGTGTTATAACCTAAACACGTTGGTGGGTCAGGAAACAGGCCAGCATGCAGCTGAACTACCGAGAGCCTGAAGTCCAACACATCAGGCGGCGAATATCTCTTTGTCAGCACCAGACTAGGTAACCCTCCAGGGTCAGGGTTATCTAGATCACAAGTGCTCACTAAGCCTCAGTGAGCACCGGTGAGCCTCAGTACTGAAGATGGTATTAAGGCCATAGGATATAAGGACACGGTCAGCACCACATAGATAGTATTTCCTTCATAGCTCTTCAGTTGTCAATCTAAGTATTCAGTCTATACACCTGAATAGCCTAACAGCTAATGATTACTCTACAGCACAAACAAACATCTTCTGATATTGCACCTTTGTTACCTCTACTACCTTACTGTTAACATAAACCCCCTGACACCTTCTATTTACTCACGGGTATTTAGTGTGATCATTACATATAGAATTTACTTGTTATGACCCTTACTCATTTACTTGTCTATAATAAAAAAGAAATTACGTACAGTTTACTCTAACTAATAAATTACGTTTCAATACATGATAGCTGCATACGATATTTATGTTTTAATCTGAGTCTTTGCAAAGCCTTAACGCAACTTCCAAAATTTCGCCTTTGAAAACGTTTTTATTGCGATTTTTACTTGAACTATCGGTTGGTAAACCTTTATCGTTATAATATAATAGATTTAAATCGTGGTTGGAGTGACTGAAGTATTATATTGAAAGTGGTAATATGCTTACTTCTAAGTTTGATAGACTACTACCTGGTCTTTACACTAATTTACATATATAACTACTTAACATATGCCCTTTTTCGATTTGGTTACTTCACAGCAATTAATTTGCCGCTAATACAGTTAAATTATAGTCGGTACGGCTAATTTGAATTAAGTTCAATCAACTTACAGTTAACATAGTTGACTAGACTATATTGATATTAGTTGCTGTTTTAATACTAGCGACTTTTTCTTCCGTGCTTGTTTGCTAGTATAATTACCTACTAAATAATGTTAACTGCTGAATTCTCTTCCATTTTTGTCGGTATTTCTTTGATTAATTCCAGCCCATTTTGCATTCAAATTTAATTTCAATTGTAGTTATTCATACTACCGTTCCAAGCATCTACTTCTTTTTATTTACATGTATAAGTTTTCATTACAAATTTGTGCCTTACCAATCCTATACTCTGTATTTGTAGGTTTAGGTACATTATTTCTGCATATTACTTTCAGTATCTTAGTAGTTTTCCAGTCTGTTAAGCTATACTTCTTTTATATATATATATATAAGGCGTGTTCACCGGTTCAAATATCCCTTAACACGTACGAATGGTTAATTGTTGTTCGCAATCCATTGTAGGGAGCGGTTGGGTATTGTTTTCATAATTGTATTGACGGGGTTATTTACGTTGTTAATTTACCTGAATTCGTTAATTTCTTCGAGTTTTTATGCTTCATTTAACGGTATTACATTCATTATTCGATGTTTTATATTGTTTGAGTTTCTGTTATACGACTAGCTTTATCCACTATGAATCATTTCAGATAAAAATATCAAGTTTATGTTAGTTTTTTTTTAGGGGGGGCAAAGTTTATGAAAAGGATTTGGAATACATTTCATAATAACAATAGCTTATTATTTTTAATTCAATAGATAAGAAGAGAAGAAGAATCAGTTTGTTAAATTAGCTTTACGCCACTTCTTCGTAAAATATTTTGAATAATATTAAATTAATATTATATCGGCTTTATAATAAAACCTTAATAATACTTACTTATATACCTTGAAAGCTAATCCTTACGAGTATTTGTTGAAATTCAAGCTTACAACACTAATAGATATTCTCATAATAATTCTACCCCACCAGTAAATAAAAATTCGGTTTATGCGAAGATATTTGCGACGAGACGTATAATTAATAATAGATATTATTGTTGGAATAGCAGTCAAATGCAGTGCAGTCAAGTCAACTTTACTTACAGTAAAGTTAATTGCACTAACTACAATATTGGCTGCAGTTTTCGGGACTGCACTGCAAGTGCAGTGCAGTAGGTGCCCACTTCAAAGTAGAGCATAGGCTAAAGTGTTTGGCCATACAAATTAGTGTGCAAACCGGCTAGTGGTCTGCCAAACTTAGAACTTACACACATCAATCACAATATCAATGTAGCACCAGTTACTTCGACCACAGTAATTCGAATGGACTACGTTGCAACGATAACGACCTACCAATAATTATTACTATTAAGGTAACAAAAAGATACGATTAAAATTATCGTTGGCATAGATTTATTATAGGCGACAAAGTGTAGCTAAAGTTAGGAAAAGCCTACAAACAGCTTTACAAAAAGAGAAAATTGTTACCATCGCATATAAAGCTATACACGATTATAAAAATGGTTAATAATTGAACTTTGATCTTAAGTTTCCTACTAAACATACGAATTTACCCAACTATTAATATTACTTATTTACTATCCTATTAGAACCTCATAAACGACCCATTTAATAAAATTACGCCACCGCTTAAACTGGTTCAATACGAGGACAACGAATTAAATATTAAAAACTAGGAAGTAGAACGTATATTAGCTAAACAGGAAGATCGACGACGCCGCAAAAAAGATCAAGTTTAATATATTTTTAGATAAAAAGGATTTACAGCTCGTAAAGTCGAATAGAAACCGATATCACAATTAAATTACCCGAAATTAATTAAGGCTTCTACGAAGAATAATAGAAATATTGCTGTTAAATGATAGATATGATAAGAACATTATTATTTATTTTTGCCCCCAGTATTTATTAGTTACGGAGGGGGGTACTTACTTATATACCCCATATATCGCTCTTTATCAGTCTCGTGCCTTATCACGAGACTGCCTACTCACGAGTACACCTTCTTATATGAAGTTTTTCTCATGAGGTACTTATTGTGATTATGCTATAGTAAAGTAGATTCCTATCTTTAGCTTAGTCTCTATTTTTTACAGACTGGAATACCACCATACGTTCGTATATATACATAGCTCAAAATATATTTTATCATTGAAACGATTTTAGTATTTAATGGTTTTCGATTTTCAGTAGTAGTAATGACTTAGCCGTTTGCCAACTTTGATGAAGTTTCTGTGGCTTAAAGATTTAAAAACTTGAAGAGTCAAGAACTTGAAGACTTCAAAAATTTGAAACATTTTCAAAGTTAATCTCAACGCTCATTTTTTCGAATTAAGGTTAATGATAGTATCTCAAGAGTTTGGTGATACTACCAATCCTAATATACTGCTGCGAATAAATACATAATTTAAAAGATTTTCTTATTTGCTGCCGCAAATAACTGCATAGGTTATAGGGATATTTCGCATAAATCATTTTCAACTTGCGTAAATAAAGCTTAATAATTGCAAAGTAGCTTCTTTTTTACCTAGATTATTTGTGTTTAACATAATAAGCATTTATTAGTGTTGGTAAGCTTTTCTTTTCGCAATGTTTTCGATTCGAATAGTGGTAGAAGTAACTGGTGTATTGTATCAAAGGTGCTGATATGGTTACTTCTAAATTTGGCAGACCGCTATCCGGTTTGCATCCTAATTTGTATGGGTAACTTCCTAACCCGTTTCCTTTTTTTTTTTCAATTAAACACTTTGCTGTAACTAACCTGCCGCTAATACAGCTAACTTTCAGTCATTATAATCAGTTTACTATCAGTACAGTTGCCTTCGTTGTACTGAAATTGACTGCTGTTCCAACATTATCGGTTTTTAAATATGTAAATAAAGTTTTTTTCGTGTTTTTCATTCGTTGTGACGACTCCATTACCTGAAGTATACTGTTCTTTTTAAACAAAAACTTTACTGTTAGAATTTTGACTGGATTAATACATACAGATCAATTAAATATACTGCAGCATTAGCAATTCAATTGCAGTACAGCATTTGGCAAACAACTGCTAGTTCAATTTTTACTTACAAACGTTACAGTTCTAGTTGTCCAAGCCAAAAATAGATACTTTACCAACTATCCAACAATACAGATATATAAAAGGGATAATCTGGTACTTTTACTATTTACGAACTCACTTTCTAGTCATAAAAATTTTAATCTTTGCTTTTCTTTACATATATAAATATTTACGCCATTAATTATTACTGGTCAAACTTTTACTCTCTTAATATTATCGATTTTGACTTTAACTTTATATCCGTACCTTCTTTCTGTTTCTTAGGAAAAGAACGGAAAGACAAGCCTATTTAAAGATAAAGTAGTACCAATACTGATTGACAGTAAATCAGACAATAGATTCACAAGATATAAGAATAAAATAACCTTTACAACTTGACTAAAAGATAATTCTTCGAACTTTAAAGGATTTTATAGCCTCGAAAATCGACAATAGTTTTTGAAAAGATTTCAATTTTAGACACTCTTAGGATTTTGACAGCCTTTAAAATCGATACTAATTTTCAATCTATAAGATAGTTTTGATATCAAGTCTCTATATGTATTAGTCAAATAGATATATTGATATAAAACTAGAAATTCATTCAATGAAACGATATATTACGAGAAAAATAACTTTACAACCATAATTTCCGAAAACAAAATGAAAAGAAAAAACTGTTTATAAGGTAGTCAATTTATTGATAACACTGTTAAAAAATGGTACACAGCAAATCTAAAAGAAATTGGAAATTAATCAAAAATAAAAACCCATGCTAACGATATGGAGAGTTGTTTTGAACCATATATTAATTATTACCTTTCGTTTAATGAATTTATATCAGAATTCGAATGAGATAATATGACATATAATATTTAATTCTTTCTGATAACTTGAGCAATACTTACAACACATGAGGTTCAAGAAAATTCTGATATATATTTCTGGACTGAATTCAATATATATAGAACAATATAGATAAATCAACCAAACTTTACTTTAATAAGATTTTGAATAACCGAAGAAAAATATTTCTAATTTTAAAACCTATATTAATGGTCAGATCCTATATAAGTACATACACTATTGAAAAGAAAATGAACACTTAATATTACCAGATATTGATATTAAAACCTTGAAGTGTTTAAAATTCAAGATAAATTGAATTGTATACACCTTTTCAAGACAAAAATATTATAGGTATAAATATTAATATAGAACGATAACTTTATGGATATGTCAAATAACGAAGGACATGTTTATAGATAATTATACTTTCTGTATGTAGTGGTGACGATAACGGATAAGTAGTATTTTTTATACTTTTTGAGAAATATATAGACCCATATTTGAATACGATTGTCAAAATTGAAATGTTACCGTTTAAGTAACAGTTTTTCAAAAGTCCTAAAATCATATAGAGAGAATTGGCCAAATTGCTTAAAACGTATATCGCTATATTCAATACAACGGACTTAAAATATATACTGATAAATAAGTTTTATAGATAGAAATTTAAGTTGAAAGAAATATCTAATAGTTATTCATAGTCAAATGAAACGGTTTTGAATTTTATTTAAAATGGAGCAATATTGTTTGAGAATGTAAAGAATAGAAAGATTGAAATTCAACAGAACTAAGTATAATGGTTAATTTGTGACGGCTTAATAGAGAATGATATAGGAATTGGACTTTTAAATATGAAAATCGATTAAAAACGTTAGCTAAGAGTACACAATTCAACTTTAACAAATCATTAATTTATATATATAGTGTTGAAGATAACCAAAGAATGAATATTAACTAATGTCAAAAAGGGAAAGTTACGAGTTTAGCAAAAATCAATGAAATTGACGATAAAAAACTATAACAATATTTTAAACAAAGAGTTACGACGGCTTATATTGTTATATTATATTAATGGAAAGTATTTTTCGATTTATCGATTATAGTATAAGATTAAGATTTATAATATGGGGATTTTGACAGGTTAAACGAACTTATTTAGTACAAAATGAATAACTTAGATAAATGTATTAATAATATACCAGTAGACTTGATAGTAGAAAAGTTAATGAATTTTATGGAAAGATTTTTTACAAATAATATTCACCTTATATAGTAAATCGTATTTCTTAAAACACTCGTTAATAGAGATAAATCTGATGGATAGTTCGCAATTATTAGTAACCTTATAAACTAGATATCCGTTAAATTTAAACTAGTGATATGAAACGTATCGGTATTGAAGGTTTGAAACATAATAACGGATTTTAACATCGGTATAGTGATTGATGGCACGTCAAGAAATATTAATAATTGAATAAAATTGCCACAAATACCTATAATAATATATATTAACTCCTCAAGCTTTTATGGGTGTCTCTTCAAGCTATGTATGACCAATGAAAAACATTTTTTAATAAACGTAATAGCTTTAAATGAGGTATAAAAACCACGGGAAATGGATAAATTGAGGTTGATCAATGGCAAAGATAACCCCACCAATGATATAACTAAGGCTACCTCCCATGGAGCCCTAAACAGGTTTATGAATAGTAATAATCTGACCTTACGGATAGAGGGATACGTAGACCACCCAGTACATAATGTGAAGGAATAAACATACCCTGGCAAATTAAAATACTGTCATAGTTATAATAGTACACAAGAAAATCGTACTTAAACCTGTTGGTAAAAGGTACGAAATTAGTGGCGTACAAGTCTGTAACGTACGTAAATCGGTAACAAAAGACTTCTACAAGGGAGTTAGGGAATTTGATGTCTGGGATTATAGAGTGAACGATAACAATTATAATTATTTTAGGTGCAAAATAAATTGGAATCAATAGGAGTTTTACTGATAGAATTGGTGGCGACTTTAGGGATTACTAGAAATTAGTAGTTAGCTCCACTAGCAAATTCGTGCAAAACAAAATATTTCTAGTATTAGAACAGCAGTCAATTAAAATACAGTAAAGTCAACTATGCTCACTTCAAGTTGACTGTATTATTTGTAGAACTAACTATATTAACTACAAGTTCATTATAATAGGTTCCCACTTTAGAGAATGGCACGGGCCAAGAAATTAGCTATACAAATAAGTGTGTAGACCGGCTAGCGGTCTTTGCAACTTCGAAGTAACGCATCATTACTTTCAATGCAATACATCGGTTGCTTCAACCACGATTTGAATCAACTACGTCATAATGATAAAGGCCTACCAACAGCTTTATAAGTGGTTCTTCCATGGTTTTACCTTTAATCTCATGGATTACCTTTAATTTAATAATCGTTGATTTTTTTCCCTTCAAATTACATTAGTGCTGAAGGTTGGATTACTTTACATATAAAGAAACCGTCTATCTTAAATCTGTCGTTGTTCTTAAACAGCTTACCCAGCATATTGATAAAACCTTGAGCTTACAAGTCAAAAACTAAATCACTGTCGAACCTTTCGTTTTGCGATACTCAAACCGTAATATATGTTTTTTCAGGTTTGTGATCTTCATCGTCATTCCATTCTTTAATTTATATCCTTTTCTTCCGCGGATTTCCATGCCGTCGATATTTTATCGATCTTTTAACGAAAGGTTCAGAAGCATTATATTTAATAATACGTTAGGTTTTAGGGTTCGTCATCTAATTTAAAGTTTCATATACAATTTGACTTTTGTAATATGAAAAGTAATAAAACCGTTATAGATTTTAATTACCACGTTTAGATTAGCAATTATTAGTGGTTTATAAGGTTCATCCTATTTATTTAGCTTTCTCTATGTAAGGACTTTACGTTAAAGAGGTAAAGACAATACTTTTTTATTTATGATCTATTTCTAATATTAATGTCATCATTAATCTGGCGGCGTGATAAGTCTTTTCTCAATTCCTTTAGTGCTTTGTTATATATCATACCTCATTTTTGAATTTTAAACTATAGTAGTAATTTAGTTATTGTATATTGGTACGCTGTTGGAATAGTACTATATTCAGTGGAGTAGATTAACTTTACTTACAGTAAAATTGACTATATTGACTGCAAGTTGTATGTATTGTTTTGTGTAAGCTTACTGTATTAGGTGTAAGTTGATTACAGTATGCCTCACTTCATACTAGGGCACACTCTAAGCAATTGGCTAAAAAAATTACTATGCAGACAAGCTAGCATTCTGCTAAACCTAAAACAATATATCTATCATCTGGTCAATGCAATACTACTATTACTTCAACCAATCGAATCGACAACGTTTCAACGTCTAAAGCTTTACTAACACTGATCAGTTCTCATTGGTTTAAGCATAGATTGGATAAGAAAAAGGAAAAACTACATTCTGGTTACATTTTGTAAAAGACTAAGGTAGAGGAAATATTTTTGCGAAGAGTCTTTACTGTTGCGTCGGTTTTTACGGTAGTAAGTAAAGAAGACTTTTAGGCTGCGTCGGTTTTCATAGCAGCTTAAAGGTAACGATGGTATTGCTATCGAAAACACAAAAAGAATATTTACCATTTTTTAAAAAAAAAAACGTTGAAATTGACAATCAAAAGTCTTAAAATTCGGTAAGTTAGGAAACAAATAATTTAATACTATTGCGAAAGCTACTACTATAAAGAAAAAACGACCAAGTCCTCACATCAAATAACCTTCGATCTTACCCTTTACACTAGATCTTTGCCCCTACTTCCCTTTTTTTTCCACTTCCTTTATACCAATTCAATTGTCAAGTTCGCTTCCCTAAGCGAAAATACTAGGAACCGTCAAGTCGCGTTAAGAAAGCCACGTCACGCAACCCAACGCCAAGTTTCCAAGTTCTCACGCGACCTTATGCCAAAACACCAAGTCCCTACGCCCAAAGATTATCAAATCCCTCGCCTTACACACTCTACACATCTTATATAAACCAAACTATCAAGATGTCTCCAAATTAAGAATATATAAAGAAAGTTAAAGCCTTCGAAACAATTTTTGCTAACTAATACGACGAACAGCTTCAAATTACAAACGTTGATAAGACTTTAACTAGAGCTTACCTAACCAACTACGTTAGTTAGTATATCCTCAACGCAGACTTTGTGGAAGACTACAGCTATTGTTCCTGGGCCTTTTAAAACTTCCGTAAATTATTTAACCAGTAAACTCTTAACATAAAAAAGATAATTTAACGCACGATTAAAACCAATTTAAAAAGAGAGGTTACCAGCCGTAGCATTTACATTCTTAAAAAAACAGTGAAAACTAGTTATACCCTTTTTCAAATTATATTAATAAAAAGACTCCCTTTAAAACCCTAATCCTAAAGATCATTAAGAAAATTAAAAATTCGTTGAAAGAATTTAACGCCTTTATATACGTTTTAGGGAACCTTTTTTTTACCACCAACTAAGTAAAGCCTTTTTACGTGCTAATAATAAGAAACTTGTTAACTTTCTCAGCAGTTTAGCACCTTTATATAATAGCTATAAATACGCTTTCGGCGGTAGTAAAGCACGTAAAGAAGCAGCCGTTAACGCTGTTAAAGGAATCGACGTCGGGACTCTATACCAATTAATTAAACAAGATCGTCAATTCCCTTAAATCTTTTAAGTCTCTATTCTCCCCTAGCTTTTTAATTGCCAAATCCCCCAAAAGCCTTTTTACGATAGGTTTACTTAAATATGAAAACCTACTATAAGCCCTACCATAAAACTTTACCCTTCGAGCTAATCGATTGGCAATTACCCTTAATAATATAATTCGGAGGCTTTAAGGATTAGATTGCAAGGAAACACTAATGAAACATACAATAACTATCTTAACCTACTCCGAAGACATATTAGAATAATTATTATCAACTACAATCTTTTTACGTATTTCACAAAAATTTAAAACGATACAAAAAAGTATAAAGAAAAGCCTTACAACCTTTTCAATACAAAAATAATTCCTTTCTTAAACATTTGTAAGTAAATAAAGGTTCCCCTTTCTGGTTTTCACTTACTATTTCCTGAAATTCTTATAAGGCACATTAGGGACTATAACCTAACCTTCTTAATTTAAGCCACTACGTTTCACAATATTTATAATGGTATCAAAATCCATTTCAAATGCGATGTTTACCACGCACAATATCATATAGATTAGGTCATTACGCGATAAAATATAATAATAATGAAGGAAAGGGAAAGAGAAATACCAATGAATGTATTAAATCAAATGCTGGACAAGCTAATGTTATATAAACAAGTAATAGAGAAAACTTATGCTAGCGAAACCACAATTTGCGAGCAGGAACGAGTAGTAGTTACGGGCGTTGACGAGTTTAAATACGTTCTATAACACCTAAATACTACCTGCGAAGGCTTTTTTAACTAGTTTCGTTTCTCATTTACTATTGTAATAATAAGTATATCAAACTCGTTTAGTATATACCCTTAAGAGGTCAACTTCTCCAATGTAAATAAAAAGAAACTTTACGGTAATTAATTACATCAACTGCAAATACGACTACGGATGCCTTTAACGTCCAAAATCTGGCCTATCGGCTACAAACTGGAGGTAACACTCACGTTAGCACTGACAGGGCTAAACTTTAGATGAACTTGGTAGCTGTAAACATTATCTTCGTAATAGTGGTAAAGAATGTAAAATTTATGGTAAGTCTAGCTGTTAGTAAACTCGACACCCCTCCACCAAGTGCAACAACAGAAAGAAAATATATTATATCCAGTATTCTACCACTTTTAAAAAGGATTACTTGGATTAAATCGTAAACTTCGAGGGCTGCAATCCAATTGACAGCACCAATACCCTTAAGAAAATTAAATAACATAAAAATACTACTTCTAACGTGGCCCAATAACTAGCCTATTACATTTTCCTATACTATCTGGGTGGTAAAAACCCTTATATTTACCTTAACCAATCTCTTAACCACTTTTATACCTGTAATCTTCACAATCGTCACGCGGACTATATGTTTTAAGGTATTATATTAAATATAGGGGAAATAAAGTACTTAATAAGAAGCTATTCGTAGTACATGGCACTGCAGAGGAAAAACACTATAACAACTAAATATTAATCGTTACGATGCTAATAAGGCTAAAATTAAATTTAAACCAGACGAATAACTATCATCACGAGGGATAACGGTAATTTAAATAGTTATAAAAACAATCACGTTCCACATTTTCATTTCCTTTGCCAGTTTTCTCCTTGACTAAAAGAATATAAAGACCCTTAACGTCAACATCGAAGTTAATAAAAACGAACTAATTAAAAAAGGCTAAAGGTTTCTCCTTGCTTTTGAACAAATGTTTCTATAATTACATCCTCAAAGCTTTAAATTAATGGTATTAAACCTGACGAAACTGTAGATACGCTTACTGTACCTTCGTTTTAACTACCTAACTATTGACAGGATATATAGAGTCCTAAAGTTTGCAGAGTATAAAAATATAAAATACTGTGCCATAAAAGCTATTACAAAGTTTACTACCATTACGAAACGCATATACAAGCTCTCCAGAAATTTAAGTTTATACTAAAAAAAGATAAGGACTTGAAGTACATGGTTTTGATTAATGTATTTTATTTAAATAATAATAATATTCTTTACGTTGTTAATTTCGCAACCTATTTTTATAAGGCCAAGTTTTTAAAGTCCCTTTCGGCAAAGAATACATAGGAGACGTTAAGGATGCTGCAGATTGCCACGTATCTGAGTCTACCTGACGTCGTTGTTTACAATACCGATACTAATTTCATAACGGCAGCGTTTTACAAGAATGCCAAAACAATAGATATTTAGTATAAATAGGTGCCCGTAAAAGCCTATTAAAATATTGGAAAGGTTAAAAGGGTATATGCTTTATTTCATCAAGTGTATAACATCCTTACGTTAGAAATTAAAAGTTTTACGAATTCGGAAGCACGCCTTTAGATAACGGTAAAGGGCTTGAATGATACTATAGGCCCTAACGGTCTGGTATCAAAGTTACTGGTTTTTGAAGAATATCTTCGCCTAACGTATGAATCCCCGTTATTAACAAATATTCAAAAGCGTATTATAGCTTACGGAAAAGCTTTAAGGGAATTTCGTAGGGAATAGACACGTCGCTAGGTTAATAATACCTTTAATACTAGGAACGGCGCTATGATAATCGACATATTTTCTTTTTCGCTAGAAAGTAAAGTCCTCGTTTAGCAGAAACCGAGCAAATAAAATGTCCCATATAAGATTTCAAGTATCATGAATTCTGAAGTGGTTATCAAAACTATTAATGGTTTTGTATTTTTTCAATTACCAAGATTAAACCTTATATTATGGTTACTACAGATAAAGACCCTAAAATCAAACAATCAAACTAATACAAACCTCCTTTACTCGTTATCGACAAACCGATAAAACGCTGCCGATGCGGACGACTCCTAAAAGGAGGAACGTTAAAAAGAAGAAATATATATATCGTGCTGCATTTATAATATTACTTAAGTAAATAAAAAAGGGAAAAATAGCGAAAACTTGGTATTAAAGCTCCGAGTATAAGAGATTATCAAAGTCTCTGGTAAACTTTTAAAAAAGTGATAGGGTTGAGGTTAAAGGCTTATTAATTTAGAAGGTTATATAATTCGTGTTGAAACCCGATTTTAACCTCCAAAATCCAAATATCACGATTTTTAAATCGAAGATTATATACGAGGTTAAAGGTAAGATTACGGGGCGGCTGTATGAAAATTCACATCTAATCGCTTAAAGATACAACGATAAAAGTGTAAATTTAATCTTGATACAGTCACCAACAATTTAAAAGATTATCTATCATTTAGTGGTTTCTTTAACAACAAGTTTACTATCTAAAATTCAAGGCAAATTTACTCTTAATATCCTTGATATAACGTAAGCCTATATGTAAACATCAACGGATTTATAACGAATCGTATTGCTAAAGTTGCTGCAAGATTTACGTGTTATTTATCCTTTGGGAACGGTAATACGATATATTAAACTACTATATATATTGGCTAAAGCAAAAGTTTATTGGTTTTTAAGTTACGAATCGTACTTTAAATTACAGCTAGATATCAAGATTTTAACATAAAACTCGTATATACTAGTAACTTAAGAAAAAGACATCGGCCTAATGTATATATAGATTGACGATACCCTTTTCTTTGGAACGGCTAACTTTGCAATATCAGAATAACAAGCGATTAAAGACTTTAAGTTTTTGAATTGTAAGCTAGTAATAATGTTGGCGGAGAATAATTAACTTGAAGTTACTGGATTATTAATCCGTAATCCTAATATTAATGCTAGCTTTAGTCTTTGTTAATAGGTTCAGGGCATTAAATTGGCTATAATCAATAAAATTAACGTAGCCAAAGATTAACGGTATATTTAATAGTATACCTGTAGCAGGTACATTATTACCATAGATCAATGAGGAGTATTATACGACTTATTTATCGCGATGTAGGTAAAGAAGCTGAAAGATCAAGACTTTAACCGGTTAAATAAAAAGTTTAAATGAAAAATGCGAAATCTAGACCGAGGGATTAATATAGTTCTAATTAACTTGTCTAGAGTTAAGTTAATGATTTTTATGGATAGGTCTTTTATAAATAACACCTATCTATCTTTACAGATCTGCTTCCCAATAGTCTTTGTTAATGAAGATGGACGGAAAGATTAGTTTAGTATTATCAGTAGCCTAATTTACTAAACTTTTGTCAAATGAAAAAAGATTATACGAAACGTGTTGGCTTTGGAGGTATACAGTATAATAGAAGATTTTAACGTATGCATGGTATTATGGGAAACCCTTAACCTTATTACCAGGTAACTAAAGATTCCTCTTATCCTAGTAGTAATTTGTACCAACTTGAGGAGCCTATTTAAATGCTTTTCGAAGTTCGGAACCACTAGTGAAAAACGACTAATAATCGACGTAAGGTCACTTAGTAAAGCCTAATGAAAGAGGTAAATGAAGGAGTTCCAATGAATAGACGGAAAAGATAATCCTACGGATATTATAATGAAGGTAATGCTCAATAAAACCTTAGAAAGGTTTGTATACAGTAAAAAATTAACTATACGTATCGAGGGTTACATTAATAGGCCGCCTAAAAAGCCTAAGTCACGTGTCTACGACCAAGTATGTATTAGCAAACTGGAAAACTGCCAGGGGATTAACTATGTGGATCTGTTTGATTAGCACGTCTAAAGTAAAGGTTTACGAAAACTTGTAGAAGAAAAGCATTTTTTAAGAGTTGATAAACTCAAACCTCAAAGCTATAGGGAAAATGAAGGTAAATGGGATTAATTTGTATGAAATTAGGTGCAATTTGATGTGGAAGTTAATTGGAATTAATAGGGGTCTATCCAGTTGATGAGGAGGCAATTCAGTAGCAACCGGAAAAAATTGGTTAATCACACTAGCGTATACGTACAAACTACAAAGCCGCTAGTATTATAATAGTACTACATGCAGTGCAATAGATTAACTTTACTTATAGTAAAGTGATTATACTGAATGTAAATTTAGTGCATTGTTTTGTATAGGCTTACTGTATTGAGTATAAGTCGAGTACAGTACGCCCCACTTGACACTAGGGCATGAGCTAAGCAATTTGTAATATAAATTACTATGCAGACCAGCTAGCTATCTGCTCAACCTAGAACAATACATCCACCATCTGAATAATGCAATACTACTTTTATTTCGCCCAATAAAATCAACAACGTTGCAACGTCTAAAGACCGACCAAAATACGTTTTCAATACCAGTAAAGTTGGTATAAACTCATTTAAATCGACAATATTATTAATACCTTTTACTATTATTGATAGTCTTACTTCTAAACTTGTAAAACTGTTAATCTTTAAAGTAAAGATATTGTAAGCCCTTTTCAAAATTACGTATATCCTTTCAACTTGACTAATATTATGGAAAACCTTCATAGGAATTTATTCATATGGAATTTTTATAGATGTAGTATCAATTTGGAATTTAATTGCGATAAATTAATATTCAAATGTTGAATCAATACGTTGAAGTATCATAGGTATATATAAATCAATGAAGTACATAATGTTTCCTATGTTTTTTTTTACCTTAATGGTAGTTAGTAACTTGATACCGTAAACTTTCTGGTAAAATTAACGATGTAAAGTATAGGCTTACCATCCAAATAAAATACGCCAATCAAGAACTTCAAGTAAAAATTTTAGTACTTTTTAAACATGAAATTAAACGAAACAGAAATTTAAAGTGTATTCCACATTAATGATATAGCCGTTTAATTTATCATGAAGTTAACAAGTTTCTATTCTTATAGCTATTCAACTTAAAGACTTCATATAATTTATTAGTTGTTAGATAGTTCAACCATTGATAAAGTTCACGAAAATTCAACCCTATCAGGTTTAACACTATTTTTTGTCCCTTAAAGATGGCACTAAAAGTATCAAAATGTTGGACTAAGAGTGAACCGTTAACGGTTATCTTTGATGAATTTATAAATTTAAATATTAACGTTGACATCGAATATTTTTATATTGTTAAAGTAAAAAATGGACGAAGTATATGATTCTAAGATTTGAAAGACAACGGGTTTAACAATTGTAGTTATAATCGTCTCTCTTAATAAAGAGAGTTTTTTTCTAAAGCCAAATCTAACTTGAGCCCTACCGGTATATTTATAGTCAAGTTTCGTAGAAATATCAGTATCCCTTCGTAATTAAACATGTTGTGTGTAACCTTTTGTTGAGTATCATGTAATCCCAGTGTTTTGTATAAATATTGAAATATTTGTTCCGCGTAACGATTGTGAATAGTAAACAAGTGTATGGGCTAGAGTTTTTGTTATAACAATGAAAACAAGGGTTTTGTTAGAATAGCAGTCAAATGCAGTAAAGTTGATTGTACGTACTGAAAATTGACTGTAGTTTGTGGGGCTGCACTACAAGTGCAGTGCAGTAGGTTCCTACTTCAAAGTAGAGTATGGATCAAAGCGTTTGGCCATACAAATTAGTGTGTAGACCGGCTAACAGTCTGCTAAACTTAGAACTAATAAATTAATTAACAATATCAACGTAACACCAGTTACTTAGACCATAGTGATTCGAATTAACTACGTTGAAACGATAAATATCTACAAATACTGATTGGTGCTTATTAGATTAAGCACAAATTGACCAAGTAAAAGAATAAGCTACTTTCTGGTTATTACGTTTTACAGTTATCTCTAGGGTCGAGGAAAGATTCTTGAGAAGGGCCTCTATTAGTACTACACCAGTTCACAACGGCAAAAAAAAACAAAAAAAAAACAGAGAAGACTTTTGAGTTATATTAGTCTATAACGTCAATTTAGAAGTAAGCGACGGTATCGTTACTGAAAAACACTAAGAAATCTTCATTAATCCTTTTTAAAGACGTTGAGATTAACTGTAAGAAGTCTAAAAGTTAAGCAAGTTAGCAAACATCTAAGTTAGTACTACTATAGGTGCTATTACTGCAAGAAAAACAACTAAGTTCCCACGCCAAATAATCTTTACCACTAACAAACGACCTTCGACCTTATTCCTATATTAAGATTTTACCCCTATTTTACTTTCTTTTAATTTCCCTACGTCATTTCAATCGTCAAGCTCGCTGTTTTGAACGAAAACACTAAATTATACCAAGAAATTCACGTCGTGCGATCCAACGCTAAGTCACCAAGTCCCCACGCGATTTCACGCTGAAAACACCAAGCCCTCACGTCTAAAAATCACCAAATCCCTCGCCTTTCACGCCTTACAAGTTCCATACAAGCTAAAGCTTCAAGATATCTACTGCAAACGCTTACTTTAAAGCAATTACTAACCTCATTAGAAAATAAGCAATTAAGGCGCTCGGAATTCCTTTTTTTAAGTTTTACGACGAAGACTTTTGGGCGCTAGATGTCGACGAAAAATCAATGTAAAAACACCTTACTAACTTCGTCGACTATTACATCGTTAAATACTGTAATGCTAACGATTATAATAACGCCTTTCTTAACTTTGGTAACTTTCTTAACGACTAGACCATTAATATGTGAACTTTAATTTGAAATGAGGTTAAGATAAATGTAAAGGCAAAACTTAAACATTAAAAGGTTCGTTTCCGAGATTAAGGTAATACAAAACTGGTATAAGAACTTTTCGACTTAGCTTAGCTTTAGGAATATCTTTAAGACCTACGGTCTAAGGGAAAGTGTATTAAAAAGCCTTAACGTCTACACACGTGTTTCAGAGGACCTCCCCTTTACCTTTGACCAATTCAAGCCTATTTACGTATTGACGATATTAAATTTGTTAACCTGTTCGGCAGATTAACAACTTTACATGACAACGTAAAATATGTTTTTAACAGTAGAAGAGCATGTAAATCAAGTACCGACAACGCGGTCAAAGGTATTAACGTTAGCGTTTTACATTAATTAATTGAGTAAGAACCTCTCTGGACCCCTTAATTCCAAGAGAAATATCAATAAGTCCCTCGCGATGGAAACCTTCAAGCTTAGTTCCCCTAAGCTCCTTAATAAATCTAGTTTCAGTATCCAAATCAAAATAGGACTGGCTTTATGCGCGAGCCTACCATGGGCACGACTACTAACTTTTCCCCTTCAAACTTAGCTAAAGGTAATTATCTGGCCTACCAGTACCAATAACAACTTTAGTTCTTTCCCTAATTAAGGGATATAAAAGGCCCTTACGACTAGTACATTATCCTTCCTCCTCGACCCGTTCCCATAGTACATAAAGACTATACAGCAATTACCACGATCGTTAAGTTTGGGGAGGAAAGGAAAATTATAACAATAAGCCGTATAATTTCTTCGAAGTTAAGTTACACCTAATCTTCAATATCTTCCGCTAAATAAGAGTTAAATTGTCAGGCCTTCACTTTTTATTTCCCAGTATCTTTACCGGCAAAGCTGAAAATTACTACCTCTGGTACCTAAAGAATCGTTTTTCTTTACGCTAAATTTATAATAGCTTAAAGAACTATTTCGAATACGATATTAATTTTACACAATACTATACCGATTGGAATATCATTAAGTGGTCCTACATTTTAGATTCCAAAAAAAGGTCGGAAAGCAAAATAGACCTCCTTAATTAGGTGATTAATAGGCTAATACTTTACCAATAAGTAATGGGGAACATAAAAGCTAGTAAAGGCACCCTACATCAATAGGTTCGACAAGTAATTGCGAGCTATAAAAAGTTTAAATACGCTTTTTACTGCCCTAATGCTACCTGCAAAGAGTTTTTTTAGCCAATGATGTTCTTCGTTGACAACCGTAACCATTCGAGTCTACGGCTCGACTAGTATGTACCCTTAAGCTCCAGAATTTATTAACAAGGGAAAAGACCCTTTCTATTCGTATTACATTAATCGATGGTAGGAAAGGTCCGGCTAATACGGTTAATAAAAGGTCCAGAACTCTATCTATGGAGGAGGGTATTCCTCCTCCTGAAGGTCTTTAAACCGGTTAAGCAAGTTTACATCAAACGTCAAAAAAAATTAGATTCACGGCAAATAAAGCTGTTGGTTAACACGCCATACTACCGCCAAACGTAAAGCAAAGTAGATAATGTATTATAGGTAATTCCCTTTTACTTTTAATTAAGACTATATCGACTAAGTAACGAAATTTAAAGAAAGTAAAAATAAAGAGAAGTAAAATAAGCCTCAGGCTATCGGTTAGTATAAAGATACTAATACTGGCACTAGCCCTAAAGCAACGTAATAACTAGCTGACCACGTCTTTTTATACCGCCTTACAGGTGAAGACTTCTATCGCTGACATAATGATAAAAACCCTAACCCTACATATCTTTTTACTATTCGAAACCGTTCGCAAAACATGTCTTTTAGGGAATTATACCGGATACAGGGGCGGTACGGTACTTAATAGGAGGCTATTTTCAATAAATCATGATACAAAGGGATATTAATACTACTACGGAACTTGACCACGCGGATTCTAGTAAAGCTAAAATTAACTTTAGCCTTGGAAAAAAGCTATTTTCATTGGGATTGACAACAGTGAAGACTGTTATCGGCACTATTGTTTTCCACATCTAAAAATCCCCTACCTCATTTCTCCTTTACCTGAAAGATATAAAACTCATTGGCGTTAATATTAATATTTAAACTAACAAACTAATATAAGTTAAACCCGGTAAAAAGTTTTCACTTAACTTTCAATAAGGGTATCTTTTTTTTTATCGTTAAGGGCCAAAATCAATAATATTGAACCTAATAAAGGTAGACCTTCGTTAAATATATTGTAGGTTTAATTACCCGGAAACTAATAAACTTTACAAAGTCCTAAAGGAAACTAGTTATAAAGATATAGACTTACCAACACTAAAAGCAGTTAAACGGCTTTACTATCACTACTAAACATACTTTCAAACCCCCTTTAAGTTTAAGTTTACATTAAAGTAAGATTAAAACATTAATTCGAAAGTTTTTGTAAACGTGTTTTACTTAAACGGTGAGCTAATATTATACTTAACAAACTCCGTCACAGCTTTTTATGACGCCAAATTTCTTAAAACCAATATAGTAAAAGAAATATAGGAGGTACTATGTAATTGGTAAATTAACAAGTACTTTAGTTTTCTAAACGTATTAGTTTACGATACAGGCCGCAATTTCATTACGATAGAATTTAAAATTAATACAAAGTTAATAAGGATTTAGTATAAGCAGTTTTTCGTTAAAGTTTACTAAGGTATTAATAAAGTTAAAAAGGCACACGCCCTTTTACGAAGGGCCTACAATATCTGTATACTCAAAATCGGAAGTTTTACAAGCCAAGAAATACGGCTTTAAATAGAAATAAAAGGTCAACAATATTATTAATCATCACAAAATTATACTACTTTTATTAGTATTTAAGGCCTACCTACGTATAATAGCTAAGTCGTTACCTTCGTCAACTACCCAGAAACGTGTTATAGCATACAGTAAAATCTTGAAAAAAACTAAAAAAAACATCAGCACGCCGCTAGTTTAATAATATCTTTAATACCAAATACGAACCTTTAATAACATACGTATTATTACTCTCCCTTTAGAATAAAGTCCTTATGTAACGCGAGCCAGGCAAATAGGATAGGTTGTATAAGATCTTAAGTATTACCAACTTGAACTTAATGGTTGAAACTGCTAATAACCCCGTAACTTTCCGAATTATACAGGTTAAGTCGCACCAAAAACCCTTCGCGCCCCTTAAATTTAATAAAAATTATAACGTCGATAACCTTCGAACTAAGCGAATTAGCTAATATAACCCTTTAGGGTCGTTTATTAATAAACTAATGAAATCCGGACGGCGTAAACAATTACCTAAAAAGAGGATATATATTAAATAAGAGGACCACGATAGGTACTATAGGTCCCAAACAGTATATATCATGGCGTAAATATTTTAGAAGAAGTTTAACTGAAAATTTACCTTTAAGTTACGTATCGAAGGCATTATTAACATATTAGGCAAACCCTTTAAAAAAAAAGTAACCAAATGAAAATTAACGTCCTCTTATTATGGGAGGTTATATAATTTGTACTGTTTACGTAATTTAAAGGTTAAGACATCATTATCTTCAAGTAGAGAATAATTCACGAAGTTAAAGGTAAAATCACAGACAGGCCGCACGAAAAATCACGACTAATCGTTTAAAGATACGGTAATAAAGGTAAGGATTAAATCCTTACTTAATCGCCCATGATTCAGAAAATTAGTTAACGTTTAATCGTCGCTATTACTTCCAGTTTAACTATTGGTATAAAAGGTTAGTTTATAATTAATAGCTGGGACATCTAGTAAACGTATACTCAATCTATCACCATTTTTTAGCAGATTAAATTATTGGATTTGTTAAAGAAAAAGTAAGAGATAAATTTCTGGCCGGTACGGTAATACGTTATATCAAACCTTTATACGAATTAGATGAGGCAAACGTTTACTAATTTCTGAAGTACCAGATGCACTTTAAAAATAAGTTTAATATAAAAACCTTAACTTTTAACTTGTGCCTATTAATTATAAAAGGTAAAAACTTTAGCATTATAGTCACATAAACGGACAATACCTTTTTCCTCGGCAATATTAAGTTTGTAACAACGAAATAGCATGTTATCAAAAAATAAGTCCTTTAAAAGTATAAGCTGATCGAAAGGTTAACCGAAAGCATACAGTTTAACTTTAATAAATCATTACTTCGTATCCATAGTATTAAGACTAAAAACGTCACTTATATTGGCCTAAGTTAAAAGGAGTAAGCTATAAGCCTCACGATTATCAAAAAAACCAACGAGGTAAGAATATAAAAATATTTAAAATAGAGGACCCATACGAGTTATATTATTCAATTGAATTAACTGAAAGTATCATACGATCTTTATATTACGATATAAGTATAAAACTTATAAAACGAAAACTTTAATAAATTGAATCAGCGGATTTAATGAATAATAAACTATTTGGAAAAAGGAATTTATATGGTTTTTATAGATTTAACAAAGGCGAAGCTAATAATTTTTAAGAACAGGTAATTTGCTGATGATAGTAACTTTATATTGCAAATCGACTTCCTAAAAATACTCGTTCAAGATAATAAGTTTAAAGGGCAGTTTATAATTACAAGAAACTTTATATACTGGATATATATTAAATATAAACACGTAACCCGAAGTGTGTTAACCTCTAAAGTTTACGATATAATAGCTGGATTTAATATCGATATAGTAATTAATGGTATATTAAGGATTATTACCAAACAGCTGGGATTTCCACCGATATCTGTAGTAATATGTATCGATTCTCGAAGCCTTTACGAATGTTAGTCAAACTAGATATGACCAATGAAAAACGCCTAAAAACAAACGTAATAGCTTTAAATGAGATATACGAAACTTGGAAGATAGATAGGTTCTGGCGAATTAACGGTAAAGATAACTCTGATAATGTCATAACTAAAGCTACCCCTAATAGCGCCCTAAAAAGGTTTATAAATAGCAATACACTAACTATATGAATTAAGGGATACATGAACCGCCCGGCACGTAACGTAAAGAAACAAGGCTGCCCTAGCAAATTGGAAAACCACCAGAGCAGTGGTGGTTATGGCAGTAATTTGAATTACTGGCAAAAGGTACGCAAATGTTGGTGTACCTAATTTACGCAAGTTTATGATAAAGAATCTGTATACGGTATTTGAGGAATAGAGGTCTCGGAAAGCTAAAGCCGAAGATCCGTAATTAAGGTCAATTTCAGTACATATTGATTGGAATTAATAGGGGTTTGGCTTGTAGATTAAGAAGGGATTTCAGAGGTTGCCACCAATTGATGACAGGCTACGTTGGCGTTTAAGCAAAAAAACAAAAAGCTGTCAGTGTTGGAATAGCAGTCAAATACAGTACAATCAATTCAAATTTACTTACAGTAGAGTTAATTGTACGTACTGCAAATTGACTGTAGTTTATGGGGCTGTACTACAAATATAGTGTAGTAGGTACTCACTTCCAAGTAGGGCATAGACCAAAGAGTTTGGTTATACAAATTAGTGTGCAAACTGACTAGCGGTCTGCCAAACTTAGAACTAATAAATCAATCAACAATATCAACGCAACACCTGTTACTTCGACCATAGTGATTCTAATGAACTACGTTGTAACGATAAAAGCCTACCAATAGGTTTTAATTTATTATGCGGTATAAGAAAATGTAGTTGGCTCATTATTACGTTGTTTTAAAACTAGAGTTAGTATTTTCGTATCAGTTGATAGTTATAAGTTTCTTTTCATTATTTTATACATCTATATTTTTAAAGTTTGTAACGGGTTTGATGTATTGCCACTCGAAAGTAAAATAATATGAAATCTAATATATTCGCTTATTTATATTATTATTTGGTATTAATATTAAGTATTGATTGATTACCTCGTCTTTTTGCAAATTCATCACTTCTCAAAGTTTTGAGGAAATGTATGTGACTGACTTAAAATTCAAAAAAAAAAAAAAAAATATCCTTGTTTTTATGTATATTGCCATTAAAAATTATAGGTTAAAGTTTTTTTTATCAACTGTATTACTTAAGTTTACCATATTTGCGGTTGATATAGTGGGTATATACAAGGTTTTTATTGTTGTCGTTAAAGTCGTAAATTTGGGAGTATATACTAGTTGAGTTCAGTACCCGTATTGTTATAGTTGCAAACAAGGATCATAATTAACCGAAAAATCTTTTATAGGTAGTGTTACGGAACTTGAAGGCTTACTTAACCTTTTTATAGCTTGTGATAGTTTAGTATACTTGTAGACTTAATGTGGTTGCGCAAGACTTTTTAGTTACTGTTACTTATTAATTAAATATTAACTTGTAAAGTATCTAATTGAGGAGGTCTAGATTGCGTTCCGACTCTTTCTTATACTTTGACATGTAGGAGCGTTTGAAAATATTTGAGTTATTATGGTATTGAACGAGGATGATATTATATTCGAAATAAACTTTAAATTTATCGTAGATTCTATGGAGCGACAAGTAATTTGTTAAGTATCGAAGGAAGTAGTCCTTAGTTTAGCCGATGAGAATATTATGAAATAACTAGTGATTTAATGGTAAGACTTGAAGAACCATCGTAATTTAACGTCGAGGAAGTTGTACGGCTTATCATTATGTTCTTCTTTATACCCTCAAATCTTACGAAAGTTTTGATCGTAGCATAATTCGTATTTACTATAGGAACATCGGAGGAAGAGGAGTAATATACTGGTTATACAAACACTTTATTTTTTCGACGGGTGATTTTAGGGATGGTATTGGTGGGTAAGATAGTTACCTCTAGCAGATTCTAGGTAGAAAAAGCCAGTAATTGTGTCTATAATAGGTTCGTACGTGAAGCGATTACTTTCCTGATATTGAGTTCGATATTATTAGCGAACATATTGTAATTATACGTGCTGAGGACTTTAACAGTTTCATTAAGCTTGGTAACGGTCTTATTGGTGTTAAGGGAATTTTCAATGGGGTTTTGGTTTAGTTAATTAATATATTCAAGGGCGGTAATAAGCTTAAAAAATTGTTATTCTTATACTAATTATTTTACTGGTATCAGTAATATTAGTGCGTTGGAGATTGTAAATAGAAGGGTTGAAAGAATTTATTCAAGCTTAAATAGTTACTAACGAACACTTATAAGGGCATTAAATGATATTGTAATGAATACTATCTTTTCCCTTATCTTAACGTATTTACCAAAAGTTTTTATCTGAGGTGTATTCGTGGGATATATTTACTAAATTGCTTTCTTTCTTTTTCCTTGCCGGGATATCAATCCTTCGATGATAAAGTTCAGTTTTAAGACTTGTTTTGACTTACCTATCTATCGCTTTTTATTTATTTAGTATTTAATCCTTAAACCATTCGTACAAGTTATTGAAAGCAACAGGTTCTTAATTAGTTTCGGTAGAGTTTAAGTCGAAAAATAACGTGGCTCATGTAATGAGTTTAGTGTTAGGAGATGTAGGTTTCGATAACATTTATTTGTTTTAAGTTGTTATTAAATTGCTTGACGAACGTAATTGCTAAGCCTTTGATTTTAAATTTTTTAGCGGAGTTGGTACGACATGGATCTTATAGTTTACCGTAATACATTGACTAGTTGGAATAAATATTGAAATAATATAGCGCAGTGTTGTAGGGAGAAAGATTAATGTTTGAAGGTAGTTCGTTTATTGTAGGTTATATATTATAGATTGTTTGTTATTAAAGTTATTGGTTGGAATTAAAGGGTTTATTTAAATTAGCCTTTTTTAATTTGCAATTTGTAGTTGCAGTACCCTTAATACTAGTAAACACTTAGCCATTTGCTAAATTTGGTGATTTGGAGAACTTGAGACTTCTAGTGGTAAATTTTAACGATTTTCTTAAAACTATCGTTTGATGAAAATTTATTGATATTTTCGATAATAGTGATACTATCGCCACTTATAGAACGCCGTGAATAATTGCACAGCTTATAAAGGCATTTCGCAAGAATCTTTCCTTTATCTTGCCCAATCAAAGCTTAATAACTAGAAAGTATCTTTTCCTTCTGTCTAGCTTATGTTTGCGTAATATAATAAGTACTAATCATTGTTGGTAGACCTTTATCTTTATAATGCCGTAGATTCGAATCTCCGGTTGAAGTAAATAATATATTGCATTTAAAGTAGTAATAATTTACTTCTTTGTTTATCAAACTGCTAGCCGGTCCGTACACTGATTTTCATAGCCAATTGCTTTTCACATACCCTGGTCCTATATGGGAACCTATTGTACTTAACTTGCATTCAGTATAGTTGACAGTACTGTAATTGACTACTGTTCCAACACCCTACGTATTAATCATGCCTTAAACACGAAACTTAAAAGCCAATTCGCTATTGAAGTTTTATTTTTGTAGTATACTAGCCATCATGTATATTTTCTTCGGTTTATAATTTCACGTCATGATGAATTTCAATATATTTCCTCCTCTTTAAGAGTCACCTATGTCATCATACTTTAATGAAATTATTGAAAATCAGCTTGCTAAAGTTTTATTGACTGATTGGTTTCATTTGAAAATATCCGTTAAAATTAAAGGATTTTTAAATAATTTAATACACATAATACGAGAAAAAATAAACTTATCAATGGTTATTACCACTGCGTTTGAATTTACTATAATTAATATCTTATAAGGTTCATCCTATCTACCTAAGTTTATCTACATAAAAATTTCACTTTGAAAAAGCAAAAACAATACTTTTATTATCATTGATTCGTTTTCAATATTAAATGCGGTATTAATCTAACAATGTATGGATTCTTTTCTCAATTCATTCAAGGCTTTACTATACACCACAAATTTTTTCTGGGATTTTGTTAATAGAAGCAATTTAATTGTCATACATAAGTACAGGCAAATACCAAAAAACAACTTCAAACCATTAAAACCAATAGTATCATTCAAGCTCCTCGTTATCATCCACGATTTTCCCTCTGAGTTTATTAAAATACTAATCTTTGAGAGAAAAAAATGTTAAACTTTGCACTAAAATACTTAAATCCTTTTAATTCAAACTACACCTTAGTCTGATTTAATAAGAACTGATTTACACTAAATCACCATCGTCTCAACATAAATTCAAAATATCATCACGACAGAGTTAATACTTATATCGTAAACTAATACGTTCAAAGTTTTTAGATACGTGTCAATCCACGACTTACCCAACGTTTTCAATATATTCATCGCCATCATAATCTTGAAAACCTTAACGTCTTAAAATGCCGTTACAGAGTTAGAGCTATGAAGTACTGGTTTCTTTTTGTAAGGAAAACACGCTAACTAAAAATTCAAAATTGAAGTTCAAATATTATTTCAACGTAACATTAAACCATAAAAGTGTTTCGAAATATATTTCGTAGTCATAAAGAAAACTATAAATCTCCTTTAGTACCAAAAAATGCACATTTTGATAACTAATTACATTAAGGATTGTTTATTAAGAGTTAATACAATATTTGGTATAATCGACAAAATTACGCGCTAGTTAAGTTTAATATCGTTGATTTAGGCTTTCATAAAACATTATCATATATATTATCATTTCAAATTGTAAAGAAACTATTAGACGTTATCTTTGGCTATTTAGTTGATCCAAATATCGAAGTTAACGCCTCAATTATTTATATACTTTAGGTAGAAAAAGAGGGTAGAGGATTATAAGATATTTAAAACAATAAGTCCAACGATTATAATTTCAATTGGTGATTCAAATTAAAAAAAAATCTCCTTTCTAAAGCCAAATCTAAATTTTGCTTTACTAGTATCCACGTAATCAAGTTTCGTATTAATATTAATATCTCTTCGAAACATAAAGTACTACAAATAACCGACTTTTAAAATCGCTTTGACCTAATATCCAAAATAGTGCCTTTAAAAATCATTTTTTATAACTATCTCAAAACGGTGAATCGATACATAGGTCGAAGATCGTTATAGTTATATTAATATTAAAATTCTTTACTTCTCAAATAGTATAAAAAGATGTAGTCGACTAATCATTACGATTTTTTAGAATTATAACTAATATATTCATAACAGACAATAGCTTTATGAGTTTTTCTCTTATCCCTTTTCTCCGTATCTTTAAAATTTATGACGCGTTTAATGTATTTCCAGTTAAACAATAAGTGGTATTAAATGCGTTACATCACCTTCTCTTATCTAAATTTAATCGCAGTATATGATATTGATAATGAACTTGTTTACTACAAGTTTAATATCTTTCAATGTTAATTTGATAAAGAAACTTTCGGATTTAACTTAAAATGCAAATGAAGTATGGTTCCTGTATATATTAGTTTAGCTTTTGAATTCAATGTTTTTTTCTAATATAACTACCTGAGCCTCTTTTACTTACAATCGATTTAATCGGTAAACTTAGTATTTTTATCATCTTAATAAAAATTATAAGCTAAGGGATACGTACCGGCTAAGTTCAATATCTGTATTATCATGAACAAGAGTTAAAAACGTAGTTAACCAAAAAAAGCCTTTATAAGTAACATCAAGACACTATAAGACGTATTTAAATTTTGTATCTACCGTAATATCCTAACTGATTTACTAGCGCAATATTTCTTCTCCAATTTTCATATTGTCCATTATTTGTTAGCGAAACATAAGTTTATTAAAGATTTGATTAATGAGGTCCATCTTGAGTTTCGACTTTATTTTAGGTCCAACATATACGACCACTTGATAATATTCCAGTTTACATAGTATTAGGCGTATTTTATATCCATCGTATTCTAAGTGAACTTTGAAACCATCGTAAATTTCCTGAAATGACAAGAAATTCGTTAGGCAACACAGATAACAATCCTCAGCTTAACAGGTAAAGATATTGGAAACAAAGAGTGAAAACCTAGTAACTTCATCCTTATTTAATGTTAAATATTGAAAACCGGTCGTAATTTGATATCCAAAAGATTGTACGGTTTATTGTTATACTTTTCATTACTATCCCAAATTTTTACGAAAGTTGTAATCACGATAAAATCCGTATTCACTATAGTAACATCGAGAAGGAAAAAAGTGCTATACTAGTTGTGCAAACCCTTGAAATCTCTTGATTAGTGGTGCTGATATTAATATTCGTATATAAGATATTTAACTTGAGTAAATTTTACAAGTATAAAGCTAATAGTTGTAAAAACTATAGGTTTACGCCTTAGACCGCTCCTATCCCATTGTTAAATCCGGTATTAATAGTGAACCTCCTGGAATTCCACATGTTAGGGGTGTTAACAAGGGTTTTATGAGTGTTAAAAAATTATTAAAGATTCTGGTAAACTTGATAATAATTTTCCTAGTGTTAAAGAGCTATTTAGTGGAGTTATTACTCAATCTACTGGAGAATTGAAGGGTTTACCACATTTAAGTTAATTTAGTTTTGGTTGTTACTTATAGAAATAACGCGTTAATATGTTTACATACATGGATTAAGAAAAATCATTTGTGTTTAATCATAATTAAGACTTTGTAAACGTATGAATAGGTGTTAAATGCTGTTTATAACGATACATATATGTTTGTTTTTGCGTATCTATTAAATATTTCATTCGTAGCGTATTGATAATTCACGTTTGTCAAATTGCCTTCCTTTCCTTATTTTCCCAATAGTGAAATCCTTCGTTTACGTAGGTCGGCTTTCGATTTCAATTTAACCGATTTCTCTACTTTTTCACCAACTTATCTTTTATCCAATCGTTAAAAAAGTGAGAAAGTCGCAAAAGATTATAATACTATGATTTTATACGTTTTAGTCTACTTCAAAGATAAAATAACCGATATAATTAGTCAGATACTCCGTAATGAAGGTTTCGTCAACCTTTCTAAACCATAGGTTGTTATTAAAATACTTGGAGAATGTAATTTCGAGGGTTTTAATTATTTCATATTTAATGGAGTCGGTAACAACATCGATCTTAGCGTTTTTAGTAGCCATTTTAACGGTTACATACTAAATCAACAATCCTATGGTAAGGAGAGAAAATGATATAAAGCGGGAGATTATAAGTTTTTTATTTGCCGCTCAACTCTTTATTTGTTTTTCAAGGTAATTAAAAAATTAATGGTTGAAGATTTACGATTTATAATAGTAGTATCAATAGCGATTTATCCGTTTACCAACTTTCAAGGTCTTAATAAGTTAATAATCGTTTCTTGGTGGTTTTCAAACTTTCAACGGTTAATCTCAGTATTGAAGTATCAAAATTAATCTAATAAAAATTTCTTAATGGTCTACCAATAGGGTGGTCGTTTTCGAATACGTATCAAAAGTAGTACACTTAAAACATCTCCATTTTACTACCAATAAACAGCAACGAAATAACCGAAGCACTTTACAGAAATCTTTCTTTTCCCATACTTAATTGCAATACGTAACCAGAAAGTTACTTCTTCTACCTAACTTATCTATACCTAACCTAATAAATATTGATTAGTACTAGTAAAAATTTGTTATTACAATGTAATGGATTTAATTCATAGTAGAAGTAATTAATGTATTGCATTAAGAGTAGTGATTTGCTATTTCTAAGTTTGGAAAACCGCTAGCCGGTCTATACACTAATCTATATGGGCAACTGATTGATACGTACCTTAGATTGAATTTGGCACTACCTACAATTGATTTATAGTTATTACAGTCAACTTATAATCATTATAGTCAACTTGCAGTCAATACACTTAAGTTAAAGTCAGTATGTTTGATTTAACTATAATAAAATTAACTGCTTTTCCAACAATTTTATTATTTTTATAGTCATATCAAAGTATTTGAAAAGAAATAAAATGTATAAATTACAAATACAAGTCTTTTTATAGCAAAGAAATTGTTATTATAAGCCATAGTAACATGTAATTCGCTATATATGATTTTTATATAAATAATGTTAGGGACCTCTATGATTTTCAGGTTAATATTACTAATTTATATAAAGAGTTTACTATTTACGTAGATAATACATAAATTATATAAAGCCTATAAGACAGTATAATAATCTCATTTTAATAAATGCGTAACCGGTTCCATATGTTAACCGACTCCTAAAATGAATTTATGTTTATATAATGAAACTTCAGATATATGAGGATTGTTGGAAACAAGTTTACAGACAAACTAATTAATAAAGACACTCTCAATAAAGCGCAATTAGACATAGAAAGCTAGTCCTTTAGGTACGGCATAAAATCATAGTTCAAAATCAAAATAAAGTCCGATATAATAAAAGAGTATTTTGAAAAACTAGATGAAATCTTTTCGTGTTACCAACGTTAAAATTTTATATATTTGATACAGCTTACGTCGGAATTCGAATTCACCAGATTTAGAGATAAAAGTTATTTTGACACCCCGCTGTTGTTATTATAACCATTCCTTCACTGGTTATGCATTAAATAACACAAATAAGACTACATCGTGGCGTATTACCCCCGTTTGAAATATACCAACGTTAACAAATACTACAATCGGTTATATTATAAGAGGAAAGAAGAACTATTAAAATTTACCAGGTTTCCCATCTCTTTAAAAATTAAAGATTATAATCAAGGCCCCTTAAGTGGAGATTAAATTATCTTAAATACGAAATCTACTTTAAAAAAATCATTTTCGAATTCTAATAATTTTTGAAACTTGCCTGAATAATTTATCAATTTTTCCCCATTGAAATAATGGATTTTAGTAAACAGATAAAGAGATGGGATAAAGTAAAACCTAATACTGGTTATGGTGAATTTAACCATATAAATTAAATAAACACACGTAAAAATGCGGTATAATATCGAGTTTACTTCTGCTGGTAACATTTTCTTTTTTATAAACCTATTAAAATCGATAATAACGTTGGGATACATTTTTATAGTATCACCAATAAGTAAACATTCAATGTGATCTTTTACAACAAAGGAGCTCGAATTAGCTACCTCCTCTACTTCCTTCTTTTCTTTCTATCTACTACTCCTTTCACTATCTTCTTCTTCTTCCACTTCAACCGGCTCAGTTTAGCCGTTTGAAAAAGTATTTTGTCGGTAACATCTTTACCTATTCACGTGAAAGTAAACGAGTAGAAGAGTAATCATAAGATTAGTATATTTTTAGTAAAAGATAGATAGATCCAAGAAAAAGCATCCAGAGAGTGCACGTCTTAGGTCAGAGCTTATAAGCTTTCACCTAGATCGTACTACGTTGGAATACTCCTTCTAGACTGCACCGCGTATGATGCACTCTGAAAGTGCAATCAGCAGCATTATACGTTATTGTGTACGCTGCAGGAGTGCACCTTGTATCGTAATGCACTGCCACCTAAATATACTAACTATAGTAACATATAATAATATCTATACAGGCAATCTTTTCTTCTTTCATTGTGTGGCCCATATTCGTAATCCAATAATGACAATAGTATATAACATCGGTCGCGTAATCCAGTAATAACAGCAGTGTATAATATCAATCTCGTAATCTAATAATGATAGTAGTGTATAATACGGTACAGGAAAAACTTCTTTCTTTCTTTCGCAAATTAAAAGTTGTAGCGACCTAGGTCATATGATCTCCCTATTGGCGTTACTAAATAAAGTGATAGTAGTAACCTTTGCTTTGAATACATAATCCAAAGTGCTCAGAGTAGGTAAGAACGCTTTCAATATGCTTTCCGGAACACCTTATTTTCGTAGGGGCCATAATTGCAAGAGTAATATAGGGGCGTTTCAGATGTTATTTTCGAAGCGCGGTGTAATTATGGTTTTCGGAGCTCGGTGTAATTATAGCGTTGCTAACGTTTTTCTTTTATCTGTTTACACCATTAAAAGAAAAGTAACTTATAAACTGTTTACACTATTTACAAACAGTTGTTTTCGGACAGGTCCTAATAAAAGGTTCCGAAATTTGGTGGTTTTGGCGTGCGTGGTTTGAAATCGAATGGGTCCTAACAAAAGGTTCCGAAACTTGGTAATTTTGGCTTGCGTAGCTTGGTGCGTAATAAGACGCTCTCCAAGAAGTACCTGGGTACGTTAGAGCACCAAACAAGGGTTAATGATGGCGTAACGAAGCTTTTAATAGATAGAATGCCAAACAAGAGTTGATGATATCGTACTAAAGTTATCCTTTTTAAAGTTACTTAGCTTTTACAGCCTTTTTATACATCCTGTGTAATTCTTATAAAACCTTAGTGTTAGAATACAAACAGTTAAAGTTAAAACCACTATAACATCCCGCTATAGGTATTCAACTTATATTTGTCTTTTTTTTTTAAGCTATCTGTAGTCGATCAAGTTGGCTATTAATCAGTAAGAGAAGGTCTAATACGTACCCGTAAAGGCAACGGTAGAAGAAGAAAAGTATTGTTGTAGTAACAGATAGATAGATCAAAGAAGAAGCATCTAAAGAGTGCTCGCCTTGGGTGAAAACTTATAAGCTCTCACTCAGAGTATACTACTTTGGAATACCCCTTCTAGACCGCGCCACACATGATGCACTCTGAAAGTGCAATCTGCAGAGTGACACGTTATTGTGCACGCTCTAGGAGTGCACCTTGCAGCATAATGCACTGCCACTTAAATATACTAACTATAGTGGCATATAATAATATCCATATATTTGCTTCGGTAGCAGCTATTTCCGTTTAAATATGGTAACGTTGTGTTATTAAATAACCTATTAATATATAAACGCTTATTCCGGCTTTATACGCAGCTAAAAGGGTTAAAACAACAGAATTAGAATCTATATAACTACCCCCTTATCAGGAATTATATTATGTTAATTATGGGGTACTAACAAAACGAAACGCTAATTTATTCATATAACAGACAAATTAAACTTCGGAAAACTTCTAGGTACTATTGCTAACGTTGTCTAGTAGAAACCGAATATAAATTATATATAGGTACTCCTGCAAGCAAGCGATGTACGGGCCTTCCACCCTCTTTTTGACTTTAGCTTTAATTTTAACAGTGATTCAAAAAGCAACAAGAAAGTATAGAGTGTGTTCGTAACCTACTTTTTATATTAACTTTTCATTGTAACATAATATAAAAGATAACGATAAATGGCGCGTAGCTAATATAATGGTGGTTTTAATCTTAAAAGAGGTTGTTTTCTTTGATAGAGCTATTATAGCATTAATTAGTTTGAAGTTCCACATAAATATTACTGCTTATAAAACTATATTTAGTACGATTTTACAGCTAATATTGAAGTGACAAAATTTGTAGAATTGTATATACAGGCTTATTTTTTAACTGAATTTTGAAATACGACGCGAAAGATTGTATTATAAAATAATAAATAAAACTAATACATATATGTTAAATGTTTTTAATATATAGGTTTTAATAATTTCGTTAATGAAGATTTCATTAGAAAGTTTAGACGAATTATTATAATGGCTTTTATATAATTTGTACGTGTTTTTTTAATACAGATAACCATGGATAATCTTAAGGGTCGCCTAATAATAGTGGTAACACTGTATGCATAAGTTGAAAAACTTTAAGTGAACTATACAACTTATTTAGAAACCTTTTTTATACGGTTTGAGCTATTAACAAAAAATACGTACACGTAAATACCCTAATTACGCATTTGATAATAAAGGGGTAGCTAGGTATACCCGAAATAAAAGCTTATTTTTACTGTTAATTATAAGCCCTATTTAATAGTATAAATGTTTAGTTTAAACTCCTTTTTAAGGAACTAAAAGGATTTCCCCCAATGTAAGTAAATGTTGGGTTACAACAAAATCGGTTATAGGTGTAGCCCGACTATAGGTTTATACCTTGAGGTTTAAAATTTGGAAAATGGCTAAAAACGCGGTCTTTACTCATATAAAGGGGTTTTGCCCTAATTTCAGGAAGGCCTGGTTTCAATCGTCCATGCTAGTGTCTACACAATACAAGCAGCAGTACCCACCGCGGTGACTAGTGTAGTAAAAAGAAAATGGACAGATTATACCCATACTTCTCCCCGGAAACAGACTGTTCTCATGGGCCAAAGCATGCAAGCAACTTGTGATTTGCTCAGACACGAAAGGTGGTATATGTGCGTGTGTTAGACCTTGCCCTTTGACCTTTCGGAAGGTGCAAGGAACTGCCCCTTTTCAGAAACACTGGACCCTGGAGACTTCCGCGTTGCCCCCCTTCAATATTACTCAGCCAAACGCTCTCTCCCTCTCTCCCCTCATGCCACCTACACACCAACCGCTTCGTCTGCAAAAACAAAAAACGTCTCCAAGTCCCTCTTTTTTTTTCCCGTTGTTGCCGTCCGCTCTTTTTTTCTTGTACTTTTTCTTTGCCATTGCTGTAGCAATCACTTCTCCGTTACCAAGCCCCATGGTCTTGACGCGTTGTACGCGACGCTGACTCAGACGCCATCCACAACCTTCACGGGCCTTTTCAAAATGATTGGTATGTCAAGTGAAATTCATTTACGCTGGTCTCGGGCCCATTGCGGCTGCATTTCTTCACACTAACACTTTTCGGTTCCCAGGCTTGACTTCCAGTTCCCAGCCGGCCAATGACGGGTTCAGCAACGGTCACGCCAATGGTTTGAACGACGGTGGTGGTTTTCAATTCAGTCCTCTACCCGCCAATTATGAATTCACCAATGGTCACACCAACGGTTCGAGTGGTGGTTTTTTTAACGGTGCCAATGGCAATCATGTTCTGGCCAACCGCCAGGCGCTCCTTGAGCGTGCCAGCTCTGTGATGGAGGACGTTGTAAGCGAGGTTCAGACTGCGCCCATCTTCTCCGAGACCATTCGGTCTGCTTCGGAGAACGGCGGCGGCACCCTGTTCTCCCAGTATGGCCTCTTGGCCGGAGACGCCCATCTTCCCGACAGATCCGAGGAGATGTTCTACTACAACGTCGCCGCCCCCTCCAGCACCTTCATCTGTGGAAGCCAGGGCTCGGGAAAGAGCCACACCCTCTCCTGCATGCTCGAAAACTGCCTCTTCCCGTCTGTGGCCAATGAGCTGCCACGCCCGCTGACCGGCGTCGTCTTCCACTACGACACTTTCACCTCCGACAAGATGGCCACCCCTTGCGAGGTCGCTCACCTGGCCTCCAACAGCTACATCAAAGTTCGCGTCCTGTGCGCGCCCACCAACATCGGAACCATGACGAGAGCGTACGCGGGAATGAACATCACCGTCGAGCCACTGCGCATACGCGAGCAGGATCTGGACACCACTCGAATGATGAGCCTCATGTCAGTCAAAGGCGGCACTTCGCAGCCTCTTTACGTGGCAGTGGTCACGCGCATCCTCAAGCAGCTTCGCATCAAGCAGCAGCAGACTACGGGCGCCCGGTTCAACTATCGAGCCTTCCGCCAGACGCTCGACCGGGAGGATCTGACCGAACACCAGCGCGTTCCCCTCGACCAGCGTCTCGACAACCTCGAGTCCTTCATGGCAATGAATAGGCAGCCTGGAAACGACTGGAGCCCCCGCGCCGGCCAGCTCACCATCGTCGACCTCTCCTGCCCCTGTGTCACTCCCGAGGGTGCCTGCCAGTTGTTCAACATCTGTCTGTCCCTGTTTCTCGAGCAGAAGAAGGACGTCGGCCGCGTCGTTGCTCTGGATGAGGCCCACAAGTACATGAACGAGAGCGGCGAGTCGTCAGCCCTGACCGACAACCTGCTTGCCACCATCCGTCTCCAGCGGCATTTGGCTGCGCGGATCATCATCTCCACGCAGGAGCCGACGATCTCGCCCAAGCTGCTGGACCTGTGCTCCGTCACCATCGTCCACAGGTTCACCTCTCCCGAGTGGCTGCGCGCCCTGCAGAAGCACCTGGCGGGCTTGTGCGAGGTCTCGGGAACCGTGCAAGCTACTAACGACAGCGGGCTGGGCGTCAGCGACGCAAGCAGTCCCTTCGCCCAAATCATACAGCTGCGGGTCGGCGAGGCCCTCTTGTTTGCGCCCAGCGCCATTCTGCGTCCCGATGGAGGCGCTCAGGTCGTCAAGCTGAGCGATGGAGTGCTGAAGATCCGGATACGCAAGCGCGTCACCAGCGATGGAGGCAGGAGCATCATGGCTGCCTGAGCCTGCTCCAGATAAGAGGTCGGACTTTGAGTGAAGGGTTATGTGGAACAAGTCTTGTGTCCCGTTGTTCATAGCTTTCTGTCTGGTAGTGGTTCTGCCGTGCGGTGGTTTGTTTTCGGGGCATGGACGGCGACAGGGGTCATGCGGAATTTGCAAGAAGAGCCTTCCTTTGCAATGGCGTCACATGGAGCATGATTGTATGACGGAAATGAAACACAAGGCGATACTGTGAACTAGCGTTCGAGATGTCAACTTGCTCTACCATAAAGTCATGAAATGAATGGAGGGTCAATGGTCGGCCGCAACGACTAGCATCGATATGCCCAAGTCGCCTTCCTGACTTCAAGCAGAAGACTGGTCGTGAAGGCCATCTCGCGGTCGTGAAACAAGGCCTTGGTTTCTTGGCAATGTTCATCTCGAAATTCGTAGACATGTGTCCGAGACTTGAATACGTCGAAAGGGTTGGCGCCATTCCTGGGGCAAGTCTGTTGGACTACTAGATCCGCATCGGACTCCCGCTGTACAGTCCCCGTTGGCTGCTCAGCGCTTGTGAAGGTTCGATTTACAAATCGCCACACTGCCACGACCACAACCCCAACCCTAACCCTAACCGACGGACATCAGGGAACAGGCATCACGGCTTCCATGAACGTTATTTCGCGTGGCAGCATTGCAGCACGCATGTGTGTACGAACCAGACCAGTCTACTGCATATCACCTACCGTTTGCTCCTGTCTTGAACAGAACAGCTACACGTGGCTGCTCGGCTTGTCTTTTCTGCGCTGTTCATTGTACTTTTTTTTTTTTGGACAGGTACTTTCAATATACTTTCCCTTGCGAAAGGCAAACACAACCAAACCGAGAAATCCTCCGGGCACGTATAAATTAACATTCTCCATCTCAATCTCAATCTCAATCTCGATCTCGATCTCCGTCTCAGGCTTGCACCTTGTGATTCTCGCGCCTCACAAGCCACCTCATGTTAGCGACATACAGACCCGACGACCAACAACACCGCCTAATCAGCCCGCCTGCTCACTCCAGCTCATCCATGCCCGTCCGTCGGCGTCCAGGACAAGCCCCGCGTCAACACCGGCTGGCATGGCCGAACTGGCGGCCAAGATCCGGGCCCGGTTCAGGAGACGACACTCGGCCCTCCCGGGCCCCCCGTCGCTTCTCAGCAGGAGGAGCGCCCGGTCCTCGACCGGGAGCCACGGCAGCAGCCTGTTCCGCCCATTTTCCCACGGTCACATCAGCCGCAGCAGCATCTGTGAGACGGACCAGAAGCATGCTGACGACGGAGAGGCCGCGTCGCGTGTAGGCAGCTCACGCGTCTCGGTTTACGGCGAGTCCAAGTACATCATCACCACCAGCAGCACGCACGCACACCCCGAACACGGGCATCAGCCCGAGCGAGGCGAGCAGCCCGCGGCAGCAGATGGGCTGGTGGTAGCACCGCATGAAGCAGGGGACGGGGGCCGGACCGGCGAAGCACAAGAGGCCGCGCATGAGGACGAACAAGCCCAGGCCAGACGACATAATGACGAACCCACCGAGACAAAACGTACTAATTCTTGCCATGCATCTCCAGCTTCAACAGCTTCACAAGCTGCGGTCGCTCCGAGCAACGACGCCGATGTTTCGTGCCAAGGCATGGACTCCTCCAGCACCAATTTATTGACATCAACTGCAGTACCCGCAGCACCTGCTGTAGCTGCACCTGTAGCTGCGCCTGCTTCTGCTTCTCTTCCAGGGCCAACACCGCTGACTGACCCCACTGCCAGTACCGCAGGCACCATCCCGGCACAGGCTGACCCTGATTCGCTTCAGCAGATGAACGCCATGTCCGGCAAGGATCGGCCGCCATCATCACGCAAACTCTCCCATGTTAGCGAGCACCCACCACCAGACAATGACAATGCCGGCAATGAGCCTCTAGCCATTGACTACGTCGCCGCCGTCGACAATCAACTCCAACCTCGGCCTCAGTCTCAGCTTCAGCTTCAGCCTTCACCGGGTGTAGTTACGCTCGCAAAGGCAGCCGACATCGTCGCCGACCCCGGACCTGTCACCGTTGCGCTGCCTGCTGCTGCTGTTGTTGGCGCTGCCACTTCGGTCTCGGGCCCAAAACGCAACGATGCCAACTTGAGGCCGCTGCGCACTGCTCCTCGCACGCCCAGTCTGGCACCGCCCTTGCAATTGAGACCGTTTCACATCCACCTTCCGCCTGCCTCCTTCGGCGGCCCCAGCCCGAAGCTGTCTCCGGGCGCCGGCTACAGCCACACAAGCACCGCGGCACCCACCTCGCCGCTCCGCCATTCCACCTTGCCTCCGCCTGCGCGACCAGCCCCCGCCCGCCAACAGTCTTTGCTTGCGAATCGCCAGTCGACCCTGATCCACACTCTGCTGCGCGGTTGCCAGCCCGAAGACCCCAACGATTCAACGACCGAGCAATTACTCCCCATCAGCGGCAACATGGTAACGCGGAAGATCTGGGTCAAGAGGCCCGGGGCGTCAGCTACGCTGGTCATCATCAATGAGGACGATCTGGTGGACGATGTGCGAGAAATGATTCTACGGAAGTACTCCAACTCCCTTGGACGCCAATACGATGCACCAGACCTCACCCTTCGCATACGGCCGCATGGAAACCAACAGGAACGGATGCTGGGACCCGAGGAGCCCATGTCTAGGACGCTTGATGCTTACTTCCCTAGTGGACAGACTATCGACGATGCTCTCATCATAGAGTTGCCTCTTCGACGAACCCCGCGAGCCTCCCCCCGAGTAGGTCCGCCCCACGCACCACATATACAATACTACGTCGAAGATCCCCAGCCTCCCGAGACCGCTGGCGACTACTTCGGCCCCGGCGCACTCTCTGCCCTCCCTGTCACCGTGACTGCGCCGTCCGCCGGCTCCGGCCACACACACACTATCTCCGTTCTCAGCAGCGGCCAAGTTCCACAGATTGCCTCTCCAGGCGGCCGTCGAGCACGAGACTACAGGGAACGACCGGAGAGGCCGCGTCTAGGGAGGCAACACACCTCGTCACCAACAGTGGTCAGCCATGCCTCCGGCGCTGCCCACCAGAGCGCCATAGCATCAGCGGCCATAGTCCCCCACGGTACGTGCACACCTTTTCACCAATAGGCACAGTTGAAGAACTTATCCTGGAACCTCAGATCCTTCCCAGGCTGTACCCCTCCCACCAGCGATACCGACTCCTCCCCCGGTCGAGTCCGCTAGTGCCGTGCCCCAGCGGGTTGCCACGCCTCCGCCGCGAGTCGCCTCCCCTCGGCCAAAGAAGAGTAAGAAGAAGTCGGACCACCCTATGTTACCGAAAGGCATGCTCAACGGCACTGTCCCGCCCATCAACGTGCTCATCGTCGAGGATAACATAATCAACCTCAAGCTCCTCGAGGCCTTCGTGAAGCGCCTGAAGGTGCGCTGGTCCACCGCCATGAACGGCCGCGACGCCGTCCTTAAATGGCGCGGCGGCAGCTTCCATTTGGTGCTCATGGACATCCAACTGCCAATCATGTCCGGCCTGGATGCGACGCGCGAAATCCGCCGCCTAGAGCGCGTCAACTCGATCGGGGTGTTCAGCTCCGCGGCATCGTCGGCGCCCGAGGAGGTCAAGGGTGAGCCGGACGAGAAGGATAAGCTCGAGAACAAGGACCTGTTCAAATCGCCCGTGATCATCGTGGCGCTCACGGCAAGCTCGCTACAGAGTGATCGACATGAGGCGCTGGCGGCGGGGTGTAACGATTTCTTGACAAAGGTGGGTGCGTCGTCCTCTTCTCTGCATTGCTTACTGGAGTGGTTTGGTCTGTTTTTGTGTAACGTTATGATTTGAGTTGCGCGCGCGCAAAGCGATGCGAGAGAGGGAGAAACATGTTTTGCTGACGCAGCTGTGCTGATGTTTCTTCTAGCCCGTCAACTTTGTCTGGCTCGAGCGGAAAGTCATGGAATGGGGCTGCATGCAGGCCCTGATCGACTTCGACGGCTGGCGCAAGTGGAAGGACTTCTCGTTGCAGCAGGTCGATGACCGGGCGACCAAGGCCGCGGAGCTCAAGGCTAAGAGTAAGAACCGGCCGAGTCTGACGCAGGCTGTTGCTGCGGGGGCGTGATGCAATGCCATGCATGACGACCAAGGAAGAGGCCAAGAGAAGCTGACGTTGTGGTTACGAAAAGGTAAAACGAAACGTTAAGACCAAGACGAAGAAGACCAATCTTTATACGGCGGCGACGCACACCCCGGGCAACAACGGGAAAGAGAGATACCAGATCAGTCCAGATCAAACTGCCTTCTCTTATATACATGTTTAATCAGCCACGGATATTGCTTTCATGCGCATACGGCATACCGAGATGGAGAAGAGCACTGGTGCTGGCGGCATAGATGGGGTCGAGACCCGGCGGTGGGCCCAGAGAAGTGGGGGAGGAGAGAGGAGAGAGATGGACATACTGCACACAGGGCCATGTAATGCATCAGCGAAAGCATACCGTACACGACGGGCATGAGCGGCCGGCCTTGAGCTGGTGATGGTTGATTTGGAAAGCGCATCAACTGTTATTGGCTCCATTCCCGCGGCTCTTGTTGCTCCAGTTGCTGCCGGACCCTGAGTGAGGGAGAGGACGGTCACCGAAAACTTAGCATGCATAGGAACCATCAGTCTGATAACTGCAGGCAGACGGCTGCAGGAAGAGAAAGGGGGAGAGCAAAGAAGATTTTGGTATGAGGAGTGCATTGATGTAAAAGTCCAAGTAAATTTACCTCTCCCAGAAGGAAAAGGTACTTATATACCTAGATTTAACTCGCCGTTTCTCGAGCGTGTAACCGCCGTTCGTACATGAATACACGTAACGCCATGTTACTAAGGGTTAGAATCTCGACGCCCTTTATCCTTGTTAAATAACTCGAATATAAATAACGTGTTGGAATATTGACCGGACCAACGCACAGACCAACGCACAGACCAGCTGAATGCACTGCAGCATTGACAATTCAATTGCAGTACAGTCGTTTGCAACCAACGGCTAATTCAGTTGTGACTTACCAAAGTCTGGTCTTGGCCGTCTAGGCCAAAACTAAGCACTTCACTGGCCGTCTGACAAGTACGGCCAAGTAAAGGGCAACTGTTTGTGACTTGTACCATTCACTAACTAACTGACTGTTCAGTCACACAAGGGGTGATCTATACAGCTGTCTGGAAGTATAAATATTCGGGCTATTGACTAGTAGTGGCCTAATTTAGTTCTCTTTTAATATTATCGACTTTGGACTCTTCATTTGCACTTGGTACTACTATACCATCTTATTAGTAAGGGAAAATATCAGACTTACTTACGTCACAGATAAAGTACTACCAATATAACAACGTATTATATATTTTAAAAAACTATAACATATAAAATATAAAGAATAAAGAGCAAAGTACAGCATATTTAATAATTTCATGAAACCAATACGTGTGGTAAATATCTAGTTATAGTTTCGTTATCGATTCTAGTAAATAAATTAGAGTATTACAGTTTGAAGTATCAAGTTAAATATATATAAATTTGTTTACATAGAATGAAAATGGAACATTCAAGAGTATAGAAAAAGATTACATGAATATATCAAAGAGTTAATTAGTAAAGGTTAAACATGTGGTAATCCCTCGCCTTAAAAACATATTTCGTTTTGAAAAGTTGTTAAAATCAAGATTTAATTCACCAAAATCTTCTTTTATAAATCTAAATACAGTATTAAATCTTAAAAAAACAAGAAATATTCGAAAAACAATGAAACCATAAACGTTTATAAGTAATAAAACCAATAAATGAAAAAATTAATTGATATACTAATTATATAATATGAATTCCTTTCGTATTTATTATAGGTTTTATTATGATGTACTTATAGTTATAATATAAAGCTTATATATAATAGAAACGGCTTAATTATATAACTATTTTTTTGCTCTTTTTTTACTGAATGTAAGAACATTCTTCAACTTTGCAATAATACATCACGTTTCAATTGGGCTCTTTTCTTTTGTGTGTGATTTTCTTATCATATTAATTTACGTCGTTTAAAAGGTACCTAACTTAGTTAGTTTTATTTCTCTTAAAAAGATTTCTTTGAAGTTTTTCCTACAGATTTCACCTTTAAACCCAAACTTTTTTTTAGTAAAAATCCTATCTCTCTTACATGAAAACTTTCTTATTACCTTGGTCCATCTATCTCCTAACTTTTTGATAACGCTATCTGGAAAAAAATATTTCATTCTCCACAAATATTCAATTAAAACTAAAAAACTAATAGTAGTCTAAATTATAACATCATGTGAAACAAATTGTTACTTCTAAAATAATTCTTATGTTTCTTTTTATTTCTTAGTATTTTAGCAAGTTCGGGGAAGTAATTTCGCTCAAGTTGGCTAAACCGCTTAACATTATTAGCGTTAACCTTTAATTCCTAAATATTGATCATACTTTCAACGGCTAAAAGAGAACCAAATGTAAAATAAAGGACAACTTATGCGTAAAATGAATAAAAAAGATGTACGAGTAGCTTAATAAAAAAGATGTATAAGTGGTTTAATGAAAAAGTTAAAAGTGAATTAAGTTATTAGATAACTACTTCATATTAATTCTTAAAGTATTTTGTAATGGATACAAGTTATACTATACCGTATTAATTCAAATGAATATAATGTGTTTCCAAACGTATATATATATGTTGTGAGAATAGTAGTATTTGCAGTGCAGTAGATCAATTTTCCTTACAGTAAAGTTGACTATACTGACTGCAAGTTGAGTGTATTATTTTGTGCGGGCCTACTATAATTGACTGCAAGTCAAGTGTATTATGGCCCCACTTTACACTAGGGCACAAGCTAAGCAATTGGCCATACAAATTACAGTGCAGACCAGCTAGCGTTCTGCCAAACCTAGAACAAAACATCTACCACTTGACTACGCAATACTACTATTACTTAGACCAATCGAATCGACAACGTTGCAACGTCTTAATCCCTACCAAAAATCATTATTTATATCAGTAGTTAAGTTTAAAAGATTGAAAATGTGTTTATTGGGCTTTTTTCTCAAAGAGTTGTAGGTGTTACATTGATTAGAGTCATTTTAGTTTAAATAACTCATTAATAAGTCACAAGATATTAAAGAGTTTGTAATAATGTATTGACGAATAACATCTAAATTAAATAGACGAGGATGGATAATTATACTCCTTATAAATTTATATTAGTTGCGCTTATGAGTTCTCCTCGAATAATTATCGATATGGTTTAGTTGTGAGTATTAGTAGATTCTCAATCTATATTGTACCGTTTAGGAACTTGTTCCCATTCTTTGACGATTATTTCGTTTACAATTTCCTTGGGGTTAAGACTCGTAATGGTAATATTTCGGATTGGAGGCGGGAGACATTGAAAAAAAAAATAAGGGGGGAGGAAGGGGTTCGAAAAAAACTTATTCATAGAAATTATTATTAAACAAAGAAGTTGAATTAGAGTTGAGAGAAAGGGGAGGAGCTATCTATAGGGGAAAAGAACGGTGTTAATGTTACTTTCGTCATCATTTTATATTCGACAATCGCCGGTCAGAGCGCAAGCGCTAACACCGGGTAAGCTGGAGGTAATTTTGGAGTTTGGTGCCTGCTTTAGTGGTTGCCAAAGGTTTATCCCTGACTATTATCTCGATTTTACGTTACTCCTTCCCATATTTACGCCATATTAACAGTTATAGAGCTAGGCTACACTATACATATTATACTAGCTTTATAGTAGCTTCGTAGTTGAAACTTCCAGTTTTCTTCTCTCTTCATTGAGGATTATAGACAGTATTATATCTCTTTAATAAACAGTCTTAACTGAGTTCCTTCATACAAGACACCCGTTCATAATTTAGCTGCAAGGAGATTTTGATTAAATGCATATGTAAGCGCTTGGTTAGTTTCCAAATTTGGTTTTATTTCTTGAATAAGAACGTTTGGCGATTTTCTATTCATTTTGTGACGATTTGATTCGTTTTTTTTTCTTCTAAAAAAACTCGAATTGTAAATTATTATTTTACATTTAAATTTTATAAGGTGAACCTCTTAGTAAGATAGTATTAAAAAAAATTTTACCTTTAATTTCCTGGGGATAGTTTCATGTACTAGTTTTTAGTTTTATTTTCAGTGTTATGTTCAACTATAATTCAATAATTTTCGTTTGTAATAGTTGAATTATCTTTTTGAAATAACATTGTTTTTGGTAGGCCTTTATCGTTGCAACGTAGTTGATTCAAATTATTGTGGTCGAAGTAACTAGTGTTGCGTTGATATTGTTGATTGGTATATGTAAGTTTTCAGTTTGGTAGACCGCAAGCTGGTCTGCACACTAATTTGTATAGTCAAACGCTTTGGCCTGTACCCTATTTTAAAGTGTATACCTACTGTACTGCACTTGCAGTGCAGTGTATTCAAATCCCACAAACTGCAATCAATTTGCAGTACGTACAATCAACCTTACTGCAAATAAAGTTGACTTGACTGTACTACACTTGACTGTTATTCCAACACTGGCGGCTTTTTGTTTTGTGCCTGGGCACGACAGCATGGCTTGCCATCAATTGGTGGCAACCTCTAAAATCCCTCCTTAATCCACAAGCCAACAACAAACCAGACCCCCGTGAATTTCGATCAATCTGTACTGAAATTAATACTAATTACAGCCCCTTACGGCCCTTTTGCTCCACCTTTTCGAGACCTCTATTCCTCGAATCCCGTACACAGGTCTTTCGCTATAAATTTACGCAAATCAAATACGCCACCACTTGCGTACCTTTTACCAATAGTTCAAACTACTGCCATCGCTACCATTGCTCTTTCTACTCTAGCAGTCTTTCAGTTTGCCAGGGCAACTCTGTTCCTCTACGTTATGTGCCGAGCGATCCACGTATCCCTCAATTTATATAATTAGCATATTACTATCTATAAACCTTTTTAGGGCGAAATTGGGCATAGCCTTGGTTATGGTATTGATAAGGTTATCTTTACCATTAATTTACCGAAACTTATCGATTTCCCGGGCTTCGTATTCCTCCCTTAACGTTATTACGTTTATTATAAAGCGTTTTCCATTGGTCATACCTAATTTCGATAAGTATTCGTAAAGACTTCGGAAATCAATACACATTACCATAAGTATTGGTGGTAATCCTAATTGTTTAGTAATAATCCTTAATGTTCCGTCAGTTACTATGCCGATATTGAAACTTATAATCATATTATAAACTTCTAAAGCTAATATACTCCTGGTTACGCGTTTGTATTTAACAGATATCCAGTATATAAGGTTTCTGATAATCGTAAATTGCTCCTTCGACCTATCCCTATTAACTAGAATTATCAGGAAGCCGATTTGCGATATAAGGTTAGTATTATTGGCAAATAATCTATCCGCGAAAATTATTAACTTCGCCTTCATTAGATATATAGAAAACATATTAATTACTTTTTTATATAATCTATTTACTATTCAATTCGCTTATTTAACTTGTTAAAGTTTTTGTTTTATAGTTTTTATGTTCATATTGTAATAAAAAGGTTGTACAATACCTTTGGTTGGTATAACGTAATAATATAGGCTGTACGTTCCTTTTGCTTTAAGTATTTTTATAATTTTTATTTATCGGTTTTATCGATAATTACCAAGTTCTTAGCGTGCTCCTTTTGGTAAAGGCTAATGTAGGTACTTTTAGCTTTAATATTATAGATACGGATTAACGATTTATTAAAGATAAGTCGTGTACTTTTATCTAATGTTTTAACTAGCTTAGACTTTTAGAGGCCTGACTTCTCGATAGCATGTTGTTTCGCTATTACAAACCTAATATCGTTGAAGAAAATGGTATCGTTAGTTTATATATTTACGATACTAAAGTCTTTGTCTTTTATAATTAATAGATATAGGTCAAAAGTTGAAGTTTTTATATTAAGCTTATTCTTAAAGCGTATTTGGTACGTTAGGAACTAGTAGACGCCTATTTCAGCTAGTTTGTATAAAGGCTTGATATAACATATTACCATACCAGCCAAAAACTTTTCCTTTAGTTTTTTTGGCAATTTTAACAGTATAATCTGTAAAAGATTGGTAACGGATTACATATACGCTTACGTAATGTACAAGCTATTAAGTATAATCTGTCTCTTTTCATTGGTAGTTAAATTTGCGATAATAGCGATAATTAAACGTTGACAGATTTTTTGGATTGTAGGTGATTAAGTAAGGATCCAGTTTTAACCTTTATTACCGTATTTTTATGCGATTAGTAACAACTTTTCGTACGGCGGATCCGTGATTTTGTCTTTTATCTTATAAATTATCTTTAACTTGAAAATAGTTACGTTTTAGCCTTTAAATCACGTTAACGGCATAAATTGTATAACATTTCGTAACAGAAGGCCATTAATATCTATTTAGTTACTTTCCTTAAAGATCTTACTCAGTATATTAATAATGCCTTTGATACGTAGTTTAAGGGCAAGTTTTCTGTTATAATTTTTCTTTTAAAACACCTACGCCGTTTTGTATACCTTGTTAAGCTTGTATTCATTATCATCGCCCTCCTTTTTAGTATGTATTTTCTTTTTTAGTGGTCGTTTACGCCGCCAACTTTCTATTAACCTTTAATAGTTAATTCAAAAGGGTTGTATTGGTTAATTCGCTCGGTTTGGAGGTTATTAACGCTAGGATTTTTATTAAACTTAAGAGGTTTTTGACACGGCTTAACTTATGTAGTTCGGAAAGTTATAGGGTCCTTAATAGTTTTAATCACTACTTTCAAATTGATGGTACTTATAATTTTATGCAGCCTATTCCATTTTTCTGGCTCGTGTTACATGAGGATTTTACTTTAAAAGGGGATTAAAAGTACATTTATTGTTGAAGGTTCATTTTCAGTATTAAGGGTATCCTTGATTTAGCGGTGTGCCGATTCCTTTTTTAGTTCCTTTAGGGCTTTTCCATATTTTATGGCACGTTTTTAGGTATTTGACGAGGGTATCAACTTATTTATTATGCGTAGGTAAACTCCGAATATCAGTAAAGTTAATATAAGTCCGTTAGGGCTAATAGTATCGTTGAGACCTTTTACCATTATTCAAAGCCTTGTCTTTTAACTTGTAAAGCTTTCGATTTCTAGTTAAAAAATATCGTAGGCTTTTCGTAAAAAGTAGTGTACCCTTTCAACCTTATTAATATCTTAATAGGCTTTAATGGGGACCTATTTATATTAAATCCCTATTAACTTTGTATTAGTCCAAAACTTTATTGTAGTAAAGTTGGTGCCAGTATCATGAATTAACACGTTTAATAGGCTAAGGTACGTGTTGATCCATAAAGAATGTAATACCTTTTATATTTCCTTTACTATAATAGTTTGAAGGAACTTAGCATCGTAAAAAACCGTAGAGGAGTTTACAACATGTAATACCAGCTTGCCGTCTAGATAAAATGCGTTTACAAAAACTTTCGAGTTTAAGTTTTGATTTTTTTCTTCAACGTAAACTCAAATTTTAAAGGGATTTAAGAGTGAATTTAGCAGTGATAGCAAATGCATCTAACTACCTTTAGTATTAATAAGTCTATATCTTCATAATTAGTTGCCTTTAAATTTTTTAAAGCTTATTAATTATCGGTTAGTTAAACCTATGATATGGTTAATAAAGTTTTGCCTTCGTTAGATTTAATGCTAATTTATTCAGTATTAAAATATAAAATTAAAGATGTTCTTACTTAAGGTTAAGTAAAAACCTTTCGCTGGCCCTAACTTATATTATTTTTTTAGTTTAAATATTAATATTAACGCTAAGATTTTTTATATCTTTTAGGTAAAAAGGGGGGGGGGTTGGTGATTTTAAGATATGGAAAACAATAGGGTTAATAATAGTCTTAACCGCCGTCGATCTTAATGAAGATAGCTTTTTTCTAAGATCAAAGCTAACTTTTACTTTATTAGCATCCGCGTTGTTATAACCCAAGGACCAACTGCAGGTCATGGAATAGGCCAGTGGTCCGCTGCACTATCAGAAGCCTGATATCCAACACATCAAGCCAGGGATCTCTCTTATGTAAGGACTCAGGGTTAGGGTTGGGACCGCAAGGACCGAAGAGCGGTCTAGTCGATACTACATTGGACCGCAGGAAGCGACCAGCGACTTCAGCAGTCCAGTACTGAAGATAGTATGAAGGCCATAGGATATAAGGACACGGTCATCACCACATAAATAGTATTTCCTTCATAGCTCTTCAGTTGTCAATCTAAGTATTCAGTCTACATATCTGAATAGCCTAACGGCTAATGATCATTCTACAGCACAGACAAACATCTTCTGATATTGCACCTTTGTTACCTCTGCTACCTTACTGCTAACATAAACCCCCTAATACCTTCTATTTACTCACGGGTATTTAGTGTGATCATTACACGCGTGGTTAAGTTTCGTAACGATATTAGTATTTTTTCGTAACGCGATGTATTGCGAATAGCCTCCTATTAAGTATCATGTTGCCTCTATATTAGGAATAATCCCCTAAAAGACTTGTTTTACGTACAGTTTTGCATAGTAAAAAGATGTGTAAGGCTAGAGAATTTATCGTTATGGTGGCGGTAAGGGTCTTCGCTTGTAAGTGTAATGATCACACTAAATACCCGTGAGTATATAGAAGGTGTCAGAGGGTTTATGTTATCAAGAAGGTAGCAGAGGTGCTGAGTGAACAATATCGCAACCGTGCAAGTAATAATCAAAAGCCGTGAGGCTATTCAGAATATACTGAGACTAAATACTTAGATTGACAACTGAAGAGCTATGAAGGAAATGCTATCTATGTGGTGATGACCGTATCCTTATATATCCGTGCCTTCATACCGTTTTCAGTACTGGATCACTTGGATCAGTGCTGATTCCACTGATCCTAATCACATGGTTGGTTTAGTCATTTCCGCTAACAAAGGAAAGGTGTTCCCCGCCTGATGTGTTGGACTTCGAGCTCAGCTGCACACTGGCTTGCTTCCTGACCCGCTATCATGCTTGGGTCGTGACAGTAAGGCGGTATAGGAAGGCGTGGTCGACTAGTTATTGCGTTGCTTCTGAGCCAGTACCGGTGTTATTATTAGTATTTTTGTGCTAGCCGATAACTTTCGATTTGTTTTCTATTTCATTAATTTTACTTCCTTTAAATCGTGTAATAAGTTTTATGTAATCCTATTCAAAATCAAAGAGGAATTTCGTATAATATATTACTTACTTTTTGTTACGCTCAGCAATAGTATGACGTGTTAACTAGTAGTCTTATTTTCCGTAAATCCAACATTTTTTGACGTTTGAGTTGAATTTGCTTAGCCAACTTGAAGACCTTGAAAAAAAGGAATACTTTTTTCCGTGGGTAGAGGTCTAAACTTTTTTTTAACCGTACTAGCTAAACCTTTCGTATCTTCAATTAATATAATACGAATTAAAATGTTTTTTTTCTTCGTTATTGAATTTCAAATCTTAAGGGTATATAATAGTTGAGCCAGAGATTCAAGTAGTTACGGTCGTTAACAAGGAATGTAATTAGCTAAAAAAAAAAACCTTCGTAAGTGGTATTAGGGTATTATAAAGCGTATTCGAACTTTTTATGGCCCGTAACTGCTTGAAGAACCTGCTGACATAGGGTGCCTTCGCCAGATTTTACGTTTTTTATTACTCATTGATAAAGTATTAACTTGTTAAGCATTTAATTTAAAGGATTTATTTTACTTTTCGACTCTTTTTTGTAATCTAATATGTAGGACCAGTTAATAATGTTTTAGTTTATATAATACTAGGTAAGGTTGATATTGTGTTCAAAGTAGTTTTTTATGTTATTGTAGATTTTTCGGAAGGAGGAGTAATTCATTAGATACCGGAGGTAGGAATCCTCGGTTTAGCCGGTAAGTATATTGGAAAATAGCGAGTGAAAACCTAGCAATTTAACTTTTATTTGGCGGCAGATGTTGAAAAATAGTCGTAACTTGATATTAAGGAGATTGTATGGCTTACTGTTATACTTTTTTTTCCCCTAAAATTTAACGAACATTGTTGGAATAGTAATGCATGCAATGCAGTAGGTCAACTTAACATTATGTAAAGTTGACCGTACTGCAATTGTATTGCATTATGTGGAGACTTATAGCATTGAGTGTAAGTCAAGTGCAGTATACTGCACTTCACTCTAGGGCACGGGCTAAGCAATTGGCCATAAAAATTACAATGCAGACCGGCTAGCGGTCTGCCAAACCTAGAACAATATATCCACCATCTGACCACACAATACTATTGTTACTTTGATCAATCGAATCTACAACATTGTAACATCTAAGGCTTACTAATACTGATTAATAATTATTAGGCTAAGTACAAATAAGCTAAGTAGAAGAAAAGGCTACTTTCCGGTTACGCTTTAAGTTAAATGATCGTTAAGGTAAAGAAAAGATTTTTGCGAAGGGACTTGACTATTACATCGGTTTTCAAGGTAGTAAATAGAAAAGACTTTTAAGCTGCGTTGGTTTTTCACGGAAGCTTAGAGGTAACGACGGTAATTCTATAGAAAATACCAAGAAATCTTTATTGATCCTTTTTAAAAACGTTAAGATTAACTGTCAGAAGTTTTAAAGTTCGGCAAGTTGGTAAACGACAAGTTAGTATTACTGCGGGTATTACTATTGTAAGAAAAATGACTAAGTTCTATGGCTTATAACAAACAACCTTCGCCCTCTAATAATAATAACAATAACTTTCGCCCTCACCCTTTACACCAAACCTCTGCCTATACTTCACTCTTTTTACTTCCTTTACATCAACTTGATCGTTAAGTTCGCTGCTCTAAGCGAAAACACCAAGTTATGCCGAGAAATCTACGTTATATGACTCCACATTAAATCGCCAAGTCCCTATGCAACCTCACGTTAAAACACCAAGTCTAATACGCCTAGGATCACCAAGTCCCTTTCCCTACGCGCCCTATACTTCCTATACATATTGAACCATCAAAATAGCTTTAAGTGAGGAATACATAAAGAAAATTAAAGCCTTCGAATCAGTTTTTATCGATTATTACGACTAATAACTTTAGATTGCGGATGTTAACGAAACCTTAACTAAAGCTTACCTAACTAATTACGTTGGCTAATAAATTACCGATGCGGATATCGGTGACGAATATAACCGCGGCGCCCTCGCCTTTCAAGATTTCCGCGAGTTCTTTAACCATTAGACTCTCGATAAATGAAAAAAAATCTAGCGTGTTATGACCCAAATAACGATTGGGTAAGGAAATAGGTCAGCAGGTAACTGAGCCACTTAAAGCCAAGTATCTAACACATCAGGCAGGGAATACACATCTCTTATGTCAGTAGCTCAGGGATAGGGTTACGCCTAAGAAGAATCAGAATATATGCAGCATAAGCAGGAGACCGTCTATACCACCTAGCAACATAGGCAAGTGATCTAGGACTGAAGAGCTGGATATATAAGGAACACTCTCTCTAGACATTTCATAGATTCAGTAGATAGCTCTTCAGTTGTCAATCTAAGTATTCAGTCTCAGTATATTCTGAATAGCCTCACGGCTTTTGATCATTACTTGCGCAGTTGCAATATTGTTCACTCAGCACCTCTACTACCTTCTTGATAATATAAATCCTCTGACACCTTCTATATACTCACGAGTATTTAGTATGATCATTATATAGCGTACGGTTAAGATCAAACTAAATAGGGAGGTTATACGCCGAGTATTTACATTTTAAACAAAATACTAGTAGGACTAGCAGAAACCTTTTTTAAATTGGCCTAATAGAAAAACTGCTCTTAAAACCCTAATCTTCAAAACCTTTGAAGAAAAAAGAAATGCGTTAAGGGATCCTAACGCCTATATATACGTTTTCAGGGACCCCTAATTTACCCTTAGTTAAATTAAGCCTCTTTACACCTTAAGGATAAGGAATCTATTGACTTACTTAGCAATTTAGTACTTTTACGCGATAACACGGAGTATATTCTTAGTGGTAGCAAGGCACGTGAGAAAGCGGCCGCTAAAGCGGCCAAAGGTATTGAAGTTAGCGATTTACACCAATTAATTAAGAAAGATCGTTAGGCCTCTTGAAACCTTTAAATAATTATCGTTCCTTATCAATTTAATCTATAAACCCTTTAAGAATTATCCCTTTTTAGATTTACTTACATACGGGAGCCTACTACAGGTTTTACTACAGAACTTTATCCTTCGGGTTAGGTGATTTGTAACTACCTTTAACACCGTACCTTAAAGGCTCTAAGGTTGAAACCGCCAGGAAATACTACTTACGGCTGGAACGATTATCGTAACCTTCTTCTAAAACCTGTTAAGATGATTAATATTAATTACAAACTTTTTACAGACTTTACCAAAATTTGGAATGACATAGAAAAGTATAAAGGGAAGCCATACAAAATTTTTAACACCAAAATAATGACCTTCCTAAACATCTGTAAGTGAATGGAGGTTCTTCTTTCTAGTTTTTACTTACTGTTTCCTGGAATACTTATAAGGCACGTTAAGGATTATTACCTGACCTTTCTAACTGGCGCTACTACGTTTTGTGAAATCTATTATAGCATAAAGAGCTACTTCGAGTACGACGTCCACCTCGCGTAATACCATACAGACTAGGCTACCACAAAGTGAATTATAATGATGGTAAAAAACGAAAGAGGAGGTAACAACAATAGACGTACTCAACCAAATGATTAATAAGCTAATATTGTGCCAAAAAGCAATGGGAAAAGTCTACGTTGGCAAAGTCACACTCTGCGAGCAGGTACGGGTAGCAGTTACAGGTGTCAACGAGTTCTAATACGCCTTACAACGCTCAAATACCACTTGAGAAGGCTTTTTTAGCCAGTTGCAGTCCTCACTTGTCACCGTAATAGCGCGCACACTATACTCGCTTGACAACAAGCCTTTTCTTTATGTCGTTGACTCCGCAAACTCTTTTCACAGAGCTAATTTCCTGAATTCCCTTTTGGCAAAGGATATGTAGGAAACGTTAAGGATGCTGTAGGTTGACACATACCTAAGTCCATCTGACATCGTTATCCACGATACTGGTACCAACTTTGCGGCGGCAGAATTTCAAAAGAATGCTAAGATAATGGGGATCTAGTGAAAATAGATACTTGTGGAAGCCTACTGGAGCATTAGGAAATTTGAAAGGGTATACGCCTTACTTCGCCGAACATATAATATCTTTACGTTAGAAATAGAAGTTTTACGGATTCGATGGTACGTTTAAAAATGGTAGTAAAAGACCTTAACTATATTGGGGCCCTAATGACTTAGTGTCAATAATTTTAGTCTTCAAATTGTATCCACGTCTAACGAATGAATCTCCACCCTCGGCAAGTACTTAAAAACATATTGCGGCCTATAGAAAAGCCTTAAGAGAACTATGAATAGAATCGGTACGCCGCCAGGTTAATAACTCCTTTAATACCAGAAATATCTTATTAACAATCGACGTACTTACTTCACCGATGTAAAGTAAAGTCCTTGTATAGCGGGAGCTGGGCAAATAGGAGGGCCTATATAAGATATTAAGTATTGTAAACTTTAAATTAGTTGTTAAAACTGCTAACAGTTTTATATCTTTTCGAACCATACATGTCAAGCTTTATATTAAAGGTATTAAAGATAAGAACTCTTAGACTACCTAAGTTAAACGACTAGGTTAATACGAATCTCCTCAACCCATTATTAATAAACCGATAAAACGTCGCCAACTCGTGCGACCTCCAAGGAAGAAAAACGTTAAAAAGGAGGAATATACACCGAGCCTTATTTACAATGTTACTTAGGTAAGCAGGAAAAAAAAAGGATAACGAAAACCTGGTATTAAAACTTCGGATATAAGGGATTATTAAAACCCTTAATAGGCTCTTTAAGAAAAGTGATAGGGTTGAGATTAATGGCCTATTAACTCGAGGAGTTGTATAATTCGTATCGAAAACCGATTTTAACCTTTAAAACCCAAACTTTACAATCTTTAAGTCGAAGATTATTTACGAGATTAAAAACAATACTATGGGGCAGCCGTATGAAAAATCACATTTAATCGTTTAAGGATACGATAATGAAAGAAAAAAACGAGATAATTATGTAATCGCTAACAATTCAAAAAAAATATCTAACGTTTAGTAGTCGCTTTAACAACAAGTTTACTAGTTAAGATTAAAAACAAGTTTACTTTTAATGGCTGTGATATAATGTAAACTTACACATAATTAGCAACGGATTTATAGTAGATTGTATTGCTAAAAATGCCATAGGAACTCTGCACTATTTATTTTTTAAACACGGTAATAAGATGTATTAAGACACTATGCAGAGTGACTAAAGTAAGAGTCTACTAGTTTTTAACCTACCAGTCGCACTTAAAATCCTAGTTAATAATAAAGTTTTTAATGTACGATCCGTGTTTACTAATAACGTAAAAAAAGTATTTCGACATAATAGGCATGTAAATTAAGGATACCCTTTTCGTCGGAACGGCTAACTTTATAATACTGGAATGATAAGCGATTAAAGTCTCGAAGTTCTGAAATTATAGGCTGGTAACAATGCTGATAGAAAACAATCAATTTGACTTTAATAAATTGTTAATCCATATACTTAGTGTTAATGCTGGCCTTAGTTTTTGTTAAAAGGGTTAGGGCGCTATTCTAGCTATAATTAATAAGACTGACGAAGCCAAAGCTTAATGGTACTTGAAATAACGTGCTTGGGGTAGCTATATTGCTATCCTATAACAACCGAAAAATTCCTACGATTTATCCATTACAGTATAAAAACAAACACCAACGGATAAAAACTTTGACCGGCTAAATAAAAGGCTTGAGTAGTAAATGCGGAACTTGGACCATGGAATTAACATGGTATTAATCGACCTCTTTAAAGCTAAGCTAATAATCTTTACGAACAGGTCTTTTGTAAATAATACCGACTTATCTTTACAGATCGGCTTCTTAATAACCCTCGTCAACGAAGATAGATGAGAAAATCAATTTAGCATTATCGGTAATCCAATTTATTAGTCTTTCGTTAAGTATAAAGAGGTTACACGAAGTGTATTAGGATTAAAGATCTAACATAATAGCGAGCTTTAATGTAGGTATAATATTGTAAGAGAACCTTAACCTTATCACTAGGCAGCTACGGATTCCTTTTATCCTAGTAGTAATCTGTACCAACTTAAGGAGCCTTTTTGAATACCTTTTAAAACTCGAAAGCACTAGTAAAAAACGCCTAATAATCGATGTAATGGCATTCCATAAAGCCTATAAAGAGAGGGAGATCGAGGAGTTCTGATGAATCGATAGTAAAGATAACCCGGTAGATGCTAGAACGAAGGCAGCACCAAACAAGTTCCTAAAAAGGTTTGTGGATAGTAAAAGGCTAACTATACGTATTGAGGGCTACGTTAATAGGCCGCCCAGAAATCCTAAATCATGTGAGAGTGGACAGGGATATACTAGCAAATTAAAATACTACCAGGTGATGAATAATGGTAATTTATTTAAGTGACACAGTTAAAGTAAAAGCTTGTAAAGGGTTGTGGAAGAAAAACTTTTTGTGTGAGTTAATAAACTCGGACCTTAAAGCGGCGGAGTAATTGAGGCCAAATGGGGTTAATTTGCATGTAATTTGGTATAATATAGTATGAAAGTCAATTGGAATCGATAAGGGGTACGAGGTCGCTATTCAGTGCTAACTGGAAAAGATTAGTTAGCTACACTAATGTACGCGTACAAATTAAAAAGCTGCTAGTATTGGAATAGTAATACATATAATGCAGTAGGTTAACTTTACAGTCTGTAAAGTTGACCATACTGCAAGTGTATTGCGTTGTGTGAAAACTTACCGCATTGGATGTAAGTCGAGTAGAGTATGCTGCACTTCATTCTAAGGCACGGGCTAAGCAATTAGCCATACAAATTATAGTGCAGACCGACTAGCGGTCTGCCAAACCTAAAATAATACATTCACCATCTGATCATACAATACTACTGTTATTTCAACCAATCGAATCGATAACTTTGCAACGTTTAAGGCCTACCAACAAACGTAGTAATTATCGCAAAATCTGTATTTACTATTAAAATGCGTCGTAGGAAAAGGGTAATGTATTGGTTGTAAGAACCTTGTATACCTGATTAGGGAAAGGATTAATTCTATTATTGGTATTAGTGGGTAGGATAATTACCTTTGACTAGATTTGGAGGGAAAAAGCTAGTGGTTATGCCTATAGTAAACTCGCGTGTGAACTCGGTTTTTTTTTGGTTTAGCTATTAAAATTAAACGTATTAAGGATCTTGGGGGAAGTGAGTTTAAGGGTTTTTATCACGGAGGACTTAGCGATAATTCTTTTGGTATTAAGGGGTTTGGAGAGGTTTCTGCTTAATTAATTAATGTAAAGTGTTAATATTAATATTTTTGGCTGCGTTTGTAACTTTTGCTTTACGTGTTCAACCGCCGCTAAAGGCGTATTTCGCATTGTTCCATAAAGGTGTTGAATCGCCAGGTAAATTAACGTAATTCATATTGTTAATATTTAAATATGTCTAATTTAACTAAGAGTAAATAGGTAGTTCCCTAAAACGTATATATAGATGTTAAGTTTTTTTAATACTTTTTCCTTTAGGTCGTAGGTTTTGAGAATATTCCTTAAGCTAAGCTAATCCGAAGAGTGTTTTCGTTAACTTAGAAACGTTTCCTTTTGGTACGAATATTTTTCGGCGTTTAAGTTTAGTCTTTAATTTAGACTTAACGGTCTTTTAGGTTTTCTTTTACATATTGATCGTTTAGTCGCCAAAGGATTTACGAAACCTGTAAAACGCATCTTGATAGTCTTTTTCAGTGTCGTAGATTAAGATAAAATAACCGATAAAGTAAATTAGGTGCTTTTCGATTAAGCCTTGGTAGATGTTGTTTCCCCAAAGATCGTGGTTATATTACTTAACGAAAGCTGTTCCGAGGTTTTTAATTGCTTTATTTTAGGAAGGGTCGGTGATAGCTTGAAAATGAGGACTTGCGGTAGTTATTTGAACGTTTTGGCTTGTGTAGGGCGTGGTAAGGCGTGTAAGGCGAGGGACTTGGTGATTCTGGGTGTAGGAACTTGGTGTTTTGGCGTAAAGTCGCGTTGAAATTTGGCGACTTAACGACTTGGCGTAAGATTGCGTAACGTAGCTTTTTCGGCGTAACTTGTTGTTTTTGCTTAAAGTAGAGAACTTAACGATTAAGGTGGTGTAGAGAGTGAAAAGGAGTAAAGTAGGGCAAAGATTTGGTATAAAGGGCAAAGTCGAAGGTCATTTATTAGTAGTAGAGGTTAAAGGGTGTTGTTTTAGCGTAGGGACTTAATCGTTTTTCTTGTGATAGTAATGCCCGTAATAATACTGATTTAGCTATTTGTTAACTTGCCCAACTTTGAGACTTCTAATAGTTAATCTTAACGTCTTTAAGAAGGATTAATAAAGATTTCTTGGTGTTTTTCAATAGCAATACCATTGCTTACTTCTAGATTACCGTTGTGGACTGGTGTAACCCAAAAAGTCTTCTCTGTTTTCCTGCTGTTGTAGACTGGCGTAGTACTAATAAAGGCTCTTCGCAAGAATCTTTCCTCTACCTTAGCGATAACGCAAAGTGTAATAACCGAAAAGTAGCTTTTTCTTTTACTTGGCCAATTTGTACTTAACCTAATAAGTACTGACCAGTGTTGGTAGGCCTTTATCGTTGCAACGTAGTTGATTCGAATCACTGTGGTCGAAGTAACTGGTGTTGTGTTGATATTGTTGATTGGTATGTGTAAGTTCTTAATTTGGCAAACCGCTAGCTGGTCTGCATACAAATTTGTATGGCCCAACGCTTTGGCCTGTGCCCCACTTTAAAGTAGCCACCTACTGCACTGCACTTGTAGTGCAGTGTATTCAAATCCCATAAACTGCAGTCAATTTGCAGTACGTACAATCAATTTTACTGCAAGTAAAGTTGACTTGACTGTACTGCACTTGACTGTTATAACCCAAGGACCAACTGCAGACCATGGAACAGACCAGCGGCCAGAAGCTTGATGTCCAACACATCAAGCGGGGATATCTCTTATGTAAGGACCCAGGGTTAGGATTGGGACCGCAAGGACCGAAGAGCGGTCCAGTCGATACTACATAGGACCGCAGGAAGCGACCAGCGACTTCAGCGGTCCAGTACTGAAGATGGTATGAAGGCCATATGATATAAGGACACGGCCATCACCACACAGATAGTATTTCCTTCATAGCTCTTGAGTTGTCAATCTAAGTATTCAGTCTACATATCTGAATAGCCTCACGGCTTTTGATCATTACTCGCACGGTTGCGATATTGTTCACTCAGCACCTCTGCTACCTTCTTGATAACATAAACCCTGACACCTTCTATATACTCACGGGTATTTAGTGTGGTCATTACATTGACTGCTATTCCAAAAATTATATAAATTTTGATTTTTAACTATTTCTCAGGTATTTCCCTCACAATACCAAAAAGGTAAAGATGCCGAATTTCGGAGATATTGGTAATATTTTCGCTTTTCGACAAAGTGCAAGAGTAGTATATGATTTTTTCCTAGTAAAGTCGATGTTTGTAAATAAAATAAGAGTAAAAAAATATCGAAATCCAAATTCGACATGCTATGTCAATATAGATTCAATGATAACTATGGTAATGGCATTTGAACAGCAGTATAACAAAACCTCGATATTATGTAATTATATTATTTTTACGAACATCACATAGTATAAAAAGGCTAACAATAAATTTCAAAAAATCCCGAGATAAACCTACGATCGTAATATCTTGAAACTCTCTGGCAATTATTTCATAATCTTGGTTGGCCTTTATCTTCACAACGTAGTTGATTCGAATCTCTGGTCGAAGTAACTGGTGTATTGCATTGAAAGTGGTGATGTGGTACTTCTAAGTTTGGCAGACCACTAGCCGGTCTGCACACTACTTTGTATGGGCTACTGCTTGGCCCGTGCCCCACATTGAATTGGGCACTTGACTGTACTGCAATTGACCTGCTCAAAATAGCCCTCAATATTGTTCCAACAAATAAGGTCTATAAAATGGATCAATGATCCGAACAGAATAGTTGGTCTTCGAGAATTGCAAATTTGATGTTGTCACTATTTTCGTTTGTTAGGAGTTCTGGATCAGGTGTTGGTTCGGGATGTTTGCGTCTGCAGGACTATAGTGTGGTCCCCACAGAAGGGCACGAAATCAGCCACGTTCACTGGCACCAATTAAGTCAAGGAAATGAGGACTGATGAAGAAGAGGAGATTCACGGAGAGGAGACGAGAGGGGAGAATGTTGTTGTTTTGCTCAAAAACTGAGCCATCACCCGCGACTGGGTCTGCCCCGGGAATATGGAATATGCATGTCATCCTTCCTGACTTGGCAAGCGCCACAAGACATAAGTTACGGCGGATGGTGACTAATCTGCAGTTAACGAGCAAAGATGGAGGCCTCAACAGGCCCTGCCGCCCAGGGCCTTCTGCCACTGTCCACACATGCCAACTCAGGTTTATATCAGCCAATACACTTTCTATCGAATTGTACTGTTACCGAATCCAAAGTATGAAAACAAAAAACAAAAAAAACACCGACCAGTCGCATTCCAACAATCAGGAGGCATGCAGACGGTTCTGCCCGTTGACCCAAACCGACGCTTTACTCCAGATGACCGGCTTGCCGAGTTCATCGCCAGAAAGCGGCCGCGAAATGATCAATGGCTTCGTGACAACAATGAGTGGGCGACCATTGAGTGAATTATCTGCAGCTTGCAACTGGACACTCATATCTGCCTCCATAAATGCAGAGTTTGACTCGAAGGGAATACCAGAGAAGTGAGACAAACCATGGACACTGATCACGGTTTGCAACCCATGCAGCCTGAAAGCTAAACGTGCAAAGGTCTCCATCAAGTTGGCCAGTTCCTCGACAGTGCTTTCTTCCAAAGGCTTTCGAATCAAACACTGAAATTCACGAATGAAGTTCTCGGCCCCCGGACGGAAGGATACCATCGCAAGATCTACACAGTTTCCAAGCAGTTTGACGGTGTTGGCTCGCCAAACGATGCTATCTGCCCGTGACCCTAAGAATTATTAATACCTATAGACCGCTTGTATGCTCTTCTCTGATTTTACGTACCTGTGTCGGAAATTATCTTGTCCAGGTTAGTGAGCGCAGGACTCACATCTGGACGAAGTAGGCTGCCCAAGAAATGTAGATTGCTGAGGAATGTGCCGCAGAGCTGGTCCGAAAGAAGTGCCTGGAGCAGTACGGTCGCTGCAGTGTCACTGCCCATGTCCAACATGGCAGATGCACCGTCAACTGGCCCTGGTGTGGTGTCTGGTTCTCGGAGCAGGAGGCCACTGTGGATCAACCATGGGCGTAGTGCCAGAACGTCGCCCGGATCAATCTCGGACACTCCGTGCTCGATGCACCACTCTTGGAAAGACCCGCCAAAGAAATTTCGCAGTTCCCGCCTAATGGCATCGTCGGGAAGACTGCTGGAGACGTCTTGGACAAGATTGGCCATTCCGGCTTCCTGCGCTTTGGTGATGGTGGCCTCTTGCCTCTCGATATGAGCCCGTAGCTTCCCATTCACAGACTTTTCTTCGTTGAGCTCTGACTCCAGATCCGCCTTTTGTCTTTCCAACGTTTCGCGCGCCTTCGTGTCGAAACTCAACTCTCTCTTGGCCCGTTTGAGCGTCTGTAGCATCTCCTGATGGACTTGCTGCTGGTGTTGCAATTCACCATTGATTTCTTCTACATTTCCCTGTGCTCTTTTGACCAGCGCTCTCCAGTTCCAGATTTTCGTCGATGAGAATTGAGAGATTAGGTCTTGCATGAATCCGATGATTCCGACCCACAAGGAAGCGCGTGCGGGTGTTGTACTCGTAGAGGGCAGGATCTGCCGAGACTTTCCAGCATGATTTTTCTTTCTCTATTATTACAATAACTATTATTATTATTATCATCACAGGCTCATTGTGGGAGTGAAGCGATGGCAGTAGACATGGGCTTTGCAACCCTTTCCGTCCGGGGCCTGACTTACGCGCGGTCGATGGCCTTGAACACCGTTTGGCACGCGAGGATTGGTCATCGTGACGGTTACTGGTAACCTCCACTTTTGGGGTAATCGAAGAAAGATTGTTCCTATTGTGTTGCTATTGGAAGGTAGCTTGTGCGCTGGGTGAGGTGCGTATGGTTTCAATCTATTGGGGAAGCCGTGGTGGGCCTGTGGCAGTCCGCTCGCATTACAATGGCTTGTGAAAGAAATGATTCGGTCACTGTATGTATTCTACTCCGTTGGTTAAGTATTTCAAGGTAGTGAATCTTTTCTTTACAGGCTCCACCCAGTTTCCAGTCATCAGGTTTCATGAGTTGATCTGTCATATGAAATTTGGCAAGCTGGATCTAAATTCAAATAGGAATTCAGCTGGCCGTATAATGACCTCAACAAAACTAGTCCGTGTATAATCAGTAAACATCAATAGTCTATACGCCGATCTTGCTGAGTAATCGGCTTTGCAAGCAAACCCGTCAGCGAAGGGGTTTGCCAGCAAAGCCAATTATCAAGCAAAGTCGCTATATAAACTAATTGCAATTGCGTTACATTATATGATTACATTATCAAGTTGCTTTATAAAGATTTCTGTTGTTATATCTATTGATAGCGAATAAGCAATGAGCTTTTAATACTTTTGAAACTAGTTTAATAGTAGAAGCAAAAACAATATTATTGCTTATACCTTAAAATTATTACCATTATTTTTTCGTTTGTATTGGTAGGGCTTTAGATGTTGCAACGTTGTCGATTCGATTAGTCGAAGTAACAGTAGTATTGCGTGATCAAGTGATAGATGTATTGTTTTAGGTTTAGCAAACCGCTAGCCAGTTTGTACAGTAATTTGTATAGCTAATTGCTTGGCCTATGCCCTAGTGTGAAGTAGGGCTATACTGCAGTTAATCTATAGTCAAATAAAATAAGGCTACACAAAACAATACACTTAACTTGTAGTTAGTATAGTCAACTTTACTGTAAGTAAAATTGACCTACTACATTGTAAATACTACTATTTCAACATTGGCAGCTTTTGAGTTTATACGCATACACCAGTGTAGTTAACCAATTTTTTCTAGTAAACGTTAAATTTCGACCTCGTTAACTGGCTAAACCCCTATTAATTTCAATTAACCTCAACATCGAATCCTATCTATTTACATGCAAATTAACTCTAATTACCATTAATTACTCTATAGCTTTAAGGTTCGACTTTATCAACTCCTATAAAAAGTTTTTCCGCTACAAGCTTACATAAGACTTCACTTTAGCCGTGCTGATCAAACATGTTACCATTGTCAATCCCCTGACAGTCTCCAGTTTGCTAACATATCTTTAGCTGCCGCCATTACGTGATTTAGCCTTACCGGGCGGCCTATTAACGTAGCCTTTGATACGTATAGTTAGTCTATTACTATTTACAAACCTCTTAAAGGCTATATTCAGCGATACCTTCGTTATAGTATTAGTAGGATTATCTTTACCATTAATTTATAGGAATTCTTTAATTTTTATTCCTTTATTGGCTTTGCGAAATGTTATTATATCAATTATCACACGTTTTTTGTTAGTAGTTTCGATTTTCGAAAGGTATTCGAATAGGCTCCTTGAGTCGATACAAATTATCACTGGAATAGAAAGAATCTTTAATTACCTAGTAATAATGTTAAAGGTTTCTCATAACATCATACCTATATTAAAACTTGTTATTATGCTGTAAACTTCCGAAATTCATACGTTTCATATAATTTTTTCACATTTGATTGAAATTTAGTAAATTAGGTTACCGATAATTCTCAATTGGTCTTTCCGCTTATCTTTATTTACGAAGGTTATTAAGAAGCCGATGTATAAAAATATGTTGGTATTATTTATAAAAAACCTATCAATAAAAATTATTAGCTTAGCTTTTGATAAGTCGATTAAAATTATATTAATCCTTTGGTTTAAATTTCGTATTTGTTACTTAATACTTTTATGAAGTTAGTCAAAGTTGTTATCTAATAAATTTTATATTTATGCCACGATAAAAAGGTTGTAAAAGATTTGTGGTTAGTATAATGTAGTAATATAACTATTACAGATACGTTATTTTAAGTACTGTTAGGTTTTAGCTACATTAGTCTTATCAATTTCAGCCAAATTAATATCTTAACCCTTTGAACAAGAACTAAACCCGGTATTAATTCCAAGTATACGGATTGACAATCTATTAAAGTTAAGTTAATTACCATTTTCCAACATTGCAACTATCTTGTAATTTCAGAACTTAAAGTATTGAATTGCGTACTATTCCAATACTTCAAAGTTAGCTGTTTTAACGAAAAAGATATCGTTAATTTATATACCTATTAAGCCGAAGTTTCTTTTCTTATATTACTAATAACTATGAGTCGTATATTAAAAACTTCATATCTAGTCGTAATTTAAAGTACAACTAGTAAGTTAAGAACTAGTGAACGCCTGTTTTAGCTAATCTCTATAAAAGCTTAATATATTGTATTACCGTATATAAAGGGTAAATAATCCGTTATTCTTATGGAAATTCCAATAGTATAATCCGTTATATGTCTATAATTGATTACATATAAGTTTACGTTATATCTCGGCTATTAAATTTAAACTTACTTTTAGTTTTAGCTTGTAAAACTATTACCATAGCGATTATTAAGCGTTAGCTAATCTTTTAAATCGCTGGCGACTACGTAAGTATTTGGTCTTTGCCTTTAATCTCAATCCTTTCGCTTTTTTTAAAAGGTTTACCAGAGGTTTTAATAATACCTTACGTCCGAAGCTTTAATACCAAGTTTTTATCATCCTTTTTTTCTACTTACCCAAGTAGTATCATAAATACAACCTGGTGTATATTCCCTCTCTTTAACGTTCCTTTTTTTTAGTGGTTGTTCGCGCTAGCAGCGTTCCATCGGCTTATCTATAATAGGTGAAAAATGTTCGTATTAACTCGATTATTGAACTTAAAGATCTTTATCGTTAATAACGTTAATATAGGGCTTAACCTAGGCGATACGGGACGTTATAAAACCGTTATCAGTTTTAACAACTATTTCAAAATGAAAAATACTTAACATTTTGTATAGGTCCTTTAATTTACCCAACTCCCGCCATACGAAGACTTTACTGTATAGAGACAGAGTAAGTACATCGATTGTTATAAAGCCATTCCTAATGTTAAGGGTATTTTAACCTAGCAGCGTACTAATTCCTTTCGCATTTTTTTAATATTTTACTATAGACTATAACTTGCTTTTAAATACTTGTTAATAGTAGAGATTTACTCGTTATGTATAGGTATATTTCAAAAACTCATAGCGTTAAAACTGAGCCATTAAGGTTTATAATACCGTTCATACCCTTTACCGCTATCTAAAAGCGTGCCTTCGGATTCGTAAAACTTTTGATTTCTAGCTTAAGGATATTATAAACTCGGCGAAATAGGGCGTATTCCATTTCAATCTTTTCAATACTCTAATAGGGTTTTACAAACACCTATTTGTACTAGATACCTATTATTTTAGTATTTTCCTAAAACTTTGCCGCCGCAAAATTGGTATTGGTATTGTAAACGACGACGTTAAATAGGCTTAGATACATATTAATCTATAATATCTTTAATGTTTCCTACTTATATTTTTCTGAAAGGGATTTTAAAAACTTGATTCCGTAAAAAAAAATCAGAGTTAGCGACGTAAAAAATGGGGTAATTATTCAAGTAAACTACATCAATAAAAACATTATAATTAAAAAATTTATTGTTTTTTAATATAAAATTAAATATTAGAAGGGTTTATGCATATATTTAATAGTAATTATAAAGCTTTTTAATAGCTTTTAGGGAAGAGTATTTCAAATTTTTATACATTATAAACTTTAGGACTTTATATAGCCTGTTAATGACTAGTTAGTTAAAGCGCTGATATAATTAGTGTATTTCCATCTCCGTTAAGTTTAACACCACTAATTTAGGGCCTTAAAAATAAAACTATCAATGTCCCTACTTAAAGGCGAAGGGAAAACTTTAGTCGTTTTTAACTAGTTTATTAGCGTTAAAATTAACTTTAATATTAAGAGTCTTTATATTCTCCAAGAAAAAAAAGAAAGGAGTAGGGGACTTAAAGATATAAAATGTAATTAGCTTAATAATAATTTCAACTACTATTATTACTCATCATAATTTTTATTCGTCTGGAATGTAATCATTACACTAAATACTCGTGAGTATATAGAAGGTGTTAGAGGGTTTATATTATCAAGAAGGTAGCAGAGGTACTGAGTGAACAATATCGCAACCGTGCAAGTAATGATCAAAAACCGTGAGGCTATTCAGAATATCCTGAGATTGAATACTTAGATTTACAACTGAAAAGCTATGAAGGAAATACTATCTATGTGATGATGACTGTATCCTTATATATTCGTGCCTTCATACCATCTTCAGTACTAAATTCCTTAGATCAGTACTGAGCTCTCTAATCCTGGATCACTCGGATTAGTACTGACCCTACTGATCCTAATCACGTGATTAGCTTAGTTATTTCCCTGATGATAAAGAAGAGGTATTCCCCGCCTGATGTGTTGGATTTCAGGATCTAAGTGGCTCAGTTGCATGCTGTCTCGCCATCATGCTTGGGTTGTAACACTAGTGTGAAGCCAACTTTAACTTTATTAATATTGTAACGATTAATTTTAGTAGTTATAATGTTTTCCCTCCGTAATATAATGTATTACGAATAGCCTTTCATTGAGTATATTATTACCACTGTATTTGGTATAATACCTTAAAATATATGGCTAGCATAATGATCATAAAGGTTAAAGGGGTGTAAAAATTCAAGGGCTTCATTAGGGAAAGGTAAGGGTCTTTACCGCTTAAGCAGTATAAAAAAAGCGTAATCAGCTAGTTATTGAGCTGTGTTAAAAGTAATATCTTTATATTACTTAATTTGCTTAAAGGTATTATCGCCATCAATTAGCTTGTAGCTTTGAAAGTTTGTAATTTAATCCAAATATTTTTGATGAAAAGTGATAAGGTACTGGATATAATCCATTACCTTTTTATTATTTCGCTCAGTGGGGGGGTAGCAAGTTAACTAATAGCTGGACTTATCATAAATTCAACATTTCTTGCTACTATTACAATAATAGTACTTACGATTAACAGGTTACTTTAAATCTTGGCCTTATTAGCGCCAGCGTAATTGCTGCCTATAGTTTATAGTTAATAGGTTAGACTTTAAGTATTAAGAGCGCTTATAACCATATTTACGGTCGACGTAATTAACTATCGTAAGTTTTTCTTTATTTATGTTAGGAAAGTTGCCGGCTTAGGGATATATATTAAACGAGTTTGGTATACGCGTTATTATAGTTGTAAACGAGAAACGTAACTAGTTTAAAAAGCCTTTACAAGTGTTATCCAAACGTTATAAGGCTTAATTAAACTCGCTAATACCTGTAATAGCTGCTCATACCTACTTGCGAAGTGTAATTTAGCTAACGTGAGTTTTCCGCATTACCTGTTAGTATAACATTAACTTGGTAAGAATCTAGTTAAATACATTCATTGGTATTTTTTCCTCTTTTTTCGTTACCATTATCGTTGTCTACCTTATAATAGCCCAGTATATATGCTATTAGGCAAGGTGAACATCGTGTTTGAAGTAGCCTTATATGCTATCATAAACTTCGCGAAATATAGTTACTCGAGTTAGAAAGGTTAGGTAGTAATCCTTAGTGTACCTTACAAAGCTTCCGGGAAATAGTAAGTAAAAACCAAAAGGGTGAACTTCTATTTACTTGAAATATTTAAAAAGGGTATTATCTTCGTATCGAAAAGGTTATAGGGCTTTCCATCATACTTTTTTATATCGTTTTAAATCTTAACAAAGTTCGTGAAAAACTTATAGTTAATATTAACTATTTTAACAGGTTTTAAAAGTAGTTTGCAAAAATTATCATAGTTTTTGTTGGTAGTGTTTCCTGGAAATTTAAGCTTTGAAGCCTCCAAAACGCAGTGTTAAAGGTAATTGTTAGTCGCTTGGCCCAAGGAGTAAAATCCTATAGTAAAGCTTATAATAGGCTTTTATATATAAACAAACTTATCGTAGAAAGATATTTAGGGAACTTGGCAATTAAAGAGCTAGGAGATAATAAGGGTTTAAAAATTTTAAGGGATTTAATGATCTTATTTAATTAATCAGTATAAAGTACTAATGTTAATACTTCTAGTCGTATTGATGACTGTTGCTTTACGTACTCTACCACCGCTAAAAGCATACTCCATGTTATCACGTAGAGGTATCGGTTTGCCGAACAGGTTAATAGGTTTCTTATCGCCAGCGCGTAAAAAAGCTTAACTTAGTCAAAGATAAAGGGGAGGTCCCCTAAATCGCATATAAAGACGTTAAAGGTTTTTAACATCGTTACTTTTCCCTTAAGGGTTTTATGAGTTAGGATCTTAAAAGGGGTCTTCTTGTTGAACCAATTTAAAAAAGATCTTAACCAGTACTAGTAGCGTTTTTTTAGGATGTAAATGCCACAGCAAGTAACTTTCTTTTTCAACTTGGCCATACCCATACATAGGATTATCTTCTACATATCAAAAGTATAATGGTTAAAAAAATTAGGGAAATCTTAAAAAGCGTAGGCGCCGCAGTCGTAGTCATTGCTGAGGTCCGCGTTAAGAATGTACTGGCCAACATAATTGGTCAGATAAGCCTTAGTGAAGGTTTTGTTAATATCCGTAATTTAAAATTGTTTGTTGTAATGATTGGCGAAGACAATTCTGAGAGCTTTCACTTTTTTTATATATTTTTGACTTGGAGCTATCGTAAAGTTCTGGCTCATGTAGGACGCGTAAGGCGAGGAATTTAGTAATCTTTGGGAGCAGGGGCTTAGTGTTTTGGCATAAAGTTGCGTGAGAACTTAGCAACTTGGTATTGGGTTGCGCAGCATAACTTTTTTTAGCGCGACTTGGCTATTTTTGGTGTTTTCGCTCAGAGTAGCGAACTTGACTATTAAATTAACGTAGGAAGAGTGAAAAAGGTGAAGTAAGGGTAAAGGTTTAGTATAAAAAGCAAGGTTAAAGGTCGTTTGTTATTGGTAAAGAGCGTAGGTTATTTATTGTTTTGGCTGTGAGACTTAGTCATTTTTCTTACCATAGTAGCACCCGCAGAAGTACTAACTTAGCCGTTTACCAACTTATTAATTCAAGACATTCAACGGTCGATTTTAACGCTTTTTAGAAAGGATTTGTAAAAAAATCTTAATATTTTCAATAACGATACCGTTGTTACCTCTAAATTGCCGTAAAAACTAATATAACTTAGAAGTCTTTTCTACTTACTGCTGTGAATACCGACGCAGCATTAAAGGCCTTCCGTAAAAATCTTTTCTGTACCCTCACCGTCGTTTAACGTAAAGTATTGTTATGACCCAAGGACCAACTGCAGGTAATGAAACAGGCCAGCGGTTGGCTGCGCCATTAAGAGCTTGATGTCCAACACAACAAGCGGGGAACATCTCTTATGTCAGCAACCCAGGGTTAGGGTTAACGCACGGACGCATAGGATATGTTGGATATCTTGCTATCCAAGCTATCCAGTACTGAAGATGGTATGAAGGTACGGATATATAAGGACACGGTCATCACCACATAGATAGTATTTCCTTCATAGTTCTTCAGTTGTCAATCTAAGTATTCAGTCTACACATCTGAATAGCCTCACGGCTTTTGATCATTACTTGCACGGTTGCGATATTGTTCACTCAGCACCTCTGCTACCTTCTTGATAACATAAACCCTCTGACACCTTCTATATACTCACGGGTATTTAGTGTGATCATTACAAGCATAACCATGAAGTAGTTTCTTCTTTTACTTAGCTTATCTATACTTAACCTAATAAGCACTAATCAGGGTTAGTAGGGCTTTAGATGTTACAACGTTGTCGATTCGATTAGTCGAAGTAACAGTAGTTTTACGTAATCAAGTGGTAAATTTATTGTTTTAGGTTTGGCAGACCGCTAGGCGGTCTGCACAGTAATTTGTATGGCCAATTGCTTGGCCCGTGCCCTAGTGTGAAGTGGGCGCATACCGTACTTGACTTGCAGCCAATACAGTAGACCCACAAAACAATACACTCAACTTGCAGTCAGTATAGTCAACGTTCCTGTAAGTAAAGTTGACCTACTGCACTGCAATTACTACTATTCCAACACAACGGTTTACTACATGAATCAATTGAAACATTTACCAGTGGTGTGGACTTGGAATGGATCTTCTGGAAGTAGTTCTGTCCATTGCTGCCATGTGCCTACCCACTACACACTTCCTTCGGCTATAACACCTACTACGTAGGTACTAACCACCCTTTGTGTGTTATTATGGGCTCCAAGTTATAAACACACATCTCTACCTCCTTTTGACTGGTGTATCAGCTAGCCTTGCTATTCAGCTTCTTGGTTTAGATTGGCAAATCAGCTAGTTTGGCCTAACAAAGAATACACCATTCATCCCGCAGCTGTTGTGCATGTACTATCAGCCCTTCTTCAGCTTAGCCATCATTGCACTGATACTAAATTCGCTAGTATGGGCCAATATCCTCTCACAACGAGTAACCTCTGACAAGATCACACATTGACACATGAAGCTCAGTGTGTGATCAGCAGCGTGCCAGCTCTGACGCATGTATCTGTCTTCCCAACAACTTCATTGGACATTTAGGCTGCGATGATACAAGATTCAAATATGGCAGATCCACATGGTAGATGAAAATGACAAGTAACCCGAGGAATAAATAGGTTGGCCCTTCCTGGTACAAAAAGCGAACACTCTTCCCCATTTCTTGTCAATCCTCTCCTGTGCCGTCAGCCCTCCTGCAAGCTTGATAAAATGCTGGTTCCATATGATGACACCTTCTCCGTGAGAAACAGAACCAGGCTCATTGTCGGGATTGATTATGGGACCACATATTCTGGTAAATCAAGGTACTATTGCTGTTCTGTTTAGTTTCTTCTGACGTTTTGCCCTTAGGCATCTCGATGGCATTGTCCACCGCCTCGGACTTCAAGGACATCCATCCGTGGACCAAGTATCCTGGATCCAACGCTCACATGAGCGGCCACTGTGAAAAGGCTCCTTCACTGGTGGCATACGGTCACGAGAACGCCGACCTCCAGAGCGATGCGTGGGGCTATCAAGTGGAGCCTGGCATGAAGTCCTATGCCTGGACGAAATTGCTGCTCGACCAGTCGGCCCTGCCGACCGAGTACGACGACGCCACCCTCGGAAAGGCCGCAGGCGAGAACCTCATGTGTCTGCCGCCAGGCAAGTCCGCCAAGGACGTCGTGGCGGACTTCCTCCGTGGCGTGCGCGTCATGTTCGACCAGGCCGTCCAGGAGACGTTCGGCGAGGCCAAGCTGAGCGACCTGCCTATCGACTTCTGGCTCACCGTGCCGGCCACTTGGACGGAGCAGGCCAAGGTTCTCGCCAAGGAGGCTGCGCTTGCTGCTGGTTTCGGCACCAGAAGCATAGATAACATCTTCCTCATTCCCGAGCCCGAGGCCGCTGCACAAATGGCCCTGAAATCCAGCATCCACCAGGTTAGCGATTTGATGTATCCTGGATGCGGTGTCATGGTTTGTGACTGCGGAGGAGGAACAGTCGATATCACGACATACGACATCGAGCAAACGTCGCCGGTTCTCAAGATGAAGGAAACCTGCGTAGGAATTGGTAAGGATTCATCGGGTACGCCACCTCCTGACCTACTGTGCTGATTCTTCCACAGGCGGGAAATGCGGCGGGACCTTCGTCGACAGGAACCTCCACAAGCTCCTGTCGGCTCGCTTCGGCGCGGCCTTCACCTCGCTTGGGCCCGAGCAGACCGGCCCAGGCAGCCAGTTCATGGACTTATTCGAGCAGAAGAAGAGGGACTTCAGCAGCACTTCCCCAGACACCAAGCCCCGCCGCTTGTTCCTGCCGATGCCGTTGCTTGACGCCCTGGCACCCGGGATGAGCAACCATTACGACAAGCGATACTCGTCTGTGCTCCTGTCGGGGGCCGACATGTGCTGTATTTTCGACCCAGTCGTCGCGGTTATTCTCCGACTTGTCAATGATCAGGTAGAGCAAGTCCGTAGCACGGGGAAGTCAGCCATCGCGAATATGGTGGTAGTTGGTGGGTTTGGTTCTTCGCCGTACCTTCGTGAGAAGCTTGGAGCGTGGTGCAACAGGACTGGCATTCATTTGAAAAGCCCCTGGAGCGGCAGGTAAGAGGGAGAAACATTGGATTGCTGCACGGTAGTGTTGCTCACTGACCTTCTTTCCCAGCTGGTCTGCCATTGTTTGCGGAGCTGTGCTCCGTGGGCTCGAGGGCTCTCCTGTTACGGTCAAAAAATGTCGGCGCCACTACGGTCACACACTGTCCCATGTGTTTAATCCGCTGAAGGACCGTAACTTCGACGAGAATAAGCGCCGTCTGTGGACCGACAAGTTCACCGGTGACGAAAACTTGACCGGATTTATGCATTGGGAAATCGAAAAGGTTTGTTGTACCCCACTGGTAGGCCGACGATGAGGGAAACTGATGGTACTGCGACTAGGGGGCATCAATTGACGAAACAACCGAGATCAACAAAACATTCCAACAACATTTTCAGGCAAAGGATCACGGGAAGACTCAAAGGCAGAAACTGTATGCTTGTAGCCTCGATATAGGGCCCAGTACGATCGAGCACGAAAGTAAGTTACCCACCCCTCTTCGCTCCCGTGAAGCTGCCAGCCATGAGCTGAACGTATATTCTAGGGATCGAACAAGTCGGTGAGATGACATATAGCCTTGATGATCTGGACTTGGGCAAGGTTCAACGAAAACGGGATGAGCATGGTGTCGAGTATTGTCGTCTAGATTGTACCCTCAACATCCGACTTGGTGACAAGGCTGGTTTGCTCGTGTTCAAGTTGCTTGCCCAGGGCAAGGAGCTCGGGAAAGTGCAGCTTGATTTCTCCTACATTTGACCGCGAGAAAAAAAAAGGCACATGGAATCGATTTCTTAACGTGACTAGGTGCTCGGTGTGGTTATAACAGCCAGCCCTACATTTATTTGGTATACGGTTTTTTTTGCGTATAATCTCGTAATTATCATTGTTTTCGTTAACTTGAGTTATAGGATGGATGGCTTTATCGACCAGGCTTTGATATGTTCCCCTTACATCTGGACTTGTTTTTTATTCAAGTACATATTTTTTATCTAGATGATAATATTATGGTAGATATTATTAGAGAATTTATACCCATGTCAATTAATTGTAGTTAATATAAAGAGTAAGCTGTCTTTTACCTTATTAATTTAGTGTTTAATACGCTTTTGATTTTTGGTCTACAGTAAATTTAACAGTATCATTCTTATATTGATTGGACCCAGATGATTCTCAATTCTAGCCCTCGTTTCTGCGCGTATTATAACCTATTGCAAGTAATTTTTTTTAGCAAAAGCTATTATATTTATTTGGATTAAAGTTCCTTCCAAAACTATAATATTATATAATAAGGCGACTTTTTACCGTCAACTTCGCATCAAAAATATATCTAACAACTTCATTAGCTTATCCTGACCTTTATTCGATAACCTATCTTTTAATGACCTTCTCTTTCTCTTACCCAACAACTTGCTCTTCAAGAACTTTCCTTTACCTTTATATAAAAACTTTTGGTTTTTAGATAACCATTGACATTTTGATAGTATTACCAAAACAGATATCGCGAAATTTATAAAGGGGAAACCTGATCGAATTAGAGTGTAATGATCACACTAAATACCCGTGAGTAAATAGAAGGTGTCAGGGGGTTTATGTTAGCAGTAAGGTAGCAGAGGTAACAAAGGTGCAATATCAAGAAGATGTTTGTTCGTGCTGTAGAATGATCACTAGCCGTTAGGCTATTCAGGTGTGTAGACTGAATACTTAGATTGACAACTGAAGAGCTATGAAGGAAATACTATCTATGTGGTGATGACCGTGTCCTTATATCCTATGGCCTTCATACCATCTTCAGTACTGGACCGCTGAAGTCGCTGGTGTAATGATCACACTAAATACCCGTGAGTATATTGAAGGTGTCAGAGGGTTTATGTTAGCAGTAAGGTAGCAGAGGTAACAAAAGGTGCAATATCAAGACTGTGTTCGTGCGAGTGATGATCAGAAGCCGTGAGGCTATTCAGGGTAGACTGAATACTTAGATTGACAACTGAAGAGCTATGAAGGAAATACTATCTGTGTGGTGATGACCGTGTCCTTATATATCCGTGCCTTCATACTGTCTTCAGTACTAGACCGCTGAAGTTGATGTCGCTTCCTTCGGTTCCAATGTTGTCGACTGGACTACGAGCGGTTCTGTCGGTCCAAACCCTAACCCTGGGTGCTTACGTCAGAGATATCCTTGGCTTGATGTGTATGAAATCAGGCTTCTGATAGTGCAGTAGACCGCTAGCCTATTCCATAACCTGTAGTTGGTCTTTGGGTTATAATAAGTCAAGCCTTTAAAATTAGGGAGGAATCAGTACTTCGTTATATTAACGACGCTTTAAACACTAGAAACGAATTTTCAATAACATTATATGTTATTTTTATCTTTGTAAAGTGAAGTTCTTATATAGAGAGAACTAGGTAAATGTGATGGATCTAATGAAATATTAAATATCATTAATCTCAATGTCATGGTTTAAACCGTTAACTATTACGTTGTTTTCTGATAAGCATGTATCAAATCATATAAAATAACTTCGAAGTTGAATTMAAATTATTAAACCGAAAATATTAAAGTTGAAATAATCAGTTAATATAATCTGTTCGAACCGATTATTAACAAGCCGATAAAATGTTAACAACAAGAAAAACCACCTAAAAGGAGGATATACACTGAGGAACTGAAATAAAAAAGAACTCTAAAGTAAGGAAGATTTATATAACGGCTTAAGTGTTTGAAAAATATAAGTCTAACGGAGATTGATAACTTAAGTTATAAGTTAAAAATATAATTTATATAAAGGGTAAAATATTTAAATAAAACAACCAAGTTAAAATCGATGACTTTTTTACACGCGAAGTTATGTAATCTTGATCGTCAACATAAGTTAAAAGGTAAAATATAACGGTTTTCAAGTCGAAAATAGTATATGAAATCCAAAGAAAAACCACAGATTAGCCCTATAAAACATCACTCTTGATCACTTGAAAATACGTCAATAGATGTAAAAACTAAACTTTCACTAAATTATCTACAATCCTAAAAATAAGCCAATATTTAATCATTGTAATTAAATTAATTAAACTACTAACGTTGGCGGTAAATCTACTTTTGATTACTATAACACTACATAAACATATATACAATCCGCCATCAATCATGAACAAATTATATTATTAAAATTACCCAAGTAATTAAAGGATATGTTTTCTGTAAAAGGACTTGTTTTCAAGCTGTAATAGCGTGAAGAAATTGTTGGCGTAATATATCTTCACCAACTTTCATATTTCCTATTACTTATCGGTAAGGCATCAGTTCGTCAAACATCTGATTAAAGATTTATATCCTTTTATCGAACTATTTTTTATACTTTAATATGTAAGACCACTCAATAATATTTTAATTAGTTTTTTACTCAGTGAAGTTAATATTATATTATAAGTAAGTTTCAATCCTACTGTAAATCTCCCAAAACAACGAATAATTTATTAATTGCCGGAGGTAGTAATTTTCTATTTAGCCGGTAAAGATCTTGGGAAATAGCGAACTTAAACTTGGTAGCTTAATCTTTATTTTATGCCAAAGATTAAAAGAACGGTCGTAACTTGATTTCGAGGAGGTTATACAGCTTACTGTCGGTAAGGTCTTAAGCCTATAATATTCACGTGAATATAAGGTCTTTGAAGAGTAATCAGAATGATTGGTAGTTGTAGTATAAGTAAGATATTGTCTATCAAGAAGAAACATCCAGAGGTGTATGCCATAGGTAAGGGCTTATAATTCCTCCACCCAGAGCATATTACTTTGGAATACTTCTTCTAGACCAACCCACATATTGCTGTCAGTTTGAAATAACTATTTCAGACCGATCCACGCATTACCATCGGTTTGAAATAAATATTTCAAATCGACCCATGTATAATGCACTTTGCGTCTTACAAGAGTGTAGCATATAGCGTGACACGTTACCGTGCACCCTGTAAAAGTGTACCCTATAATACAGTATATTACTACTTAGTTTATATATAAAGTCTATAAGGGTATATAGTAATATTTATATAAGTAATCTTTTCTTTTTTACCTATATATTTTGTACCTATCGCCTAGTAGTAACAGTGTTTTTTATAGTATTAACTGTGATAGGTTTCAATTAGTAGTTTTTGTAGTAATAGTATTATTACTATATTAATCGTAAAAGATCTAAATCAGTAGTTTCCGTAATGACAGTATTATTACCGTATTAATCGCAAAAGATCCAAATTAACAAGTTCGGTTAGGATTAGTAAAGTTTAGCCAAGTTAATATTTTAAGTTCGTTTAAGATTAGTAAAGTTTAGCAGAGGTGGTATTGATAATTTGGATTTAGTTAATATAATTAAATAAAGGCGATATAGTTGGTAATAGCATCTTTTATTATTTTTAACAGGGGTAATTACGTAGTGATAATTACGTGGTAGGTTAGTATAAAAAGGTTTATCGCCTTTGTCCTAGGTAAAACTTCTTCTTTCTGTTGCCAAAAACGCGCAGTTTCAGTTAATATAAGTCTATATTTCAATTTAACCTTTAGTTTACCTAACTAAGCCAAGCCATTGTAATGTATAGATCACTTAGCTTATACATATACTAACCTATTTCTCGAATAGATGCTGCGTAAAAATAGGATTGTAAGGCGCCGTTTGGCGCGAGAGCGTCGCCGCATCACCGCTACCGCAACCGCTGTAGCCGTCGCCTCTAACACCACTACTATCACTAGCAATAACAGCCTGCCCTCGTCGGGCTTAATCTCTTTAATTGCTACCATGCTGCCTGCCCTCGCTACGCCGCTCGCCGCCATATTACTAAGTCCCGCCACCGTCACGTCGCCCAGCCTCATCGCCCCTACACCACTTAACCTAGTTGTCGCCTCCGCCTCGCCCCTCTCCGCCGCCGCCGCGATGACCTCCTCCTCCTCCTTTTCTCCACCCCCCTTCCCTAGCTCAGAAGAGAAGTGAAAGGCTTTTAAGGTTATAAACCTTAACTTTTCCCTACGAATAAAACCCATATTACCTATAGGAGCCTCTTTATATTATAAACGCAACTTAACGTAGTTATGTCAAGGTATATATATCCTAAGCCTTCTGTTTGTAAACTTTTAACTCTTTTTTTCGTTGGTTCGAACTTCGTATCAAGGCCTTTTTAACACGTTAAACGTTAAAGCGAAGTACCTGAATCCGTAATCTTAAGCTGTTAATAAATACGTTTTACGTGTTTTACATCGCTTTTCCGGCCGTAAATAAGTCCGTTAGCGATTATTATAAAAGCGGGGGCCGCTGGGCACTTTACCACCGTTACAAATAGATTAATAACTCATACGCCCCCGTTTCTGTAGTTTTAAGGCTGTAGGCCGAAACCTTATTACGCGCCCGCCAGCTTTTTAATAAATTTAAACCGAATCTTCAAAATCATTTTTGATAAAAACATACTTTTAAGGCGATTTAAAAAAAAAGTCGTTGTAAATAACTAAAATAAACCGATAATAATTATTAGTAAATATTAACCGGCGAATTATGAAAACGATAACTGCTGTCGTCGTTTAGAAACGAAACCTACGTATATACTACGTAGGCGAGTTCGATAACATTATCTTACGTTTCCGTGAAAAAGGTAATCCTTCCCCTTTAATTTTATCTAAAGGTATAACCAATGAAGTGTAAGGTCATATCCTTGTTAATGTTAGTAATATTGTTAACGGTAATAACCGTAACGCCAACATAAGGGGAAAGGGTAATAAGGAAAACGATAAAGACATGATGACGTTGCCATTTTATTTTAGTAGTGAATAAATGCCTTTGGAGCTGAACCAACGTACCCAGCTATACTACAATACGTTACATATTAATTTTCTAGCTTTTTACAAAACCCTTTAATTAAAATAATAAACGTAATTTGTATCGTTACGATGCCGTGAAAAAAATGAAAAAATGAAAGAAGGAAAATTTATAAATCAGCGTAAATAATAGTATTTAATAAAGGCAACATCGGTGGTAAAGACGAATAGTTCGGTTAAATAACGGCAAATCGTAAATCGATACGAAAGATATTAATAGGTCGATTCGAGTTTATGCAAAGTAATATAACGGATGACTTATTAAAGTTGTAAAACCTTTCCAATAACCTTAACAAATAACGTACTTATAAATAAAAGAGTTTTTAATATGTTGTTTGATATAACCTTGTCATTACATTTACTGGTTTAGATTTGTTATAAATACATTGGGTCTCCTTGATTTTTCGTCATTCGTACGACTCACATAATATTATAATATCAATTATCAACCGTTTTTATTTGTAGTACCCAACTTAACAAAGTATTTATAAAGCAAAAAGAAATTAATATAAACGATAAGTGTAGTAGGGCGTAAGCTAAGGTTAAAACCAATTATCCGAACCATTATCGTTATAATTATACCCGAATCGAAGCCTTTAACTATACCTAAATCTTAGAAACTAAAACGCTTTACATAACCCCTTTATACTTGGTAAAGTTTTAGTAAACGATATTTCCTCAGAGCGTAAAGCTATTTTGGGCCGGTGTTTCGTTTTCGAGTATTAGAATAAAACCTATTTAAAAGTTACAATCTTTATTATTAGTAAAGAAGCTGTAAATAAAAACAAATAACTTTATAATACGTATATTAAGTGTTATAAATTAGAAACCGCGTTTTAAATTATGTATTTACTACGAAAGACGTTTATTAAGCGTTTTATATATATCGTCTGTCAGTTTCATTTAATATTGTACAGTGATAAAAAGGTTTAATACTACTTTTAGTTACATTATAAAAATAAATTCAACGCTGTGTATACGTTAACATTTATATTCGTCGGCTCGTTTTACATTATCCAAAATAACGAAAGTAACCTTATTCAACTACCCTTTTTGTATAAGGCTTAAAATTCCGTTTCAAAAGATAATCATAATATTATTAAAATCGATTACATTATTTTTTATTTGAAATATTTTGGGTTTAGCTTTGAAACCAGTTTCCAAAAGTTTTATTTTTTAAATACTAAAAATAAAGGGTTATACAACGTTAATGTATTGTTCATCTATATATCCGTTAATATAAATCCTTTTAAACAAGCCGTTAATACTAATAAATATAGGTTGAAGATAAAACTAATTATTTCGAGTCGTTTTTTATAATATCTTTGGTAGGTGTTATACCAGTAAATACCCGTTTCGACTAAGCCGTAAAGTAATTTTAAAATACATAAAAAAAATTTAGGTGAATAATGTTACGTAAGGTTTCTAGATATATTAACGTAAATCCATCGTTTTAACTTTTTTTTGGATTAGATATAGGTTTACGTTATTTTGTGAAGTTTAACATAGAAATTATATAAATTGTTAAAGGAAACTGCGAATATAAAAATGAAACAATAGTTAGCCCGTTATAATATAAGTAATTAGATTATAATATCTTTTTGACCTTCGTTGTTATAATATTTTATAACCAAACGTGTTTTTCTATAAGGCTTTTCTGCTTTATCTTTAATTTTATAAATAAGGAGGGTTAGGAAAATCTTATAAACACCCTTAACGGCCAGGTTAAATGGTTCAAAACGAAATACGTTTTATTCGATGAAAGCTAAGATTTCCGTTTACATAAATTATACGAATAGGGTACTTGAAGTAGTGATAATACCTTTGTAACGAAGCTTTAAGTTAAACTCGTAGTTTGTCATTTCTTTTTACGTAATAAAGGAGTTCGTAACAAATTTTTACGGAGTTTTTTAGTTTTTTAGTTGAAAAGGTGTCCTCGACGTTAAGGTTTTAGCGGGTATGGTACGAATAAGTTGATTTCGTTTAACATAGTCGGGTTGGATTCGCGTTTTAAAGATAAGGTTAAAGTCAAGATCGGTTTAAATTCGTCGTCTTAGATAATATTTTATAAGCGGTTTTACCCGTCTTACGTGTTTGGGCTATCTTTTTTCACCTCTTTTTTGTATTTCCGTACTATTATCCAACGAAATGAACTAGTTTCGTTTAGTAAATTAACAAGTATATAAAAACCTTTCAATCCGTGAATTTTACAAAAGCTAATCCATTTATCCTTCGCTTTCCAAACCAAAAATTCAAATTACAATAGTAAGTCTAATACATCAGTCTTGCATAGGCCATTCCTTATAACTAACGCCTTAAACACCTTATTTTTTACTCGCAGTAAGCATAAACCCGCTATATTCTTAACTACAACATTAGCCCTTTATATTGTAAATAGTAATAGGGCAAGTTTTATATAAATCCTCGGGTAAGCACTAAAAATAAGGAGTGTAGGAATAAGCCCATTTAGGAAAAAAGTATTATTAACGACGTTAGCCGTTATTTAAAGGATAGATTCCTTAAAACTAATAATTTTTAGATTTTTTACTAATATTATATACGCTTGTTTTAATAATCCATAATATTGTTTACATTTTCCAGTACCTTATAGGGCTTTTACTAAAATTCATTTATATTCGTTACCAGTTATCCGAATTTTCATACGTTATTTGGTAAAATTAAAAGCTGTGTCGACGTTATATATAATCTAATTTCAAGGCCTGAGGTAAATGTTTAACTAACAATCGATTAAAATATCTTAATGGTTTAAAGTAAAAACGTTTCGTATAAACTTAACAGCCTAAAATGATATAACCATATCGAAGACGTGGAAAATCAGTTGGTTATTTATGTATATAATATTAATAATCACTTTATAATTAAAGTTCACATCGATTTAAAGGCGGAATTTAAACCATCGTACGGCCTATCAATGAAGTTGGCACTTGAAGCAACACTTTTTGATAACCTTGAATACGTTCTTTTCTACATTCATATAGCCTGTAATGTAAAGTAAACATAAAAGGCGTTTTACAGTTAGGATTTCGAATAGTTGATATAAAGCTTATAATTTCAGCTAAGTTAAGTAAATAGCCTTAATTATACGTATTTCTGGGGAAAACTATAAGAAGTCGAATTTATTTATTTTAACTAATAAAAGCAAAAATAATGCTTTACAATCCATTACATAAAACTTCATCGGTTCGAAACGCGTATGTATAATGATCACTCCGAACGACGTCACCTTATCTTTACTAAACAAAATGTTTTGGTATTCTCTTATCCGGTTTAGCCGAAACTTCGGAAATTTCGTCTTAAATACGTTAAATTATCGTTTCCCGGTTGTCAAAATCTCGATTACACCAATGTCAAATATAATGCCTCAAAATCTGGTTTCGTATTTGTTAAAAAAGGTGAATTACGACGTTATATCAACGTTAAATACTTAGTTTACATAATTCAAGCTTATAATATACAAAAAGAAGGTATCTTACAAGCTGATAAAAATACGTTAAACGTTTTCATCGTTGTATATTAATAAATAAGAATCGTTTTATTTAAGGTCGTCTTTTTAAAATGTGTTTTTGTAAAGGTATACATCGAGTTTGTTATCTATACCTTCGTATTCAGTTACGTATATTGCAAAATTAACTTCTATTTAATCTTTGAAATCATATTTAACCTAAAATTATCGTTTAATTCGAATCTATTCGTAGGCTAAGTAATTTGTAAACCAATAACCGATTTTACCGTATATGATATACTGCTTTTACAAACCTATGATACGTCGTATATCTTTCCGTATAAATTACTATAGTCTTGGTATATTTCTTTTATTTCCGAACAAACGTTCCTGTCTTTTACCGCCAAGGTTTCTTCCTTAGTATTTATACTTAAGGCCCTTATTTTTCCTTGGTTAAACTTTAAATTTCCTGTCCAAAACATAATAGATTATTTTTATAAATTTTTCTTTGATAATTTGAATATTGCTTTTAGTTTTATAAATTACGAATATTAATCCGAAATTTACCTATTGTTGTATTAAGGTTTCGAATGATATTTTAAAGCTTATATAAAAAGCCTTCAAGTTTTTTTCCAGTTTCAAAAGTATAAGGTCGAAATCCAGGTTTTTACGATAAGCTTTTATAATTATCTAAATAAACAGTTGTTCACCCTTGTATTCCGTTCCGAAAGCTACTTAATACTTTCGAAACTTTGCTAATAAGGTATTAAGAATTTCTTAAAGTTTTTTATCAGTATTCTCCTACTGGTTTTTAATAAATTCTCACGTTATTCCAATTTAATTCCTATTGTACAACTCGTAATTAATTTCGTTGTTAAAGTAGATTTAAGTAGATTGTAATACTTTGCTAATATATTTACTTATATAAGATAATTCATATACCACTTTTTAAGTTACTCGCAAAGTATACTGCGTAAAATAATGTAAAATTATATTAGTTTGATATCCAATTTTCTATATATATTAAGCATAACACGTATCTTATTATCTAATACGTCGTACAGATCGTCGTCATAGTTGTTATCCCTATTTTATAGCCTAATAAAGTTGGTTAACTTCATAGGGTTACTTTTATCTGTAAGGAAGCGATATGGTAAGAGGTTGTAGTAAGGGTCGTGGTTAAAAGGCATTAGTCCGTATAATACGTATTAGCGTTTCGCGTTGCTTTTTATTTCTTGGGTCTGGTTGTTTTTTATATTCCGGCTAATTGTCGATTCCCAAGGCGGATCATTTTCTCCGTTTCCGCCGACTTTATTTTAACTAGTCGAGTCGTTTTATCTATTTCGGCCAACTCCGTTATATCAGGTCGAGTTATTTTCTACGTTAAAGGAGTAATTTGGTATTCGATTTTACGTTAATATATAAGCCGGTATGGGGATGTATTATATTTATATGGTGGACAAGGATCATAGGCGTTTTTCTTCCTCGTAGTTTGTTCTTTTAACCTAGGGTATAAAACTATGCCGTCTTACGTGTAGTCCCCATTGTTCCAACAACAATCTCTTCAAATCTATAAGGTAACACCCTTTCACAAAGTCCGTAAAGTACAAATATTTATCCTCCGAATCTGATATGTCGGTAAATTATGCTATTTCGAATAAGGCCTTTACAAAGTGCCTATTTTTACCTCCTGAGATATTAATTACTTTAGTTTGTAATTGGATTCGTAAGGCTTTGATAATGGAAATGTTTACCTTTTGCCATATTTCTAACGTCCAAACCAAAAAATTGTTATAAAATTCGTCTAATAAGTCAATTGCTTAGATTCATTCCTCTTAGTAATAGTATATGATGGCTAAGATATATATATTAACGATATAAGGTTCTAATTCCTTAATTGATAAATCTATGGTGTTATTCTAAAGGCATAGGTCCATTTACTGCATCATGGTCTTTCTAATTCCCATATTTTTAATTAGGATGTTAAAGGAAGCGCTGGCTTCCTCTAATTTTGCTAGATTTGAGGCTATAGTTACAATTATCTTAGAGCGTTTTAAACGATATGCTAAAGTGTAGTAATCTCGTAATATTTCTTGGTATATCCAAAGCTTAGGGTAGTCTGGTGAATACAAAGCGAATAAAGTAATCAAAGTGGTCGGAATAATATTTATTAACGTTTACTAGTATAAATAAATTTCAAATAATACGTAAATAAGGCGTAACTATAAACCAGTTAATTGTTTTAGATTGGTTTTATTAACGTTAGTAATGCCATACTAGCTCAACGGCTAGGAAAACTTAAAACTTTATAGGTACTAAATTTAAGTAGCATAAGACGAATGTAGGTAAACTTGGAATAAATAGCACCGATATGGGAAATTAGGTAAAATAAGAGAAATGTTGAATTGTTATATGCTTTGGGGTATGGTGGTTTGTCCGTATTGTCGTAATATAGCAGAACTTGGTAAAGAGAATCGGTTAGTTACTTGCTTTATAACAAATCTTAGCAGAGATATTGGGTTATTTGTTTGTATGTAACCAATCGTAGATTTTTTTTTTTGAAACAAGTTATTCGTAAAAGAAAAATCAAAAAAAATCAGATAGATCCCAACAAAGGGTTCCGAAACTTAGTGGTTTTAGCTTACGTGGCCTAATACGTAATAAAACGCTCTCTAAAAAGTGCACGGGTACGTTAAAACGCCAAATAAGGGTTAATAGTAACATAACGAAGCTTTTATCAAATAAAGCGCTAAATAAGGGTTGATAATATTTTGTTAAAGTTTTTCTTTTTTTGAGGTTACTTAGTCTTTACAGTATTTATACACGTTGGCGTGTAATTCTTATAAAAACGAAGTGTTGGAGTAAAAATAGTTGGAACTACAATAACATTTTACTATAGGTATTTAACGTATGTTTATCTCTTTTTTCTTAAGTCATCTATAGTTGACCGAGTCGGTTACTAATAAGTATCGTTAAGGTATTAAGCCTGTATTATTCAAGTAAACATAAGGTCTTTAAAGAATAATTGAAATAATTAGTAATTATAATATAAGTAAGATATTATTTGTCAAAAAGAAACTTTCAAAGGTATACGCCACAGGTAAGAGCTTATAAGTCTTCCACCCAAAGCGTATTACTCTAGAATACTCCTTCTAAACCGATCCACGCATTGCCGTCGATCTGAAATAACCATTCCAAACCTATCCATACATTACCGTCGGTCTAAAATAATCATTTTAAACCAATCCATATATGATACACTTTACGTCTTGCAAGAGTATAGCCTACAGTGTGACACGTTACTATGAATCCTGCAGGAGTACACCCTACAATAAAGTGCACTACTACTTGGTCTATATATACTATCTATAAGGGTATATAGTAATATCTATACTTACCGTTATATTTATTCTTATTCTTTCAGATTTTTACGAAATTTATAATTGCTACGTGATCCTTATTCGCTATACTAACGTCTCTAAGGAAGGAATTGATGTATTAGTTGTAGAATCCAATGGTTGTATCTATATCAAGCTCACGCGTAAAGCCGCTCTTTTATTAAGGTTGGATCTAGTATTATTGGTGTACTTATTAAAATTACATGTGTTGAATATCTTAAGTATTATTACAAGTTTAATGATAATCTTATTAGCATTAATATGAGTTTTCGTCGATTATTGATTGGTAAACTTGGAGATAAATAAAAATTTAAGGGCTTATCACATCTAGGTTAATCAATTCCTCATCTTTACCAACGGCGTTAGAGTGTTGCGGTTTTTCGGTAAATGTATTTATTGAATTTATTGAGGTTTAAATAAATCTTCACGAACGCGTGAAAAGGAAATAAGAAATGCTATAGTCAACAATATATTTGCGCCATGTTTCTAGTTCTTTTAATGACTCATTCATCGTAACATATTTGTAGAAAATATTAGCCGAGTTGCGTCTTTTTTTATTATATTAGAGACGAATATTTTTCGATTCTAAAGCTTATTTATTAAGATAATCTTGACTGGTTTTAGCTTTTTTTTATATTAAATGATCATTTTTTCAATTATTTCATAAATTTGTAATAGATATAAGCACTGGTGTTCATTCTTTAGGGGTTTAATTCGAGGATGAATTGACTAATGTAGTGAGTTAAGTATTCCTTAATGATATTTTTCATCGTTTTTTTTTGTACTATAGTTTTTCGTTATAGTATTTGGTGAATATCAACCGGTGCATTTTTAAGGTTCAATCGTTATAGTTTTCCGTTATGTTGATGATCTTACATAATGAATTGAATGATCAAAATAATATAATTGAAAAGATTGGTATAGAAGGGTAGATCGTAGTTTGTTTATAATTAAATTTGTTGTTTGTAATTAAAAAAAGTCGTGGGATTTGACTCTTTACCATTTTTGATTTGCATTAGTAGTACCCTAAATAGTAGTATCAACTTACGTGTTTGTTTACTTTAGTGACTTGAAGAACTTAAGACTTTTAGCATTTAATCCCAACGCTTTTTTTTCAAAACTGGTTCAATAAATATTTGTTAGTGTTTTCGATAATAACACAAATACTAGGGCCACTTTCAAATTCTTGTAAATAGTAAACACACTTAGAAGTCTTTCTTTTGCGGCTTGTAAACAGCAGACGAAATATTAAAGCTCTTTACAAGAATCTTTCCCTTACCTCAACATTAATATAAATCGTAACCGAAAAGTATTTTCTTCTTTTACCTGGCTTATTTGTGCATAACCTATTAAGTAATAGTTAGTGTTGGTAGACTTTTATCATTGAAACGTAGTTGATTCGAATCTCTGTTCGAAGTAACTGGTATTACATTAAAAGTGGTGATGTGTAACTAATAGGTTTAGCAGACTACTAACTGGTCTGTATACTAATTTGTATTACCAATTGCTTATCCCTTGCCTTTTTCTAAATTGGGCATCTATTGTACTTGACTTTCAGTTAATATAGTTAATCACACAAATAATGTAGTCAATTTGCAATCAGTATAATCAACTTACAGTTAGTATAATTGACTTGAATGTGCTGCAATTAACTGCTGTTCCAAGATTAGTTGTTTATAAATTTCTATGAACCATATTAAATTCTATTTTTATTATTCATTTTTTTATTGAAAACGTTCGGTAAATTTGTTGATTTTCTTATTTGATAGATTTGGGGTTTAAAATACTATTGAAAGGTTGTAGTAGGTTTTAAATTAGTATATAATATTTATATAAACGTTAGAAACACGTTGTTTGACATATTTTTATATTTCTTCGGGTTATGTATAGTTAACAATAACCGAGTTTCCTAATTATCCCCTTTATTGAAAGCTTACTTACGGTCTATCCATTTCGTTTTCTTTGTATGGACGAATTGTCAAGTTATAAAATCTCATTAGATCATTATTACTAAATGTTGTAACTGGTTTAAATTTTGCAGCTGCAATGTTTTCATTCATTTTTGTTCTTATTTAACAAAATTTTATATCAATAGGAAAAGAATATATTTTATTCATGTACCGATAATACCAAAATATTCAGAAATGTTGACCAAGATATATAGATCAAATTTGGGAATATTACGTCAAAAATCTTTTTAAAGTAACTTTAATATATGAAGAAAAAAAATATCAGTTTTGTTAATGTTATATAATACTTTCATATATTTTCTTACTATATCTAATGAGTATATATTTCGAAGTTTTTTTAAAATGTGGCAAACGTTCAGTATTTTAAAAGTTTAAATCTGAATCTTTATAGATTTACGTCATGTTGTATTCTTTAATAGTTATTTTTATATTCGTTATCATCGTTATATTAAAATCAAATATTAGTCGTTGACTATTTTTATTGATTATTAGTAAGTATATAAGAATTATTATTTTTCTGTTACTGTAACTTTGAATATTAAAATGTGATTTTTAAAAAAGTTTACCAAATGTAATGCCTTTAATTTAATATAAAACTTTGGAGTTAACTCAGTCCACATTATATTTTTTCTTAAATTTATGTTTGAAAACGATTTATAAGACTTTTCATTCCAAAAAGTTATTAATATTAGTTTCGTTGTTTTCATTAAGTGGGTTTTTAAACGTTTTAATAGACAATTTAACTTTTAGCTCTGTTACTAATGTTTCGACGTCATTTTCTTTTTATATAACTCAGGTTGTATACGAAGCTCCTGAAAGTATACTATTATTGAGTTCTATTATTCCGGTTTTGTATTCATCATTGTTAAGTATTTCGTTTTCGACGTTTTATTTCTATAAGTTTGTCAATAATAGGCGTAGGTAAGTCGAATCAACTTATTTGGTTGGATGTTCCTTTGTCTTTTGTATTTTTTTCTTTATAACATGATTTCATCTAAGTCATTTGAATTGTAAGCGGTTTGTTAGCAGCGTTTACTATAATCTTCAAGTTTATAATACTAATAGTTTCAAGAGGTCCGTATTACTATTTAATTTTTCTTTCTGTAAAAAAATTTAGGTTTTTAATAGATACAATTTTGGATGTTATTATATATCACTATAGTTAATATATTTAGGTGGCAGTGTATTACGCTGCACGGTGTACTCATGCAGCGTGCACAATAACGTAGCACGCTTCAGGCTGCATTCTTTCAGAGTGTATGATAACGTAACACACTGCAGATTGCACTTTCAGAGTATATCATGTATGGCGAGGTCTAAAAGGGGCGTTAGAAAAGTAGCACACTCTGGGTAAAAGCTTATAAGCTCTCACCTGTAGCGTACACTCTCTGGATACTTATTCTTATCAACTTATCTAACTTTACTATTACAATACCAATTTTTACGATTACTCTTCTACTTTTTTAAGTTTACGTCAATTAGACCAAGACCTTACCGACACTAATTAGTAGCCGATTTGACCAACTACAGATAGTCTAAGAAAAAAGAGACAAACATAAGTAAAATACCTATGGCGGGATATTATAACGATTCAAACTATTTATAATTTAATACTACGTTTTTACAACTATTACACGAGATATATCAAAAAACTATAAAAGTTAAAAAAATTTAAAAATAATAATTTTAATACGATATCATTAACTCTTATTCAATACTCTATCTACTTAAAGCTTAGTTACGCCACCATCAACCATTATTTAGCGCTCTAATGTAACCCATCACTTTTTGAAATGAGTTCTATCATTAATTAGGCCACACAAGCCAAAAACACCAAATTTCAAAACCTTTCATTAAAATATATCCAAAAATAACTGTTGTAAACAATACAAATAGTTTATAAACCAATTCACTTTTAGTAATACAAACAGCTAGAGGAAAATATATCAATCTACGCAAGCCAAAACCACTAAGTTTCGAAACGATTCTTTAGAACCTTTCCGATTTAAACAAAGTATCCACACTGTTTACGAAACCCAAAAGCGATTACAAACGTAATATCTACACCGCTTGCAAAATCCAAAAGCTTCTATAGACGCAACACCCAAACCGCTTACAACCTGAGAGCAGCTACAATATGATATCCAAACCGCTGACTAAACACAAACCAAACCTCACACATCTAGTCACACTAAAACACCACCCCTTTCCCTCTCCTTTTCCATTTGACCTATCTGCCTCCCCTCACTTACTCTACATCGCTTATTTTAAGTTTAATACTAAAGATATTGAAATTAACTAGCTACTTAACTAATATACTATTATCCAACCACTAGAAAAAACTAATTTGAAACGACTAACTTACTTGTAATCATGTTTCATTTATACCTTATTTGTGTTTTATTTATATGAGTAAGTGTTAAAAAGCCTTAATTTAACCGCTTTATTATAATTTATTTGATTTAAATTTACGTATGTATTTCATTTTGTTTCAATTTACCATTCGTATTACCAATTATCATGGCTTTATATATAATAGACTTGGCTAACTTTTAAAGGTATATAAACTCTCTTTTTAAATATAATATCTTGAAAAAAACGTTTTAAAGGTTTATTAACTTGAATCTTTGAAACGATAAAATATAGGCGCTAATAACAAGTATTAACCCTTTGTGTGCAGACACATATATTTTTTCCGTGATTTTTCGTTACTAAGGGGAGAAAATCAAAAGATGTAATATGCTAGATAACTTTTATAAAAGATTTTCGAATTAGACGATATGCATATAACAAATAGTATACTTATCTATTACTAAACCCTTACTAATTTAATTACGGAGTAAAAGTATTAATACCCTAAGAGGTAGAAACGGCTGCCTTATTAAAGCTCTATTCGAAAAAAATAAAATTTACTGACTTGCTAAATAATGAGGATAAGAATATGTATAAAACGGATTTTGTAAAAAGATATTATTTGATGAAATACAAAAGATGGGCATTAAAGAATATACGAGTAAAAAGGTAAATTAGAAACAATATACAAATATAAGGCGTAAGACGATTCGATGATACCGCGCCTTAGGTTAGGGATACAAATCTTAAAGAAGAAGAAAAAACTTTAAGGGATGAGAGGCCTAAATACATAATCCGGGCCGCGAATTTGAGAGAAGAAAGGCTTAAATAAACAACTCGAGACGCACCTTAAAAAGAAAAGAAATCTGAATACGCAGTCCGAGCCGCAAATTTAAAAGAAGAACGACTAGATACATAGTCTAAGCCGCACTTTTAAGAAAAGAATGGCCTGAATACACAGTCCGGACCGCGGCTTTAAGAGAAAGAAAGGCTAAATACATACTTCATCACGTACTTTCAAAAAGAGGAAGAACCAGGAACGTTGTTAAAGGCGGGAAATCATGAGATGGAAGGCCTGGATACACAGTTTAGGCTGTACTTTTAAGAATAGAGAGGCCTCTATACACAATTCGAGCTGCAGCTTCAGGAGGAGGAAAAGCTAAATACCTCATATGCAACTAGACCTCAACATAAAGACGGCCCGCCTCGACAAGATAGCTCTAAACTTTAAGGATAAACCGAGCTGCAATGGTACTTCGAGATGCAACTTAGAGAACCAGACAGGCCAAAACACAACAAACGGCTTCAAAAAGCTCCCATTAATACAAAACGCTTCAAAAATCGTATTAAAACCGCCTCTACGAAAACAAAACGCCTAAGAATACGTATTAACACTACTTATACTTACTTTAAACGGTTTGAATTGCGTATTCAGAATGTAAGCGGTGTTTTTAATAGTTTCTATGATTAACGATGTTATAAACGAGGTCACGTAACCTAATCCGCGACACCCCTGCAGATTGTATGATAACGTAACACGCTGAAGATTGCACTTTCAGAGTGCATCATACGTGGCGCGGTCTAGAAGGGGCGTTCGCAGAGTGGCACGCTCTGAGTGAGAGCTTATAAGCTCTCACCTCTAGTATGCACTCTCCAGATGCTTCTTCTCATCAACTTATCTACTTTTACTACTTCAATACCAATCTTTACGATTACTCTTCTACTCATTTACGTTCACGTGAATAAATCCGTTAACTTATTATTGTATTTATAAGTTCCTTAACTACTGTTTCGACTTTGGTATTAACTTTTTATTTTCTAATTATAGATGTTGATAATAAAGATTAATTCATCAAAAGTAAATATTTTTTGAAAAGAAATGAATTCTAAAACAGTTCATTAGGTCCAGCTGTATTATCAATTCTGTTTACGTCTATTTATATGATGTTTTACTTATTTGTGAATTTTCTAATTTATTTTAAATAATTTTGTAATGTAAAAAAGACATTGTAAGTCTTTTCCACATTTATAATATTCCAAACATTCATAAAAAGAATTTGACAATATTAGATCTCCATAATATTGATATCTAATTGGAACTTTTAAACTAGAAAGTTTGTTCAAATATTATGAATTATTTTTTTCTGATCATTATATGTATAGAATACATTATAAGTACAATAAAATCATTTATATCATTTTATTCAACATTATTTCCAAAATCACGACGATTTGAAAATATGTTATTTAATGACCAACGTCAAGTTTTGGTAATTTATTCAAGTCAAATATATTAATAAAATTCTCAAAATTGAAATCTTGGTTGTTTTGAAGCTGAAACTTGAGGTTTTATAATGTTTATATGTAGATTGAAAAGTAGTAATAAACCTTATATAAAATATGAAAGATTAATCACTTTTCATCAGTATAATCAAGTTTGAGTAATGATATTTCTAGTATAATCATTATAATTCTATTTGAATAAGGTTTTAAATCACCACATCAAAACCTTATAAATAAAACTATAGGTATCTCATTTCCAAGTTAAAGGAAGAAGGTTTTTGTTTTGAATTATCTTTTTGGTAATAATATTAATAATAATATTTAGCTTTTCTATAGATTCTAGACCTAAAAAAAACGGTGTGAATGTATTTATAATGTAGAACGTAATTCTTTTAACAATAATTTCACAATCATTTTTCCAAGGGAAGACTTTTTTCTCTAGTTTAACATTGACATTAATTACTTTAGCTTTCTTACTATGGAGGTCTATTACTGATTATTTTTATTATAAACCAAAATATGAAAAAAACTCTTCAATGGAATATTTAGATGCTTCAATGTCAGACCTTATCTCTTAGAAGTCGTTATTATTATACAGATTCTTAATAAAAAATAATTAAAAGGGTTTGGTGTTTTCATCGTAATAGAAGTTTTTTCCAGTTGTTTTGTAGAGGTAAGCCTTATCAGCTAGTTATTGGTTTGCTGTTAAATCTTTATAAAAGTTAATATGAGATATTATATCATATATTCTAACATTATCACGTGATATAGTCCTATAAGAAGTTTTTTTTAGATAAAGATTATTCGTTTTTTTTGAGATATTTAACCCTTTGACATATAATATATATTAATTGTATTCATTTTTCTCAACATTATAATCATTTATTAAAATTATATTTTTAGATGTATATTTATTGTAGCTTAAATATTCGTAAATTGAAACCTGGTTTTGCTGTAAATATTCCAATTTTCGTTATATCATAGTATAGAACTATTTTTTATCTGCTTGTTTTCTTACCTATATTCTAATTTATCTCTTTGAAATTGATATTTCTAATGTTTCCATATTTCTGATTCATATACATTGTGGAGTCTTCGTCAATTTTCTTTATATATATACGTATTAAGGCTGTTTATACGTAATATAACTATTTGAAGTGGTAATATTAACTAGTTCAAAAACCCTTTATATGTCCTGTTTGGTACTTGCAAAATGTATTCCAATTCGAGGATTTCTATAACTTTTTTACTAGTTTACTTACGAGGTATAACCTTTACAAAAAATGCTTATTATATTACTTATTGAAAGAATATCAGTTTGTCAATCATTTTGTCAAAGCTTCCAAAGATATTTATATGTCTTTTTTTGTATATATTATTGGCGTAAATCCTGTTGTAGTCCAGTGTTATGACCCAAGAACATCGGAGGGTCAGAAAACAGGCCAGTATAGGGCTAAGCCACTAAGAACCTGATGTCCAACACATCAGGTGGGGATATCTCTTATGTCAGCAACCTTAGGGTTAGGGTTACGCACTAAGGATCATTGAGATCATATTTCGATCCAACATGATCCAGCACTGAAGGCGTATGAAGGATTAAGGATATAAGGACATGGTCAGCACCACATAGATAGTATTTCCTTCATAGCTCTTCAGTTGTCAATCTAAGTATTCAGTCTCAGTATATTCTGAATAGCCTCACAGCTTTTGATCATTACTTGCACGGTTGCGATATTGTTCACTCAGCACCTCTGCTACCTTCTTGATAACATAAACCCTCTGACACCTTCTATATACTCACGGATATTTAGTGTGATCATTACACCCAGTCGGTTTGGTATTAGGCTTAGTAAATATTGTGTTAGAAATGTTATTTCATTCCGTTATATATGTTATAAAATGTCAGAGTTACAAATAGGTATATCATGAAGTAATATGTTGTCTTTCTAGTAAGAATGCAAAAAAAAGGAGAGTGAAATCTGGGAGAATGAATCTTTATCTGTAGATAAATTTAAAGGTATTTCATAAATTTAACATATTAAAAATTGTGTAGTTTTCCATCGTATTTCACTCGTACGTCCCAAATCTTAGTAAAGTTTCTAATAAATTTGTAGCTCATGTTTTCAGGTTAGATATAATTAAGATGAAGTATCCTATATTGATTGTATATTTGAATTTCCTGTTGTTATGGTTAAATTATCTGTGGTTGAGTCATTATATATTGTGAGTATAATCTTATTTATTGTTTAATATATATATTATTGGGCTTGTTATAGGTTTTTGTATGTATTTACTTTTACCAAATCATTCAAAAGAAAACCCCTCTTAATTTGTGGTTTAAGTTGGTAATTATTGATAAGATTTTTAACCGTTTGTTACATTATTGTATGTTATACATGTGATATTCAATTAATATCGTCAGTATATTCTCAAACAATATATCTTTTCTTTCAAAATGTTGTAAAATATTTTGTTTTATTATAAATTAATATTGAATTTGACGTTCGATCAAGATTCATGCGTATCAAACTTATTCAGTAGTAAAGTCACTAAGTCTGTTGTTTTAGGCTTGGTAGCTAAAGTTTTAAGTAGTTTGAGCGGTTTTTGACGAGTTTTTGAGCCTATAAAATGGTTGTTACTTAAATAGTGATAATTGAAATTGAATTGTCCTTTTTAGGTATTGTCATGAATTTGTTTTATCTAATGATAAGCGGCTTAGGTTCTTCGTTAATATTTCTTTCGTTGTTAAATTTTTTATTCTGGTTTTATCTATATATTTAATTTGATATACTTGAATTTCAAGCTTATGAAAGGTTTTCAGTAATCTTTTACCGGGGTTTTTTTTTATTCACACTTTTTTTTAAATATATTTGGGTAATTATTGCTTAATATACATGTAAAGAATATTTTTCTAATTGTATTATAAACGTTGACTTCTAACAGATGAATATGTTATTCTTTTATAAGGATTATTTTAATTCATTTTTAACGGTCCAGTATATCATATCTCACATGTCTATAGTTTAGTTTAAGAAAAACACTTAAATTTTCTGTAGGTCGTTTCTCTCTTAATTTTAGCAGATTTTTTTAGATAAACCTTTCAATATGGTTTATTATGTATTTGAGGTAGCGTTTTATATAACTTTCGTAATTTGAAATTTATAATCGAAATGTTTTTTGAAGAAATTTTCATGTTTAAATATAAATTCTGCAATTTTTGCTTCATCTTTTAGGTTTTATTAATTTTGTTATCTACTATTTTAGAAGGTGTTATCGATGCATTGATTATTATATAGGCGGTTTCATTCATCCAGTTTTTGTCTATCATTGTAGTTTTCAAATTTTTTGTTGTATAATATATTTGTTCGTTTTGTACATTAAGAATCTTTAATCAAAATATCCATTAATCTTTTATGTTCCGAATCTTTTATCGAAGTGTTTGTTTTATCCGTTAATCTTGTTTGTTTGAGGATTATTTTTTAAGGTAGTAATTTTTGAAAACAATATTTTTTCATGTTACCAGCAACTTATGCGCGCCTTAGAAAACTTTCCTCAGGTGTTATTCAAAAGGCGGGTGATTTAAAGGTTTTTTTGGTTAAAAAATCCTTCTTCTAAGCTGTTAAATTCCCTTTAAAAGGTTGCTTTCTTTTTGTATCTTATTAATTTGTGGTATAGTTAAACCACTGATTATTATCGATAGAACTTTACTTGTAACGTACATAAGTCTTATTGTTTTCTTATTAGTAAGCGAAAAGAAAACCCAAATGCAAAATCGAAGTTAATAGTATTAAAAAAGAAATAAATCGGGCCATTGCTATTCAATAGCCCAAGTATTTATATATCTAGACAGTTGTGAAGATTACCCTTTGTATGACTGGACAGTTAGTCTATGAATAGTACAAGTTACAGACAATTACGTTTTACTTGGCCGTACTTCTTAGACGGCCAGTGAAGTAGCTAGTTTTAGCTTAGACGGCCAAGACTGTGACTTTTGTGAGTCATGACTGTACTGCAATTGAATGGTTAATGCTGCAGTAGGTTCAACTGGTCTGTGCGTTAATCTGTGCGTTGCTATGTACATTGGTTTGTAGGTTGATCCAGTCAATATTCCAACACTTACTGTTGTTATTAAAAATGCAGAATCGATTGCAGTATAATTTTAGAACGCGGTTTTGATGAGTTGCAAACTCTATTACTAGCATGGAAAGAAACATATAATGATAAAATTGAAAATGAAAGCTGTATAACAAAGTGAAAAAAGCTTGCATATTACAAAATTTTATGTAATATTAGATACCTGCCACCCTATTGCCCTACAATCTTTATGCAAATTATGAAACCAAAAAAAAGGGCATATCTAAAAAAAGGCAAGTATTTTGGACCTTGTGTGGTGCGGGAAGCTGCACACCCGGTCGGATGGATACCTACCTAGTCTATACAGTAACCTTCGTGATTTATTGCACACCGATTGCTCAGCAAGGTCGCCATACTTTGCTTAGACTATGGATACCCGCACATCTGACAGGCCCATTCAGGCCAGTCCCAGTCTGTCCTTAGCCAAATCAAACCTTCAAGACCCGTTATTGTCTCGGTCCTGTTCGGAAATGTTGTTCAAGAGATCCTCCTGCCCGCACTGCACCTTGCAACATTTGTCCCCCACTCTACTGCGCGGCGCATATAGACCCTTGCCGAAGGGATTGCTTACTCATTCCAGCTCTGTCAGCACAGCTGTCACTTGCTGCGGTGCTTTCCGCTGGGCATGGGATCCCAGTGTGCCAATTTTGGCACCAATTTTGGCACATGGTGCTCTTCCTGGTCGTCTCGTCTCCCCTCTCGGGCGTTATGCCCCCGTATCCGTTCTCTCCGAAATCTCACCCAAAACGCCTGATAGTTCGACTCGCTTTTGCCTCTGCCCAGGTTGCAGCGGACAGGTTGCAGTCTCCGCTGTCTCTTGTGATCCTTTCCCACTCCCCGTCGTCGTCATCCCAACTTTGTTCCATTTTGCTTCCCGTCTTGCCTACATGTTGACTTTCTCACCTCGTTCTGTATCCAGTTTTACCATTATTGGTGCATCAGTGCCTCTTTCACCCCGCACCTCGCCACGGCATATCGCACTTCCTCTAGCTGCTTCGTAATAGTAATACAGTGTCTCTGTACGCCCAAGTGAGAGTTGTCTCGGACTTCGAACAGTTGCTCTAGACCGAACGGGAGAGACTACATACCTTCAACTTCCGTCCACTTCGACTCGACCTCCCAGTCCAAGCACTCCCGCCTCTCCGGCTTCTCGGCGCCCATTTTCAGAGACACCGCCGCACCGCCGCTTGAAGCCTCCCAGATTCGCGAGGTCCCTGCCGTGCATCTGCGTTGCGTGGATTGATTGGGCAGTTCCGGCTACGCGGAGCCTTGCGGGCGCCCCAAAACACCACCCACGCTCACCGTCCCTGTTCCTTTCTACATCAAACGATCCACCGTTCGCATCCAAGCAGCCAGACTCCAATCCCAGCAGTCAGTTGACAGCTTCGCAGGACCAGTTCACCGCGGTTCTGCCGTCTTAAGACAAGCTGGATTCGTACGTCACTCTTCCTTGCCAATCCACCCTGCTTCACTCCACTCTACGTCACTTTTCACTTGCACTACATGTTAGCGTCTACACATTTACACACACACACACACACACACGCTTCGCGGTAGACGATTTTCTCTTCACGACCTTTCCTCGAGACTCGTCATCATCATCATCATCTTGCTCTCGAACTTTCATCCCCCCAACCTCAACACCAACACCCTGCCTCCCTACCTAACTCGCATCGCATCTGCATCGACATCGGATGGTATGGAGATCCAGGCGACTAATCACCCGAAATGGCGCAGCTTCAAGAGCGCGGCCTCAGGATGGTCGCAATGCAATACTAGCCCAAGTCCGAGTCCGGCTCCGGATTCCCCACCAGCTGCACCTCGCCTTCGATCACTCACGACCACCGCCAACTCTTCCACAAGCTCCCTCTCGGACACCACCGTCACCAAGCATCGGTCCAACACCCAGGTCTGGAACATGGCCGACGACGTCTCTCCCGTCCTGGCAACGCCCCCCCAGAAGCGGTTGTATGCCGGTATATTAGAAAGCGATTTCGACATGACCACCTTACCCGATCCCAGAAGCAGGTCCATAACGCCTGCCGATATGGCCAGCTCACCGAGGCCTACGCAACACCCTGAGCTCAATGACGAGGTAGCAGCTCTAAGCTCGAAGCTTATCCACGCCATCAATTACCAGACTACCCTCGACGACAACCTGTCCCAAACACGAGCCGAGCTTGAGCAAGCCCGGGAACAGATCCGTGCCATGGGGCTCCAGCTCACGAAACAAAGAGAAATGTTGGTTTGCGACATCCAGGAACAGCGACAATCGGTTGAAGAAGAGAAGACTAATCTTTTGGCCAGGATTGCGAATGAAAAGCGATTACGCTTAGAAGCAGAGCAGGAGAAGAAGAGGATTGAACAAGAACTGGAAAACCTGACGCAGGAATTGTTTGAAGAGGCCAACAAGATGGTCATCTCGGCGAAAGAAGACTCGCGCAAAGCGCAGGAAGTTGTGCACCGCAAGAACGATCTGCTGAAGGCTCAGCTCGCCGACACGGAAAGCTTGCTCAAATCGCAACAAGACCAGCTTACACAATTGAAGCAGGTCATGGAGCAAATGCAAGTCGACCGCGATGACCAGACTGCTACCACGACTCCATCCTCGCCGGGCTATAGCAAATTCGATTCTCGGGAAGACGATACACCCACGTCAGACGCCGGATCGCAATCTGGCATTTCGGATTTGGTCACACCGTCCTACCCTACGAGTTTCACGCATCTTCTGCAGCCCGTCTTGCGGAACGATATCAGTGCCTACCAGGACTTTGCCGGCCTGTGCGAGACCTCGAGGAGGGTGGCAAGTCGGCCGCCATCTGGGTCGCATTCTTCCCTCGGCCTCGGCCTCATGGGGTCCGGCACTACTTTTGCTTCTGTGGGTATACCGTCGACAGCCTCCACTGCATCATTATCGTCGACCGCAGCATCGCCGGCTGCAGCTTCTATGTCCTCGCCAGCGTCACCTAATACCCCAGCTTCCAACAGCGGCGGCACACCGGCGGTTTCTACAATGCCCACCCCGCCCCTGAAGGAGACCAGGTTTTACAAGCGGGTTCTTGTCGAAGACGTGGAACCAACTTTGCGACTTGACATTGCTCCAGGCCTGTCTTGGCTGGCTCGTCGCTCAGTGGCCACGGCCATGTCCGACGGCTCTCTGGTGGTCGAACCTGTGCCAACGACCGGTACCTACGCTTTGCTCTCGAAACCGCAACTCTACCCGTGCTCGCTGTGTGGTGAGAATCGCAAAGACGACCAGTACCTGAGGCGGTATCGGTTCCGGACGAGCGAGAGTGGCTCAGCGCAGCGCTACCCACTCTGCAGATACTGCCTCAACCGCGTACGGGCGACTTGCGATTTCCTTGGGTTTCTCAGGATTGTGAAAGACGGCCACTGGAGAACGGATGACGACGAATCCGAGAAAGCTGCCTGGGAGGAGAGCGTGCGGCTCCGTGAGAACATGTTCTGGACTCGAATAGGCGGTGGAGTCCGCCCAATCGCACAGGGCTTTCAAAACCTCTCCCACAGCATCAACCACAAGAGTCCTCGCTCTAGTCAAGAAGGAAAATGTCCCGAGGTGATCTCAGTTGAGCCTATAATGCAGATTGAGAATGTGGACGCCTCGACAGACACCAGCCCGGACGTGAAGATGACTGAAGACTTTGCCACACCTTGGGAGAAGCTGACTCCGGGCATGAACACGAACGATACACCAAAGGAGGATGAAGATATTTCTGACAATGTGTCTCTGGTAATTTACGCCGAGTCTACCGAGACAGAAATGGACATCAGCCAGTCAGACGCTGGGGCGATTCCTAGGCAACCGCAAACACCTCCCCCATTCGAGGAGAACCGGCTTTCGACAGAATCCTTGACACCGAAATCCTCGAAGTTAAACAGGAACATGATGGCCGCCATCCCGAGCAGCATCGCTTGAGCGCTCACTTTTGACTGCGACCGACGACCTACATCTAATTTCACCATACACCACCACACACCTTCCAAGTAAATACTTCTTGTTCCTAGAGTTGCGCGGGAAAACATGACATATTGGCATTTACAGATTTTTGGGCGAACACGATGGGGGCCAACGAAGTCTCCTTCTCCGCCCGTTTCTGACTAAGGCGTTTTCAGGCGGATCAACTGAGGTCGTGCGGCATATATGTGGACCTGTCTGGACTCCAGACAACACATGGGCTAGGGTATTGATTAATGAGAAAAGCATTTGGAGGGCATGGGCAAGGTGCTTTGGCAGTCGCCGGCCAGAAGCTAAGACTATGCGCTCCACCGACGATGAGTGCCCTCGGGCAACACACTAGACAGACGGACCGGCTGGCCTGGACGGACGGACGGGGGGTGGATGGGAAGGGCTCTGATCATGCTCCGCGAATCAGGTGCATCGGGCAGGATTTGCCGCATTCTGCATTGGGGCCGGTTGTCACGATATGATACAGGACCGGACAGCACAGGCAAGGCAAGGGCAGGGAGATGCTAGAGAGAGCGCAAATAGAAGCTTTTGTGTCCTCAGGAACTAGTACTTTTAATCATAGCAGAATAGAATGACACAGAGCGCTTCCTTTCCACTTGGATGGAGGAGACGTTTACCTTCCATTCTGACCCTTGAGCTGTTGCTTCGGTTGCTGCCTCCTGTGATATTCCACGCATGTTTGGCTGGCTGCCTGCGTTGTTCTCGCGGCCAGAGCTTGGCGCTTGTTGCTCGTGGAGACAGGAGATGGAGGAGGGTGCTCCACTGGTTGGTTCCCTGCCGAGCGAGCCGTTCGTGCCTTGGCAACGAACGCATGGGCGTTGAGTAGTCCCATGCGTTGAGTTAAGTTGCGTTGTTGCCGAGTCAAAACAGCGCTTGGACAGAAAGAGGGAGGTGGGACGGGCATGGGGTAAGCAGTTGCATTATCGAACGATTGACTACTACTGCCCAAGAACGATAATGATCGTCGAATTGGACCGTATGGCTGGCTGGTCCTCTCCATTTGCTTGGGCCCGTCTGCCACCCCCAACCAACCGCACGGCACGCACGACGGGCGGTTTCACGCATCATTTCCCTGTGTAATAGTCGGTACGTCGGTAGGTGGTGGGTAGGTAGGTAGATGTAGGTAGATACTCGGAGCCATCCGGCGCCTCCACATCGCCCCTGTCTCCCCAATGGGCTTGGCCCCGGCATCCACATCAGGATG
>JASMMZ010000005.1:23079560-23145821 GCA_038502455.1 Anisogramma anomala | reverse complement strand
GGGGTCGCCCTTGAGGCTGGCGCCGGTCACGGCGCCGACGGCGGTGACGAGGGCCGCGCCCCCCGCGAGGGCGAGGCAGCGCCGCCGGAACCTGGGGTCGGGGGCGGCGGCGGCGGCAGCGCTGCTGCTGCTTCTGCTGCTGCTCTCGGCTTTGGGAGACGCGGGTGGGCCCAGCGGTCGTGGTGGGTTGGTGGAGGCGGGGCGGCGGCGGCCGGCCAGGGCTGCCTTTGCTGCGACTGCGGGCCCGCGGCGGGGAACAAGGGCTCGGGGAAGCATGTCCTGAGCGTGCGGGGGGTGTGGTGTGTGTGTGGGATCCCGACGCCGGGTGTGATTTGATATGATTGTTCCGTCGTTTGTTGGAGCGAAGCGAGTGGTCAGACCCAGTGCTCACGCCAGACAGCGTCGCTTTCGGCCGCGCGCGAGGCCTTGGGCGGGACCCTTGGGCGTCGCGTGGGTACTTCTCGGGGCGCGAAGTCGGAGAGACTCGATAGCGACGAGGCGTCGGAGCGGAAACTGTCGATTGAAGCCCTGCTGTGGTGTCCACGTAGTGGTGCCGCTATGGTGTGTGAGGGCCACGGGATGGATGTTGTTTGCTCCAGGGCTGCTGTTGGCGACGGTGATGGTGATGGTGATGCTGTGGAAGAAGAGGAAAAGGAGGTGTTGGTGTGTCGTCGTCGGGGCTGCGGTTCGGTGAGAAAGCCGGCAGCGGAGTTCGTGTTTCGCCGGGGCGGAAGATCAACGAGTTCGACAGTAAAAATTGCATCCCCGGCAGCGGCAGCGGAGCCGGCAGCGGAACCGGCACCGGCATCGGCACCGGCACCTGCACCGGCACCGGAACCGGCATCGCGGCCAGGAAGGAGGAATGACAGGGGTAGAAGAAGAGCGGTGATCAAGGATGGACGCCGTTCCATGTTTGATGACGATTGTTGCAAGTATTGAGTCAGTTGTTCACCTTGAAGGATGTCGAGAGGATGGGGATGAGGATGAGGATGAGGAGAGCCCAGATTTAAGATTTGTCTTCTCCCCCGAAACTCGGTTCCTGCGTCTCAAGTTCTGCGTCTCAGTCTCTGACTGGGATAGTGAAACAAGGAAGTCGCTTGTCCGTCCCTTTTCTTGTGCTGCTGCAACAAGCTCAATCTGCTCCAAACGGCCAAAGCCGGCCGACCCCATTAGCGACGCCGCCAGCTCGAACGACTCATGCCGACGCCGCGAGTTTTCATCGTGCGCCATGGCGAGACCGCGTGGGTCACTGGGCGGAAAGCACACCAGCGTCAGCGACATTCCTCTCACAACAAGCGGTGAGAAGCGTGTCACGGCTACCGGTAGGGCTTGGTCGGCAACGATCGCCTGATTGTGCCCAAGAAAATCACGCACATGTCAGTAGTCAAATCCGAGTTTTCTGCTTTGTTGTTTCGTTCCCGATCCGAAGATCGTGTTCTCGTTCGCGGCCAGGTCGATGGCCCTCTGGCGGGAGATGTGCTGTCGCTTGGGTGATCGGATGGACTCGTGATCAGCACAGACGCGCCTGCCAAGTCGTTCCACGTTTGCAACAGCCTTTGGAGGTCATTGGCCAACTTGGCTCACCCTGCATCACAGCTTCGTCTCCCCACGCCAGCGAGCCCAACGTACCTTGGAGCTGCTGAATCTCGGCTTCAGCCAGCTCCCCTGGAAGGCACACGGCCCCTCCGAAGGAGCACCTCCTGAGGCTTGCCACGCCCGCATTGAAGTCGCCGACGACATTCGCGCGTGGGACTATGGCACCTACGAGGGCATCACGAGCCCCGACATCAGGAAGCTGAGGAAGGCGCAGAGCCTGAGCGAGAACTGGGATATCCGGAAGGATGGCTGCCCTGGTGGGGAGTAACTCAGTACTCCTGGCGCTAACCACAACGCCAAGGTCTCCCGAAGACGTTACCAAGCGCCTCGACAAACTCATCCACGAGATCCGCTCCAAGTACCAGGAGCCTTGCGGCGTAGATCGTGGTGAAGAACACCCATCTGCTGGGCTATGCGATTCGTATTTTTGTCGTCGGTATCATGGCACGTATTCTCGGCATGCTTAGGACATACATCGCCGGCGCGATTCTCACGTGTCCTCGCTGTGATTCTCGGGTGTGGCGCGGGCCTCCTGCTCTTTCACCCATGCAAGCACTTCTTCTCCCTGAGCGACGACGACAACGCTCGACCGACAACAACGACACCGGCCTATCTTTCATCGGCTTCACACGCCTACGTGATGGGACATGAAAGTGCATGGATGTGATGTGAAGAAGGGGTGTTTGGACTCAGGTGGCTGCTCGCTCGCTTGCAACACTGCGGACCGGCATACCGGTATACGAAAGATACGCGCTCAGCCTTGGAGGACGGGGTGGGGCTGTCTCTGGCGTCCAAGTCAATTATCCTTCTTCCTGTATATCTTGCGTCGCATCCCCTTCCTTCCATTCCACAATTCAATGTAGCATTCCTTCATGGAGAAGATTCGATCATACAATGGTCCTCAGGCGTCACCGCATACCTACTTAGTTATGTTGGCACGGCACAAGACTCTCCACCCGCAAATATTCTCTAGATAGTGAGGGGATTATGGCGCTGAGCACTATATATTCGACCCCTGAGAATTTGATTCAGGTGCGCACATGACTTACAAGGCAGTCACAATCACCAGTCATGTCGCAAATAGTGTCGCATCTGGAGGAAGCCTTGTGGCTGTTGATTGCGGTGGCATATAATGTGGCTTATAATGTGCCGGACGACCAGGGCCAGATCGATACACATGTCTGGTGGAGTCGACTGTTTCAGCTCAGGTAAAATACCAGGCCGTGAGCCGTGTATGCAGACAAAACACCAGCCAGGTCAAGCCGCCGTCCCCCCCTCCTCCACCTCCACAACGTCCTCCACAATCAGGTTTCCACTCTTCCCGATCGTCTCCCGCAGCGTCTTCTCCCGCGATGGCTCAAACACCTCGCGCGGCATCAAACTCGCCAGCCGGAATCCATACACGTGCTCGTACCCGGCCGGCCCACTGCCGCCAAACTTCTCGTCCAGCTCGGACTCGTCCGCCGGCTTGCCGAGCAGGTCGTAGCACTCCACGAACGCGTACAGCTCCTCGACCGTCGCCGCGCCGCGGAACCGCCGCGTCACGCGCCCGGCGCCGCTGGCCTCGGGCATCTTGAGCGCCAGCCGCACGACGTCCTCGTCGTCCGCGGGCGGCTCGGGCGCGATCGCCGCGGCGCGCCAGCGCCGCCACATGGCGCGGTGGCCCGCGCGCTCCGCGGCGCGCGCGGCGGCCTCGAGGGCGGCCTTCTCGGCGTCGAGTGCCGCCTGCGCGGCCGCGCGCTTCTGCTGCGCGCGCTTGCGGTCCCTGGCAAGCGAGCGCTCGTACGCGCTGTCCTGCTCCGTGCGCAGGCTGCGCGAGGTCTGCTGCGCGATGCGCTCGGCGCGCAGGCCCTCGAGGTCCGGGCTGATCTTGCCGATGGCCTTGCGGATTTCGTGCAGGTACGTGGCGGCGGGGACGGGGCCGGCGAGGCGCTTGATGATGCCCATGCGCGTGGAGCCTTCTTTGGGCGTGAGGGAGATGAGGACGGAGAAGGGAAACTTGGTGCAGTTGTACTCGGTGGAGACGATGTAGGCCTCGCTGTCGAGGACGTTGCCGCCCCAGAGGATGATGTTGTTGGTCGGGTCGGCGAGGTAGGCGGTGACGTCAGGGTTGAGGAGGACGTCGCGCGCGAACGAGGTGGTGTCGTCGTGCTCGGGGGACATGAGCACCACGAGCAGGAATCGGAGCTCCTTCTTAGCGAGATCCTGCGCTTGCGCGAAGCCGCCCTCGAACCAGGGCAGCGCGTTGCCGCCGTACTCCTCCTCGAATTCCCGTTTGAAGCGCGCCGCCGAGTCTCGTGGAAGGAGCATCTTCCGACCGTTTGTGTTTCGCAGGCCGCGAGTTATGGTGTTGGATACAGCGCGGGGGCGCAGCGACTGTGGGAGAAAGGACATGACAAAGTATAGCGGTTTGAAAAGGACCGAGAAGACGTTCCAGCCAAACTGCAGCGGCAGGGCCAGAAGACCGACAAGCCATGGTGATTGGTAGGCAGGACGGGGCACGACACGTGGGGCGGGTTCCGTACGGTGGGTGCGTGGTACGCGGGTGCTTGGGCCGGCGAGGAAGCTTTCTTGGAGGTTCTCGTGGCGGCCGGCGGGACGGAACCTGGCAGCTTCGGCCTGGGCTTCTGCGACGGGGTCGGGGCCCTCGCCGTCAAAGAATTTTGTGATTGCTATCTGGAGGGTTCCTTTGCGTTAGCTGCTACCAGGACCCATTGGAAAAATTGTGACGCAGCTTTTCTTACTTGGACATTCCATTGTGATTTTTCAAGGAGGGGGACAGCGTCTTTTGCTTCTTGTTGGGTGAAGGCGATGTATTGCTGTAGAGCTTCCTGCTGGCTCTCTGACAGCTGGGCTGGGTCGAAGTCCGCCCCGCTCGCCATCCCGCTGGGGTATAAGCTGTGTCGACTCTGGGTATCAGGCTGGCTCTCTGGGTTGGGTCGTGGTGTTCAGGATTGATGGCGGTAGTATGTGGCGTTCGAGGTTCGAGTCACCGCTTCGGGTCGCGAGAGGTTGATAGCGGGCAGGCCTGGGATGTCACACAGAGTGCAGCAGGTAGCAGCAGGTAGCAGCAGATAGCAGCAGAGGGTGGGTGGGTAGGTATTGAATCAGAATGGAGGTTTGGCTGCAGCCGTCAGAGCGTAGCTTGTCTGATGAGTGACGAGTTGTTCCCTAGGCTCGACAATTAGTAACTAGCGCCACATGTTCACCCACTGCCACCGCAGCGGGGGTTCCCCAGTTGCCGAGGTCCGGGGTATGCGTCAGTGCTGAGTGCCAATACAACATGCCTGTGCCGCCCGCGTCTTTGGTTGTTGCATAGGCGCTTCCAATGTTCGCGGCATGCCCCCTCCTTCGCAGCCTTGCGCCTCTGGGCCCTACACTCAACTGTAGTCCAGCTGTATTCCACCAGCAAGCACAGGGCCAAGAGCCCCCAGCATGGACTAGACCATGGAAACAGCCCATGTATGTACCAGCACCACTACACATTACAGGCTGCTGCAACAAACCCCACAGTTATCCGCACTCCCGACACAGACAACGTTGCTGGCTCAACTCACCAGCCCACGCACATCCTTGAGGCACAAAGCGTCGCACATCAAGACACATTCCTCAATGTATTATCTTCCTTCGACGTCTCCATCTCCAGCGCTGACGCCAGCTTCAATCCAGACGCCATAGCTCCGGACCATGACAGGACCCGTCATCCTCGTCGCGAATCACTCCTTCTGACGCTGACGGAGTGGTCGAGCCACCATGGCCGGTGCCGGTGCTCCAGACTTGCGCCGGCAAGTTGGATCACCAAGGCCAAAAGGACGCGGTGAGTTTTTTGCGCATGCCTTCCTCGCCGACCCGAGACCTGGGCAACTGGGTCGCCTACACCGGCTGTCTCGGCTGTTGACCTGCAGTCGGACTCCCTTCTTTGTGGCCATGCCGCTGATGCATCTCTATCTCTACCACAGACAGGGACACTCTTTGCAGAAATATCACTATATATGGCAAATGCCGGTACGAAAATGCAGGGTGCAACTTCAACCACGAACAGCCCACCGTCAACAACCTTAGCTACACTACTACCAGCAGCGCCGACATCAGCAAGAGAGCCCCGGCCCTGAATGGCGACTCGCCCTCCTTCATGCCCTCCAGCTTGAATGCCCAGGCCCAGGCCCAGGCCCAGGCCCAGGCCCAGCTGCCCGCCCCAAAGAAACTACCGTCCCAAGCCGTAAGCGCCGCCGTCTTCACCCCGCGTAGCGCAGGTACCGCCACGCCCGGCCCCTCCGAACCCGAGCGTCTCTTCAACCCTGCCGCCATCAAAGAGTTCACACCCGCCCAGAATAACTTCGACTTGGGCAGCGCCAATGTCCCGACCGTCACTCCCACCCCCGACGCCACCCTGTTCGGCGACCCTTTCTCTGCGCCCGTCGCTCCGGCACAGTTCAACCCGTACGCGAGTGACCATATGAATATTGCTGGCGCTTCGGCGTATTATCCAAACCAGGGCGCATACACGTCACCCTTGCAGCCACCACCCTTCCATCTATATGCCAACCTAGGGCCCTACCGCGAGGACCTTCCGCAATATCAAAGACAGACGCGCGACTTCTTCATGCCGGACGACCTTAGAGAGGAGCTGCAGAAGAAGTCCCACGCTGCCCGCCAAGTTATACCCGGCTCCCTACATTTGGATCCCTACCACTCACTCATGCCGCTTGACAAGCCTGATAAGCTTGACGTGCCTCAGCGCAAGAACGCGAGTATCTTTGGTTGGATCAGCTGGCTGTTCAAGGCCACATCGACCAAGAATGGCAAGATATACTGCTTGCGCCGCATCCAGGACTATCGCCTGGGGGAGCGCGAAGCCACTCATGCCAATGAGACCATTAAAAAATGGAAGCAGATCACCAGCGCCAGCATCGTTTTTGTCCATGATGCATTCACCACCTCGGCCTTTGGTGACAGGTCGCTGGTCTTCTCCCAGGATTACTTCCCGCTCGCGCAGACTCTCGTCGAGGTGCATCTCACACCACCCCCAAAAGATCACCGGTATCGTGGTGGTCCGGTACAGCTGCCCAAGATTCCAGAGACTGTCATCTGGTCATATGTCGTGCAGATTGCCAACGCGCTCGGAGCCATTCATGCCAGAGATCTTGCGGCCCGATGCCTGGATCCTAGCAAGATCATCGTCACCGACAAGAACAGGATACGACTCACAGCTTGTGCCATTCTCGACGTGATCCAACCTCCTCAGCCGCATCGATCGCTGGCAGAATGGCAGGAGGATGACTTCATACAGCTCGGACGACTAATTTTATGCCTAGGGTTGGGAAAGCTGCCCAATCAGCTCGTGGAACTGGAAGCCGACCTGGCCACGCTTGCTAGAAGATACTCGTCAGGCTCTCAGGGCGAATCCGCACTGCGAGATCTAGTGTTGTGGCTTCTGACCGCTCCTGACAACAAGACGGCCGCGAATTTGATCACCGGCATCGCGCCGCACATGGTCGAGACCTTCGACAAAACTCTACAATGCCAGGACACCCTGACGTCCGAACTGCACCGCGAGCTCGAGAATGGTCGCTTGATCCGCCTCCTGACGAAGCTCGGCATGATCAACGAGCGGCCCGAGTACGACCACGACCCGAACTGGTCCGAGCATGGGGACCGCTTCCCGCTGAAGCTGTTCCGAGACTACGTCTTCCATCGCGTCGACGAGCACGGCCGTCCTGTATTTGACATGGGCCACATTCTGAACAGTCTCAACAAATTAGACGCGGGGTCTCCTGAGCGTATTCGTCTGACAACCAGGGACAACCAGAACGACTTCATCATCTCGTACGCGGAGCTCAAGAAGCTGGTCAACGCCTCGTTTGCCGAACTCACCAAGTATAACAGGCGGTCCTAGGAGGCGACGAGACCAGTGAACTCGGGCGGTGGAGGGAAAGAGGCAGACTGGGAAGACATGGCGCCGCAGTCAGAAGCCTGGCTGTTCCTTCGGAACATGACCACGCCAATGAAGTTGACACGACACAGGCGCAAGCCTGGTTCATACAGGCTCCGTATGGCTCGAGATCAGCAGAGCGATGCTCGGCAGTGTGAGGGCCATGCTTATCTGTACAAGGGAGTGAAGGCACCAACGGCGTCGAAGGCCGGATCAGCCCTAGGCTTGATCTACAATCCAGTCAGGGTCACTGCGTTGCAGAGCCTCTCGCGTTCGGACGCTCACAGAGTGACTCATGGCCCGAGGAAAGGTGAACATTTGCTGCGAAGTACATTGGGACCGATCGCTGAGACAGGGGCGAGTTTTCAAGCGCATGTCGGAGGTACACTGCGAACCTCATCTGGGTCGAAGACCGACAGGGTCGATGAGGATGAGCGAGGGCGTGACTCAGGCAAGAAACGGGCGGCAACGTCGCCGTTGAGGACTCCCGATACACCGCCATTAAGAACGCGGACAAAACGAAAGAAGACAAGAAGAAAGAAGCGCCGGTGATTATTTGTGGGCCGCTCTCTTGAGAGAGAAGCTCTGGGGAGCAAAATCGCCTTCGGGAAGAGATGGAGCTTGCGAGTCCAGTCCCACAGCCATTGTGCAACCCCCTTCTCCGCAGCACTTGAAACATATTCGAAAGAGCCGGTACTCGTCAGAAATAGAGATGTTGCAGGAGCGGCGGGAAAGATCATATGGTCACCGTGACAGCAGATGACAACGCCAGAGGAAACGCGGGACTGTCCTTCCTAGTGGAAGTCATATATTGAAAGCGAAAACACCCACCCACCCACACACACACACATTACACAACACAATATAAACAGATCAGAGTCAGGTAGCAGCTAAGATGCAGAAAAAATGCCAAGTTCGGTGATTACACCAGACCCACTTTGCTGAATATAATGTGGGAGAGGTGTCTGGGGGGATGATTTCCCTCCATTGGCCACGGTGACCTAGGTCCCATATTTCCCTTCCCAGTCACCACTTGGTAGCTGTACACGGCACAATTCGCACTTGTAAAACACAGCGCCGGCGGTAGATCCCGCCAGGGTGTGTCCCAATACATCAGAGCAGACGACAGCAAAGATCGGGCCATCTCCCCAGCCAGGCGGCGAGAAGCGGACGCACGCTCGCTGGCAGCCCTCCCCGCCAGGATGCAGTACGTGTTCCATCCGCGAGCAGAAAGAACGGCCGGCGCAACGACACCACAGCTTGTTGTTCGTTGCTGTTGGTTGGCCGGCCCGGAAAAGCCGGAGCCGCGTGCGCGGATCCGCCAGCGGCCAGGGCCACACACAGTCTTGTTGCGATAGGAGCAAAACGGGGAAAGCGGTGGGGGGATGTGGGGGGGGGGGGGGGGGAGTAATACACGGTTTCGCAGGGCAAGGGGGTTTTGGTTCCCTTTCTTCGGGTTCCCAGGGGCCTTTTTTTTTTGCACGACGTGGACGACGTGTTGACGTGCGGCCTGGGCCGCTCGCCAGGGCTTTTTTTCGAGTTGGTGGTAAGGATCTGCTTGTGGAAGGCCATGTGCATCCCGACTTGGATGGGGCCGAGACCATATGTACTACTTGCTGCTGTGGTATGTCCAGGCAGGAACGACGACGACGACGACGACGACGACGAAGCTCACATACTACGGCTTCGTAGGCTCCTATGAAGTTAGGTGACGGAGGGGTAGAATTTTCCGCACAATGTGGTATGATGGGTGGATTTATGTTAGCGTTCAGTAGTCCTGCAACTAGATGCGTAAATAGTGAGCGCACATGATGAGTGGGATAGACTTCCGGAGCGATTCACACAGTTTCTCAGAGCGTGCTCTCCTGTCTTCCACCGATCGAGTCGTTCTCAGCCGGCGGTGAACCCCGGACGTCCCTCTGGCCTTGATCCTCGTCTGCTCTGCGTTGGCTTGGGTGGGTGGCACAATGCCTCGCTGGACAAGGCAGGAAGAAAGGTGGTCGTGACACCCACCGACGTTGTAGCAATGCCTCGCTGGAAAATTCAACAAGGTAGGAAGGTAGGCGGAAAAGGTTCGTGACACCGGTTCTAGTCTTGGTGCAATGGCTCTCTGGTGGTGAGGGTAGGAGGAGGAAGAGAGTGGTCGTGAGCCGTGACACCGGTTTTGTGCAAGCCTCACTCTCACTGGTCCGACGGCGACGACGACGACGTCGTCGTAGCACGGATTCTCTTCAAAGACTATGGGACCTTCGTTAGACGCTCAGCTGGGGTCCAATCAGCCATCGTGGTGATTCATGGCGGCCGCAGCACCGTTGGCTGCCGCACATGTTACCTCCGTTAGTTGGCAAGTGAATCACACCAAACGGTGAATCACAGCAAGTAGTGACAAACACTGCATGCACACTCACTTGGACCGTACCACGGCCGAATCACAAGCTCCACTGACTCCCACGTTGGCATGTGTTCTGGAAGTGACCTTGTTCTCCTGCCTATTTATGACGCGAGGTCCCTTCCCACTCGACATCCCAACTCACACACCTTATTGACCGAGTGAACATCCTAATTCATCCACCACATCAACTCAACGTCCTGCTTCGTCCACCGTGTCGACCGAACATCCTGATTCATCCATCATATCACCTTCCGCACGCCATATCACTGAGAATCACTCACACGGCATCCGAAAACCCACAATGGGTGCACGGTTGTCATTGATATGGATGGGGAAAAAAGAGGAGAAGTCGGATGAGCAGAAGAAGAAAGAGAGGGAAAAGACCGCCAAAAGGGAGGAGCTAGGTAAGAAACTGGACGAACAGTCGAAAAAGCCTCCGCCTCCGCCTGGGGGGCCAGGCTCAAGTCCGGGTGGGCAAGGCGTGACGACACGCTGAGAGACACGGCCGCAGAGCCACAGGAGGCACTGGCTTTGGATGGAGCGATAGTTGGATTCCATATTGAAGTACAAGTCTCGAAGTCATCCCCAGTGTACCCATCAAGGGTCTCCAGGACGGCAACAAGCAACTTCACCTCCTCCCCCGTCTCCTCCTCCATCTGCTGCGCATGTGAAATGAAATGGGTCTGTGATCCATGGATGGATCTGTCATCCATCTCAGCTGGATCTCGTCCCCGACATGGAGTGAGAACTTGGAGGTGTTGCACTCACGACTTGAGTTACACCTCCGCAAGTCCCTACTTGCCCCGCGCTGATTGGCTCCTTGGTGGTTGGCACTTTGCAACCCCGAATGCCAAAGCGTGCACTGCAGCTGTCGCAATACTTCCACGTCTTTTGATACCAGGCCTACGGCTCGCTTCAAGGCAATCTAAATAGTTACCACATGCACATGTGGACGTGAAGTCCTGATGGGTCCGGTGTGCCCCCAATGGAGGGCTCCAGAGAGGTAGCGCCCGCTGGCAGGAGAAATGCCCCGGCAGCAGATCGACCGAGGCGCAAGGAAGGGTTGGGGTTGTCCAAAAGTCTAGGTAGCAGTGTGGTGCAGGGATACAGAACTCGAACCCTAACCTCCAGATCCACCCCTGCAGCAACAGGCTTGATGTACATAGCACACCCAAATTGCACATGAGATGGGTAGTGTTACGGGTTTGAACCCTGCACTGGCCCACTGCTGATACTGGTGCAGACCTTCCTGCCACGCTGTTTAGCTTTTCCTTCTTCCTCCTACATAGACAAATCCACGTACATCAAACTCACTGCTTAGGCCCGTGATAGTTGTATTTGTCTATGTAGGAGGAAGGAAGAAAGGCTAAACAGCGAGGCAGGAAGGTCTGCACTAGTATCAGCAGTGGGCTAGTGCAGGGGTTGTTCCCGTGATAGTACTCCGTCTTTGAAGCGCATTTTGCCACAAAAGCTGTAAAAACAGGTCCCAATCCTTCAAAATCCTTTTTATCAACTTAGTTACAATGCCTAATAGTCTTCAATTAGATTAGTTCATCTAGTTTCATTAGGTTTATTATTGTAATCAGGTTTGTGAAAAGAAAATCAAAAATACATTTTTTTTTTTTTTGAAAAACAACTTCAATCGTTAAACTTTATACCTTGTATATTCAATGTTCATTATCTCATTGAATCATAAGTTAATATTAATCTCAGTTGGATTTACTCTCTTCATGTTATATATAATTTTCACGCGTTTGAATTTTGAATTACTAATTGATTTTGTTTGTGATTTATAAACCAGCTGAATTCAAAACTTTAAACTTGTAAATGTAGTAATAGTATGTAATAGTTTTGTATTTAACTAGTTTATTTGTTTTTATTATAGGTTTCAAATAAGTAGAATGTTATAATTTGAATGTGGGTTATTATTATAAACCAAAATAACAAGTTTAATATATATGAATTTATTAATATAAAAGAAATAAGGAAAATATAAGCAACATGATAATGAAGATTTATATTAGTATAATAGTAAATGAAGGTTAAATTTTAGTCCTATGGTTATTGTTAGTAGGGCTTTAGATGTTGCAACGTTGTTGATTCGATTGGTCTAAGTAACTGTAGTATTGCATAGTTAATTAGTAAATGTACTATTTTAGGTTTGGCAAACCGCTAGCTGGTTTGCATAGTAATTTGTATAGCCAATTGCTTAGCTTGTGCTCTAGTATAAAGTGGGGCATACTGTACTCGACTTAGACTCAATACAGTAAGCATATACAAAATAATACACTTAATTTGCAATCAGTATAGTTAACTTTACTTTAAGGAAAGTTAACTTACTGTATTGCAAGTACTTCTATTCTAATATTAGCGGCTTTTAAGTTTGTGCGTATACGCTAGTATAATTAACTCATCTTTTTCGGTAAGTGTTGAATTGCAACCTTAATAACTGGTCAGACCCCTATTGATTTCAATTGGCATCTGTATTAAAATAAACTTATTTACATGTAAATTAACCCGAATTGCCGTTAATTACCCTATAGCTTCGAGGTTCGACTCTATCGACTCCTATAAAAAGTTCTTCCGTTATAGACCCATATAATCCTTTACTCCAACCGTGTCAATTAAACACGTTAATATCGTTAATCCTCTAGTAGTCTTTTAGTTTATTAACACATTTTCAACCGCCACCACATAATTTAGGCTTACCGGATAGCCTATCAACGTATCTCTCAATACGTATGGTTAGCCTATTATTATTTACAAACCTTTTAAAAGCATTATTCGGCAATACCTTTGTTATAGTATTAATATTATTGTTTTTCCCGTTAATTCATTAGATGTAGGCTTCGTGAAGTGTTATTACGTCGATGATCAAGCGTTTTACGCTAATAGTTCCGAGTTTCAAAAGGTATTCGAATAGGCACCTCGAATCGGTGTAAATTATCACTTGGATTGAAGGAATGTTAAATTACCTATTGATAATGTTAAAGGTTTCTTATAGTATTATACCCATATTAAGGTCTATTATTATACCGTAAAACTCTAAAGTCAATACGCTTCGTGAATTTTTTTGTATTTGATAAAGGTTTAGTAGATTAAGCTTCCAATAATATTAAATTATTTTTCCCGTTTGGTTTCGTTAATGAAAGTTATTAGGAAGCCGATTTGTAAAAACAGGTTGGTGTTATTTAGGAAAAACAAATTCGAAAAAATTATTAAGTTAGCTCTCAATAATTCCATTAAAATTATATTAATCCTTTGGTTTAAATTTCGCATTTACTACTTAATCTTTTTACTAAGCCGGTTAAAGTTATTACTTATTAGGTTTTATACCTACGCCGTAATAATAAGGTTATAAGAGGCCTCCAGTTAATATAAGGTGGCAATATAGCTGTTATGGGTACGTTATTTTAGGTATCGCTGAGTCTTAGCCGCATTGGTCTTGTCGATTATGGTCAAATTAATATTTTGGCCCTTTTAGCAAAAACTAAGGCTAATATTGATACCATATATACGGATTGATGATCTGTAAAAGTTAAATTAATTACCTTTCGTTAATGTCGTTATGGCTTATAATTTCAAAACTTAAAGTCCTTAATCGCCTGTTATTTCGATATTATAAAGCTAGCCATTCCGACGAAAATGGTATCGTTAATTTATATATTTACTGAGCTGCAGGTTTTTTCTTACGTTATTTGTAAGTACGGATCATATATTAAAGACTTTATGTCTAGTCGTAATTTGAAATTCGACTGGTATATTAGGAAGTAATAGACTTTTATTTCATGTAATCAATTTAAAAGCTTTATATATCGTATTACCGTTTTTAAAAGATAAATAAAACGTAATTTTTATAGAAATTCCAGTAGTATAATTCATTATAGAACCATTGTACATTACGTATAAGTTTACTTTATATTTCGGTTATTAAACGTAAATTTGCCTTTAGTTTTAGCCAATAAATTTACTATTAAAACGGTTGATAAACGTTGAATAATATTTTAAATCGTTAGCAATTATATAATGATTTAGTCTTCACTTTCATTGCTGTATTTTTAGGTGATTAAACGTAAACTTTCGTACAGCTGCCCCGTAGTCTTATCTTTAACTTCGTAAATAAATCCTCGATTTGAAGATCGTAACGTTTGGGTTTTCAAAGTTAAAATCGGCCTTCGATATAAATTGTATAACTTTTCGAGTTAATAAGCCGTTAATCTCGACTTTATTGTTTTACTTAAAAGGTTTACCGGAGGTTTTGATAATGCTTTGTATTCGAAGCTTTAGTACTAAGTTTTCGTTATCCTTTTTTTTGTACCTAAGTAGTATAATAAATATGACTCGGTGTATATTTCTCCTTTTTAACTTTTCTTTTCTTCGGTGGTCGTTTATATCGGCGGCGTTTTATCGGCTTATCGATAACAAATAAAAGAGGTTTGTATTAGTTCAGTCGTTTGGTTTAAGATTCTTTATTGTTAATAACCCTAATATAGGGCTTAACTTAGGTAATACCAAAAGACACAAGACCGTTAGCAGTTTAAATAACTACTTTAGGGTTAGCGATACCTAAGGTTTCGTATAGGCCTTTTTATTTACCCGGCTTTCGTTATACGAGGACTTTATTTTGTAATGGTAAAATGAGTACGTTAATTGTTATTAAACCGTTCCTAGTGTTAAAGGTATTATTAACCTGACAGCGTGGCAATTTCTTTCGTAGTTTCTTTAGTATTTTGATATAAGTCGTAACTCGTTTTCAAGTACTTATTAACAGCGAAGATTTACCTGTTAGGTATTGGCATACTTTAAAAACCAATAGCGTTAGCACTAGTCTATTAGAGTCTATAATATCGTTTCGGCCCTTTACCGTTATTTAAAAGCGTATCTCTGGATCCGTAGAGATTTCAATTTTTAGCGTAAGGATATTATACGCTTGTCGAAATAGAGCGTATGCCTTTTTAACCTTTTTAATGTTTTAATTGGTTTTTAAAAGTACCTTTTTATACTAAATACCTATTGTTTTGGTATCTTTTTGAAACTTCGCTGTCGTAAAATTAATATCGGCATCATAAACAACGACGTTAGTTAGGCCCAGATACGTGTTAATCCATAGCATCATTTTTTGTTTTTCCCATATATTATTTGCCAAAATGGACTTTGGAAACTTTATTCTGTAGAAAAAAGTTACGAGGTTCACAACGTAAAGAATAGGCTTGTTATATATATAAAACACATTAATAAAGTCCTTATAATTAAAGTTTTTATCGTTTTTAATATAAATTTAATTTTCGAGGGGTTGTGGTATACGTTTGGTAATAATGGTAAAGTGTTTCAATGGCTTTTAGAGTAAAGTATTTCATATCTTCATATTTTACAGACTTTAGTACTTTGTATACCCTATTAAAGGCTGAGTGGTTACAGCACCAGTATAATGAATATATTTTCGGCTTCGTCAGATTTAATATTGTTACTTTAGAGCCTTCAAAATAAAATTATAAGTGCCCTTACTTAAAGGCGAAGGGAAACCTTCAGTCCTTTTTAACCAACTTTTCGGCGTTAACGTTAATATTAACGTTAAGAGTCTTTATATCCTCTCAATAAAGAAAGAAAAGAATAAGGGATTTGTGGATATAGAACGTAATCTATTTCATAATAATTTAAATTATCGATATTTTTGACAATGATAGTTCTTCACCTAATGCAAAGTTAACTTTAGCTTTGTTAATATCGAAGCGATCAATTTTAGTAGCCGTAGTACTTTCCCTCTGTAATGCTACATACTGCGAATAGCCTTTTATTAAGCACTTTGTTACACTTATATCCGGTATAATAACTTAAAACATGTAGTCAACGCAATTATTACGAAGGGTAAAAGTGTATAATGGGTTAAAAGCTTAATTAGGGTAAATGTAAGTGTTTTTACTATTTAAACGGTATAGAAAAACGTGGTCAGCTGGTTATTAAGCCGCGCCGAAAGCAGTAATTTTTTATTACTTAATTTGTTTAGAGGCATTGTCGCCGTTAATTAGCTTATTACTTTCCAAGTTTGCGATTTAATCTAAGTAATCATGTTTAAAAGAAATAGAGTATTAGACAGAGTATATTATCTTTTTATCATTTCGCTCGGCTGGGGAGTATCGAGTTGATTAACAGCTAAAATTATTATAAATCCAATATTTCTTGCTAGTATTACGACGATAATATTTACTGTTAACAGGTTTGTTTAAATTTTGACCTTATTATCGTTAACGTAGCTGCTACCTCAAGTTTATAGTCGATAGGCTAAAAATTAGGTATTAAGGGCGCCCGTAGCCGTATTTACAGTCGACATAATTAATTACCGTAAGGTCTTTTTTTCATTTAAGTTAAGGAAGTTGCCAGCTTATGGGTATATATTAAGCTAATTTGGTATACGTGTCATTACAGGTATAAACGAGGAACGAAATTAGTTAAAAAAGCCTTTATAGGTAGTATCTGGGCGTTATAAAGCGTATTTGAATTCGTTAACGCCTGTAATTTCTTCCCGTATCTATTTTCGAAATATGGCTTTGCCAGCATAGGCTTTTCCTATTTCTTAATGGCATAAAATTAACTTATTAAGTATCTGGTTAAATAAATCTATTAATATTTCCTTCTTTTTCTTTTTCTTTATTATAGTAATCCACTGTATAGTAGCTTAGTTTATATAGTATTGGATAAGATGAACATCGTATTCGAAGTAGCTTTTCATCTTATTATAAACTTCGCAAAAGGTAGTTTCCCGGGTCAAAAAGATTAGGTTATAGTCCTTAACATTCCTTGTAAAAATTTCAGGAAACAGTAAGTAAAAAAAAAAAAAAGAAACCTCTATTGACTTACAAATGTTTAAAAAATATATTATTTTCATGTCTAGGAAGTTGTAAGGATTTCGTTATACTACTCTACGTTGTTCCAGATTTTTGCTAAATTCGTAAAAATCTTATAGTTAATATTAACTATCTTGACAGGTTTTAGGTGTAAGTCGCGATAATCATTTTAGTTTTTATCAGTAGTATTCTCTGGCAGTTTAAGTTGTAGAGCCTTCAAAACATAGTATTAAGGGTAATTACCAGTCGCTTAGCCCAAGGGATAAAGTCCTATAGTAAGGCTTATAGTAGGCTTACGCGTATAGGCAAACCTACCATAAAAAACTTTTAAAGAGTTTGACGATTTTAATTAAAGTATGAGGGTAGGAAAGGGACTTGAAGATTTTAAAAGGTTTGACGATCTTACTCAATTAACTGATCTAAAGCGCCGATGTCAATCCCTTTAGCTGTATTGGTAGCCGCTATTTTATGTGCTCTACCACCGCTAAGGATGTATTCTGCGCTGTCACGTAAAAGCGCTAATCTTCCGAGCAGGTTAATAGGTTCTTTATCTTTAAATCGTAAAAGGGTTTAATTCAACCAAGGTTAAAGGGGAGGTTCACTAAAACATATATGTAAGAGCTAGAGATTTTGATATGCTTTTCTTTAAGGCATGAGTCTTACGGGTATTCCTTAAGCTAGATTAGGTCGATGAATTTTTATATTAGCTTCGAAATGCCTTATATAAATATATAGATCCTTTATTATTTAAGTTCCAACTTCAACGTCAATTTAATCCCTTCTTTAGATTACGGTTTCTATATTTATAGTTTGGTTAGTCAAGAAATTACGAAAGTTGTAAAAGCCGTCATTAGGGTCGTTATAGCTATTGTATCTAATAATATAGTAACCGACAAAGTTAGTAAGGTGTTTTTGCGTTGAGTTTTCGTCGAAATCTTACCATTAAAGATCTTTATAGTATAGCTTTATAAAGAGGTATCCCAGGGTATTAATCTCCTTTTAAATCTTTTCAATAGGTGTTATTTTAAAGTTTAGTGTAATGGAAAGCTTGGTGGGCGAGAGACTTAGTAATCTTTGGGCATGTAGGCTTGGTTTTTTTGTGTAAAGTGGTGTGAGAACTTGGCAGCTTAACGTTAGGTCACTTGACGTGGTTTTTTTAGCACAACTTAACTATTATTGGTATTTTCACTTAAAGCAAGGAACTTAACGATTAAATTAACATAGTAAAAGAAAAAAAGAGGAAAGTAAAGACAAGAGTTTGGTGTAGAAGATAAGGTCGAACGTAGTTTGTTGTTATAGGTAAATGGCTAAGGTTAAAATTGTAGGCCGTAGGATTTAGTCGTTTTTGTAGTAATAACATTCGCAATGGTACTAACTTAGTCGTTTGACAACTTGTCGTTTGGGAATTTTAGTGTTTAATCTCAAAGCTCTTTAAAAAAGATCCGTTAATATTTCTTGTTATTTTCAATAGCGATACCATCGCTACCTCTAAACTGTCGTAGAGACCGGCGCAGCCTAAAGATTTTCTTTGCGTACTGTCTTAAAGACTGACACAGTTGTAAAGGCCTTTTACAAAACTTTTTCCTTTACTCTAACGATAACACAAAATGTAACAACCGGAAAATAACTTCTTTTTTTACTTAGATAATCTGTACTTAACCTAATAAGCACTAATCAGTATTGGTAGGACTTTAGACGTTACAACGTTGTCGATTCGATTGGTTGAAGTAACAATAGTATTACGTAATCAAGTGGTGGATGTATTGTTTTAGGTTTGGCAGACCGCTAGCCAATCTGCACAGTAATTTGTATGGCTAATTTCTTGGCCCGTGCCGTAGTATGAAGTTTGGTATACTGTACTCGACTTACACTCAATACAATAAACCCACACAAAACAATACACTCAACTTGCAGTCAGTATAGTCAACTTTACTATAAGTAAAGTTGACCTACTGCACTGTAAATACTACATTTCCAACAGTTATGATATAATTTTTTAGAATCAAACATGTGACAATATTTTGGTTTTTAAATGCGATTCGCTATAAAACAAATAAATATCGTCGTATTGTTAAAAATAGTATCAAATTATATAGTAATTCCAAAGAATTCAAATTTCCGAATTATTCTATTTTTATTGGGTAATACATCATGACCAAATAATAAATCGTTTCAGTTTTAACGTAATAAAATAATAATATATTTCTCTATCAAAATGATTTTTCATATAGGGATTTAAATTACAATAATTGTTGGAAAACTTAGGGGGTCGGAACCAATAGAGCAATGAAATACCGAATTTGGTGGTTGTATTGATGGATAGCTAATGGTATTAATGGTAAGAATGCGTAAGAGAAGAAGTCTAAGTTTGACCTACAGGGCTAAACAAACAAGAAGAACTAAGTATATACAGTTGAGCATAAACCACCTGCAATGCTCATACTTACAAGGATCTTCAGTTAATTGCATTGATTCCCCAGACTAATACAACAATAATATCCGAAATAAAAGTTTGATATACAAGAAGACGTGAGTTAGATTTTGCTATTCATTTCAAACGCTATCATTTTTTTTATTTCACGTGTGTTGGAATAGTATTATATGATGTGCAGTAGGTCAACTTAACCTACAGTAAAGTTGACTATACTAAACTGAAAGTCTAGTGTATTGCTTTGTGGAGACTTACCGCATTAGGTGTAAGTCGAGTGTAGTACGTTGTACTTCACTCTAGGGCACGAGCAAAGCAATTGACCATACAAATTACAGTCTATACTGGCTAGCGGTCTGTCAAACCTAGAACAATACATTCACCATATGATCATATAATACTATTGTTACTTCGATTAATCGAATCGATAACGTTGTAATGTTTAAGGCCTATTGACACTAATTAGTACTTACCTGCTTATTAAGTTAAGTATAACTAAGTTAAGTAAAAGAAAAGGCTACTTTTCGGTTACACTTTACGTTAATAATGGCAACTAAAGTAGAGGAAAGAAATTTTCAAAAGTCCTTTATTAGTATTATACCAGTCTCTAATGGTAGGAAAATATAGAAGACTTTTTAGGTTACGTTAGTTTTTAATGGCAACCTGAAAGTAAGCGACGGTATCTCTAATTGAAAACACTAAGAAATCTTTATCAGATCTTTCTTAAAAACGTTAAGATTGATTTTTGAAAATTTTAAAGTTCGACAAGTTGGCAAACGGTTAAGTTAGTATTACTATGAATGCTATTATTGTAGAAAAACGACTAAGTCTCTAGGTTAAATAACCATCACTTTTAACCTTCGCCTTTTATCAATAAATAACCTTCGCCCTTACCCTTAACACTAAATCTTTGCTTTAATTCAATTTTTTCACTCCCTACGATACACCGATCTTCAAATTCGCTACTTTAAGCGAAAATACTAAATCGCGCCAAAAAAGCCACGTTACGCGACCTTTTACCAATTCACCAAATTTCTACGCGACTTCACGTTAAAACACCAAGAATTTACGACCAAGATTACCAAGTCCCTCGCCCTAAACGCTTTATACGCCTTAAAAGTCCTATAAAAACCAAAACCTTAAAATGTTTATAATAAACTCCTACTTTAAAGTCATGACCAACCCCGAAAAGAAGGAAGTAATTAAAGCCCTAGTAAATATTTTTACCAAGTTTTATAATAAAGATTTTTAAACCATAAATATCGATAAAAATTACGAAAAAAATACTTTATCAACTTCATCGGATACTTTATCATCAAGTATAACACTAGTTATAACCTCGACAATACTTTTTACGTATATTGTAACTTTATCAAAGACTAAATAATAAATATGTAAAAAGTAATTTAAAAAGGGATTAAGCTAAAACTTAAGTCCGAATTGGAGAAACAAAGGGGTTTTAGTTTAAGTATACGGCGTTACAACGTTATCCTAACCCTTTTTTGAGTTAGACTAACTGAAAAAATGCTTTTACAACTCATAGCCTAAGGGAAAAGCTATTAAAAAACTTTATTGTCCTCATATACGATTTGTGGAACCTCCCATTTACCTTTTTTTTTAGCTAAGTTAAATCTTTTTACGTATTGGCGATAAGGAACCTATTGATTTGCTCGGAAGTTTAGTATCTTTACGTAATAGTGTAAAGTATGTCTTAAGCGGCGATAAGGCACGTAAAGTAACGGTCGCTAACGCAGCTAAAGGTATTAATGTCAACGACCTATAACAATTAATTAAATAAAATCGTCAAGTCTTCCAAAACCTTTAAGTACCTATCGCCTTTTAATAATTTAATCGTTAAGCCCCTTAAAACCCTTTCCCATTGACTTTCGCCTACGCGCGAATGCCTACCATAGGGTTTACCATAGAAATTTACCCCCTTGATTAGGCGATTAGTAATTACTTTTAGTATCGTACCTCAAAGATCTTAAGGCTTAAACCGGTAGAAAATACTACTTATGGTTAGAATGATTATCGCAGCCTTTCTTTAAAACTCATTAAAATGGTTAATATTAACTACAAGTTATTTATAGACTTCACCAAGATTTGGAATAATATAAAAAGGTTGACAGAAATCTGTATAACCTCCTGCATACAAATATAATACCCTTTTTAAATGTTTACAAATAAATGGAAGTCCCTCTTTTTGGTTTTCACTTATTATTCCCCAGAATCTTTATAATACACGCCAAAGACTTCGCAAAATTTACGATAGAATAAAGGGTTACTTTGAATACGACATCCACTTCGTGTAATATCATACAAACTAGGCCACTACGAGGTAAATTACAATAACGATAAAGAAAAAAAGAGGAGGAATTACCAATGGACATCTTTAATCAAATTCTTAATAAGTTAATGTTATATTAGAAAATAATGGAGAAGGTTCATATTAGCGAAGTCACATTTCTCCAGCAGGTACGGGTAGTGGTTATGGGTGTTAATGAGTTCGAATACGCTCTACAACGCCTTAATGCTACTTGCAAAGGCTTTTTTAACCAATTACGCTTTTCGTTTGCCACCTTAATAGCACGTATATCAAACTCGCTTAATATTTACTTCCAAGCTGATAACTTCTTTAATATGGATAAAAAAGACTTTATAGTGGTTAACTACGTCGACTGTAAATACGGGCGCTTATAACGCCTAAGATTTAGCCTATCGACCTTAACCTTGGATTAAAGGTAATAACTATGTTAACGCTAATTAAATTTGGGCGGACTTTTTAACCATAAGCATTATCGTCATGATAGTAGTAAAATATATTAGATTTATGGCAAGTTTAACTGTTAGTTAACTTGGCACCCCTCTACCGAGCGTAATAATGAAAAAGCAATATACTGCACCTAATACCTTATTATTTCGAAATAGGATTATTTAATCAAAATCGTAAATATTAAAGGCGATAAACCAATTCAAGTCGTTAATACCCCCAAGTAAATTAAGTAATACGAAAATACTGTTTTTGATACAGTTTAGTAATTAGTCGACTACTTTTTCCTATACTGTTTTGGTGGTAAAGACCTTTACTTTTACCCTTTTTTACTTTGATTGAAAGATATAAAAACCCTCGGTATTAACTTTGACGTTAACGTAAACGAGTTTGTTAAAAACGGCTAGAGGTTTCCACTCGCCTTTAAGTAGGGGTACCTATAGTTTTATCTTTAAAGTCTGGAAGTAGTAATGTTAAATCTAACGAAGCCGGAGATACGTTAATGATATTAGCGCTTTAATTACCAAGCCGTTAATAAGCTATATAAAGTTCTAAAGTCTGTAGCGTATGAAGATATAGAATACTATGCCTTAAAAGTTATTAAAAGACTTTGCCACCACTGCTAAATATATATCCAAGCCCTCTAGAGATTTAAGCTTACATTAAAAGACGATAAGGACTTTAATTACGAGATCTTTATTGATGTATTTTACTTGAATACTAAGCCTGTTCTTCACGTCGTTAACTTTGCAACCTCTTTATACGGGGCTAAGTTTCTAAAGTCACTTTTAGCAAAAAATACGTGGAAAATGTTAAAGATGTTATGGATTGACACATACCTAGGCCCACTTAATGTTGTTGTCTACGATACTAGCATTAACTTTGCAACGGCGAAATTTTAGGAAAATTCTAAAATAATAGGTATTTAGTATAAATAAGTGCTTACAAAAGCCTACTGAAGCATTGGGGAGGTAAAAAGTTCATACGCCTTAATTCGCCGAGCGTATAATATTTTTACGTTGGAAATTAAAAGCTTTACAGATTTGGAGAAACGTTTACAAATGGCAGTAAAAGGTTTAAATAATACTGTGAGCCTTGACGGCTTAGTATTAACGTTCCTAGTCTTTGGAGCGTACCCACGTTTAACGAGTGAATCTCTGCCCTCAGCAAGTATTTAAAAACGTGTTACGGCTTATAGCAAAGCTTTAAAGTAATTAAGAAAAGAATCGGCACTCTATTAAGTTAATAACGCCCTTAACATCAAAAACGGCCCTTTAACAATCGATGTATTTACTTTGTCGTTACAAAGTAAAGTCTTCCTATAACGGGATCGAGGAAAATGAGAAAGCTTATACAAAATATTAAGTATCTTAAACTTTAAAGTAATTGTTAAAACTACTAACGGTTTTATATCTTTTCGAACCATTTAGGTTAAACCTTATATCAGGAATACTAAAAATAAAGACCTTTAAGTTTCTTAAACCAAATAACCAAGCCAATATAAACCTTCCTCACCCGTTATCAACAAGCCGATAAAACGTCGCTAGTGCGGGCGACCCCTGAAAAAGAAAAAAGTTAAAGAGGAGGAATATATACCGAGGTGTATCTATAATACTACTTAGGTAATTAGGTAAAAAAAGGATAACGAAAACCTAGTATTAAATCTTTAAACGTAAAAGATCATTAAAACCTTTAATAGGCCCATTTAAAAAAACGATAAGATCGAAAATAACGGTCTATTAACTCGAGGGATTGTATAATTCATATCGGAAACCGATTTTAACTTTTAAAATCCAAATATTACGATCTTTAAATCGAGGATTATTTACGAGGTTAAAGGTAGGACTATGGGACGGCCGTACGAAAAGTTACGACTAATCGTTCAAGGATACGATGATGAAGGTAAGGATTAAATCCTTATATAATCGCCAACAATTCAAAAAATCAGCTAACGTTTGATGTTTATTTTGGCAATAAGTTTACGCTTAATAGCCATAATAAAATGTAAGCTTATACGTAATGAGTAACGGATTTATAACTAATTATAATACTAAAATTATCATAGGAATTTCGTATTATCTACCCTTTAAGCACGGTAATACGATATATCAAGTTACTATATGAATTAGTTAAAGTAGGCGTCCACTGGTTCCTAACCTACCAGTTGTACTTTAAATCCAGGTCAACGCTAAAGTTTTTAATATACGATCCGTAATTACTAGTAACGTAGAAAAAGGACTTCTGTATAGTAGATATACAAACTAACGATACCTTTTTCGTCGAAACGGTGGGATTTGTAGTATTAAAACAGTAAGCGATTAAGGACTTTGAGTTATAAAATTAGAAACCAGCAACGACACTAAAGAAAAACATATAACTGGACTTTAATAGATCGTTAATCTGTATGTTTAATATTAATACCGGCTTTAACTTTCGCCAAAAGGGTCAGGAGGCTATTTTGGCTATAATTGATAAATCTGACGAGGCTATGGCTTAAAGGTACTTAAAATAATGTGTTCGGGGTAATTATATTACTAAGTTTTGCAAACCTAAAGCCTCCTAAAATCTATTTATTACCGTATAAATACAAACACTAACGGATAAAGACTTTAACCAGCTAAATAAAAGGTTTAATTGGTAAATACGAAACTTGGACCGCGGGATTGATATAATATTAATCAACATTTTAAAGGCTAATTTTATGATTTTTACGAACGGTTTTTTTGTAAATAACACCGACTTATATTTATAAATCGGCCTTTTAATAACTCTCGTCAACGAAAATAGGCGAGAATATCAATTTAGCATTATCGGTAATCTGATTTACTGGTTTTCCATTAGATGTAAAAGGATTATACAAAACGTATTTACATCGGAGGTCTATAGTATAATAGCAGGCTTTAATATAGGCACGGTATTGTAAAAGACCCTTAACCTTATTAATGAATAACTGAGGATTCCTCTTATCCCAGTGGTGATTTATATAAATTTAGGAAGCCTTTTCGAATTCCTTTTGAATATCAGAACCACTAATGAAAAACGCCTAATAATCGATGTAATAGTACTCCTTAAAGTCTACAAAGGGAAGAAGATTAAGGAGTTTCGATAGATTGATGGCAAAAACAATTCCGTAGATGCTATAACAAAGGCGGCACTAAATAAGGCACTAAAAAGGTTTGTAGATAACAATAGGCTGACCATACGCATCAAGGGTTACATCAATAGACTGCCAAGAAAAGCCAAATTACGCAACTGAAGACAGGAATATACTGGCAAACTGAAAGACTGTTAGGAGACTAATAATGGGGATCTGTTTAAGTGGTACAATTGAAGTAAAGGCTTACGAAGGGTTGTGGCAGAAAAACTTTTTGTAGGAGTTAATAAACTTGGACCTTAGAGCGGTGGAGCAATGGAAACAAAATAGGGTTACTTTGCATACAATTGGGTGTAATGCAATATAAAAGTTAATCGGAATTTATAGGGGTAACGAGGCCGCTGTTTAACGCTAACCGGAAAAAATTAGTTAGCCACACTGGCGTCCGCGTACAAGCTAAAAAGCCGCCAGTATTGGACTAGTATTACATGAAATGCAGTAGGTCAACTTTACTTACAGTAAAGTTGACTATACTAAACTTCAAGTTAAGTGTATTTCTTTATGGAGACTTGCCAGATTGAGTGTAAGTCGAGTACAGTACGCTGCACTTCACTCTAGGGCATAGGCCAAGCAATTGACCATACAAATTACAGTGAAAACCGGCTAGCGGTCTGCTAAACCTAAAACAATACATCCACTATCTGAGCACGCAATACTACTGTTACTTCGACTAATCGAATCGACAACGTTGCAACGTCTAAGGTTTACCAACAACGTAAATATAAAAATTAAATTAAGAATATTATCAAGATTAAATCTAGCGAGTATATAGTTAAAACTCGATCACATTTCTATAAAAAGGTGTAGTTTTGTAATGAATCATCTTAATATAGAAGTTATGTTGATACACGTATCAATGTATATTGCATGCAAGTAATTATAATGTTCAATTCGATGTGGAGTACAGGCTAAGTAAAGACATATACGAATTAGAGAAGAAAACGGCTAGCGGTCTGCACAACTTAGAACCTACAACTACATTTACTTCTAATGCAATATAGCTTGTTACTTCGACCAACAACTCAAATCAATAACAGTAGCTACTAAAAACCTTTCAATAAGTTAAATTTATGATATCGTCGGGATTGACTCCTTGAGTTTCCATATGAAACGTTGTAGTTCGGTTGTATATTTCGATTAAAAGATTAACTCTTCTGTATTACCGAAATAATAAGAATTCATAATCCAGCAAATAAACCTATTTGATATTATTTAACTTCATGAAATTATTCAAGAAGATAATTGCAATCATTTAAATTAATAATAGATTATTTTATAACTATTGGAATAGCAGTTAATCATCATATGGTAAAGTCAACTATACTAACTGTAAGTTGATTGTACTGACTGCAAGTTGAATGAATTGTTTGTAAGTTGACCATATTGACTGAAAGTCAAGTATAGAAAGTGTCTAATTCAGACTAAGATATAGGCTAAAGCAATTGGCTATGAAAATTAGTATGCAGACCGGCTAGCGGTCTGCCAAACTTAGAAGTAACATATTATCACTTTCAATACAATATCAGTTACTTTAACTATGATTCGAATCGACTACGTTGCAACAAAAAAAAACACTAAAAATAACAATATAATAGCGTGACTTAAATAAAGAATTGAAACTTTTCCTGTTATATACGTTAAAAATAGTTTTAAATTACCAATTTTCCGCCTCTTTCAATATTTTGCTTTTAGGTATGTTGTATTTGGACTTAATTCACTACTTATGTATCTCATTTGAATACAGTTTTATATCGGGATTATAATGACAATATATTAAGCATTACACCTATTTTCATTGTATTCACTAAGTCAGAAATAAACTTTACAACAAGCGTTGGTTTTAATCAAAGGCTTTATCTGTTTATCGTAGATTTTTTTTCAAGAGTTTCATTGATTTTCAAGTCTATTTAGTTTACACATATTTGGTTCTCCGTTTTATACAAACGTTCATCCAATTTTAATTTATTCATATTCATCATATATTGTCATATAATTATGTGGCTGTAATTTCCACCGCATAATGGTACAGTTCTATCGTTTAGTATGATTTTCAACAAGAAGAAACTGATTTTCAAATAAAATATGAAATTCAAATAATAACATTCGTAACTCTACAGGTTTTCAATATGTATAAAAACAAAATATAAAAAATTACAAATTTATTCATTATTGTTGAAATAAAGTTATGGAGAGGAATTCATAATAAAAATGAATGAATAATTAATACAATTGGTTTATACTTAATAAGCATAGCTTTTCAGATTCTACGTAATAATACCTTTTACATTTTCCATTTATCAATATATTAGCGGGGATAAAGTATAAATAAGGGTTTAGTATAATTTCAAACGTTTGAACTGGTGTTTTAATGATTTAGAAAATATAATCTTTTTCTCGGAATACTGACTGAACCAACGAACATATCAACATATAGAATAATATATAGACTAATTGAACGTACTAAAATATTGACAATTCAGTTGGAGTACAACTGGTTGATATTAACCGCTAGTTTGGTTGTAACTTACAAAATTCACAGTTTTTACTATCTAAGCTAAAACTAGTTACTTGACTGGTTATTAAACAAGTATAAAAAAGTAAAAGGCAAATTTTTGTGGCTTGTACCTTTTATTGATTGACTATATAGTTACTTAAATAGAAATTTGTAGAATTTTGAAGAGGTATAAATATTCAGGATATTGATTAGTATTAACTTAACCTTTATTTAATATTATCGATTTTCAACTTTAAACTTAGACATTTTTCTGTTGAATACTAATGAAATAAAACTGTTCATTTACCTTACAAGTAAAGTCTTATCGATACTGATTGGTGGATGATTGGATTGTAGATTAACACATTAAATGAAAAAATTAACCTTCAGAATTGAAAAAAAGACTTTTTTGGAACTTTCATGGGTTCAACTGCTTTTAAAACCGATAATAGTTTTCAGAAGAATTTTCAAAACCTTTTATGTTTTTACTATTACTAAGATTGATAACGATTCTTCATTCAAAGAATAACTTCGATAATAAGTTCATATACATATAAGATAAACTGATGAATTAACAACAAATTGGAAAGACACTAAATAAGCAGATACATTGTACAGAAAATAACTCAAAAAACAAGTATATTATATTAAAAATTACCCGACGATCATAATAGTCGACGAAAATTCAATAAATGAAACTCTTTTTATAGCAGTAAATATATCTATAACACCTTGTAAAAATGGTGAATAACGAATTTAAGGTAAATTGGAAATTGAAGTATAATTGTTGAAAATACAATAAGCACAGTCTATACTCAACAACAAGATCATTCAGTACTTGGTACAATAATAAATACTTGGTACGTTTCTACATCGAAGATTAGAAATACTTTAGCGATGAAGATATCCACTGGAGTACTAATAGGAACACTAATAATAGGACTAAGAAATAGTATACTAAGGTATATGAGGATAGAAATGGAGATAAAGCCTGTATATTAGTACTTATTAGTACAGAGGTACTAGTACTTACTAGTGTAATATACTAGTACTGAATAGAACTGAGGATTAATACGGAGATATTGCCTAGCACTAGTATCTATTAGTATAGGAGAACTAGTATTTACTATCATAAACAAGTATTGACTAGTACAGAGTTTCGACTTTGATGATCGAGATTTTTATCAGGATTTTCTTGATTATATAAGAGAGTTCTCTATGTAGATTCTAGTATTCATGAATCTATAAACCCATAAAATATATTTTTATATAGTAACTTCAATATATCATAAATACGATTTTGCTTTATTACTATACTTACTTTAGTTTAATATTTTTTCTACAAAGTACATATTTAATATGTTTATTCCTTTTGAACCTTTTGATATCTTTGAGGATGTCTTTACAGTATCCTCAGAATTACGTGGATTACTCTTTTCATTACTAAGTTTGTCCTACGACAGTATCAGTAATAATGGTTCTTTCTTATAGAGGATTGTTATTAATTTAAGCCCCTAGGTTTTTTTTGGACTCTCAGGGTATTTTGAATAACCATCCCTTCGTTTCCTCCACTTTATAGGAACTTCTTCCCCTATTACCTTAGGGGATCTTGATCCTAAATTCATGTTGAGGAAAGAGCGAAAGGCAGTTCACGATACTTATAGGGTCAGAATCAAGCAAGCACTTTAAGCTGTTAATGCTAATGATTTGGTCAATGAAGAGGAAAAAGCTAAAGCTATTAATGCTTTAGACCACGGGAATCAAGAGAAATCAGTTTAGCTATCGATTTATATGATAGGTTTTTAACTAAGCTTTAAAAACGCCTTAAGGAAATGTTTTTAAACATCCTAAATACCAAAGCCGGAACGAAAAGCAAATTCGATAGAAAACATATTAAAGAAAAAGACCAAGAATCTTTTATATAACATTAAAAACAGAACGTTGATTTTAAAGCACAAGTTACAATCGTTGAAATAATTTGACAAGTCAATTTTTACAAATATGAACATATGGTTCATAGCAATCAGAGGATATGCTATTAATAATAATTTTTTTAATATCTTAGAATAAACCTTTAAGTTGATGATAAATATAGTATTAATGGAAACGAACAATATTTATTTGCTTACCTTTATTAATTATAATTTGGCAAAGATTTTAAAAACTATACGTATATGAATCCGGTATCATGGTCTAATCTACGAAGGTATACTAAGTAGGTGCCAAACGGTGTAAACAATTAAGGTATTTAAAAAAACTAAAAAGATATGCAGTGGTTCTATACGCAGGATTTATATGTATAGCCTATTATGTACCCTTTCACATGAGGTTTGCGACCCGCGACCGGACTAGATACTACACATATACATTTTGGTACATACATAACCACGTAATCTATAAGATTAATAGCTAATAACTTAATTTCATAATATTCCCTGCTCTTCATAAAGAAAACATACGCCACTATACTGCGTATAAACCGTACCCAGACTGGACGAGAACCTGATACAAAACATATAACGCTACAAGTTAATCTTAAATCAATTACACTTTTATCTCTATCTCGACAACTAAAAGTTAAATATGAACCGTATCTGGGCCAGGCGCAAATTGAGTATGGGGTATATAATGTTATAACTTAAAACGTATAACATTATAATTAAATCATGTGTACACTGGTTACACACTGAATGCAATATATATAATGTTACAAATCAGCTATATATACACCGAGCACAAACCGTTCGCATATAAAAACGATCTCTAACGCCACCTATAACCCTTTCGATTTTTCCATTTTCCTTCTTTAATCTACCTTTTTATTACAAATCTTGTCAAACTTTCTTTTAATAATATAGACTTTATTTACCCTAGCTCTAAATATGTTGAAAATTTTGTGATCTTTATTATAACTATAATACATTTTCTTATAAACCATAATTCAACCGCTTTCAATTTAATTATTAATATAACATATTTGATGTTTTAAATAAAATAAATATCAACTATATCGTCGAATATACACCTCATAATGAAGATTAGCCGGCCCATAAAATAAATTATTCATTTTGAACGTAACTCTAGATATTATCATATATCCCTATAGTTAGTAAATTGTCATATTGCGGAATGCACCTTTGCAAGAGTGTACGGTAACGTATCACTTTGTAAGGTACATTCCTGTAGAGTGTATGATAGTGTATCACTAGCTGGAAGTAGCATTTGCAGAGTATAAGATAGAGTGTCATTGCCCAAAAGAGAGATTATCATAGTATACGGCAGAGTGCCACTGCCTGGATAAGAGGTTTATAATCTTTTACTTGCGGCGGGTCCTCTCTGAATGCTTCTTTTCCTTTTAAGAACTTATTTTTTACTACTGCAATACCAATTTTGACGATTACTTTTCTGCTTTTTTTATCTTTACGTGAATGAGTAAAGAATTTACCAACACTAATTAATGACTGACTAGGTTGACTACAAATAACCTAGGAAAGAAGAGATAAACCAAAGTTAAATATTTATAACAGAATACTATAACGGTTCCAATTATTTTTGTTTAAATATTAAAACCTATAAAATTTCACGGAAATCTAAAATTACGCGGAAACACCTTTAAAACCCAAAACATAGTAAAATTGTAAGATCTGGAGTAACTTTAAGAATAATAAATTTAATACGATATTATTAACCAGTTAGTACCTTATTTACCAAAAACCCTATTACGTTATCCGTTAACTCGCTTTAGCGTTTTAAACGTAACCAGGCACTTTTTGAAAAGCGTCCAATTACGTATCAGGCTATGCGAGCCAAAACTATTAAGTTTCGGAACCCTTAGTTGGGACCCATTCGATCTAAACGTATTATCTAAACCACTAACGAAATCCAAGAGCGGCTAAGACGTAATATCCACACCGCTTACAAAACTCAAAAGCGGTTACGATATAACACCTAAACCGCTTACAAACAACAAAAACAGATATAATACAACATTTGAACCGCTCACTAAATACGAACTAAGCCTTATACACCGAATTAAATATATATATACCTCCTTACATTTTTTCTTACTCTTTTCCATTACCTAGTTCAACTCTTCTCGCTCATCCCATGTTACTTATTTTGAATTGATTATTTATGACATTTAAATTCACTAGCCCCTCAGATAGTATAGAGTTTATAAAGCGTTTAAAGAAACTCATTTGAAACATCTTACTAACCTGTAGTTACAATTCACGTACGATTTATTTGAATTCCATTTATATTAAAAAACGCTAAAGCCTTACTTCAACTGCTTTACTATATCTTATTTACTTTACATCGACGTATTTACACGCTTTTTTTCTTTCATTTTCATCATTTAAATACTTCAACACGAACGTATACGAATCCAGTCCCCTATGAGAAACCGATATTTACACTTCTCTAATATTTCAAGTAAACGTAAAAAATATCCTCCTAATCGCGCCAGAATTTCAGGTACGCGCAAATACCGTCTTTCTAACCGCTCCAATACATTTTACACTCCCGTAAATATAGCTTTACCAGTAATAAACCTAGTAAAGGCTAACTAGTACATATATTACCTTTCTATGAATATATTATTTCGCAGTAAGATTTTAAAGTATTCAAACCTTAACTTATAGAATAATATAATAGAGGTATTATTAAAGGATTTGGATCTTTTTACAGCAAATAAATATGTTATGAATATGTTTTTTAACTACTATAATAGCGATATTAAAGGATGTAACTTGTTCATCGATTTTAGGGAGGATTTTGCAAACTGGATACCTGGTATATATTGTATGGTCGATAATACAATCTCTAGAATATTATAAAAACAACTACAAACTAAAGGTATTAATACGACTGGTCATAATAATGACCATATTGTAAAGACCTTATTAGTAACAGTCTGACTTACGTAAATGTTGAAATAGATCGATGATAAAATAATAGAAGTAAAGTTTATAAAGATATATTGGCTAAAAAAACTCCAGGATCGCTTTTTTGAAATAATAGATAAGGAACGAAAAAAGTCTTCGTAAATACAAGGAACGAGGCGATTGACAAGGTTAAATACACGCAGCAAAGTGTAAACAAAACTAGAAGAATCGATGGAAGAGAAAGAAATGCCCTAAAGATTATCTACAACGCGGGTTGAATACGAACTTGCCCCCAAACGCAGTTTTAAACAAAGAACAAGATAAAACCACGCTCTAGATTCCGTTAATAACCAGCTCGGATATGACAAAAGAAGCCCCAAAAAAGAAAACTACCCGCCTAAAAACAATAGGAGCGGCCTAAAACGTTAATATATACCTTACTAACCAATAACTACTAACCACAACCCTTACTGTAACCTTCTACCGAACCTTTTTCCCACTAATAAAAGCGACTTTACAAATATTATTAACTTTATCGGGCTTTAGGATAAAGACGAAAATTATAGAGACGACCTATATGACGTATTAGATAATGAAATACATGTAATATGTTATGACCCAACAGCTGCAGGTCACACCAGCAGCGACCCACAGCACTAATGAAGGAAATCAGTTGGACACAGCCTGACGGCAGGCATCTGGTCTCATAGACCCCTTAGGGTTGGGGTCGTTAGAGACCCACTCGGCACACCAAGAACCGGAAACTGAATATATTGGATATGCTATATATCTAAATGATCTAGTCTGGATATGTTGGATCGCACACATATCCAACATATCTCACACCACCCCGTCAACTAAAGGAACTAGATATAAGGAAATGATCATCACCACGTTAGGTAGCTTCATTAGATAGTACTTCAGTTGTCAATCTAAGTATTCAGTCTACACATCTGAATAGCCTCACGGCTATTGATCATTACTTGCAAGGTTGCGATATTGTTCACTCAGCACCTCTACTACCTTCTTGATAACATAAACCCTCTGACAACTTCTATATACTCATAAGTATTTAGTGTGATCATTAAATAATACTAAATACATATAGAAGGTTCGATATTGAACCGTTCTAATTTTACGTTATTTTGCTCAGCATACTATTTGGATAAGCTAGAACGTGGTATATAGACCACCTTACATAGGTAGATATATTTACAAATTATTACAATCGTTTAAAATCACATTTTGGTTCGAAAATGAAGCACAAACTTCACGACAGGAACTGGACTAATACCACCTAGGAATTCGTAAGAAATCAACATAAAAACGCTAATAAAAACCTACAAAAAATGTTTACTACCTTGCTGGCGAAGTTTTATAAATATTAAACGATACTTGTACCGGAATATAAAGGTAATAAACTCTTTATCAAAATAATAACAAAAGCATACAGTAGAAACTCAGATTTCGATTTTATATTATTGAAACTGAAAAGAAACCTGAAGGATTTTTAGATAAACTTTAAAAATTTATATAGAACTTCAATATGCCGATGAACGAGTTTCGATCGGTATTTATAACCGAAAAAACTAAAAACGAAAGTTAGATTACTAAAACAAACCTCGCCAAAATAATATATTACGTTTTAAATCGAGGGTTCAAAATATACTCAAGATAAAGTAAGCGCTCCAAATATAGCTGTTAAAAAGAAAGATATTAGAGAGGGAGCCCTAAAAATTATGGATAAAACAGCTATTATTGAGGATAATCTTACAGCTAAGGGCGAAACTCACCGCGCCTATAATAATACCTGCGAAAAGGTATAAGAAGCTTTACAGGTTTCTAAAAACGTTTTATTATATACTGTAAAATCGGCTATTGATTTAAGAAATATCCAACACACAAATGAATTCGGACTAACCGATAGTTTTAAGCCGATTACTCATCTAAAAATTCGACGAAAGATAATTTTATGATATACGTAACCGAATACGAGAGCGTCAACAACAAGCTTAATTTTTACCATTATAAATATACGCCCGGATGGAAGGGTTTTCAAGGTAATGATACTTAACTAATAATTTAAGATAACGAGTCTGCTTAGCGAATTTTTACATGCTTGTAAAATGCATCTTTCCAATAAAATATAGGCCTAAACCGCGAAAACAACGTGTTAAACGCCTATACAATGTCTTAATTTATATTTTATAATAGGTATAGAAACCGATTTCAAGGTATTATATCTGATACCGGCGCAACCGACATTTCAACCGTTAGAAAACGACAATTCGACGTGTTCGCGGCGAAATTTCCAAATTCTAATTCGACTAAATATGAAAATATCAGAAGGTTCTATTCAATAAAGGTAAATTGTTATTATTTAAAACAGTAGTTGTGAATAAACGATTAGAACTGGTTAAGTTTTACGTAATATAATTTAAAATACTATTCCTGTTATTGTTAGCTAATATAGATAAATTAGGAATCAAGGTTCGTAATACGAACATCCAACTTATCCACGCCTCGGATAGCGTATCAGTACCGCTCAGGCTTAAATTTAACCACTTGTAGTTGTTCTCCGAAAAACGTACGATTAAAGTTATTTACTAAACGTAACCAGGATTACGAATATTATTCCGCCGATTTAGACACTTAGCTATATAATGATTTTTATGTGTACTCCACTTTACAGGCTATATAAATATAGGAAAAGAAACTCTTAGAGCTATTCAAAAGTTTTGCTATAAGTGTTAACTATATTCGTAGACTTTAGGATGGTTTAAAGTTCGATTTTAAAATAATATAAACTTTAACTACGAGATAATTATGAATATGATATACCTCGACAGCCAATTAATACTATATGATGACAACGTAACAACATTATTCTAGGCCGCGAAGTTTACGTGAAACGTTTTTAGTATAAATTGTTAGGATGCTTTAGTAAACTATTAGTTCGAAGTATACTTAAAGACTACGGATTAAATTACCTACGACGCCAGCACGTCTTCGACCTAATTAAATAGCGTATTTAATCTAAGATCTCCGATAATAAGAGTAAAGAAATACCAGCAAAAGTACCTTAACGTATTAAAAGGTATAAACAGTATTACGGACCGCTTGGAAAAGTGTATACTGTTGGTAGGGCTTTAGACGTTGCAACGTTGTCGATTCTATTGGTTGAATCAATAATAGTATTACGTGGTCAAGTGATAGATGTATTGTTCTAGGTTTGGAAGACTGCTATCCGGTTCACACAGTAATTTGTATGGTTGATTGCTTGGCTTGTGCCCTAGTATGAAGTGGGCGCATACTATACTTGCTTTGTAGCCAATAAATTAGGCCCGCATAAAATAATACACTATACTTGCAGTCAGTATAGCCAACTTTACTATAAGTGAAGTTGATCTACTGCACTGCAAATACTATTATTATAACAATTTTGCAATTAATTATATTGTAGATAGTTTCGATAATACGTTTTTACTAGTTTTCGTTTCAATTGAAAATAAATGTTTTTATTATTATCATTATATATTAAGGATAGAAATGATAACGTTTATTGTAAATATTCGCGAGAAATTCCTCAACAAATAATATAGGTAGAACTAGGCTTTTTTGTCCTAATGGGTTGTAGTTATAAAGTTAACTATTGAAAATGATAAAAGGTTCATCGAGTTTAAATATTAAAATAATATTTTAGTTTTAGTTATCTTGTTTTTATTTATACAAAATAAATTTTTACACGGAATTAGTATGGTATAAGAACCAAAACCGTAACCTTAAGGTATCCGATATTTTGACTTTGATCAAAGTCAAATATTGAATGAAATGTAATTTAATTAAAACTATTAGATAGTTTTCGAATACTCGATCGAAAATAGGAATATTATTTTACATACTCAATTTTTCGTTTTCGTGGCCTTAGTAACCTTGATAAGCCATTGGAAACAATATTTAAACGTTGAAAAAGATGAACAACTTCCAATTTATAGTTGTTAAGGTAAATAAAGGTATTAATTAATTTCTATCCATTTTTTCTATCAAAGTTACGTTTGATAAAGTTTCTTTTATTATTTCCTTCGCTGATTCATAGTTTGTAAAAATTATAATTATTTATATATTATAATGAAAAATGTACGAAAGCGACGATAAGCCTATACGGGGAATATTACCGTAAAATTTAAAAACCCGTAATATAATTTAGCCTTGGTTAACTATCGGGTTGAAAATAAAATAAGTTCAATTCATATAAATGAAAAATAGTGGTTAAGAACCAAAATGTAATCCTTTTTCAATTAGATAAGAATAATTCCAAAACCAGATTGAAAATTGTTATTAATTTAGAGGAAAAGGGAGAGATTGGGGTTGGAATAATATAAGTGTAGTAAGTTAAATAATGTTTAAAGCTTTTTCCAAGAATATTATCATTTCAGTATTAGGAAAGTTTTTGTAAATTATGTCAAATTCTGGCGTTTACCACGATTTCCGACTTTGAAACGTTCTTTATAACGGCCTTTTGTAAGTAAATCGGGTTTAAGTGTTTGTAAATCGTTTAAAAATTAAGCGAAATAAGGTATTATTATTTTAAAAGATACAACAGCTTCTAGACTGGGTTTTAATACTTTTAAGTTCATTACAAATGATAATTTACGAAGGCTTTATGTTTTTTTTAAATAGTGGAGAAACCGAAACTATCGATATAAAATCCAGGTAATTTTTTAAATTGGAATCTAATGTAGGATTTGTAGGGAGATAAAAACAAACCTTTTCATAATAATAAGGCGAGGACTTGTTTTAAATATTCGAGGTACTTATCGAAAGTATTCGAGAAAATGATCATATCGTCTATAAAGTCTTGAAAAAATTTGCGAAAGGGTTTCAGCATACGATCCATATATTTTTATGAATAAAATAGTGAATTTTAAAAGAGTATAAAATTATCTGAAAACCTTTTAAACCTCGATAACTAATTATAATAAAGCGATCTCGGTAACTGGAGTAACTTGGAAGTCATTATTTTTATATAAGTTATCATAGAAATTTACTTTTTTTATGTAAAGATTAGATAATTTGGCTTGAAATTAGTGAAAAGTAGCTATCTGAAATACATTATTTGTTAAGTGGTTTAATATTTATTACGACACGTTCTTTCTAATTATTATGTATGAAACACCACATAACTAAAACTGATACGGTAAAGAGAGAGATCTTATTAAAATATTCTATGAAATTTTACTTATGAAATTTGTCGAACTATTGGTCGAAACGATATTTACCGCGTTCAAAAACCGAATAAAAGTGATAATTTAAATTTGAATTTTCTTAAATTTCCATTATGGGTACCTGTATTATTTGGGTATCTGAAACCTATTGGAATAGTACTACATACAGTGAATTAGATCAACTTATCTTACAGTAAAGTTGACTATACTGAATTGCAAGTTGAGTGCATTGTTTTGTATAGACTTACTGCATTGAGTATAAGTCGAGTGAAGTACGCTTCACTTTACTCTAGGGCATGGGCCAAACAATTGGCCATACAAATTACAGTGCAAACCGGCTATAGTCTGCCAAACTTAGAACAATACATCCACTACCTAACCAATGTAATACTACTATTACTTCGACCACGATCCTAATCTACAACGTTGCAACGATCTAAGGCCTTACAAATACTAATTAGTGTTTATTAGGTTAATTACAGATTATCTAAGTAAAAAACAAAGCTTCTTTCCGGTTATTACGCTTTAATTTAACGTTAGGGTAAAGGAAAGATTTTTGCGAACGGCCTTTATCATTGTGTCAGTTCTTACGGAAGTACGTAAGGAAAACGTAACGGCTAAACTAGTCTTTATAATAAACTATAGGTAGCGATCATATCGCTATAAAAAAACACTAAGAAATTTTTACAAATATTTTTTAAAGACGTTAAAATTAACTATTAAGAGTTTTAAAGTTTAGTAAGTTGGCAAACAGCTAAGTCAGTATTACTAAAGGTAGTATTAATGCAAAAACTACTAAGTCTCTACGCAAAATAACTTTTAACGTTCGCCCTTAAATAATAATAAATGACCTCCAACCTTACTCTCTACACCAAACCTTTATCCCTACTTTACTCCTTTCACTTTCCCTATGCTAATTTCATCTTTAAGTTCGATATCCTAAGCAAAAACACCAAAAATAGCCAAGTTACGCCGAAAAAGCCACGTCGCGAAACCTAACGCTAAGTCGCTAAATTTCTACGCGACTTTACACCTTAGATTACCAGGTCACTCGTTTACCAAGTCCTATATGGCCATAAACCTTAATATAACACCTATTTAAAAGATTCAAAAAGGGATTCACGCCCAAGGATCCCATTTTATGAAGCTATACAACGAAGACCTTTAGGGGCAAGATATTAACGAAAACTTAACCGAAAAATATCTTACTAACTTCGTTGACTACTATATTGTGAAAAAAAAAAAATATTAACAACCCTAACCACGCCTTTAGTAAATTCAGGAACCTCTTTAGTAACTAGATCGTTAATATTTATATTTTAATTCAAAAAGAGGTTAAAATAAGGATTAAGGTAAAATTTAAACCACAAAAAGTTTATATAATATTACAAAGTAATACAAAGCTGTCATGAGAAGTTTTCAACCTAACCCAACTCCAAAAATGCCTTTAAAATTCATACCTTAAAAAGAAGGGTGTTAAAAAACCTTACCGCCCTTATACGCGATCTGAGGGACCTCCCTTTTACACTTACCTTAGTAAAACCTTTTTATGCGCTGGCGATAAAAAATCTATTAACCTGTTCGGCAGCCCAATACCTTCATATAATAACACAAAGTACGCCCTTAGCGGTGGTAAAACGTGTAAATTAACAGATGTCAATAAGTCAAGAAGTATTAACATTGGTATTTTATACAAATTAATTAAACAAAATGGTTAAATCTTCCAAAAACTTTAAGTACTTATCGCCCCCTAGTAATTTAATCTACAGGCCCCTTAAAAAACCTTTCCACGATAAGTTTACCTACATATAAAAGCCTATTATAAGTGCTATCTCAAGACTTTACCCCTTAGGCTAGGCGAATAATAACTACCTTTAATATTATACTTCGAAAGCGTTAAAGTTTAAACTGCCAGGAAACAATAACTAAAACTATGATAATTATCGCAACTTATCCCTAAAACCTGTTAAAATGGTTAACATTAACTACAAAATTCTTACAAACTTCGCTAGGATCCGGAACAAAGTATAAAAGTATAACAAAAAGCTTTATAACCTCCTACATACCAAGATAATACCCTTTTTAAACATTTGTAAGTAAATAGAAATTCCGCCTTTAAGTTTTTACTTACTGTTTCCTAAAAACTTATAAGGTATAGCAAGGATTACTACCTAAACTTCCTTATATGAGTCATTACGTTTTTCGAGATTTATAATGACATAAAGGGCTACTTCGAACACAACGTCTACCTTACATAATACTATATAAATTAGGCAACCATGAGGTGGGAAACAATAATAGTCAAAAAGAAAAAGGAGGAAATACCGATAAACGTGTTTAAATAGATAATTAAAAAGTTAATATTATGCTAAAAATCAATAAAAAAAGCGTACATTATTAAAGTCACATTTTACGAATAGGTACGGGTAGTAGTTACGGGCGTTAGCGAATTCGAATACGCCTTACAACGCCTAAATAACACCTGTGAAGGCTTCTTTAACCAGTTGCGTTTCTCACTTACTACTATAATAACACGTATACTAAATTCGCTTAGTATACAGCTCTAAACCAGCAATTTCCCTAACGTAAATAAAAAAGACTTTGTGGTAGTTAATTACGTCGACCATAGATATAGTTACGGGTGCCTTTAATGTTTAAGGTTTGGCCTACCAGTTATAAACTAGAGGCAATAACCACGTTAGCGCTAATAAAGCTAATATTTAAGCGAACTTGTTAACCGTAAGTACTATCGTCGTAATAGTGGTAAATATGTTAAATTTATGGTAATTTTGGATGCTGGTCAACTCGGCACCCCCCGCCAATTAAAATTATCAACAGGTAATATATTACATCTAGTACTCTACCACTTTTCTGTAAAACTATTTAAATTAAACCGCAAACTTTGAAGGCGTCCATTTAATCAATAAAGATAATAGCCTTAATAAAACCAAGTAATATAAAGACACTTCTCCTAACGCGTCTTAATAGTTAGCCAACCACATCTTTTTGTATCTTTTAGGTGGTAAAAACCCTTACCTTTACCTTAACCAAGCCTCTTACTCTTTATACATCTTTAACCTTCGCGATCGTTACACGAACGACACGTTTTAATGTATTATGCCAGACATAGAGGCAATAAGGTACTTAATAGAAGGCTATTCGCAATAAATGGCATTACAGAAGGAAAACACTACAGCTATTAAGATTAACCGTTACAATACTAGTGAGGCTAAAGTTAGCTTTAGCCCAGGCGAACGATTATCGTCACTAGGGACAACGATAGTTTAAACTATTATGTGAGTAATTACGTTTTTTATCCTTAAGTGCCGTATCACTTTTCTTCCTTACCTAAAAGAAATAAAAACCCTTGGAGTCAACGTCAATGTTAACCTAGATGAGCTGGTTAAAAACGGCTAAAAGTTTTACCTCTCCTTTAAATAGTGGTACCTATAGTTTTATTGTTAAGGCTCAAAAGCAGTGGTATTTTATATAACGGAGCTAGAAATACGTTAATTATACTAGCGATTAAATAGCTTAATTTTTAACGAACTATATAAAATCCTAAAGTCCGTAAGGTATAAAAATATAAAATACTTTACCTTAAAATCTATTAAAATGCATCAGCACTATCAAACGTATACCTAAACCTTCCAGAGATTTTAGTCTACACTAAAAGATAACAAAGATTTCAATCAAGAAATCTTTGTTAATATATTTTACTTAAATAACAAACTTGGTTTTTACGTTACTAATTAAATAACATTTTTTAAGATACTAAGTTTTTAAAGTCCATTTCGGCAAAAGAGATGTGGAAAACGCTGAAGATTCTTTAAATTAACACGTATCTAGACCTACTTAAAGTTGTCGTCCATGATACTAGTACCAACTTTACGGCGGCAGAGTTTTAGTAATATATCAAAATAATAGGTATCCAATGTAAATAGGTACATGTAGAAGCCTATTGGAGTATTAAAAAGGTTAAAAGGGCACACACCCTATTTCGACGAACGTATAATATCCTTACGTTAAAAATTGGAATCTTTACAGATCTAGAAGCACGCCTAGAAATAGAGGTGGAAGGCCTAAACAACGTTATAGGTCCTAACGGTTTAGTGCCAATACTATTGGTCTTTAAAACGTACTTACGCCCAACGGGTAAATATCCGCCTTCGGTAAATACTCAAAAACGCGTTACGGACTACAAAAAAGCTTTAAAGGAACTACGAAAAAAATCGGCACGCCGCTAGGTCAATAATGCCTTGAATATTAGAAACGGCTCTATAATAATCGACGTATTTACTTTGCAGTTATAAAGTAAAGTCCTTGTGTAACGGGAGCCGAGAAAATAGAAAGACCCGTATAAGATATTAAACATCGCGAACTTCGAAATGGTTATTAAAATTGCTAACAATCTTATATCCTTTCAAAAAACTTAGGTTAAGCCTTACATTAGGGTTACTAATAATAAAGACTCTTGAGCTAAACGACTAAGCTAATACGAATCTTTTCTACATGTTATCGACAAGCCAATAAAAAGCTGCCGTCGCGGACGACCCCCGAAAAAAAAAAACGTTAAAAAGGAGGAATACACACGGGGTAGCATCTACAATACTACTTAGGTAAGTAGAAAAGAGAAGGATAACGAATATTTGGTACTAAAACTCCAAATGTAAGGGATTATTAAAATTGTAAGAAAACCTTTTAAAAAAGCAACAAAGTTGAAATTAACGACCTACTAATTTGAAAGGTGGTATATTTCGTGTCGAAAACCGATTTTCACCTTTAAAACCTAAACGTTATGATCTTTAAGTCGAGGATTATTTACGAGGTTAAAATTTAAACTACGGGGCAGCCGTACGAAAAATCACGTATAATTGCTTAAAGATACGCCGATAAAGGAAAAGACTGAATCCTTATGCAGCCGTAAACAATTTGAAAACATTGACTAGCAGTTAGTAATCGCCTTAATAGCAAATTTTCTAATTAAGACTAAAGGCAAATTTTTCGTCTAATAGCTGTAATATAACGTAAACCTATACGTAATTAACAACGGATTTACAGCGGATTGTATTATTAGAATTGTTATAGAAATTACGTATTATTTACTTTTTAAATACGGTACTATGCTATATTAAACTACTATACGGATTGGCTAAAACAGTTGTTTATTAGTTTCTAACCTATTAATCGTATTTTAAAATACGATTAGCGATAAAGTTTTTAACCTACGACTCATTTACTAGTAACATAAAAAATGAATTTCAGTGTAATAGGTATACAAACTAAAGATACATTTTTCGTCAGAACGGTTAGCTTTATAATGTTAAAACAACAAGCGATGAAGGACTTTAAGTTTTGAAATTACAAACCAGTAACAACGTCAATGAAAAACAATGAACTTAACTTTAATAAATCTTTAATTCGTATGTTTGGTGTTAATACCGGCCTTAAATTTCGTTAAAAAGGCCAGGATACTATTCTGGCTATAATTAACAGGATCAATATAACTAAGACTTAATGGTACCTAAAACAACGTGATTGTGGTAGTTATACTGCTATCTTATGCTAACCGAAAGCCTTTTATGACCTCTCCATTACGGTATAAGTATAAGATCCAGCAGATGAAGACTTCAAAAGGCTAAATAAAAGGCCTAAATAGTTGATGCGAAACTTGAACCGTGATATTAATATGGTCCTAATCGACCTGAAGAGAGCTAAGTTAATAATCTTTAAGAACGTATTTTTTACAAATAATACCGACTTATCTTTACAGATTGACTTCCTAATAACCCTTGTTAATAAAGATAAGCGTAAAAACCAGGTTAGCATTATCAGCAATTTCATCCACTAAACCTCCGTTAAATGTAAAAGGATTATACGAAACGTATTAATATTATGACTCAACAGCTGCAGATCACACCAGCAGCGGCCTACAGTACCAATGAAGGAAATCAGTTGGACACAGTTTGATGGAAAGCATTTGATCCCACAGACCCCCCAGGGTTAGGGTTGTTAGGGACCCACTCAGCACACCGAGAACCGGAGACTAGATATGTTTGATATGCTACATATCTAAATGATCCAGTCTGGATATGTTGGATCGCGCACATATTCAACATATTCCACACCACTACGTCCCCTCAAAGAACTAGATATAAGGACATAGTTATCACCACGTTAGGTAGCTTCATTAGATAGTTCTTCAGTTGTCAATCTTAGTATTTAGTCTCAGTATATTCTGAATAGCCTCACGGCTTTTGATCATTACTTGCACAGTTGCGATATTGTTCACTCAGTACCTCTGCTACCTCCTTAATAACATAAACCCTCTGACACCTTTTATATACTTACGGGTGTTTAGTGTGATCATTACAATTAACTTCAGAGATATACGGCATAATAATGGGCTTTAACATATATATAGTATTATGAAAAACCTTTAACCTTATTACTAGGCAGCTAAAGATTCCTCCTTTCCCAGTAATAATCTGTACAGATTTAAAAAGCCTCTTTAAATACCTTTTGAAGCTCGGAACCACCAGCGAAAAACGCCTGATAATCAATATAATAGTACTCCATAGAGCCTATAAAAAAGAGGAGATTAAAAAGTTCCGATAAATTAACGGTAAAGATAATCCCGTTAATACCATAACAAAGATATAGCTGAATAAGGTACTGGAAAGGTTTGTAAACAGCAATAGGTTAATTATACGCATCTAGAGCTACATTAACAGGCTGTCTAACAAGCCTAAGTTACGTGCCAGCAACTAAGGTTATACCGGCAAACTAAAAAACTGCCAAAGAAGTAAAGGTTACGATAGCTACCTGTTTAATTAGCACGGCTAAATTGAAGGCCTGCAAAAGGCTGTAACGAAAGAACTTTTTGTAAAAGTTAATAAACTCGGACCTCGAAGCAACGAGGCAATTGAGGTCAAGTGTGATCAATTTGTATACGATTGGATGCAATTCAGTAAGGAAGTCAACTGAAATTAATAGGGGTCTGGCCAGTTGACGAGGAAGCAATTCAGTAGTAAACGGAAAAGATTGGTCAACCACATTAACGTACGCGCACAAACTAAAAAGCCGCCAGTATTGAAATAATACTACATGCAATAAAATATGTTAACTTTACTTACAGTAAAATTAACTATACTAAACTGCAAGTTAAGTGCATTATTTTGTATAGACTTACTACATTGGGTGTAAGTCGAATAAAGTATGCTAAACTTCACTCTAAGGCACGAGCCAAGCAATTAGCCATACAAACTATAGTGCAGACCGGCTAGCAGTCTACCAAACCTAGAAAAATACATCTACCATCTAACCAATTCAATACTACTGTTACTTCAACCACGATTCGAATCGACAACATTGAAATAATCCAAGGCTTTACCAACAAAATCTTTATTAAACCTGTATTTTTTTTATACCTTGAGGAATTTTTTATAAATTCGCCAAAATTACACAGCTTTCCTTTCATCGACGGCAGTCATATAGGTACCTTGATAACTCTGAATTATATGTATATTGTCAAGGATTTTAATATTGAATCAATAAGGTAATATACAAGGAATGCTATTATTTTATTAAATTTTGTGGAAATTATTTTTAGCTGATAATAAATAAACAATAACGTCGATAAGTAAAGTACGCGATTTAAAAGCGATGAACACTTGGTAGAAGCTTATAGATCGAGTAAAAATTGAATAAATAACGTAAATAATTAAATTGAATTTAGCTTTTAATGTAAGGAATGGTGTTTGAACGTTAAAAACTTCAAAAACGTAGAGTTTATTACATAATAACCTAAAAATGCTTGAAAGAGCTATTTTATTAACTTAGAGATTGACGTTAACCAGTTAATTTAAGTCAATGTTTAAAAAACGCCGTTTTAATCGATTTGAAAGTATACTAAATCTGAGTATTTGATTATCGTACTGAGTTTAGTACGTTTAAGAGTTTTTACAACTTTATAATCTAAGTTGTAAAATTAAATAACATATAAAATAGTACAATTAATAATGATATTTGAAACGATAGAATATGCAAAAGTAAATATAAAGAATTTTGAAGAAAATTTAATATATTTTAGTGGTATTCAAATAATTTAGCCCAAAAGTATGGTTACCATAATTCAAATTATTACTTTATGAATCATTAACTTAAACTTAGTTTTGTAAATAGTAGATAATACGTCCAATTCCTTATTTTCAATAGAAATTACGTCTTACGATATGAAAACATCGGGTTTACATAGTTTTAGCCAATTATTCGTAAAAGATATACTGGTTTTTAGGTAATCAATAACCTAAGCTTGTATTATTTTACATAACAGTTTTAAAATAACGTTTATTTTATAGCTTAAAGTATAAAATGTTTATCTAGCCTTGGAAATTAACTGAATTAGCGGTATTATGACATTAGAGATAGTTTTACGTTCCTTAAAAGGTACCTTAACCTTAACGAAATTTGAAAAGTAGCGTTTTAAAAAAAATGAATTTTTACCAAGTTTTTTCCTACGGTAATGTTAATGTATATTGTAATATTTTCATTTTTATCGGCTACTTTTTCCCGATTACAAACGGTAATTTATTAGTATTGATAATCTTTTGTAATTAGGGTAAGTATATCGTTAATATTACAAGTAACTATAATATCTAACTTTTGAAATATTACTAATCATAATATTGTTGCTAGACCTTAGATGTTGTAACGTTATCGATTCGATTGGTCGAAGTAACAGTAGTATTGCAGTAGTCAGATAGTAGATGTATTATTTTAGGTTTGGTAGACTGTTAGCCGGTCTGCACTGTAATTTATATGGCTAATTGCTTGGTTCATACCTTAAAGTGAAGTGCAGTGTACTGCACTCAACTTACACCTAATGTGGTAAGTCTCTACACAAAGCAATACATTTGTAGTACAGTCAATTTTACCATAAGTAAAGTTAACTTACTGCACTACATGTAATACTATTCCAAAACTGGCGGCTTTTTAGTTTGTGCGCGTACACCAGTACAGCTGACCAATCTTTTCCAGTTAGCGCTAAATTGCCTCCTCGTCAACTGGCCAGAACCCTATTAATCCCAGTTAACTTCCATACTAAATTGCATACACTGGCATACAAATTAATCCCATTTGACCTTAATTATTCCATCGCTCCGAGGTTCGAGTTTACCAATTTCTATAAAAAATTTTCCTTCATAGCCCTTCGCAAGCCTCAATGCCTCTACTTCAACTGTGTCACTCAAACAAATTACCATTATTAATTCCTTGGCAATTTTTCAGTTTGCCGGCATATCCCTGCCCTATGTCACGTGATTCGAGCCTTCTGAGCGGTCTATCAACGTAGCCCTCGATTCGTATAATCAGATTATTACTGTTTACAAACCTTTCCAAGGTTTTGTTTGGTGATACTTTTGTTATAACGTTAGCGGAGTTGTTTTTGCCATCGATTTATCGAAATTCCTCAATCTCCCTCCCTTCGTAGGTTTCGCAGAGTGCCATTACATCGATTATTAGGCGTTTTTCACTGGTGGTTCAGAGTTTCAAAAGGCATTCGAAAAGGCTTCTTAAGTTGGTACAGATTACCACTAGTATAGGAGGAATCCGCAACTGCCTAGTAATAAGATTAAGGGTTTCCCACAATTCCATGCCTATATCAAAGCCCGTTATCATATTATAAACCTCCGAAGCCAATACGCTTCTTATGATCTTTTTACACTTGATGAAAGTTTAATAAATTAAGTTATCGATAATAATAAACTAGTCCTCCTGCCTGTCTTCTTTGACGAGAGTTATTAAAATGCCGATTTGTAAAGATACGTCGGTGTTGTTTACCAAAAACCCGTCTGTAAAGATTATTAGCTTGGTTTTTAAAAGGTATATTGGGATTATATTGATCCCATGGTCCAAATTTCGCATTTACCACTTAAGCCTTTTATTTAGCCGGTCGAAGTATTCATCCATTGGTATTTATGCTTGTGCCGTAATAAATAGGTCGTAAAAAGCTTTCTATTGGCATAAAATAGCAATATAATTAGCCCGAATACGCTATTCCAGGTACCGTTAAGCCTTGGCCTTATCAGTCTTGTTAATTATAACCAAAACAACGTTCTAGCCCTTTTAGCAAAAGTTAAGGCTGGTATTAATACCAAGTATACGGATTAACGATTTATTAAAATCTAGTTAGGTGTTTTCTGTCAACGTTATTATCGGTTTATAATTCCAAAACTTGTAATACCTAATCGCTTATTATTCTAGTACTACAAAGTTAGTCGTTTCGACAAAGAGGGTATTATTAGTTTACATTCCTACCATGCTGAAATCTTTCTCTTACATTACCAGCAAATACGGGTCGTATGTTAAAGATTTTATCGCCAGCCGTAATTTAAAGTACAATTAGTAAGTTAGAAACCAGTACTGCCTGCTTTAGTTAATCCGTATAATAACTTAATACAACATATTACCGTACCTAAAGGGTAAATGGTATCGAGTTCCTGTAGCAATTTTAATAATACGATCCGCTATAAATGTGTTAATAACTATATATAGGCTTACGTTATATTACAGTTATTCAACATAAACTTGCATTTAGTATTAGCTAGTAAATTCACTGCCAAAACGACTACTTAACGCTTGTTAATCTTTTAAATTATCGGCGATTACGTAGAAATCCAGTCCTTGTCTTTATCGCTATATCCTTAAACAATTAGCCGTGATTTTTCTTACGGCTGCCCCATAGTCTTACCTTTAACCTCGTAGATAATCCTTGACTTGAAAATCATAACGTTTGGATTTTAAAGGTTAAAATATGTCTTTAATACAAATTATATAACCCTTCGAGTTAACAGACCCTTAATCTCAACCTTATCGCTTTCCTTAAAAGGCTTGCCAAAGGTCTTAATAATCTCTTATACCCGAAGATTTACTACCAAATATTCGTTATTCTTTTCTTTTATAGTTATCCAAGTAGTATTGTATGCGCGGCCAGGTATATATTCCTCCTCTTTAACGTTATTCTTCTTCTTCGGATGTCATCGCCATCAGCGACGTTTTATCGGCTTATCGATAAACGATAAAGGAAGTTCGTATTAGCTCAATCGTTTTGCTTAAGAGGCTTAAGGGTTTTCGTTTTTAATATCGCTAATATAAAACTTAACCTAAATAATTCGAAAGAATACAAAACTGTTAACAGTTTTAACAACTACTTTAAAGTTTATAATACTTAATATCTTATATAGGCCTTTCTATTTTCTCGACACGTGTCACATAAAGACTTTACCTTATAATAGTAAAGTAAACACATCTATTATTAAAGGACCATTTATAATATATAGGGTATTATTAACCTAACGGCGTGCCGATTTTTTTGTAGTTCCCTTAAAGCTTTATTATAGGCCGTAACACGTTTTTAAGTACTTACCGAAGGCAGAGATTCACTTGTTAGGCGTAGATATGCTCCAAAAACCAACAGCGTTAACATCAGGTCATCAGAATCCACGGTGTCATTTATCCTTTTTAACGCCATCTATAAGCGTATCTCTAGGTTTGTAAATCTTTCAATTTCCAGCGTAAGAATATTATACGTTCGACGGAGTAAAGCATACGCTATTTTAACCTTTTTAATATTTTTGTAAACTTTTAAAGATACTTATATACACTAAATACCTATTATCTTAACATCTTTCTAAAACTCTATTGTCATAAAGTCGGTACCGGTATCGTAAACGACAACGTTAAGTAAATCCAGATATATATTGATTTATAGTATTTTCAACGTTTCCTGTGTATCTTTTACTAAAAGGAACTTTCAAAATTTAACCCTGTAAAAAAAGGTTGTAATTTTCATGACGTAAATTATAGGCTTATAATTTAAGTAAAATATATTAATAAAGATTTTGTAATCAAAATGCTTATCATCTTTTAATAATAACTTAAATTTTCTGGGAGTCTAAGTATACGTTTGATAGTAGTGACAAAGTCTTTTGATAGCTTTTAGGGTAAAGTATTCCACATTGTTATGCCTTATAGACTTTAAGACTTTATATAGCCTGTTAATAACTAGATGGTTAAAACTCAGGTGTAGTTAACGTATCTTCGGCTCCGTTAAATTTAACACCATTAATTCTAAACCTTTAAAAAAAACCATAGATACCCTCACTTAAGAGCGAGTAAAAACCTTTAACCGTTTTTAACCAACTTATCAACGTTGACGTCGATGTTAATAACGAAGGTTTTTATATCTTTTAAATAAAGTAAAAAAGGGGTAAAGAACTTAAAGATGTAAAACGTAGTTACGCCTACAACAGTTTAGACTACCGTTATTCCTAGTAACGAAAATTGTTCGCCTAAGCCAAAGCTAACTTTAACTTTGCCAGCATCGTAACGATCGATCTTAGAAGCTATAATTCTTTTCCTCCGCAATTCCATATATTACGAATGGTCTCTTATTAAATGCCTTACTTCCCCTATATGTGGCATAATACCCTGAAATATATGGTACGCGTAACGATCGTGAAGATTAAAGATATAAAAGGGGTTGAGGTTTTGGTTAAGGAAAAGATAAGGGTTTTCACTACCTAAACGGTACAAAAAGACGTAATTAGCTAGTTACTAAACCGCACTAGGAACAGTATCTTTTTCGTATCACTTAATCTACTTAGGAGAGTTTATATTGTCAATTAGCTCGTCACCCTCAATGTTTGCGATTTGATTCAAGTAATCCTATTTAAAAGCAGTGGGGTATTAAACGTGTTATACTGCCTTTCTGTTATTTCGCTTAACGAAAGGGTACCGAATTCACCAATAGCTAGACTTACCATAAATCCAACATCTCTTACCACTATTACGACGATAATACTAGCGGTTAACAGTTCCGCATAAAACTTAACCTTATTAACGCTATCTTAAGTGTTACCTATAGTTTAAAACTGAGGTCGATAAGCTTAACATCAAACATTATAGGCGTCTGTACTTACGGTCAACGTAATTAACCACCATAAGGTCTTCTTTATCTACGTTAAACAAGTTGCCAGCTTAAGAATATATACTAAGCGAATTTGGTATAAGTATTATTACAGTAGCAAACAGAAAACTTAACTGGCTAAAAAAGCCTTTATAGGTGATATTTAGGCGTTATAAAGCGTATTCAAACTCATTAACGTCCGTGACTGCTACCCATACCTGCTTGCGAAATGTAACTTCGCCAACGTAGGCTTTCCCTATTACTTTTTATCATAACATCGGATTATCGATCATTTGGTTAAATATATCCATCGGCGTTTCCTCCTCTTTCTTCTTTATAATTATTATAATTCACTTCGTAATAGCTCAGTCTATATGATATTACGTAAAGTAAACATTGTGCTCGAAGTGTCCCTTTATATTATCGTAAATTTCGTAAAACGTAGTAACGTTAATTCCAAAGGTTAGGTAATAGTCTTTGGAGTACTCTATAAGGATTTCGGGAAGTATTAAGTGAAAACTAGAAGGAAGGATTTCTATTCACTTACAAATATTCAGGAAAGGCATCATCTTAGTATCGAAAATATTATACAGCTTTCCATTATACTTTTCTGTATTATCCTAAATCTTGGTAAAGTCTGTAAAGAGTTTGTAATTAACATTTATCATTTTAACAGGTCTTAAAGGAAGGTCGCAATAATCGTTCCAACTGTAAGTGTTATTTCCTAACGGTTTAAGCCTTATAGCCTCCGAGATACGGTATTAGGGGTAATTACCAGTTGCCTAACCCGAGGGGTAAAGTCTTGTAATAGGGCCTGTAATAGGCTCACGCGTGTAGGCGAATCTTAAAGGGGAAGATTCTTAAGGGATTTAGCGATTAAATTGCTAAGAGGCTATAGGTACCTTAAGGGTCTGAGAGGCCTAACAATATTGCTTAATTAACTAGTGTAAAGAGCCAATATTAATACCTCTGGTCGCGTTAGCAGCCGTTGTTTTACGTGCTCTGCTATCGCTAAAAGCGTAATTCGTACTATCATGTAGGGGTATTAAACTGCTGGGCAAGTCAATAGGTTCCTTGTTTCCAATGCGTAAAAAGGCTTAAATTAACTAGGGATAAGTTTGAGGTCCTTTAAATCGTATATAGGGGCAATAAGGTTCCTTAGCTTCCTTTCCTTAAAACCGTGAGTCTTAAGGGAATTTTTTACATTAAGCCAAGTTAAAGAGTTCTTATACTAATTTTTTAGTCAATTAAGTAGGCAAATAAACCCCTTGTCGTTTGATTTTCACTTTGATCTTTATCTTAACACCTTTTTAAACCATCGTCCATATATTTATAATTAAATAGTTAAAAAGAATTACGAAAATTGCTCAAAGCATCGTCCAGGTTATCGGTATTACAGTATTTAATAATATAGTAGCCGAGAAAATTGGTAGGGTATTTCTTGGTTAAGTCTTTATCAACGTTCTATACCTAAAGATCGTGGTTATAACATTTGGTAAAAATTTATCCAAAGGTTTTAATTGCTTCTTTACTGGCAGGATCGATACTAACCTTAAATTAAGGGCTTATAGTAGCTATCTTGACGTTTTGGCTTATATAGAGGCGTGTAGGGCGTATAGGGAGAGAAACTTGGTAATCTTAGGCGTAGGATCTTGATGCTTTGGTATAAAGTCGCGTGGAAACTTGGCGACTTGGCGAGAGGTTTCGCAACGTGACTTTCTTAGCGAGACTTTGTGTTTTCACTTAAAGCAGTAAATTTGATGATCGGCGTAATGTAAGAAGTGAAAAGAGTGAAGTATGGGCAGAGATTTGATGTGGAGGATAAGGTTGTAAGTCGTTTGTTAGCGGTAAAAGGCAAAGGTTAAAAGTTATTTAGTGTAAGGACTTAATCGTTTTTCCTGTAGTAGTAGTACCTTCAGTAATACTTACTTAGCCGTTTGCCAAGTTGCCGAACTTTAAGACTTCTGACAGTCAATCTCAACATCTTTAAAAAATATTAATAAAGATTGATTGGTATTTTAAATAGCGATACTGTCGTTACCTCTGGTCTGCCGTAGAGACTGACGCAGCCTAAATGTATTCCTTATATACTATCATATAGACTAACACAGTAGTAAGGGATCTTCGCAAAAATCTTTCATCTAACTTAACATTAACGTAAAATGTAACAACTGGAAAGTAGCTTCTTCTTCTATTTAGCTTATTTGTACTTAACCTAATAGGAAGGAAAATACTGATTAGTTTTGATAAGCCTTAGACGTTATAACGTTGTCGATTCGATTGGTCGAAGTAACAGTAGTATTGTAGTAGTCAGATAGTGGATATATTATTCTAGGTTTGTCAGACTGCTAGCCGGTCTGCACTGTAATTTGTATGGCTAATTGCTTGTCATGTACCCTAGAGTGAATTTCAGTATACTGCACTAGACTTACAAATAATATAGTAAGTATCTACACAAAGCAATACACTTGCAGTATAGTCAACTTTACTATAAGTAAAGTTGACTTACTGCACTATATGTAATACTATTCAAACAAATATCGTAAAAAAGCGTATTAAACTCTTGTAAAAGACGGTATATTTCTTGCGAGAATGTTGAATTACAAGCCCTACAAATTTTAAAGTAAAAGGATAGCTATATTTGCAAATTAAATAAAATAAGATAATATCCGTAAACGTTTCAATTAAAAGTTGAATTAGAAACGTAATCAAATCTCCTACGAAACCTTTAGCCTTTAACGACGAGACTTTCGCTAAATACAAAGAAAAATTTCTGTAAAAATATTCCAAAAAAAAAAAAAAACATAAGTTTATTTATTATTAGCTTTAGAATTTAAGTTATTGTTGCGATTTCGTCGGCGATTACAGTTACGTTAACGATTACGGTTACGTCAGAAACTACGGTTACGTTCACGATTACGATTCTGTAAAAGAGCGTTATGGTTTCATTAACGATTTTATGGTTTCGTTTTCGGTTTCGCTTATGAGGACGATCCTCGCAGAGTTACCGATTTTTACAATACTTATATTCTTTTCTATTTTGATAACAATTATTAACTTAACCTTTACTTTACCTTTGATTTTTAAAGTAGCGAAAAGTATTATAGGGGTAACGAATATCATTATACTTTTTACGAAGATTTTCACGATTTTAATGAAAATCGTAAAGATTTTGAATTTTATTTCAAGATGATATAAGAAAGTAAAACAGAAATTAACGATTTACAGCTATCAGTAAAGTTGTTTTGCTTTTTTAACTTTACTTATATACTTTGATATTATTTAATTAGGATTAAAAAGAAGTAAATATAATTAATTTTAATATTCAACGCAGTTTAAATATCCATTATAACTCTTTGTTAACTATTACCAAACCGGTTTAAAGATTTGATAATGCGAGTATATCTTATTTTAATTTAAATGTACTTTTTAAAGTCATACTTATTATTTACTAAATACTGTAAACGAAAGGTATAATTAAGGTATTTATAGGGAACTCAATAATAAAAATATTTATAATTTTTGTGAAACATTGTAAGTAAAATTTCCAATGATTATGCGAAATTGATTTCGAATTTTACTAATATATTGTTCAACCTTATAAAAATATCCAAAACATTTTGACTAATTAATATTTAATCTTAGGATTTAGGTCTGTAAAAAAGTCGAACCTCTATTAAAAGCTTTAAATATAGGTAAATACAATATTTTTTACCTATTATATTAATATCTAAGTTGGTAGGATTAGAGTACTTAAGGTTAAAGATTCCTAAATTTTTTCGTTTCAAACAACGAGTTTCTACCGAGTATCAAAAGATAGTTTGGAAAGGTTTTCGGGTAATGTAAGGGTAGTTTCAAGTAAAATCGCGTTCGTTTTATTAAGTTCATTGGTTATATTCGCGAGTATCACAGTTCGCCTCACCAGCTCATTGCTCTTCCTCGCGAGCATGGCGGGAATACTTATGGAAAAGACGATAGGACGATTTTTGCCGGAGAAAACGACAAGGTAATTTTCGTTGTCTAACATAATATGGCGATTTTCACCGCCTAAAACTATAAGGAGATTTTTGCCAGAAAAAACAATAAGGAGATTCTCATCGATGAAAACTATTATCTTTACGGTGTGGAAGGAGAGAAAAGGGCTAAACGCGATCGACGAGGATCTTAATAAGATTTTAAAGGTTATTAAAACATCCACCCCACCGAAAGCGTATTAACTTAATCCCTTTAATGGTAGGAACGGTTAAAATAGTTATAATAGGGCATTTAACAACGCCCTTAACGGGGGTATAAGCAACTACTAATAATATTATTTAACGTGGAGTACGAAAGAAGGTATAAAGGCGAGTTGAAACTGGTAAAGGTAAGAGAAAATATATTTTTAATAGTTTATAAGCAAATAACGTAATAATGGTAAGAGTAATAAGTAACGCGGTAAAAAGAAAGGTAAAAACTCATTAATACCTCGTTTTGCGTAATGAAGTAGTAGGTAACAATTGATTGCTTTATAAGACTCGTAACTAACCAATGATTATAAAAGAAAGTAAGCTAATTTAAAGCTAAATTGGGTAGGGGAAGAAAATATGGCGATTTAATTGCTAATGGAAGAGGACGACTGGTGTTTTAATTGTTGTAAGGTGACTCTTTACAGTTGACGATGGTATTGTTGAAAATAACAAAGTCTAGTAATAATGTAAACGTCTGATATCAACTTGATGGGTAGTTTACAGCTACCATTTGTTGGATATTGATGGTATAGTGGTGTTTCTAACTGTATTAAAGGATGAAGGAAGAAAATAAGTCTAATTGGCTGCAGAGTTGCAGTAAAGTACATACAACAACAAGCAGTAAATAGGTAGAGCACCTGTTACTTGCTTCCTCAACTTAGTCAAACATTTAAAGTATATCTTTTTTTGAGAATAATAAATTTATAACTTCGATAAAGGTTATTAAAAACACCGTTTGAATAAAGATATTGTTTACAAGGTTAGGTATACCTATTATTGTTATTATATATTGTGATAGTAAGTTAGCTATCAAGTTATTGAGGAACCTTAAGTATTACTAATGTATTCAACATATCCCTCTTAAAAACACTTTGTTAATGATAAAGTAGAACGTAGTATTATATATATTAAGTGGGTTTCTACAAATATACAATTATGTGACGGGTCGATACAACCATCAATAAAGGAAAAACATGAAACAATAATGCGGAGGTTTGGTATGGTTGAGTTGACTTAAACTAAAGTTAAATTGATAGTTTATAAACTTTTATGTTTCAGGTTACCTTTTTGTATTACGGGTATGGAATGGTAGATTGGTTATTATTACAAACTTTGAGATATCAATAAAGACTATTGTGAAGGTCATCTATTCAAATCGGATTACATAAGTCTTCTTGCTTTCTGTATCTACCAACTTTCAATCCACACTACGTTTCATCTCCCCTTTACTTTACCTTTTTTTTTCTTTTTTTTTTTTCTGAGCAGATGCTACTTTGTAAGGGGATATGTTAAAGATACAACAGGAAAAGTTTATACTTAGCAACAGAATCAGTCAGTACTTGCAATGTCTTTACACCAAAAATAAAAAAACTCTCTGGAGATAAGGATATCCACTAGAGAACTAGTAAAAAAACTAGTGAAAGGACTAATAAATAATATATTAAGATATAGGAGGATCGATCTGGAGACAACACCTACCTACTAGTATTTACTAGTACAAGGGAACTAGTATTTACTAGTACAAGGGAACTAGTACTTACTAGTACAATAGAACTAGTACTTATTATTATAAACTAGTATGAATTAATACGGAGTTTCAACCTTAATGATTGAAATCTTTATAAGGATTATCTTAATTATATACTAATAAGTTCTCCATATAGATTTTTGTATATTTGAATCTACAAGTCTATAGAATATCTTCTTGTATAGTAACTTCAACAATTTCCCATACAATAATTTCACAACTTCGTTAAAACACTCCGCGTGAAAATCAGGTAACCGTTTAACATTAACAAGGTCAACGGGTAGACGCGGGTCGGTCTTATTATGTTATCATAATTATCGACTTATTATTAGCTTTTAATTTGCCTTTTAAACCTAACTTATAGTAATTGTAATGATCACAATAAATACCCGTGAGTATATAGAAGATGTCAGAGGGTTTATGTTATCAAGAAGGTAGCAGAGGTGCTGAGTGAACAATATCGCAACCGTGCAAGTAATGATTAAAAACCTTGAGGCTCTTCAGAATATACTGAGACTGAATACTTAGATTAACAACTGAAGAACTATCTAATGAAGCTACCTAACGTGGTGATGACCATGTACTAATATCTAGTTCCTTCAGTTGACGTGGTGGCGTGGGATATGTTGGATATGTGCGCGATCTAACATATCCAGACTGGATCATTTGGATATGTAATATATCCAACATATCCAGTCTCCGGTTCTCGGTGTGCCGAGTGGGTCCCCAACGACCCTAACCCTGGGGGGGTCTGTGGGAACAAATGCCTGCCGTCAGGCTATATTCAACTGATTTCCTTCATTAGTGCTGTGGACCGCTGCTGATGTGATCTGTAGCTGTTGGGTCATAATAGTAACTTAATAATCAAACCTCCGTTTCGAAAAACTTATTGATATACCCTAACGCAATATACGTCTTTGTCATATATAAGTTCATCGTCGCTATATTTAATATAGTAATGAAAATTATTTGAAATACCCGTACTTGAAGTAACTTAACTTTAGGTTTATCTTATGACGTACAGATTAATATATTGTGTTGAGTTTCTCAGGTTACGGGACGGTAACGTAAATAATAATAAAAAACCGACAGCGTTTTGGTTTAACAAGCTTAAAGTTCCGATATCGAACAGGGTAAAAAACGTACTTCAATCCCTTATAATTAATTGAAACAATAAAAATGGTATAAATACTACGTATTTCTAATAACTACATTTTAGGGTAAAATAATATTGTAAAAAGCTTCTTTTTGTAAATAGTATAGTTTTATTCTGCGTCCAACAATCATGCAGAATAATAAATAATAATTTTAAGGATACTATTTTTATCACTTTAAAAACAAGCCTTCCAACGTTATCTCCAAGTAATCCGTTTGTACTATTATCAGCTAATTAGGTTCTTAATATACTAAAATCGGAATTATAATGAAAGATTATTTCAACATTCAAAACCTTTATTATTCGCAATCAATTAAGGTCCACTAGATTCCTTACTTCATAAATCGAACGAAAAAATTGACTACCTCGAAAAATATGCTAATAAAATATCGATAAAAGTTCTTACATCCAAAAAAACTTCTAATTTTCCGAACTATATAGGAAAAATTCCATTCGCGAACGGCCCGGACTTTCTTAAAATCAGCTTAAATATTTATACCTTCCGTTATGATAAAGCCAAAGTATTTTGCATCTTTGAATACGAAGTCACATTTTTCAAATCCAAATTTAATTCGGCTTTACAAAAGCATCATAAAATTTCACGAACATCTACAATATAAATTTATTTAAAACCCAAAAAGGAAAACCAAAACATCGTTGAAATGAACCATAATGAAATTATTAAAAATATAAACTCTTATTGGTAGGGATTTAGATCGTTGCAACGTTGTCGATTCGATTGGTCGAAGTAACAGTAGTATTGCATTGGTCAAGTGGTGGATGTCTTGTTCTAGGTTTGGAAGATTGCTAGCCGGTCTACACTGTAATTTGTATGGTTAATTGCTTGGCCCGTGCCTTAGGATGAAGTGCAGCGTACTGCACTCGACTTACATCTAATAGAGTAAGTCTACACAAAGCAATACACTCAACTTGCAGTTCAGTATAGTCAACTTTACTGTGAGTAAAGTTGACCTACTGCACCGCATGTAGTACTATTCCAATACGAATACATTATTAATATAATATTATAATATTATCAACGTTTTACCAGTCGAAAAGAGGTAATTATTCACTTCAACAAATCGAAACGAATACGAAATGCCTTGAATTCTTTTTATCTAGATATAATCTAGACATAATGAAACATCATCCCAATATTTAACTTTGTTAATTACATTGATTTAAATGACCTGTATAATATTTCCTTATTTAAAGGTAAAAAAAAAAACGTCATTTAGTAATTTTATTGAAAACTCGGTAATCAATATAAAGTTACCACCATTCTCTAGGCTTTAAAATTAACCATACAGTTCCGCGACTAATTAAAAACCCGTTTATACCTAACTTTTATCTATTAATTCGGTAACCTAACGTTAAAGTTTTAAAAGTTGATTACATAGTATTAAATATAACGGCTTTTGTAATCGGTTCGGTAAAGCGTTAATTTCATTCGGTTTAATATAAATATAAAAATCGAACTTTCTCCGATGTAAAGATAAAGCCGACAACTTTTTTTATAAAAAAATCGTAGAACTTTACTAGTTTGAATAGGACGCGAAACCAATTCTTTTTTTCTTTTCGTAACCTTTGGTGTTGTTAACTATAAAATCGGTACTATTCTATAAAACATCATAACAGAAACTAACTACAACTAATCTTTAATACGTTCAGCTATCCGTTAAATCCGGGATACAAATTTAATAAAAACAGCCTTTATAATATTATAATTGTCTTTCGACCTAAGGTGTATTACTACTATATTAATTACTAATATTACCTAATTTTTAATCATGAAACGATTTTCCTCCGACGTTTAAAGTTACTTATTAATATCGTATCCATATATACCTAAGATTATATCCTACGTTATTATAGGAATAATATATATTAATATTGAATTTAAATATTTATTAATATTTATAAGAAGTTTTACCAAGTAAATGATATATATACGTCGTTGTAAACCGAATATTATAAATAAGTTTAGAATATGTAATGACCGAATTTACTTTAAACTAAACTCTTATATTAAAAACTCATTTAAAATAGGAGCCGTTTTTATATACGTATACGGCCTAGAATCAGCAAAATTTGTACGTTATTCAACGCGTTATAAGGCGCATTATACGGCACAGGCGGCCCGGGATTGGTAAGATTTGTTCGTTATATGGTGTAGTTGTAACTTAACTTTAATGTTACACGGCTCGCACCCAACTCGCGCCCAATCCGCGCTCTATACAAATATACTCTATATTCATTTTTTTCGCTAGCGGGATATTATAGTTTTAACGTTTTTTTAAATAAGGGGGGGGCATATTATAAACTCAGGCTATTAACCATTAAGTTTATAGGTTACGTGACTATACACGTAACGGGATATGCAGTACCCAACCCGGGTGCGGTCCGGGCGTAGTTTGCGAGCGTTACGTGTAAGGGCACGTAACGGGCCGTGCACGGACCGTACACATAAGTTCTGCACGAAGGACCTCTGCAGACTTCTCTAGTCTTCCTTAGTTCCTCAATTGTTAACACCATTTTGGCACCTACTTGGCATACCTTCATAGGTCGGACCATAACATGATCCAAAATAAGTTGAAAAAATAAATACAATAGCGATATTGTTTCCTTTAAACTAAGCTGTCTACTAAAGTCTAACAGTATCATATCATCCTTAGAAAACCCCAGGTACTCTTTCCGACACCACACTCAATAGAACTCGAATGCCTGTTCAAGGCAAGTTGGAGGACAGCGTTACGTAAGCGAGTCAGTTCTGGTGTGGCTGTAGTGTGGCGAGGCTCGCTTACAAAACCCGCCCTACCCAAATCAGTTTTGGCAATTTGAGCAGGACGAGTGACAGACCAAAATTATTAGCAAGCAGACTCGCTTACGTCAACCCAGTCCACACAACTTGCCAAGATTCAGTCAAAGTCACATGGATGTTAAGATTGCAAGGCAGTTGATTTGGAGGTACATAGTAGTGTGGTGGCCGGTCGGTCGGCAGCAGCCGGCTAGGCGAGGGTGTTTGCTTGTAGTTTGTGCAAGGATGTTTATGCAATATGCAATGCTTTTAACCATCGTTTACTCCGCTTAGTGCATTCCAAATTCCAACATCGGTCGGCGAAACGCACCTTCCCTTTTCCCAAGACAGGACAATGATACACTTTCCATCCACCCGCACGCAGCCTCCCAGTTTGAGTTTGCAGGCTCGATCTTTCTTTTAGTGGATCATTCCTTGGATGATCACCATGGAGTAAATTTCATTTCCAAGTTCCCACCTCCTCTTGTGCTGGTGTTTCCCGATGGTAGTCAGTTTGTCATGAGTGAAGTGTGCGGAGGCAGTTGCAGTGGAGCCGTGGGCCAGGCCTTCCTTTATTGAATGCCTGACGAGGCAACAGCAAGTGCAGTGCAAGAAGCTACTGCAGGTGCAGTGGGTGAAGTGCAATTTCCAAGGTTGATTGAACTGCGATTCGCAGAACAGTAAAATGGCAGGCAGGGAGTTTAGTGTTGGCGGGGGCCTGGGCCCAGGGGGGAGAGCCTCGAGGTTTCTGGATGCCGTCGTCGCCTTTGTCGTCGCCATCTTCCATCCCGTCCTTCAACTTTTGCTTTCTGTTATCTGCCCTCCCAGAACACCCTCCCGAGCCAAAGAACAACGCCAAGGTCAGAAGAGTCAACCACAGCAACCACAGCAAAACACCAACCTCAAAATCAACAATCGATCCACATCGCACAAGCAACATCGAAACGACCCCAACGCCAGTGGCAGCAGCCCCACCAACTCTCACGACGGCGACCTCACTCCCGACTCCGACTCCGACTCCGACTCCGACTCCAGGAGGATGGTGCCGCCTCTGCACCCTTCGGTGGTCAATCGGTCTACCCAGCTCAAGGAGGTGAAGACCAACGGCCAAACCCCCGTCAAGGGCGCGCTGCCTCGCGTGGGCCCGCCTAAGAAGGGCCTCAAGCAGGAGAACGTGCCTACCAATGGAGGCCCTGTCAAGTCCGCCCACAGCAAGGATCGCGACGTCGCCAACGCCACTCAGAATGGGCTCAAGTATCGATCTGTCGGCGAGGAGCAAGCCCAGGAGAACCGCCAGGACCAGCTGACGCTGCCGCCTCTGGCTTTGGATTCTACCACAGTCATGTTGGAGGACGGTGTCGACAAGGATTACGCTGAGCCGGAGGATCCAGCCACCACTGCTGAGCGTGCCATACATCACGGCTTCATGAACCAGGCTCTGGATATGGTATGCTTTCTTCCTTCCCCATCCTCACCTTGGTCTGCCGTTGTCTGCGGTGACGCACGTGCCCAGGCCTCACCCCGTCGTTTAATGCTGCTTCCCATGGCCCCTCTAAGGCCAGCACCAAGTCAACAAACAGCCTTTCTTTTTGTTTTACTGCGCCTCTCATTGTTACCTCCTTCTGTCGCGTTTCACGTGCTTGCTGCAGCGTTTCATTCCTGTGTTTCTCATTGCACCACTACCCTGCCCCCACCTCAGACCTTGTACCACGCACTCCTCTTGTCCCTTGACCTAGCCCTGCCTTCGCATATCATGCCTACAGCGCCCGGCTACCAGCTTTCCTTCTTCCATCACCTGCTCGCAGTTGCTGTCTGGCACGATCTGGTTCGCTAACCAATCTATCTGCAGGCCCGCCTGTCCTTGAAGACCAACGAGACTCCCGTCGGCTGTGTTCTCGTCCACGATGGCAGAGTCATCGCCCGAGGCATGAACGCCACCAACATCACCCGCAACGGCACCCGCCACGCGGAGCTCATGGCCCTTTCCGCTCTTCTTTCCTACACCCCCAAGTCGGACATCGAGGAAAAGGTACAGGAGAAGGCGCCTGAGAAGAAGAAGTCTAAGAGGAAGTCCAAGAGCAAGCGTCCGACCCAGGAGGCCAACAGGCCTGCCCTCGCCAGATCCTACACCGAACAGGACTGGGGCGATGTTGACCCCAAGGACGGTCACATCTACCCCTACGGACAGAAGCTCCACCCAGCACCGCGTGTCGACCGATCCCTGATCACCGAGTGTACCCTCTACGTCACCGTCGAGCCCTGTGTCATGTGTGCCTCCATGCTCCGTCAGTTCGGCATCAAGAAGGTCTACTTCGGCGCCGTCAACGACAAGTTCGGCGGTACCGGTGGCGTCTTCTGCATTCACATGAATTCAGACCCTGCCCATGCCGTCTCGGTTCCGGCAACCCCCATCCACCGCCCTGTTGCCAACCAACTGCCCCGGCCAGTACTCCCTCACAAGACAGCGTCTTGTACCTCTTCGATCAACGGATCTCAGGATGGTTTAACTGTGAATGGAGGCGAGGTCAAGTCAGTCAATAGTATTACCTTCGTCGAGCCTCCCGTGCCAGTTTCCAACACGAGTGTGGGTCATGGCGGAAACGTGGAGAATGGCTTCGAGGCCGAGGGCGGTTGGGGCCGGGATGAGGCAGTCAACCTGCTGCGTCAGTTTTACGTTCAAGAAAATGGCAGAGGTGAGCATGCGTTGGTATACGACAGGATGGTTGTCCACATGAGTACTGACTCGGAACCACAGCACCTGTCCCGCGGAAGAAGGAAGGTCGCGCAGCTCGTCTCGCCGCCATGATGGAGAGCCAAGGTATGACGACGGAGGGAACGGCTCTTGCGGGTCTTCTTCAACAGGAACGAGAGGCCCTGGAGCAGGAGATTGCTGTCGCCGCAGAGGATGGCTCTGCCGACCCCACTGCAGAGGTGGAGCCTAACCTCAACCTCAACAGTCGTTCTGAGAAGGAGGCCACGGAGAGTTACAGTCCTAACGGCTTGGAGGCTGCGGGCGCCGCCCACCAACACATGCGTGATGCAGTGGCAGCTTAATAGGCCATCGCGACCCGGCCTCTTGTTTCCCGATCCATTGATCGCCGATCGAAGGCAACACGACGTGTCAGAAAAGACTCGACCTTTTCAACTCGCAAACGAAACGAGTCTAGGTGAGGCTTCGCCTTGATACGCCAGAAGTTTCAGTGTCTAACGGAAGCAGGCGAACAGATCCCATGATTAACTTCATCCTAGACGGACTCGTCAACGCGGACACGGAGAGTACCAGTGGGCAAATTCGCCGGCTCGGGGAAACAGCATCACGATCATGCAGTCTAGACCAGCCTGGAGTACATGACATCCACGCAAATGCTGGGATTATGAATGCACGAAGCCCAGTCACTGTATCCAACATTATGTCAGCACTCGTCTTTTACCTCTTTTCTTTGGTGTCCTCCTATACACCCAAACCTACATCGGCTGCATGGCGATAGAACGGAAAATGGTCGGGGCGTCCGTGGGCCATGGTACGCAAGGCTCGTATTTTAGCTGGCTTGCATAATGCACACGATGCATTCTTAATCTAGGTAGATTCGTCCTTCCGTCCGTCTGATGCGTGGCTACTTGTGTCTGTTGACTGGCAGGAAATTGGCTGTGACTTGCGGTGAAGCAGACCACTCACTGGTCATTCAATGACTGTCGAGAACAGTGCCGACAAAGAGACTTGCCAAGGGCAAACCCCTCCGGTATTCCTGGGCCATCTTTCCGGCTTGCTTCTGCAAGCTTCCGTTGCTCGTCTCCAGCCCTAGTTTTAGGTCGTAGCTACTTTGGGTCACGACAGGTTGGAGTGCCTCGGGCCTGACCACCGGGATACAGATGACGGGTCCAGATTCACTTGCGAAGCCTGTCATAGGTTTCTTTGGGTTGTGCGGGTACACAAGCGAAGGGCCGTGCTCGCCCGTACTCGCCCGCACTCGCCCGCAATCGCCCGGTTCAAGCCCCTCGCCGAGTACTGCATGGCAAAGCAAACATTTTCATCAAGTGGACCAACTGTTGGGCGGCTGGACGTGTGGCGAGGCGGTGGCTATGCGGTGGGTGCAGCGAGTACTTAGGTTGGACGACGGCCTTCCGTGGGATCTCCTTACGAGCAAATGCATCCTCCTACTGACGTGGTTCGCAGCTGTTGACTCGATACCTGCGGCTCCGCTGCTTCTACTCTTGCTGAATATGATGGACCAAATCAACATGGACCCTAAGAGTTCCAAGGCAGATGTATGCTCCCGAGATACGCCAGTGGCCGAAGGGCAGATGGAGGAAATTCCGACCACCACGGATGGCCAAATCCAGCCATCAACCCCCCTCCATGACGGTCACGACTACGACCACAATCATGACGACGAAGGCGGCGGCGGCGGCGGCGATTCTCCTTGCCATCCCTCCGACCCGGGCGCCCACAAGCCCTGTGGCGCGGCGGGCTACGCCCATGTAGCCGAGTTCATGAACATGGCGCAGTACGGCATGGTGCGAAAGTACAAGGACCTCTCGCTGCTGAACCTGCTGTACCTGCAGGCCGAGATCCACGAGCTGCAGGCCGATTGGGACGAGTTGGTGTCCGCGGATGCTGAGGCTAGCGGGGAGAGGATGAGGTGGGATTATCATTGGGCCTCGATGGCGTCGGCGCCGGCGAGGGGGGCCGAGGGTCGCCGGCGGTGGGAGGTGTGGGAGAGGTTGAGGGGCCGGCTGTATCAGTACTGTGCGTTCTGGGAGTCCATGATCCGCAATCCTGCTGCTGTGCTGTCTCGAGAAGCTGACAGCCTCCCATCTCCCAGACGAAGCCGTCCAGAAACATCACCGTATGTGCGACCTCCCCACGCCGTCCAACGCCCAGCGGGCCTTCATCTCCGAGTACATTGCGAACGACTACATGAACGGTAGGCGCGCGGCGCTCCTGTCGCCGGAGCTGAGGGGCGAGCAACCGGAGGTATACCGCGAGAAGTGGCTGGAGGACTTGGTGCTATTCGAGCATGGGGCGAATCGCGAGTCGTACGATGGCTTTGCGAGGTGGGTTGTGATGCCGGTGTTGAAGGCGGCGCATTTCCTGTGCTTGGGGAGGGGGAAGGTGAGTGCTCTCGTTGATTCATGTCTGTTGTGCTCACTGGGTTGTTGTCCTCCTATATGCGGGTCTCCGGTGGCGTCCGTGTCGTTCCCGGGCCCAAGCAGGCCGGTCGCGACGGTGTCGGCGCTGCTTGACCTCCCCGGCATCCCGCTAACGGACACCTGTCCTCGCAGAGAACCATTCACCCCGTCCACCCATACCCGGACCCCGAGGCCGGCAACGGCGCCCCCGACGGCGGCGGCAGCGGCAGCGGCAGCCACGAAAAGGCACCCAGCGCCGCCGGCGGCGGCAGCGACGACGCGAGCCTCTCGCTGGTCCCGCTGTACCAGTACAACGCCACGTGCTACACGGTGCTGAACCGCGCGCTGAACGCCATCTCCATCATCCTCGTCCCGTGCGCGGCCATCGTCAGCCTGAACGCGGTGCCCGATACGAACAAGCGCGTCGGCATGGTCTGCGCCTTCTCGCTCGTGTGCGCGGTCGGAATGGCGCTGTGCAGTGGCGCGTCGCGGATCGAGGTCTTTGCGGTGTCGGCTGCGTGAGTTTTCTCCAGTCCCAATAGGCCCTTCCTTGTATGCGGTTGCTGATTTGCCGGACGTAGGTTCATGAGTGTTCAGCTTGTATTTGTCGGGCAGCAGGGTGGCCCGGCAACCTGAACGGCATATGATTGCAGGGCCCCATCATCATCATCAGTGTTGATGCACTGGCTTCAGCTATGTTCGGTTCGGCGTTGCCGACAGGGAGGGACATTAGCTTTT
>JASMMZ010000005.1:22692998-23070656 GCA_038502455.1 Anisogramma anomala | reverse complement strand
ATACTGAGACTGAATACTTAGATTGACAACTGAAGAGCTATGAAGGAAATACTATCTATGTGGTGCTGACCGTGTCCTTATATCCTATGGCCTTCATACCATCTTCAGTACTGAGGCTCACCGGTGCTCACTGAGGCTCACCGGTACTCACTGAGGCTCACCGGTACTCACTGAGGCTCACCGGTACTCACTGAGGCTCACCGGGAGATGTTCCCCGCTTGATGTGTTGGATTTCAGGCTCTCGGTAGCTCAGCTGCATGCTGGCCTGTTTCCTGACCCGCCAACGTGCTTGGGTCATAACACCTTGCTATACCGTTAATTTTTTTTTTAATATTAAATCCTATGATCATATCGAAAACTTTAAATACAAATACATTTTATATAACTCGTTCACACGTAAGAAATATCTAATATTCGAAGTTACTGACAATCGTAAATTGTTTATCAGACTTAATATCGTTTATATTTAAATAAAGTTCAAGTGTAGTACTATCAAAGTTCATTACACTGCTGCAAGTTAATTACAGTAGAGTGCACAATTCAATATGGGGCACGGGCCAAGCGATTAAGAATACAAATGAGTACATAGATCGGCTAGTAGTCTATCAAACTTAGAAGAAATATAACCATTATATGACATTTGCAATACTATTATTAATTCGACTATATTTTGAATTGATAACGATATAATGTCTAAAAACCTATTAACATTGATTGATGCTTATGAAGTTAATTATCAATAAGCTAAGCAAGAAAAAAAACTATTTTTCGATTTTTTTTACATTGTATTATAAGGTAAAAAAAAAGATTATTATGGCAAGAATTTATAAATTGCAGCGATTGTTACAGAAAAAGGTAAAAAAAATATCTTAATTACAGAGGTTTTTACGGCAATTCAAAAGTAAAAATTGTATCGTTATTGTGAACACCAAGACATTTTTATTGAATCTTTTTTTTTTTTTTTTGAAGAAAAACGTTGAGATTAATCGCTAAAAGTATCAAAATCCATCATCAAAAAACGATCACCAAGTTGCCAAAACTTTTATAATTAACAAACGACTAAATCGCTACTACTACTACTATTACTACTACTACTACTACTACTACTACTACTACTACTACTACTTCTACTACTACTACTACTACTACTACTACTACTACTACTACTACTACTACTACTACTACTACTACTACTACTACTACTACTACTATAAATAGTAATTAAAAACTACTAAATCCAAATCCCCGATAATAAATAACAGCTTTGGTAGTAAAAAAATCTTAAAACTTATCTTTTACACTAATTTTTCATTTTCTATATCACAAAATTGTAAATTAAATACATTAACAAATACTTCGAAGCCGCTACGATAAACGAAAACACCAAAACCGTCAAATTACAATAAATAACCACGTTACATTATTCTCAAACCATCAACTTCACATTCCGCAAAAAAAAAAAAAAAACGTATATCATTCTAATGCTTTAAATCCTTACCCCGCCTAAACTAAATTAATGACAACAAGTCAAGCTATGAATCAAAACATCGATATAACATCGTAAAATACAAAAATAAAGACTATCGAATAACTTTAATCCTTTTTCACTAATTATTACAATTAAAACCTTTAATATCAAGACGCTAATACCGATTTAATAGAAGACTAGCTAACCAACTTTGTTGGATAATTTATTATTAATTTAAACACCATGAAAATCAATCGGAGTACTTTGGATTTCCCAAAGTTCTGCGATTACTTTATCAATTGAACTATTGAAATATAGAACAAAATATCAAAATAATTAAATTCAAACAGAAAGCAAACAATTATAAATGTAAGTATCGGTAGGGTCTATATACTTGTTCACATGAATAGGTAAGTAGAAGAGTAATCAGAAAGATTGGTATTATAGTATAAAAGTAATGATTTTGGAAGAAGAAGCATCCAGAGGTGTACGCTATAGGTAAGGGCTTATAAGCCTTTGCCTAGAGTGTACCATTCTGGAATATCTTTTCTAAACCGTTCCACGCATTACCGTTCGGCCTGGAATAATTATTCCAGACCGCTCCATGTATGATGCACTTTGCGTCTTACAAGAGTGCAACCTGCAACGTGACACGTTATCGTATACTCAACAGGAGTGCACCTTGTAATACAGTGCACTACCACTTGGCCTATGCATACTATCTATGAGGGTATATAGTAATAATGTTGGGACAGTATTGCAATGGTATTACATGCAGTGCAGTAGGTCAACTTTACTTGCAGTAAAGTTGACCGTACTGCAAGTGTATTGCTTTGTGCGGACTTACCGCATTAGGTGTAAGTCGAGTGCAGTATGCTGCACTTCACTCTAGGGCACGGGCCAAGCGCTTGGCCATACAAATTACAATGCAAACCGGCTAGCGGTCTGCCAAACCTAAAACAATACATCCACCATCTGACTACTGCAACACTACTGTTACTTCGAAGACCAATCAAATCAACAACGTTGCAACGTCTAAGGCCTACCAACACTAATCAGTGCTTGCCTGCTAAGTTGAGCACAGATAAGTAAAAGAAAAGGCTACTTTTCGGTTACGCTCTGCGTTTATCGTTAAGGTAGAGGAAAGGTTCTTACGAAGAGCCTCTATTAGTACTACGGTAGTCTTCCAACGGTAGCAAAATAAAGAAGATTTTTGTGTTACGTCAGTTTTCCAACGGCAACCTAAAAGTAAACGATGGTATCACTATTCGAAAACACCAAAAAATCTTCATTAATCTCTTTTAAAGACGTTGAAATTAACTATCAAAAGTCTCAAAGTACGGCAAGTAAACAAACGGCTAAGTCAATACTATTACGGGTACTACTACTTCAAAAACAACTAAGTTCTTATGCTAAATAACCACAACAAACAACCTTCGCTCTTTACCTACAACCTTTACCACCAATAACGACCTTCAACCATACTCTCTATACCAAACCTCTGCTCATACTTCATTTTTTTTTCACTCTCTACAACACTTTAATCGTCAAGTTTGCTACCCTGAGCGAAAACACCAAGAAATACCAAGTCACGCTAAAAAAGCCACGTCGCGCGATCTCACGCCAAGTTACCAAGTCGTCAAGTCACCAAGTCCTCATGCAACTTTACGCCAAAACACCAAGTCTCTACGCTTAAAATCACCAAGTCTCTCGCCCTATACGCCTACCACACCCTACATAAGCCTCAAAATATCTGCCTCCAACGCTCACTTTAAGGCTATTACCGACCCCACCTAAAAAAAAAAAATCAAAAACCTTGGATTAATCTTTGTTAACTAATACGACCATCAACTCTAAACTAAGGGTATTAACGAGACCTCTAATAAAACTAACCTAACCAACTACATTAACCAGTACATCCTCGAGTCTAACGCCGGTAAAAAGTTTAACCGCAACGCCAATAATTTCCCAAACTTTCACAAAATCTTAAACCACTAAACACCAAACATATAAAAAACGATCCAACGGTAAGTCAAGGCTAAATTAAAGACAAAAGTTAAAAGACGTGAAAATTACATACCAGATAAGGCTTTAAAAGGAATGAAAAAAACCTTTTTTAAACTGGTTCAATTGAAGGAATACCCACAGAATCCCCATGGAAAAGGGAAAGCTGTTAAGAAACCTCAACGCCCTCACACACGATTTAAAGTGCCTCCCCTTTACCTTCAGCCAAGTCAAACCTCTTTACGCGTTAACGATAAGAAACCTGTTTCAATACCACCATATAACAACGCGGAGTACGCCCTCAGTGGCGGAAGAACGCGTGAAACAACAGCTGCCAACACGGCCAAAAGTATTGACGTCGGCGCTCTACACTAGTCAATTGAGCAAAATCGTTAGACCTCTTAAAACCTGCAAAGCCCCATCGACCCCCAATACTACAATCGCCAAACACATCAAAAACTCTTTTCCTTTGGACCCTACACACCTAAATCGACTACAAGCCCTACCACAAAGCTTTACCCATCGGGCTAGGCGACTAGTAATTACCCTTAATACCGTACCTCGAAACCTCCAAAACTTAAGCCGACAGGAAACACCAACCAAGCCTAGGATAATTATTGCGACCTTCCTCCAAAACCCGTTAGGATAATTAACATTAATTACAAACTAATAACGGACTTTACCAAAATCTGGGATAACACCAAAAAGTATAATGAAAAGCCTCATAACCTTTTTAATACTAAAATAATGCTATTTTTAAACATTTACAAATGGATAAAAGTACCCCCTTCTGGTTTTCACTCGCTATTTTCTAAAATACTTATAAGTTACGCCAAAAACTGTTACTTAACCTTCCTAACGAACGCCACTACATTCCGCGAAATCTATAATAATATAAAAGGCCACTTCGAATACGACGTCCACCTTATGCAATACTATACAGACTAGGCCACCACATGGTAAACTACAATAATAGTAAAGAAAAAAAAAAGAGAAATCACCAATGAATATCCTTACTTAAATGTTTAATAAATTGATAATATGTTAAAAAAATATGGAAAACCTACGTTAATAAAACCACACTTCGTAAATAGGTACGGGCAGCTATTATGGACGTTAATATGTTCGAATACACCCTATAACGCCTTAATGCAACTTGTAAAAGCATTTTTGATAATTACGTTCCTCGCTTACTACAGTAATAACATGTACAACAAACTCGTTCAGTATATTTATCCAAGCCGACAACTTCCTTAACGTAAAAAAAGAAAACCTTACAGTAATTAACTACGTCGATTACAAGTACTTACGCCTATAATGCCTAAAGTTAGGTCTATTAATCTCGGCTCCAAATTAAATGTAACACCCACGCTAACGTTATTAAAATTTAGGCGGACCTTTTAACTATAAGTACTATCGTTGTAATAATGGCAAGAAATATTAAATTTGGGGTAAGGCCGGTTACTGGTAAACTCGCCACCCCTCCGTTAAACGAAATAACAGAAAAGTAACGTACTATATCTAATACCCTATTACTTCAAAATAAAATTATTTAAACCAGGTTATAAAGACTAAAAGTAATAAGCTAACTAACGCCGCTAACGCCCCCAAATAAATTAAGTAATACGAAAATACTACTTTCGGTACAGAAATCTAATAACTAATCGACTATATCTTTTTATACCATTTAAGTAATAAAATCCCTTTGCCCTAATTATAACCCTAACCCCCTATATACTTTTAACTATTATGATCGTAATGCGAACTATACGTTTCAAGGTATTATACCAAATATTAGGATAATAAGGTACTTGACAAAAGGTTATTGGCAATATATAATATTACAAAGAAAAAATATTACAGCTACTAAAATCAATCGTTACAATATTAACAAAGTTAAATTTAGCTTTAACCTGGGTAAATAACTATCTTTACTAAGAATAACGATAGTTTAAACTATTGTAAAAGTAATTAGGTTCCATATCCTTAAGTCTTCTACCTTTTTTTTACTTTACTTAAAGGATATAAAAACCCTTAACGTTAATGTGGACGTTAACGCAAATAATCTAGTTAAAAACAGTTAAAGGTTTCCATTTGACTTTAAATAAGGGCATTTATGGTTTTATCTTTAAGGGCTGTAAGTAATAATATTAAACTTAACGAAGCTAGAAATACGTCAACTACATAAACGCTTTAACTACCTAATTATTAACAAGCTATATAAAGTCCTGAAATCCACAGGGCATAATTATAGAGAATATTTTACACTAAAAGCTATTGAAAGACTTTACCACTACTACTAAACGTATATCTAATCTCTCCGGATATTTAAATTTACATTAAAAAACGGTAAAAATTTTAACTGTAAAATCTTTATTAATATGTTTTACTTAAATAAAAAACCTGTTTTTTACGTCGTTAATTTCGCAACCTCTTTTCACGAAACTAAGTTTTCAAAGTTATTTTCGATAAAAGATACGTAGAAAACGTTAAAGATAATATATATTAACACATATTTGTGTCCACCTAACGTCGTCGTTTACGATACTGGTATTAACTTTACAACGACAGATTTTCAAAAATATACGAAAATAATAGGTATCTAATATAAATATGTACCTATAAAAGCCTATTAAAACATTGAAAAGGTTAAAAGAGTATACTCCCTATTTCGCCGAACGTATAATATCCTTACGTTGGAAACTAGAAGTTTTACGGATCCGGAAGCACGCCTATAAATGGTAGTAAAGGACTTAAACGATATTATAGGTCTTAATGGCCTGGTATTAACGTTACTAGTCTTTAAATCGTAACTATGCCTAACGAGTGAATCTCTGTTTTCGGCAAGTATTTAAAAACGTATTACAGCTTATAACAAAGCTTTAAGGGAACCATAAAGGAAATCGATACGCCGTCAAATTAATAATACCCTTAACACTAAAAACGGGCTTACAATAATCGACTTATTTACTTTAACATTGAAAATTAAAGTCCTTATATAGCGGGAGTCGGGTAAATAAAAAGGGCCGTATAAGATATTAAGTATTGAAAACTTTAAAATGGTTGTTAAAACTATTCGGGACCCTATATCTTTCTGGACTACTTGAATTAAGCCTTATATTGAGGCTACTAACGATAAAAACTTAAGTTAAACAACTAAATGAACAAGTATTTTCTCCGCCTGTTATCGATAAGCTAATAAAACGCCGCTGGTGCGGACGACCTCCGAAAAAGAAAAACGTTAAAAATGAGGAATATATACCAAGTCATACCTATAATACAACTTAGGTAAATGAAAAAGAAGAGGATAACGAAAACTTGACAATAAAACTTAATATATAAGGGATTATCAAAACTTTCGGCAAACCTTTTAAGAAAAGCGATAAGGTTGAAATCTACGGACTACTAACTCGAAGTATAATATAATTTATACCGAAAATTAACTTTAACCTCCAAAACCCAAACGTCACGATCTTTAAATCGAGGATTATCTACGAGGTTAAAGGAAAAACCACAAGGCAGCCGTATAAAAAGTTACGGTTAATCGTTTAAGGATACAGCGAAAAAGGTAAAGACTAAATCCTCAAGTAATTGTCAACGATTTAAAAGATTAATTAACGCTTAGTAATTACTTTAATAACAAGTTTACTAGTTAGAATTAAAGGCAAATTTACATTTAATAACCATAATATTACATAAGCCTATATATAGTTAATAACAAACTTATAGAATATTATACTATTAAAACTAATACAGGAACTCTGCGCTATTTACCTACCAAAAACGTTAATACGATATATAAAAACACTAAATGGATTGGATAAAGCAGGCGTCTACTGGTTTCTAATCTACCAGTCGTACTTCAAAGCCTAGCTAGCGATAAAGTTTTTAATATACGACTTGTACTTATTAATAACGTAAAAAAGGGACTTCAGCATAGTAGGCATATAAACTAACGATACCCTTTTCGTCGAAACGGCTGGTTTTAAAACACAGGAATAACGAGCTATCGAAAACTTCAAGTTTTGGAATTGTAAACCGATAGCGACGTTAACGAAAAATAATCAACTTAACTTTAATGCATCGTCAATCCGCATACTTAGTGTTAATACCAGCTTAAGCTTCCGCTAAAAGGACCAACACGTTATTTTTACCACAATCGACAAAACTCATAAGGCTAAAACTTAACGGTACTTAGAATAGCGTATAAGGGGTAGCTATATAATTACCACCTTATACTAACTGAAAGCCTTGAAGAACCATCTAGTACAGCATAAGCATAAATACCAATGGATAAAAACTTTAATCGACTGAATAAAAGGCTGGAATAGCAAATGCAGAACTTGGACCACGGGATTAATATAGTACCAATCGACTTTTTAAAAGCCAAGCTAATAATCTTCACGAACGGGTCCTTTACAGATAATACCGACTTATCTTTATAAATCGACTTCCTAATAACCCTTGTTAATCAAGATAGGCAGGAAAATCAATTTATTATCACTAATAACCTAATTTACTAAACCTCTATCAAATATAAAAGAATTACATGAAACGTACTAGCTTTAAAAGTCTACGTTATAATAGTGGGCTTTAACGTAGGTATAACAATATAAGAAACCATTAACCTTATCACCAAGAATTTAAAGATTCCCTCTATCCTAGTAATAATCCATATCAACTTAAAAAGCCTTTTCGAATGCCTGTCAAAACTCGGAACTACCAGCAAAAAACGCCTAATAATCGATGTAATAGCACTCTGCAAAACCTATAAGGAAAAGAAAATTAAGGAGTTCCGATAAATCGATAGCAAAGATAATCCTGCAAATGCCATAACGAAGGCTACGCCAAACAAAGCCCTAAAAAGTTTTGTAGATAGCAATAAACTAACCATACGCATTAAGGGATACGTAAATAAACTGCCCGAAAATCCCAAATCACGTAACAGCAGACAAGGATATACTAGCAGATTAAAAGACTACTAGAAGATTAATAATGACGACCTGTTTAAGTAGTACAATTGAAGTTGCGAAAAGCTATGATGAAAAAACTTTTTGTAAAAGTTAATAAACTCGGACCTCGGAGCAATGGAGCAATTAAGGTTAAATGTGGTCAATTTACGTGCAATTAAAAACAATTCAATATGAAAGTCAACTGAAATTGACAGGGGTCTTACCAGTTAACGAGAAGGTAATTCAGTAGCAACCGGAAAAGATTGGTCAGCCACACTAACGTACGCGCGCACAAACTAAAAAGCCGCCAGTGTTGAAACAGTATTGCAATAGTATTACATGCAGTGCAGTAGGTCAACTTTACTTGCAGTAAAGTCGACCGTACTGTAAGTGTATTGCTTTGTGCGGACTTACCACATTGGGTGTAAGTCGAGTGCAGTACGCTGCACTTCACTCTAGGGCACGGGCCAAGCACTTGGTCATACAAATTACAGTGCAGACCGGCTAGCGGTCTGCCAAACCTAGAACAATACATACACTATCTGACCATGCAATACTACTGTTACTTCGAAGACCAATCGAATCGACAATATTGCAAAGTCTAAATCCTACCAATAAATATCCACACAGGCAATCTTTTCTTTCTTTCTTATATATTCCGTATCCATAGCCCAGTAGTGACAGTGTGGTTGTGGTTGCGAAGGTTTAAGTCAGTAAGTTCTAGCCGCGGTAGTAATTGTAGTTCGGTTAGAATCAGTAAGGTCTGGCTGCAGTGGTAATTGTAGTTCGGTTAGAATCAGTAAGGTCTAGCCGTGGTGGTAATTATAGTTCGGTTAGAATTAGTAAGATTTGGCTGCGGTAGTAATTGTAGTTCAGCTCTAGTTGGTAATAAAAGTGGTGTATGTTATCGTTTCAGGCAAAACGTTCTTTCTTTTCTTACTTCTTTGCTTAATAAAGTAGTAATATTTGTAAATTATATTACATAACCTTTTTCGTAACGTCGTTACTTGTGGCAGTTATTGAAAGCATCGTATTTATTTTAAATACATAATTTAAGACGTTTTACGTAAGTGGAAACGGTGTTAATACACTGCTTTAAGTGGTTTATTTTCATAGTAATAGGAGCGCTTTTAAGTCGTTTATTATACTTTATCCTGTTTGATCTATTAGGTAACATTACAAAGTGATGTTGCGGCCCGTCTCTTCGTTAAGGCCCAGTTACGTATAAAGCATTTGGCTAGTTCTCCTCATGAAGCAACGGTTCGAATTGGTGTATTGTAGCCACTTCTACTGGTACGAGCGGTGTGGGTATTGTAATCGTAACCGCCCTTGAACTTTGCGAACGGCGTAGATACTGTATTCGCAACTGTTCTCAGGTTTTGTAAGCGGTTTGGAACTGCATATCCAGCTCTTCTTTTTCTTAGAATCGCGGCCTGGACTGTGTATCCAGACCTTCTTTCTTTTCCTTTCCTTGTAGCCGTCTCTAGTATTGGGGCTAGAGCTCAAATTGTATACATAGGCCCTCCTTCCTTTAAGGGCGTGGTCCGGATTGCGTATCCAAACCTTTTTTTCCCTCCTTTTCTTATAGCTCTCTTTCTTTTTAAGGTTACAGCCTAGACTGTATATTTAGGCCTGGATTTTTTTTTTAAGTATGTAATTCGGATTGTGTACTTATCCCTTTTTTTAAAAAAAAAATGGTGTAGCTCGGATTATATATCTTGCTCTTCCTTTCTTAAGGATGTGGCCCGGATTATGTACCTGGTTCTTCCTTTTTTAAGGGTATGGCCCAGATTATGTACTTGGCCCTTCCTTTTCTTATAGGTATTCCTTTTCGTGTCCCTGGCCCGTTATCTTAAGTTAACGTTTCTGGTGTTTCTTTAACTAGTGTTCTTTTACAAACTTTACTTTGATTAATTTATCGGTTGTTTACTTTGCTATTTGTGTAAGCTGAGTCATTGATAATAAGGCTTTTGCGATACGACTATTATTTATACCGGTTGTATTTATACCTTTGTTTCGTAATTGTTTTCGTAATATTTTTGAAATCATATTATCGACTATTCGCCATATATCCGGCGTCTAATCCGTAAATTTCTTTTTTAAATAGTCGAATAAGTCGCATCTTCTAATTTCACCGTTACATTAATTAAAGATTATATTAATAATATATGTATTTGTTGTATAAAGATTCAAATCCTTTAATGGTACCTCAATTGTATTGTTCTTTAAGTTAAGGTCTAAGTGTTTTAAGATATTGCTACGAAACGACTTGTATATAAAGAGGTATTTTATACATTCGTTGGTTTTTGTCAGATCCGTTATTAGTGGAGTTATTGTCTATTTGGTAAGGGTAATTTGTATGTACCTATAATTTTTGAAACGGCGCTAATTGGTGATATCGAGTCGTAGTTGGATTTGGACTCGTCCGAATCTAAGAGTTTAGGGTAATTCGTTTTATAAACGGTAGATATAAAGTAAATAAAATAATTAAAACGGTTGAAGTAAGGTTTAGTAGCGTTTGTTAATATAAATAAATTTTAAACGATACGTGAATAAGACGTAATTATTCACTAGTTAAGCGTTTCAAAATAGTTTTGTTAACGTTTACTAATGTTGCATTAACTAAGTAGTTTATAAAATTTAAAGGTTGAAAGTATTATACTTAAAATATATATAGCGAACGTAAGTAAACTTAAAACGTATAGGCGAACGTGAGAAAGTGAGTAAGGTAAAAGGGGTATAATTATGTAATCCAGTATATAGGTCATATTTGGTAATCGTTACGAATTAACGTATTATTGCCGTTTTTGGTAAAGTAAGCGGTTTGGTTGTTTTGTATATAATTGTTTTTATTAAAGCGATCGGTTTATTTGGCGTATTCGTAACCATTTTTAAATTAAACGAGCGGTTTAGATGCTTTATTTGTAACCGTTTTTATGTTTTACGAGCGGTATGGATTGTTAAAGATCGGATGGGTTCTAACGAAAGGTTCCGAACTTTGGTAGTTTTAGCTTACGTGGTCTGGTACGTGATAAAACGATTTCTAAGAAATGCTCGAGTACGTTGAAAGCGTTAATATAAGTTAACGGTTAATGTAACGGGGCTTTTTATTAAATGAGATATTAATTGGTTAATAATATCGTACTAAAGATGTGTCTTTTTTAAAATTACTTTGGATTTTATAGTTTTTTTACATTTAGGGTTTCTTGGATATCCCGCGGAATTCCATACTCCCGTATTATTTTATAAGGTGTAGTGGTAAAGTATAAATAATTAGGACCGCTATAGCATCCCGTTATGGATATTTAACTTCGGTTTGTCTTTTCTTTCCTTAGCTGTCTGTAGTCGACTTAATCGACTTCTAATCAGTGTTGGTAGAGTATAAATACTTGTTCAAGTGAATAGGTAAGTAGAAGAGTAATTAGAAAGATTGGTATTATAGTATAAAAGTAATAATATTTAAAGAAGAAACATTTAGAGGTACACGATACAAGTGAGGACTTATAAGCCCTCATCCAAAGTATACCATTTTGGAATACCTCTTCTAAACCGCTTCACGCATTACCGTTTAACCTAGAATAGTCATTCCAAACCGCTCCATATATGATGCACTTTGCGTTTTGCAAGAGTGCAGCTTGCAGCGTAACAAGTTATCATACACTATGTAGGAGTGCACCTTGCAATACAATGCACTGCCACTTGGCCTATACATACTATCTTTAAGGGTATATAGTAATATAAATAGTAAGATCTTCATCTCAAATGAAAAAGCGAATCCATTTAATACCCTGTGAAACTTCACATGCATGAGTTAATATCTTCAAAATCATTAAATCTATTACTTGAAAGAAAAAACTGTTATTAATTATTATTACCCTATACGTTTTGAAGAAACAGAATGTAATCCATAAGAAAGTCTAATTTTCAACCCTAAGCTACAATTGAAAAAACTTGTTAATTCATGAAATAGTTTGATTTTTACCAGTGAAAATACTAAATACTGACTTAGCGTAGGGAAAATGTATAACACAGTGACTGCTAACACGACACAAGAAATCAATGTCAACTTTATCTAAAATTTTATTAAACAAGATTATCAATACCTTTAAAATTATCCTTAAAGCGAAGTTTCGTATGGCACAATCATGCAAAACCTAGGAAAGTACGCTTGCATACATAAACCTATCATAGAGTTGACCATAAAACTTTACCCTTCAGGTTAAACAACTAGTTATTATCCTTACTACTATAACTTTAAAAGCCTATACCCTAAGTTTATTATAAAAAAACACTATAAACAACTGAGACTATTATTGCGACCTACCTGTTAGCCTAGTTAAAATTGTCAATATTGATTACAAGCTTGTGAAAAACATCCTTAAAAATTGAAAAAACAAAGAGAAGTATAATAAAAAAGTTATATTTTGTTTAATATAATAGTAGTGGCGCTCTTTAATATATACAATTAAATCAATGTTTTGGATTCAAATCTCCACTCATTGTTCCCAGAAATATTTACGAGTTACGCCAGAGGCTATTGCCGGACTAGTCTAACTAAGGTATACACCTTTCACAAAATTTATAACAAAATGAAAAGTTACTTCGAGAAAAACGTCCACCTCATATAATATGACACAGAATATACCACAATACGTTGGATGACGATAATAACTAAAAATAAAAATGATGAAACACATATAGATATCCTTAACAAAATGTTGAACAAGTTGATTCTATACTAATAACTAATGAAAAAGGTAAATTTTGACGAAGCTACACTTTGAAAGAATATCCAGACGGTTATTATCAACGTTAATAAGTTTAAAAAAGTTTTACAACACCCAAAATACCACATGTAAAGGCTTTTTTAATTGGTTACAATTTTTGTTTATAACTATAATAACACGTACGCCAAATTTAATTGATATATTCCTGCAAGCTAATAATTATCTTCAATAAAAAAAATGTCTTCAATTACGTAATACTTCCATTAAATATACGATAAATACACGCAAATAGAAACTGGTCTAAACTTACCGAAATAAAAGCTATAATCATGACAGCAACAAATGTGAAACTTCAGAAAATATAGTAATCATAAACATTATTGTTTTTATGGTAACAAAAATGTTAGACCTATAAAGAGTCCAGAATTTCGTGAAATAGTTACCTCATTGCTAAACTCTACAAATAACAGGAAATATATCACATCTAATAACCTACTTCTTCTAAAAAACACTACTTAAACCACGTTAAAAACTGCGAAATCGAGGACTCATTACACGATAAAAACAACACATCAAAATAGATCACATGAAATAAAGATAATACTTCTAAAGTAATCAAATAACTAGTTTAATACGCTTTTCTATACCGTTTAATTAATGAAAACCCCTACCCTTTCAATAATGATTAGGTTTTTAAGCCATTATATACCTCTAATTTTTGTAATTCTTCTACTGAACATATGTTTTAAGGAATTATAACAAATACGGGGGCAAGAAATCAATTAACAAAACAGTATTTACAATATGTTGAATTACGACAAAAAAATTATTACCGTTACGGAAACCAATCATACGAATTTTGGTAAAACAAAAATTAAATTGAGCTTAAAGAAGTATTTATCATCGCTAGAGTAAATTATTATACAAATAAATATTCAACAGATGAGTTTTTATATTTTTAATTCTCTTATATTATTTATACTTTATCTGAAATACATAAAAATCCTCGGTGTCAACATTAATATTAAAGCTAATAAGCTGGTTAAGAAGGTTTGAAAGTTTCTTTTCGCTTTTAAATAAGGAGACCTATAATTTTACTTTTCAGGAATAAAAGAAACAGTAATGAAATTAACAAAGTTAAAGATATATTAATTTCATCGGTGCTTTAATCAAAAGAGTAAGGTATTATAGTAGAACCTATTGTAAGCTTATGTATATAGACGTAACTGCCGTAAAAATCTTCCTTTTTTTTTAAAAAGAAACAACTAGCGATTTCGTGGAATGATTTAATGGATTTACGGAATTTAACGATTTTAAGGCAAGTTTGAAAGGATTTGACCGTTTTAATTAATTAACCGTTAAATAATACCGACGTTAATTCCTTTTACCACATTAGAAGCCGTTACTTTATGTTTCCTGCATCTGTTAAACGCGTAACCTACGCTATCTCTCGTTGGAATCGAGTTACTAAGGAAATCAACAGGGTTTTTATCGTTCACACGTAAAGATTTGGTGCTAATGGGGTTAAAATTTTGATTTAATTGGGGATTGAGAAGTGGTTATTGTTACGATCCAAGCATGATGGCGGGTTAGGAAGTAAGCCAGCATGCAGCTGAGCTACTTAGAGCTTGAAGTCCAACACATCAGGCGGAGAACACCTCTCCTCTGTCAGTAGGGAAATAAATAAGCCAATCACGTGATTAGGATCAGTGGGATCAGTACTGATCCAAGTGATCCAAGATCAGCGAACTCAGCACTGATTTAAAGAATCCAGTACTAAAGACGGTATGAAGGCACAGATATATGAGGACACGGTCATCACTACATAGATAGTATTTCCTTCATAGCTCTTCATTTGTCAATCTAAGTATTCAGTCTACACATATGAATAGCCTCACGGCTTTTGATCATTACTTGCACGGTTGCGATATTATCCACTCAGCACCTCTGCTATATTTTTGATAATATAAACCCTCTGACACCTTCTATATACTTACGGGTATTTAGTGTGATAATTACAGTTGTCTCTTAAAACATATGTAAGAGTATTGATAATTGTTAATTCCCTTTTCTTTTCCTTGTGGGGTTTGAAGTTGAGGATTTTGTAGGTAGTCTTTAAATTGGACCAGTTTAAAAAAGGTTCTTACCAGCCTGGTTTTATTTTCATCTTGCACGTAAATTCCTCATCGGTAGACCTTTACCCTTCATTTGGATTCGACACTTTTTTAAAATGTATTTCATATATCAAAAGTTCAATCGTTAAAAAAATAAAGAAAATTTTAAAAAACTCGAGCTTTGCGGTCAAATTTTTTGCCGCCGTTTCAATCAAAAATTTAGTGGATAATGAAGCTAGTTAAGTGCTTTTTAATCGAGTCTTTATCAATATCTTTCCCCCATAAATCCTTATTATAGTCCTTGTGAAAAAGGGGTCCAAATTATTTGATTTCCTTTATTTGTTCCTAATTGTTCATTTTAACATTTTAATTGAAAAGTTAACGTTAATTTAGGTAGTAGAAGGACTTGGTAATTTAGGCGAGTGAATTTGGCGATTTGAGAACGTAAAGATTTAGCGATTTGATGTGAAGTCGCGTGACGTGGCTTTTTTGGCGCAACTTAACGATTCTTAATATTTTCGCTTAGAGTAACAACCTTAACGTGTTTCCTGATATATCCGATTGAAGATGTTGTAAAGTATGGGGAAAAGAGTGGTGTAGAGATCAAGGTTGAAGGTTTTTCATTGCTGAAGTTGTTGATTCTTGTAGGGGTCTTAAAGTTAGCGATTTGCCATTTGCAATAGTAATATCTGTAATATTGATAAAGATGCAACCGTTTGCCAACTATAAATCATCTGGAAATATGGTAATCGCTTTTTTAACAATTTAAGACTTGAATGGTTAATCTTAACGTTTTGAAGGTAATTTAATAAATGTTTCTTATTATTTTATCAAATAACGATACCATTATTTCCTTTCGACTGCTGTATAGAATAACGCAATTCAGAAGTATTTTTTTACTTATTTCCGTAAAAACTGAAGTAGTATTAGAGTCTCTTCGTAGGAATCTTTCCTCTACATTATAATTACATAAAGAGTTACTAGAAATTAGCTTCTTCTTTTAAAAGGCTAATTTATGTTTAACTTAATAAGAACTGATTAGTGTTGATACGCTTTGTTAATAACAGGCCTCTAAATATTTTAATGTTATCGATTCGAGTCGTAGATAAAGTAACAATAGTATTGCATGGTTAAGTGATAGATATATTATTCTATATTTGGAAAACCGTTAGCTGATTCATACACTAATTTGCATGGCTAATAGCTTAGACCCTACCCCAATATAAATTGGCAACATACTGTACTTGACTTACAGTCAATACCGTCAATCCATAAAACAATAAACTTAACTTTGATTTATTATATTCGAATTATTTGACAGTATAGCTAACATGACTCTACTGCAATTACTAGTGTTTCAACAGTAAATGTGAATATATGTATTCAAAAAAGGTGATTTTCGTGTAAAAGCTTCACTATGTAATATAAATAGTAATATTAGCGATACATAAGTAGTCAGAATAGGTGTCTTATGTGCGATATTTACCCAAAAAACGGTAAATATTGTTTTGTTTACATTTTTTATACCTATTGACAAATACATAATTAAATTTTAATAGTTGATATATATAAAAAGAAAGGTTTTAGATACCTTTTTTTTAAAGTAACCATATTGTTTTTGTTGTAATAGCAGTCAAATGCAGTACAATTAAGTCAACTATACTTACAGTTAGTTGATTGTACTGACTGCAAATTGACTTCAGTTTATAGGATTGATTGCAAGTATAATACAATAAGTGCCCAATTCTGTCGGTAAGGTCTCTGTCTATTCACGTGAACGTAAAAAGCAGAAGAGTAATCGTAACGATTGGTGTTTGTATTGAAGTAGTAAGATAGATCGAAGGGAGAAGAGGCATCTAGAGAGTGCACACCACAGGTGAGAGGTTATAACCTCTCATTCAGGCAGTGGCACTCTATCATACACTATGCTAATCCCTCTTCTAGGGAGTGGCACTCTACCATGCACTCTGCTAATGCCACTTCTAGATAGTGGCACGCTATCATGCACTCTGCAGGAATGTACCTTGAAGAGTGGCACGTTACCGTACACTCTGCAAATGTGAAATCTGTAGCATAGCTGCTTATTAACTATAAAGATATATAGTAATATCCACAACTTCAAAGTGGAGTACAAACCAAAGCATTTGGTCATACAAATTAGTGCGCAGACCGGCTAGCAGTTAGCCTAACTTAAAACTTGCAACTTATCAACCAATTTCAATGTATCATTAGTTACTTCAACTACAGTAATTCGAATCGACTACGTTGCGACGATAAAGGCCTACCAACACTAATGAATAGTTATTAGTTTAAGCACAGATAAGCTAGGTAGTAAAAGAAGCTACTTTTCAGTTATTTCGATTTGTTTTGGTAAGGTAGAGGATTTTTTTTTCTACAGGCCCCTTTTTGTTAAGTTTGTTGTTTTTAAGTAGCAAAGAGGAAGACTTTTAAAGTATGTCTGTTATTTATAGGTATTTGAAAGTAAGGAAGGTATTGCTATTATAGAAAACATTAAGAAATCCTTAGTAGAATAGTTTTCAAAGCGTTGAGATTAGCTGTTTGAAGGTTTTAAATATCGTTAATTTAGTGAACAGTTAAGTTAATACCATTGCGGGTATTTTAACTGTAAATTGTAAATAAAAAAGACCAAGTTTTGTACCTCGGGTGGGATGAGGGTATTTGCCTGTTCTGTTTATCCTGTCTCGTAATGTCTCATAAAACTGCCTACTCATATATTATCCTTCTCATAAGAACTTATTATTATGATGATCTCTGGTGGATTCCCATCTTTATCTTATTCTTTATCTTAAAATAGAGACCAGAATACTACAATACGTTCATACGTACAAACAGCATAACACTAAGTCTTATGACTTTTAATAAATACTAAACTTAATAGCAAACCTATAGCCCTACTTTTTTATACTACTTTTTTCTTCTTTCTACCTTTAATTTTCGTTACGATGGCTTTGAAACACGCCGGAATTAAGATTATCGTTGACTTTGTTAGGAAAAAAGTAATTAGGGCTTTTAGCAATACTTTCGCGAAGTATTATAATAAAAACCTGTGGTTTGCGGACGTAAAAGAAGACTTTTTAGTTGAATACCTTATTAACATCATCGGTTATGATATTCTCGATTCAGAACCCACTGGGAACAATTAAAGCCTAAAATTGTTAGACGATTTATCAGAGTGGTTTAAAGAATAGAATTTGTCGATATGAAAACTGGTAAATGAACAGGTTCAGATTAGGCTGAAAATTGAACTTTTTAGCCAAAACGTTGAATTTATGATGAAGAAAGAGAAAAAGGGTAATCTGGTAAACGTATTATATGAATCCGCTATCGACGAAGAACCTGAATAAGTTTACAAGGGTAAAAGTAAAGGTACCACTAGGGATAATATCCTTTAACGCTTTTAAACGCGTTTACAAGGTTACGCTCAAGCCCAAATGAGTTCATTAAACCTTATTACATAAGGGTCTTGACGGGTTATTGTTATTGACCATGAATAATTAATCGAATTATGCGCCACGAACCCTTAAATCTACCAATCAATTGAATAAGAACCTTGATGTGCCCCTTAATATTAAGAGGAGTATTATCAGGTTCATGAAAACTCTTAAGTTTTATTCTCACACACCTCTTAACATGTTGATTTTTAGTATGCAAATCAATGAAGAAGCGGCTTTACGCGCGAGCCTACTATGGGTACAATTAATTACTTTTTTCTTTTCAATTCAATTAGAGGTAATTATCTTGTTTATTTATACTAGTACTTTTCCTGGTTCCAGTCGAGGGATCCAGAGGGACGTTACGATCAGTATATTACCCTTCTTTTTCGATATGTCCCTATGGTATATACGAATTACGCGGTAATTATTACATTTGTTAAGATTTGTGGAGGAAATAAGAAGTATAACGGTAAGCCATATAACCTCTTCAACGTTAAGTTTCGCCCGGTTTTCAACATTTTACGCCAGATAATGGTTGAACTGTTAGGCTTTTACTCGTTTTTTCCTAGTATCCTTACCAGTTGAACCAAATATTATTACCTTTAGTACTTGACAATTTTTTTTTTGAAAGATTTAAGACGATTTTTAGAGGTATTTTAAATAGGATGTTAACTTGAACTAATAATATATAAATTGGAATATTATTAATTGGTTTTACATATTGTATTATAAAAAGGGGACAGAAAGTAGGATATAACTTTTTAATTAGATGTTCAATGGACTGATATTTTGCCAATAAGTAATAGAGAATATGGAAGCTAGAAAAGTTGCATTACGTTATTAAGTTTAGTAAACCGTTACGGATTGAAAGGAGTTTGAATACGCCTTATAATAATTTAACGTTATCTGTAAAAGTTTTTTGGGTTAGTTGCGATTTTCTTTTTCAACTGTGATGGCATGTGTACCAAGTTCGATTAGTTTATACCCCTAAGCTTCAAAGCTTAGTGATGATGAAAGAGACCCCTTTTATGCGTATTATATCGATTGTAAGTACGGTAGATCTAATTAGTACGGTTAATAGAAGGTTTGGACCTGGGGCCATGGCTAATATGTTATACGCGAAAGAGGATTTTAAAACCAGTTAAAAAGTTTTCTTCTAATATTAAAAGGTGTTGGATTTGTAGCAAACAGGGTTGTTGGTTAACGCGTTACACAGTTTCCGAGTGCGAAGATAAACGGGTGAGGTATTATATATCATTCCGCTCCACCTCTACTTAGGAATAAATTGAATACCTTAAAGACTGTAAAGTAATAGAGGTTAAAATGGTAGAAAATAAGTTTAAGAATAAGATTATTAGTTGATACGAAGATATTAGAACCGGTTCAGAGGTAATGTACTAACTCACCAACTATGTCTTTTTATACCACCTGAAAGGTGAAGACCCTTATCGTTATTATGAAGATGAATATGTTCGCCCTACTTATCTATTTTCTATTCGCTATCGTTACGCGAAGCAGATCTTTTAAGCTATTACGCTAAACATTCTGGTAGCCCGGTATTTGATAGAAGGTTATTTGTAATACTTTGCGTTGCGTAAGTATATTGTCGGCAAGGTCTGCTCATTCACGTGAATATAAATGAAAAGTAATCGCAAGATTATTATTGTAGTAAAGATAGATAGCAGGTCAGAAGAGGCATTCAAAGAGTGTATGCTACGGATGGGAGGTTATAAACCCCTCATCTGAGCAGTGGTACTTTTGCCCTACACTCTGGAACGCTTCTTCTAGACCGCGCTACGCATGATACACTTTACAAGAGTGTAGCACACAACGTAAAACGTTATCGTACACTCTTGTAGGAGTGCACATTACAATATAGTATACTGATATTTGATCTATATATACTAGTTGTAGGGGTATATAGAAATATCTATATAGGTAATCTTTTCTTTCTTTTTTATGTATTCCATACCTATAGCCTAGTAATGACAATATAGTTGTAACGAGTCCTAATACGTAGTGATTTAATAATAGTATAGTTACGATACAAATTATAAAGGTTTAAATTAGTAGTTTTCATAATAATAGTATGGTTATTGTATTAATTACAAAGGTTCAAATTAGTAATTTCTGGTTATGTTGGTAATTATAGTAAGGGTTTGGTTAATATAACTAATCTTTAAAGATATTGTTATCAATAGAATCTTTTGTTGTTTCCAATAGGGGTATAATTACGTCCTAACGTATTTTGAGTCAGTATAGAAAATATATAGTTATCGGTTTATGCAAAACCTTTTTTTTTCCTTTAATGGCGCATACCCAAAGTTAATATAGATTTCTATTTTAATGAAACTTGACTCTTATTTTAATTAACCAATCCAAACTGCTCCGATAGGTTAGTTATTAGACTAATACCTATATATTACTATTTCTCTTAAATAAATACTGCGTAAAAACAGAATTGTTTAGTGCCGTTTATCATGTAAACGCCGCCAAGCCGCCGTTGCCGTTATCGTTATCGCCGCCACCACTACTACCAATAGCCTTTCCTCCTCAAGTACTATATAATTTATCGCCGCCTCGCCCCCGGTCCTATCGTCCCCCGCCCCTACCGCCGCTGCTCTTACCATCACCTCTTTTCTTTCCTCTATCTCCCCTTTTCCTCCCTACTCCTAAAAGGGGGAGCGGAAAGCTTTTAAAGTTATAAACCTTACCTTTTTCTAGCGAGTAAAAACCCACTTGCCTGCGGAGATCCCCTTACGACATAAACGCAGCCTAGCGGAATGACGATACGATTCTTATACATTAAATTTACCCGTTTATTTGCCTTTAATGTTCTTTTAAAAAAAGAGGTCGAGGCGGATTTTTTTCGCTGCCTCGAGTTGCGTATCGCCAGGATACGTCGTGAGGCCTTTTTGACGCGTAGGACGTTAAAGCAGAGTACTTAGGTCTATAGCCTCAGGCCGCTAATGAACACAACTTACGTACCGTATATCGCATCCGCGGCTACAGGAAAGTTTATTAACGATTGCTACAAAAGCGGAGGTCGTTTCTCCCGTTATTACCATTATAAACAGACTAATAACAGATACGCCTCCGTTTAGTTAATTCTAAATCCATAAGCCGAGGCCGTATTACGCGTCCGTCGGCTTTACAATAAATTTCAACTGTTTTTCAAAATCATTATATTCCTAAATAACTGAAATAAATAGATATTGATTAGTAATAGGCGTTAACCGGCGGACTAGGGAGTCGGTAGCTGCTATTTCCGCCTGAAAGCGGGGCCTACGCATATACTACATAGGCGAGTTCAACGACGTTATCTCGCGTCACCGTAAGGAGGGTAAAGACCTCCCCGCGCCTTTGCCTAAAGGCATGCAACCTAAGGCACTGGACCACCTCCTCGTTAATGCCGATGGTAGCGTTGATAACGGTAATGGCGGTGGTGCCAATACAAAGGGGGAAGACGATGAGGAGGATGGTAAAGACGTGACGACATTACTTTCTTCCTTTTGTTTTAATAGTAAATAATTGCCCATAACGGCTGGAACGGTGCTCCCGGATATAATATAATACGTTACATAGTAATGTTATTATTTTTTAACGAAAATAATTGTAATATAATGTTATGACCCAACATCTGCAGGGCGCACCAGCGGTGGCCCCGCAGCAGATAACAAAGGAAATCGGTTGGACACAGCCTCTCGGCAGGCACCAGGGATCCACAACAGACACACCGTACACAAGGGTTAGGGTCAGCATGGTGTGAGACTCGATGGACTCGGTATCGAGCCAGTCGAGCCTACACTGAAGACGTATGAAGGCGCGGATATATAAGGACACTTTCATTACCAAGATAGATAGTATTTCCTTCATAGCTCTTCAGTTGTCAATCTAAGTATTCAGTCTACCCTGAATAGCCTCACGGCTTCTGATCATCACTCGCACGAACACAGTCTTGATATTGCACCTTTTGTTACCTCTGCTACCTTACTGTTAACATAAACCCTCTGACACCTTCTATATACTCACGGGTATTTAGCGTGATCATTACATATAAGTAATAGGTGGAATAGGTAAAGTATGTTTTAAGTATATAAAACAAAAAGTGCTAATATATTAAAAGCGGCGCGAAATCATATATTCGAACCGAAAACAGTAAATAGTAAAATATATAATAGTGCCGAAGTACGTTAAATTAAAAGTGACAATATGTCAAAAGCGGTGCGTATTGTAAGTTTTGAGCCGCTGTAAAATGTCGATAACGATGAAAATATTGGAAAGAAAAAGTGAAGAAAAATGTACAGCGTCATATATTAACCTTGTTGAGGTAGTAAAACTCTTTTATCAATACTTAAAAATATTTTACTTGTTAATATAAGTGCTTTTAATACCCCGTTTGGGTTATTTTTAGTTATTACATTCGTTAGGTTGTATTTTCCATTGATTCACCTCGTTTCTTCAATTTTCCGGCATTCATATTACTCGCGTAAGGCTATAATATCGATTATAAAACGCTTTTCGTTCGTAATACTAAGCTTAATTGAATATTCGTAAAACGAAAAAAAAAAAAGTGTATTGTTGGTAAGGTCTCCATTTACGTGAATGTAAATAAAAAGTAATCGTAAAATTGATATTGTGGTAAAGATAGATGATAGGTTAGGAAGAAGTATTCCAAAGAGTGCATGCCACGGATGGAAGGTTCTAAATCTCTTATCTAGGCAGTGACCCTTTTTCTATGCGCTCTAGAATACCCCTTTCAGACCGCGCCATGCATAATTAACTTTACACCTTGTAAAAGTGTAGCCTGCAGCGTGACACGTTATCGTACACTTTATAGGAATCCACCTTAGAGTAAAGTGCACTGCTATCTAGCTTATATATACTAGCTATAAGAGTAAATAGTAATATCTATACAGGTAATTTTTTCTTTCTTCTTTGTTAGTTTCGTACCTCTAGCCTGATAACGATAGTATAGTTATAAAGACTCCATATATATAATTATATAGTGATAGTATAATTGCGGCACAATTTGTAAAGATCTAAATTAATAGCTTTTGTAATTGTAGTAAGGGCTTATTTATTGTAGTCAATCGGTAGCAATATCATTGTTAACAGCGTTTTTTGTTGTTTCCAACAGGAGTGTGATTATGTAGGTATTAAAGGGGTAAATACATAGGGATAATTACGCCGTCACGTGTTTTAGGTTAATATAAAAAGATTTATTGTGATAGGTTTAGGTAAAACTTTCCTTCTTTCCCCTTTTAAAAGCGTATACACAAATTTAATATAAATCCTTATTTCTAACATAAATTAACCTTTATCTTTATTAACTAATCTAAATCGCTCCGATAGGTAGGTTACTTAACTAATGAATATATACCAATCTTGCTTTTTAATAAATACTACATAAAAATAGAGTTATAAGGCGCCGTTTAACGCGTAAGCACCGTCGCGCCGCCGCCACCGCCGCCACCGCCGCCGCTAACACCACTATCATTACTAACAGCCCGCCATCGGCGGGCAATATTTCTTCCATAGCCGTTTCCCCTCTGGCCTCGTTATACTCCGCTGTCACCACCTCCCCCCCAGCTTCATTATCCCCCGCCGTCGCCGCTGCCGAAACCGTTACCCTCCCTTTTCTTCCCTCCCCTTCCCTTTTCCCCCCTAGCCTCCAATGGAAGAAGTGAAAGTCTTTTAAGGTTATAAACCTTACTCTTTCCCCGCGGGTAAAAATCCCTTTACCCGCGGGAACCTCCCAGCATTATAAGCGTAATCTGGCAGAGCTTCGCCGCAGTTCATATTCCCTAAATCTAACCGTTTATATACCTTTAATTTTTTTTTATATAAATAGAATGAGGTGGATCTATTTCGCCCCCTCAAGTTTTGCATCGCTAGGGTACGTCGCGAGACCTTTTTAATGCATAAGGCATTAAAGCGACGTACTTGTATCCGTAGTCCTGAGCTGCTAATAGATACGCCTTATATGCTGTATGTTGCGTCCGCAGCCGCAGGTAGGTCTATTGGCGATTGTTATAAAAGTGGGGGTCATTCGGCCTGTTACTATTTTTACGAACGGATTATTAATAAATACGTCTCCGTTTCGATGGTTTTAGGGCTGTAATCCGAGGTTATATTACGCGCCCGCCGGCTTTATAGTAAGTTTCGACCGATTATTAAAGTTTTCCTCCTTTATAAAAGTAATATTCGAAGCGTTAGTGAAAATAACTACGTTCGTAAATAACTAAAATAAGCCGATGTTAATTAATAATAAACGTTAACCGGCAGCTTAAGGAGTTGGTGACTGATATTACCGCTTAGAAATGAGGTTTACGCATATATTACGTAGACGAGTTCGACGACATTATTTTGCGTCGCTGTAAGAAGGGTAAAACCCCCCCCGCGCTTTTACCCAAAAGTAAACGATCTAATGCGCGGGGCTATATCCTCGTTAGCGCCGATAACGTCGATGGCGGTGATAATGGTCGCACCGGTATAGAGGAGGAGGGTGATGGGGAGGATGGTAGGGATGCGACGACGTCGTCTCTTCCCTTTTTATTTGGCAGTAAATAGTTGCCCTTTACAGCCGAGCTAGCGTGCCCGGCTATAGTATAGTACGTTGTATAGGTATGTTATTGGATTCCATATATTCGTAAAGCTAGTAACAAATATAATATATAAAGTAGGGTTGAAATATAGAAAACAAAAGTGGTAATACGTCAGAATTGGTACGGAACTGTATTTTCAAATAGAGAAGGAAAAATAGCGAAATATTTAATAGGACCAAAGTATGTGGAATAAAGAGTGATAGTATGTTAGAAGCGGTACGAAGTCTTAAATTAGAACCGAAAAGAGTAAATAGTAAAAGAATATGATAGGGTCGAAGAGCGTATAATAAAGTGTGATAATATATTAGGAACGGCGCGAAGTGGTGTATTTAAACAGAGGTAAATTCTTAAGGCCGGTGTAGATGTAAGTAGTAGAACGTGGTACAAATCATAGATCGGCGTACATAGTAGATTTCGGACCATATCAAAGTATAAAACAAGAACAAAAACATAAAGTATTGTATACCAACCATATTAGAGTCGCAAAACCGTTTTAATAACACTAATAAATAAAGTGCTTATCGATATAAACATTTTCAATGCTCCGTTTGGTATAGCTTTAGTTATTACGTCCGCCGGGTTGGATTTCCAATCGATCTACTGCGTTTTCTCGATTTATTGGCGCTTATATAATTTACTCAGTGCCATAATATCGATTATTAAACGTTTTTATTCGCAGTACCTAATTAAACCAAATATTTATAAAGCGAAAAGTAGTTAGTATCTATAACGAAAGCGATAGGGCGTAAACCAAGGTTGGAAATAATTATCCGAAACATTATTACTATAGTAATACCCGAATCAAAAACTTTAACCATAATATAAATTTACGAGGCCAAAACGGTATTCTTCACACGCTTATACTTAGTAAATATTTAATAAATAATGTTTTCACGGAATATAAAGTTATTTCAGTCCAGATTTTCGTTGCTAAGGACTAAAACGAAGCTCATTTACAAATTATAATCGTTATTATTAGTGAAAAAGCCGTTGGCAAAAAAAATAACTTTATGATACGTATATGAAGCAAAAAAATTATAAACCGCGCTTTTAATTATGTATTTTCCATATAAGGAGTTTGTTAAGCGCTTTATATACATTGTTTAACGAAGTAGATTAGCATTACACAGTCACCGAAAGGTTTAAATCCGCTTTCAGTTATATTACTAAAGTAATTTAAGCACTACGTATGTATTAGTATTTATATTCGTCGACCTGTTTTACATTATTTAAAACGATAAGGGTAACTTTATTTTACTATCCTTTTTACGTAAGGTTTCAAACGCCGTTTCGAAAAGTGATGGTAACGCCGTTAAAATAAATTATATAGTCCCCCATTAAATAGGTTCCAGTTTTGGCCTTTGGGCTGGCTTTTAAAAGTTTATTCTTTTTAAATACAGAAAACTATGCGTTACATAGCGTTCATATATTATCTGTCTGTATACCCATTAGTATGAAGCCTTTTAAAAGGACCGTTAACGCTAATGAATACAGGTTGAAGGTTAAATTAGTTATTTCGAACCGTTTTTTATAATATCATTAGCAGGTATTATACCAGTAAATTCAAGCTTTAGAGAAGCCGTAAAGCGGTTTGATAATACGTAAAATGGTTTTAAGTGGGTGGTATTTCTTAAAATTTATAGGTATATTAGTATAAATACGTCATTTAAGCTGCTTTTTAAATTGGGTGTATCTTTATATAATATTATGAAGTTTTATATATAAGTTGAAAGATATATTAAAGGAGGTTATAAGTATAAAAATATAGCGGTAGATAGCTTGTTATAAGCTAAGAGATTAGGTTATAATATTATTATTGCCGTCGTCATTATAACTCTTTACAATTAGACGGGTTTTTTTCGTATATTTTTCCGATTTTATCCTTAACTTCGTATACGAAGCGAGTAGTGAAAATTTTATAGGCGTTATTGATCGTTAGATTGAACCGTTTATAGCGAAATACGCCTTGGTAGATTAAGGTAAATATTTTTATTTGGGTAGATTATTTAAACGAAGCATCTGGAGTAATAATTATGCCGTTGTAATAAAGATTTAAGTTAAGTTTGCGTTCGGCATTTTTTCTTTTAAGTAATAAAGGAGTTTAAGGTAAAGGTTTTGGGTTATTTTTTAGTTTTCGAGTTAAAAGGGTGGCTTTGGCAACAAGTTGTTAATAAGGTTAGTATAGATAAGTCGTTTTCATTTGGTCGGAGCGAGCTGGAAGTGCGATTTGGGAGGTAGGCTGAAATTAGAAGCGGTTTGGATTCGTCGTTTAAAGGGGTGTCCCTTCAGTGGTTTTAGTTAAATTTCAATCTTGGGCCGCTCCTTTCTATTTTTTTTGTACTTTTATACTATCTTTTTTTGAAAATAATTCGTTCCATTTAGCAGATTAATAAGTACATTATAATCTATAGACCCGTTGATCTTTTAAAGGCTAGTTTATCAGTCCTTAATAATTTAAACCAGGACCTTGGATTGTAATAGTAGTTCTAAAACGCCAGTTTTTCGTAGGTTATTTTTTATAGATAAAGCCTTAGAAATGTAGTTTTTGGCCCGTAAGGAACGTAATATTGCCATGGCTTTCGCCACATTCTTCGCCCTTTATACCGTAGTTAGAGATAGTGTAAAATTTGTATTAATCTTTGGATAAGTATCAAAAACAAGGAACGTGGGAATAAGTTTACTTAGGCCGAAAATGTTATTCATAGCGTTAACCGCTATTTATAAAACCGATTTCTTAAAACTGGTACCCTTTAGCTTTTTAGACAGTACCGTATATATCCTTTGAAATGGTTTATGATACCATTTACACTTGTTAATTCCCTATAGTGTTTTTATTATTATTTATTTGCAATTGTTACTGGCGATCCTAACCTTCGTACGTCACTTCGTAAAGTCGAAGGCCTTATTAACGTTGTAAGTAATCCAGTCTGGAGACCTTAAATAAACGTTTGACTAATAATTAACGAAAACTTCGCAATAATTTATAGCGAAAGCATTTCCTATAAACTTAGCGGCTTGGAACGATATTGCCGCATCGATGGCATAAAGTACCGGTTGGTTTTCTAAATACATAATATTAATTATTACCTCGTAATTAAAGTCTACGTTGTTCTAAAGGCGGAACTTAAATCGTCGTAGGGCTTATAAGTATAGTTAACATTTATAGAAAAACTTTTCGATAGCTTTAAATGCGTTCTTTCCTATATCTGTATATCTTGAGATATAAAGTAGTTGTAAAAGACGATTTATAGCCGGGTTTACGAATCGGCGGTGTAATATACGTAATTCTAGCTTCGTTAAGTAAACAACGTTAATTATACGTATTTCGGAGAAAAACCATAAATAGTTGAATGTAAACTGGAACGGTACAGATATGTTATCTGAGGCGCAGATAAGTTGGTTAGTCATATTCCTGACCTTAATTCCGTATTTATTTATATTAGCTAATAAAAGTAGGAATAACGTTTTAAAGTCCATTATGTAAAACTTAACCTGTTCGAATCGTATGCTTACAACGACCGTTGCAAGACACGACTTTTTGCCTTTACTAAATAAAACCTTTCGGTGTATTTTTGTTCGATCGAGTTAAAGCTTCGGAAATTTGAATATAAACGCGTCGAATTATCGTTTTCCGGTCGTTAAAATTTCAGCCGCGCTGGTATTGCGTATAATGCCTTGAAATTTATTTCCGTATCTGTCTAAAAGCGTAAATTACGACGCTATATAGGCGTTTAACACTCTGTTTACGTAGTCTAGGCCTGTAATATGTAAAAAGAAGGTGTTATATAGGCTTGTGAAAATGAGTTAGGCGGTCTTGTCATTTTAGGCTATTAAATAGGTATTATCACTTTTAAAGTCGTCTTTTTCGGAGGTGTATTAGTAAGGGAAAGCGTTAATTTTATTATTTATACCTTGTTATTCGGTTACATATACTGTGAAATTGGCCTTTATCCGGTATTTGAATGCATAATCGGCTGAAAATTGTCGTTTAATCCGAATTAACTTGTAAACGGAGTGGTTAGTAAATTAATAGCCGATTTTACCGTATACGATACAACGATTTTACAAACTTATAGTGTTTTGTATACTTTTTTGTAAGTATTATCATGGCTGCGGTACGTTTCGTCTATTACCATACGATTGTACTTGCCCTTTATTGACAAGGTTTCCTACCTGGTGTCTTTCTCCTTAATAGCAATACTTTAAGCGTTCGTTTTGTTTTAGGTATACCTTAAATTCTCGATTTGAGATATAGTAAATGGTTTCAGAAAATTTCGCTTTCGTAATTTATCCTTCGTCTTTAACTTTATCGGTTATAAATACTATTCCAAAACTCGCTTATCAGCTTATAAATGTTTGAATTAATATTTTAAGGCTTTTAGAAAAGTCCTTGAAATACTTTTCAAGTTTAAATAATATAAGATTAAAATTTAGGTTTTCACGGTATGCTTTTGTTATTATTTGTATAAGTGGTTTATTACTTTTGTATTCTGGTTTAAAGATCGCCTAACACTTTCAGAAATTTATTAATAGGGTGGTAAATACCTTTCATCAGTTTTCATTAGCGTTTTTTTGTTAATATTTTATGGATTTCCAAATTATATTAGTCTAGTTCCTATTATAAATCTTGCAGTTAATTTTCATATCAAAGTGTGATTTTAGGCGACTATAATATTCCGTAAATATGTCCACTTACGTAAGATGATATATATACCACTCCCTAGCTTATCTGAATGATATGCCGGGTAAGATAACGTAAAACTAAAACGGTTCTATATTTAGTCTTTTACACATATTAAATATAATAGATATCTTATTAAACTCCCCTTTTCCATTTGCGGAGGCTTTTTTAGTTTCCGGTCAGATATTTCAAGTAAGCGTTCCTAGCGTTTCTTTAGCTAGTATCTTTTTACAAATTTCACTTTTGTTACTGTATAGTTTATCCATTTTGGTATTTATGTAAATTGGGCTGTGGCTTCCAGTGCTTTCGTAATACGGCTATTAATTCTGCCGGTTATATTAATACCTTTGTTTTGTAGTTGTTTTCGTAGTATTTTTGAAATTGTATTATCGATTATACACTTCATATTCGGCATCTAGTCCGCAAAATCCTTTCAAAAACCGTCGAATAGAACACGTCTTTAAATTTCGCTGTTATAATAATTAAAAATTATATTAATAATATACGTATTTTCCGTATAAGGGTTTGAATCATTTATTAGTACCTTGATTTTCTTTATTTTATAGTTTAAAATCCAAATGCTTTTAAATGTAACTTTGAAACGACGTATATGTAAAGAAATTCATCATATATTTGTTGGCTTTCAACAAATCCGTTACTAATGGGGTTATCGTGTATTTAGGTGTAGGTAATTCCTACGTATACGTGTAATCCTGCAGCGGCGTAAATTGTTGGTTTCGCGTCAAAGATTGGACTCAGATACGTTTGGAGCTTAAAAAAAGCATACAAATAAGGAAATACGAGGAAAAAAAAGTATTTAACGTTTTATAAAACATACATAATGTAAATAATACGTAAATAAATCGTAATTATACTTTGATTAAACGTTTCAACTTAGTTTTATTAGTTCTTAGTAACATTATATTAATTAAGCAGCTAAGAAAATTTAAATGTCGTAAATATTAAACCTAAAATACAGGGTATAATGTAAACGTGGGAAAGCAGGTAGGGCAAACGTAGAAAGGGGTAAGGAAATATAGGTGTAGAGAGGTGTATTGTGTAATCCGGTATATGGGTCTTGGTTTGTATTTGGTAAACGGTCCGGATTGTTGTGTTTTAGCCGTTTATAGTAATAGCGAAAGTTATAGGTATTATATTCGTAGAGTTTTTAAAATTTAGCGAACGGCGTGGATGTTATATTCGTAACCGCGTTTAGTTTTCGTAAGCGGTTTAAATATTATATTTAGGTTGGGTGGGTCCTCACAAAGGGTTTCGAAACTTGGTGGCTTTAGCTTACGTAGCCTCATACGTCATAAAAAGCTTTTTAAAAAGTACTTGGGTAAGTTTAAAGCGCTAAAATAATTTGATGGTTAATGTAACGAAACTTTTAGTAAACAGGGTATTAATTGGTTAATAATATTGTATTAAAGTGGGTCTTTTTAAAGTTAATCCGAATCTTATAATCTTATTACACTTAGGATTTTAACAGCGTTCTAGTGTAATTATATACTCCCGTATAGTTTTTATAAGGCGTAGTAGTAAAGCATAAATAATTAGAACCATTATAATATCCTATTATAGATATTAAACCTCAGTTTGTTTCTTCTTTCTCGAGTCATTTATAGTCGACTTAATCAAATACTAATTAGTATTGGTAAAGTCTTTCTTTACGTAAATATAAATAAAAAGGAATCTTAAAATTATGAATATAATAAAGATGAATGATAGGTTAGAAAAAAGTATTCCAAATATTACACGTTAAGGATAGAAAGTTATAAATATCTTATCCGGATAGTGGCCCTTTTGCCATGCGCTTTGGAATACTCCTTCCAGACTGCGCCAAACATGATACACTTTGCACCTTGTAAGAGTGCAGCCTGCAGCGTAACAAGTTATCGTGTACTCTGTAAGAATCTACCTTATAGTATAGTGCACTGCCACTTGGCCTATGTATACTAGCCGTAAGAGTATATAGTAATATCCATATATATGTAATGAGAAGAATAGGTCATAAACTAAGGTTAAAACTAATTATTCGAACCGTTATCATTATGGTAATTTCCGAATTGAAACCTTTAACAATTCTATAAATTTCTAAGCCTAGCACGCTTTTCATAACCCTTTTATATTTGGTAAAGCTTCAATAGATAATATTTCCTCGGAACTTCAAACCTTTTCGAACCGGTGTTTCGTTTCCATGAATTGAAATAAAGCGTATTTCCAAACTGCAGTCGTTAGTATTAGTGAAGGAGCTATTAATAAAAATAAATAGCTTTGTAATACGTATATCCAGTGGTATAAACTACAAAACGCGTTTTAGATTATGTATTTTCCATATAAGATGTTTGTTAAACGCCTTATATATATCGTTTAACGGGGATATTTTGTATTACGCGGCGACCTAGAGGTTAAATGTCGTTTTCGGTTGTGTTATTGTAGTAACATAAACGTTACGTGCGCGTTGGTATCTGTATTTGTCAGCCCGTTTTACGTTATCCAAAACAACAAAAGCAACCTTTTCCAACTGCTATTTTTTAGTAAAGTCTAAAGCGCTGTTTCGGAAAGTGATAGTAGCGTTATTAAAGTAGATTAAGTGGTTTTCCGTCAATTACGTCTTGGGTTTTGCTTTTAGGCCGATTTTCAAAAGTTTCCTCTTTTTAGATGCGGAAAAAGACGTGTTACATAACGTTAGCATATCGTCCGTTTATATATCCGTTAGTTTAAAACCGTTTAAACGGGTTGTTGAAACTAATAATTACGGGTCGAAGGTTAAATTAGTTATTTCGAATCTTTCTTTATAGTTCCTTCAATAAGTGTTATACTAGTAAATACTAGTTTTAACCAAACTGTAAATCGGTTCTATAATACGTAAAATTGCTTTAGGAAAGTGATTTTTTTTTAAGATATATAGGTATATCGGTGTAAATATGTCGTTTAAACTGCTTTTTAGATTGTGTATAAGTTTACGCAATGTTACTAAGTTCAATATGTAGATTGTAAAGAGTATTAATGGAGGTTGTAAACGTAAAAATCAAACGGTGGTTGGCTCGTTATAAGGTAGACGCCTGAGTTATAATATTCTTTTTACTGTTGTTATTATAACCTTTTATAATTGGGTAGGTTGTTTTCGTATAGTTTTTTGGTTTTTTTTCTAATTTTGTGTACGAGGCAAATGAGAAATTTTGATAGGCGCCATAAAACGTTTAGTCGAACCGTTTGAAGCGAAATACGCTTCGGTCAATTAAGGAAAAGATTTCCATTTAAGTAAACTATTCGAACTAGGAGTTAAGGGTTGTAATAATACCGTCGTAGTGAAGTTTTAGGCCAAGATTGCAATTTTATATCTCCTTTTAAATGATAAGGGAGTTTATGACGAAGTTTTTGGGGCTTTGTTTTGTTTTCGAGCTGAGTGGGCGGCCTCGGCAGCGAGGTGTTAATAGGATTGGTATAAACAAGCCGCTTTTATTTAATAAAAGCGGGTCGGAAATTCGATTCGGAAAGTAAGTTGGAATTAGGAACGGTTTGGTTTTACTATTTTAAAGGGTTTCCCGTCGATAGTTTTAGTCGGATTACGGTTTTAGTTTCTTTTTGACCATTTTTCCTTTATATTTTAGTATTATTATCTATCTCAACGAATTTATACCGTTAAACAAATTAACGAATATATTATGGTTTTTCAATCTTTTAATCTTCCAAAAGTTTGTTTATCTGTCCTTGGTTTTCTAATCCATAACCTTAGTTTGTAATGGCAGGTTTCAAACACTAGTTTTACGTGGGTTATTACTTGTAGCCAAAGTTTTTAAAACGTCGTTATTTGCCTGCAGGGAAACTAACGTTATTATAACTTTTGTCATAGTATTCGCTCTTTACACCGTAGTGGGCGATGGTGTAAAGTTTATATAAATCCTTGGGTAAGTACCGAAAACAAAAAGCGTGGGAATTAGTCTATTCGGGCAGAAAGTATTATTAACGGTATTAACCGCCATTTATAAGATAAACTCCTTTACATTGGTACCTTTTAGTTTTATGCACAAAATAGTAGAAGATTTTCTCAGCGGTTTATAATACCGTTTACATTTGCCAATAACCTATAATTCTTTTACTAATATTTGTTTACATTCATTGTCGGCAGTTCTAGCTTTTGTACAATATTTTACTAATATTTGTTTATATCCGTTATCTGTGATCCTATCTTCTGTACGATATTTAGTAAAGTCGAAACCCGTATTAACGTTGTAGGTAATCTAGTTCGGAGGCCCTACGTAAACTTTTAACCAACAGTCAACCAAAGCGTCCTAGTAATTTGTTGTGGAAACACTTCGTATAAATTTGGCGACCTGAAAAAATGATGTCGCGTTGACGACGTAAAGTACCAGTTTGCTATTTGAATATATAATATTAATGATTACCTCGTAATGAAAATTTTCGTCGTTTTAAAGGCGGAACCTAAACCGCTATAAGGTTTGTAATTATAATTAACACTTATAACAAAACCTTTCGATAGCTTTAAATTCGTTTTTTATTATATCCGTATAACCTACGGCGTGAAGCAGTAGTAAAAGGCGTTTTGTAACCGGGTATCCGAATTGGCGGTGTAATATTCGTAATTCCGGCTACGTTAAGTAAATAGCCTTAATCGTACATGCTTCAGGAAAAAAACACAAATAACCGAACTTAAGTTGGAGCGGTACGGATACGTTATTTAAGGCGCATATAAGCGAATTAGTTGTATTCCGGACCTTAATTTAAAACTTATTTATATTTATTAATAAAAACAAAAATAGTATTTTAAAGTTTACTACGTAAAATTTACCTGATTCAAATCGTGTATTTACAAATAACGTCTTAAGCGATAACGCTTTACCTCTACCAAATAAAATCTTTTGGTATTTTTCCATTCGGTCAAGTTAAAACTTCGGGAATTTTGCTACAAACGCGTGGAATTATCGTTTTACAGTTATTAAGATTTCGGTCGCATCGGTATTATGTATAATGCCTTAAAACCAGTTGTCTTACCTGTTTAGAAGCGTGAATTATAACGCTATGTGGGAGTTTAACACCCCGTTCACATAATTCCGGCCTATATTGTGTAGGAAGAAGGCGTCCTGTAAGCCTGTAAAAATACGTTAGATGGTATCGTCGTTTTATGTTGTCAAGTAAGTATTATTATCTTTACAGTCTTTTTATTTGGAGGTATATTCATAGGGGTAGGCGTTAAGTTTATGTTTTACGCCTTCTCACTCGGTTATGTTTGTTGTAAGATTAGTTTTTATCCGGTTTTTAAATACATAATTGACCTAAAACTATCGTATAATCCGAATCTATTCGTAAACTGGGTAGTTAATAAACTAGTAGCCGATCTTGCCGTATACAATATAACGAGTTTGTAAACCGATATGGCTCCATATACCCTTTCATAAATATTACTGTAGCCACGATACATTTCACCTATTACCGTACGATTATCACCACCCTTTATTATTAGGGCTCACTCCTTGATACTTTTTTTGGTAGCTATACTTTAGGTGTTCGTATGGTTTTATGTATACCCTAAATCTTCGATCCAAAACATGGTAAATGATTTCGGCGAGATTTGCTTTAGTAATTTAGTCCTCGCCTTTAATTTTATCGGCTATCAATACTACTTCGAAGTTCGCTAGTCGGCGTATAGAGGTTTTGAACGATATTTTAAAACTTGTATAAAATACCTTTGAATATTTATCGGATTTAAATAATGTAAAATCGAAATTTAAGGTTTCGTAGAATGTTTTTGTTATTATTTAGATAAAAAGTTTGTCATCATTATATTCTGGTTTAAAGGTTACCCTATACTTTCAGAACTTCGTTAATAGCGTGGTAAATATCTTTTATAGGTTTGTATTAGTATTTTTTCGTTAGGTTTTCACGGATTTTCAAATTGTATTAGTTCAGTCCCTATTGTAAAGCCCGTAATTTATTTTTATATCGAGGTGTAATTTCAGGCGGCTATAATACTCCGTAAATATATCTACTTATGTCAGGTGGTGTATATACCACTTTTAAACCTATCCAAATAATATACAAAGTAAAATAATATAAAATTGGAATAGTTCAATATTTAGTCTTTTATGTATATTAAGAATTGTACATATTATGTCATCGAGTATATCGTACGGTTCAACGCTGTTGTTCTGGTCCTTATCTCAAAGTCTAACGAAGTTGGTAAGCTTTATAAGTTCGCTTTTATTAATAGGAAAGCAGTACGGTAAAAGGTTATAGTGGAGGCCATAATTGATAGTCATTGGTTCGTAAAATACGTATTAGTGTTTTACACCGCTTATTAATTTTTGAAATTGGGCGTTTTTTTTATTTGGATCGCTCTTATAGTAGCTAATTTGGTTATTAACGGTATTTGGAGTGTAACGTTATCTTAATTTCTATTTAAAATTGCGTTTCAGGGTGGGTTCGTATTTAACTCTCGTCGTAAATAATCGTTACGGTGTTTCCTCCTCTTCCGTCGATTCCTCTTACTTCGTTTCCACTTTGTGACAGGCGTTTAGCCTTGTCAAACGTCTCTTCTCTATTTACGGAAGTTTTTCTCGTTCCCAGTATATCATTTCAAATAGGCGCTCTTAACGCTTTTTTAGCTAATATCCCTTTATAAACTTCAATTTTATGAATTGATAGTTTATATATTTCGGCATTTGTATAAGTTGGACCATTATTAACAAAGCCTTTGTAATGAGGCTGCTATTTCCACTGGTAGTATTAAAACCTTTACTCCCTGGTTATTTTCATAATATTTTGGAAATCGAACCATCGACTATACGTCACGTATCCGTCGTCTAATCTCAAAAATTCTTTTTAAAATCGTTGAATAAATCGCGTCCCTTAATTTCGCCGCCACAATAGTTGAAAATTACATTAATAACCTACGTATTTGTCGTAGAAAGATCTAAATCTTTTACAGATACCTCTTTTTTATTATCATATAGTTTAAGGTTGAAATATTTTAAAATGTTATTATGAAACAACGTGTATGTAAAAAGGTACTCTATATATTCGTTAAATTTTACCAAATCTGTTATTACTAGGGTCATATTTGCACTCGGGGTGAGTAATTCCTGCGTATACCTGTAATACGAAAGCGGTGTAAATTGTTACTTTTACGCCGTAAAATAGTATTTAGGTACATTCGTGATTTCAAAGTGTAGAAATATGTAAATACGAAAAGATTAAAATGTTTGACGTTTACTAGTATATATAAAATCCAGATAATATGTAAACAAAGTGTAATTATCACCTGGTTAACGTTTTAAATTAGGTTTATAAGCGTCTACTAGCGTTATACTAGTTAAGTAGCTACGAAAAATTTAAACATCGCAAGTACTAAACTTAAAATACGTGGTATAAGGAAAACGTAGGGAGGCGGATAGGGTAAATGTAAAAGGTGAAAGAAAGTATAGATGTAAGGAAGTATATAGTATAATCCTGTGTATAAGGCTTGGTTTGTAATTGATAGTCGGTTCGAATTATTGTATTGTAGCTGCTCCTAAAGGTTGCGAACGGTTTGGGTATTGTATTTGTAACCGTTTATATGTTTCGCGAGCGATTTGGATATTACGTTTATAACCGCTTTTAGGTTTTATAAAAAGTTTCAATGTTGTATTTGAATTGGGTAGGTCGTAACGAAAAGTTTCGAAACTTAGTGGTTTTAGCTTACGTAGCCCAATACGTAATAAGATGCTTTTTAAAAGGTATCCGGATACGTTTAAAACGTTTAAAAAAGTAAACGGTTGACGTTACAGAGCTTTTAGTAAACGGATCGTTAACTGGTTCATAATATCGTATTAAAATGATCCTTTTTAAAGTTACTACGAATCTTACAGTTTTACTATGCTTCGAGTTTCAAAGTCGCTCCCAAGTAATTTCACACTCCCGCATTGTTTTTATGAGGCGTATTAGTAAAGTACAAACAGTTGGGACCGCTATAATATCCAGTTATAGGTATTTAACTCCGGTTTATCTTTTATTTTTTTGGCTGTTTATAAACAACCTAATGGACTACCAATTAATATCTGTAAGGTTTGCTTATTCACGTAAATATGAATGAAAAGTAATTGTAAGATTGATATTATAGTAAAGATAGATAGTATTTCATAAAAAGCATTCAGAGAGTGCACATCATGGATAGGAGGTTATAAACCCCTCATTCGGGTAGTGGAACTTTTGCCATATACTATGAAACATCCCTTCTATACTGCGCCACGCATGATACACTTTGCAAGAGTGTAGCCTGAAGCGTGATACGTTATTATGCACTTCTGCACGAGTGCACCTTGCAATATAGTGCACTACCACTTAGCCTATATATACTAACTGTATTAGTATATCGTAATATCCATAGATATTAATATTGTTACATAATTCGATTATATAGAAATTATTAAGGTTTGAGTTGGTTTTGGTTTTGGAAAAGAGCGTTTTTTACTGGGATCGACGACTATTATTACTGGTGTTAATCCTATCATTTTTCATATTTCGAAATACTGTAGTCCTGTTTTTCTTTTCCTTGAAAATATAAAAAATCTTAGTGTTAACTTTGACGTTTCGATTAATAAGTTGGTAAATATTGATGGCGGTTAAAGGTTCCTATTTAGTTTAAAATAGAGGTACCGTTAGTTCTACTTTTCAAGGCTAAGAGTAATAGTATTGAATTTGATGGAGTTAGAATTTTGATCATTATATCGTCGGTTTAATTACCCGTCAATTAAATTGCTATATAATGTTATAAAGTCAATTGATTACGAAAAAAAAAGATTTTTTAGCGTTAGAAGTGATTGAATAGGTTTGTTATTACTATTAAATACACTTTTAACCTTTATTATAGTTTAAGTTTGCATTAAGATAAAATTAAAACTTGAATTTCATTTTTTTGTAAATGTGTTTTACGTTCATGGTCATTGTGTATTTCACATTATTGATTCTATTACGGCTTTCCACGTTGCTAAGTTTCTTTAAATTATTACAAAGAATAAAATATGAGAGGTATTGTATGTTTTATGTATTTATTTGTATCTGAAACTCATAGATGTATTAGTTTACAATACTGGTATAAATTTTGTCGTGATAAAATTTTAAGTTGATGTTAAGTCGATAGGAATTTATCATACATATATTTTCATTAAAGTTTACTAGTGTATTGGTAAAGTTGAAGGGGTTTTAGTTTTTTTGAAAAGAATTTATGATATTTTACCATAGAAATTGAAGCTTCAACAAGTTAGAAGTATAGTTTTAGATAGTTGTAAAGAGCTTTAACTATATTACTAACCACAATGGTATTGTTTTAATTTTGTTGATGTTTAAGGCTTACTTATATATTACGATTGAATTATCATTATTATTAAATACTTCAAAGCATATTATGGTATATAGTACAACTTTAAAGGAATTGAGAAAGAAATCAGCACTCCGTTAGGTTTATGATACACTTAATATCCGGAACAGATTATCGATAATAAATGTGTTTTTTTTAAAAAAAAAGTAGAGTTTCTTTGTAGCAACAGCCAGGTAAATGGGATGTATTTTATATGATGTTGAGTATTGTTGACTTAAACGTGGTAGTTGAAACCATTAATGGATTTGTTAGTTTTTATATTATATAGCTTAAGTTATAAAAAAGATTGATTAAGTTTGGTGAAATTTTTCATATCGAACACCTTTGAATGAAACTAATTGTTTTATATAACCCTTTCAAGTTGATTGTTAATAAGTTAATGGAACTTCGACAGCGTATAAGACCATTAAAAAAGAGGATATATATTGAAAAGGAAGATATATATTGAAAAGGAGGATATATATTGAAAAGGAGGATATATATTGAAAAGGAGGATATATATTCAAAAGGAGGATATATATTGAAAAAGAGGATATATATTGAAAAGAAGGACAGTATTAAGGATTATTAACCTTGGAGGGTATATATTACTATGTGTGTGTTTTAGAAATAGACGTCTGACAGAAATTTTGCTTGTTAATTACGTATTAAAAGCATTATTAATATACCATGTTGTTGGTAGGCCTTAGACGTTGCAACGTTGTCGATTCGAGTTGTGGTCGAAGTAACAGTAGTATTGCGGTAGTCAGATGGTGGATGTATTGTTCTAGGTTTGTTTAATGATCACACTAAATACCCGTGAGTATATAGAAGGTGTCAGAGGGTTTATGTTATCAAGAAGGTAGCAGAGGTGCTGAGTGAACAATATCGCAACCGTGCAAGTAATGATCAAAAGCCGTGAGGCTATTCAGATGTGTAGACTGAATACTTAGATTGACAACTGAAGAGCTATGAAGGAAATACTATCTATGTGGTGCTGACCGTGTCCTTATATCCTTAATCCTTCATACGCCTTCAGTGCTGGATCATGTTGGATCGAAATATGATCCCAATGATCCTGGATCTGTTGGATCGAAACATGATCTCAATGATCCTTAGTGCGTAACCCTAGCCCTAAGGTTGCTGACATAAGAGATATCCCCACCTGATGTGTTGGACATCAGGTTCTTAGTGGCTTAGCCCCATACTGGCCTGTTTTCTGACCCTCCGATGTTCTTGGGTCATAACAGTTTGGCAGACCACTAGCCGGTCTGCACTGTAATTTGTATGGCCAAGTGCTTGGCCCGTGCCCTAGAGTGAAGTGCAGCGTACTACACTCGACTTACACCCAATGCGGTAAGTCTCCACAAAGCAATACACTTGTAGTATAGTCATCTTTACTGTAAGTAAAGTTAACCTACTGTACTGCATGTAATATTATTCCAACACTAGCGGCTTTTTAGTTTGTGCGCGCACGCCAGTGTGGCTGACCAATCTTTTCCGGTTACCACTGAATTGCCTCCTCGTCAACTGGCCAGACCCCTGTCAATTCCAGTGCATTCCGTACCCAAATTGACTCCAATTACCTCCCTTTGCCCTACGGCTCCGAGTCCTTCGTTCCTCAACTCCCGTGTACAAGTCTTTCGCCACAAACTTACGCGTATTACGCATTTCGCCAATTGCGTACCTTTTGCCAGTAGTTTGAACTACTGCTATTGCTATCTTTGCCATCGCTACCCTGGCAGTTTTCCAGTTTGCCAGGGCATCCCTATTCCTTCACGTAATTTGGCCTTTGCCGTGGCTTTGCCAGGTGGTCTTGCTATCAGCCGATGCCTTTGGAGTATGTGTTTCGACCTTAACGAGCTTTCCGGGTCTGCCGGCCTTGTTGGGCCTGCCAGGCCTGCTGGCCCTGCTGGGCTTGCCAGGCCTGCCGGCCCTACTTGGCTTGCCAGGCCTGTTGCGCCTGCTGGTCTTGCCAGGCCTGCCGGCCTTGCCAGGCCTGCCAGCCTTGCTAGGCTTGCCAGGCCTGTTGGCCCTGTTGCGTTTGCCAGGCCTGTCAGCTTTGCCAGCCTTGCCAGCCTTGCTGGGCTTGCTAGGCCTGTTGGCCTTGCCAGGCCTGCCTGCCTTACTGGACTTGCCAGGCCTGTTGGCCTTGCCAGGCCTGCCAGCCTTACTGGATATGCCTGGCCTGCCGGCCCTATAGCACCTGAGCCTCTTGAAGTTAAGGGGGGTCTTTTTCTTAAGGATCGGAAGGGTCCTTGTCTTGAGGAATTTGAAGGTCTTCGGCTTGAGGGACCTAACGGTTTTCGGCTTGAGGGACCTAACGGTTTTCGGCTTGAGGGACCTGACGGTCTTCGGCTTAAGGAACCTGATGGTTTTCGGCTTAAGGGACCTGACGGTCTTCGGCTTAAGGAAGGTTTTCGTTTTCGTCTTTAGTAAGGTCTTCGTCTTCGATTTTAAGAGCTTGAGGGTATTTCTTAAGTTGAGTTAGCCAGGCCTGTGGCGCCTGTTGCGCTTGTACCTTAGCCTTTAAAATTTGTTGGGCTTGCCGGGCCTATGATACCTATTACGCCTGTGCCTTAGCCTTTTGAACTTGTTTGATTTGACGGGCCTGTGGCGCCTATTCCTTAGCTTTTTGAATTTGCTAGGCTTGCCGGGTGTAATGATCACACTAAATACCCATGAGTAAATAGAAGGTGTCAGGGGGTTTATGTTAGCAGTAAGGTAGCAGAGGTAACAAAGGTGCAATATCAAGAAGATGTTTGTTCGTGCTGTAGAATGATCACTAGCCGTTAGGCTATTCAGGTGTGTAGACTGAATACTTAGATTGACAACTAAAGAGCTATGAAGGAAATACTATCTGTGTGGTGATGACCGTGTCCTTATATATCCGTGCCTTCATACCGTCTTCAGTACTGGATCGTTTGGATCACCGCACTGATTCCACTGATCTAGTGCTGCCTTACCTTGGATCGGTGGCTGATCCTTACTGATCCCATGTAGCCTCACCTTGGATCAGTAACTGATCCATACTGATCCATCACGTGACTTGCTTAGTCACCTTGCTTACATAAGAGATGTTCCCCGCCTGATGTGTTGGACTATAGGCTTTCCGTGGCTTAGCTGCATGCTGGCCTGTTTCTTGACCCAACCGTTGTCTAGGTTATAACACTGGGCCTATGATACCTGTTACGCCTATGCCTTAACCTTTTAAACTTGCTTGGTTTGCCGGGCCTGTGGCGCCTGTTCTTTAGCTTTTTGGACTTGTTGGATTTGTCGGACCCATAGTGCCTGTTACGCCTTTTAAATTTACTTGGCCTGTGGCGCTTACAGCGCTTATAGCGCCTGTTACGCCTGTATCTCAACTTCTTAAATTTAAAGGGGGTCTTCGACCTAAGGATCTTAAAGTTGAGGGTTTTAAAGGTAATCCTTAGGTTAAACTAAGTTAAAAAGGAAATTCGACAGGTTGGCTATGTTTTTGTTTGACACGTAAATTCTTCGTTATTCGATCTTTCTTTTCAGTTTGAACTTGATACCTTTTTAAATCGTTTTCTATATATTGATAATCCAGTAGTGAAAAAAATATCGAAAATCCTGTAGATCGTAGGCGTCGTAACCAAAATTTTTACTAGTATTCGAATCGAGGATGTAACAAGCGACGTAATTAGTGAAGTACTCTTTAATAGAGTTTTTGTTAACACCTTTACTATAAAAGTCGTGGTTATAATACTTAACGAAGATTGTTCCGAGGTTTTTAATTACTTCTTTCTAGGCGGGGTCGGTGATGGCCTGAAAGTGAGGATTTGCGATAGCTATTTTGAGGTTTTGGCTTGTGTAGGATCTTGGTGAGGTGTGTAGGGCGAAGGACTTGGTGATCTTAAGCGTAAAGACTTGGTATTTCGGCGTGAAGTCGCGTGAGAATTTAGCGACTTAGTGGCTTAGCGTAAGGTCGCACGATGTGGCTTTTTCAGCGCGATTTGGCGATGAAGGTAATGTAAGGAGTGAAAAGAGTGAAATATAGGCAAAAGTTTAGTGTGGAGAGTAAGGTCGGAGGTCGTTGTTAGTGGTGGTAGAGGTCGAAGGTTGTTTGTTGTGGTTGTTTAGCATAAGAACTTAGTCGATTTTGCAATAGTAGCACTTGCAATAATACTGACTTAGCTGTTTGCCAACTTGCAGAACTTTGAGACTTTTGACAGTTAATCTTAACGTCTTTAAAAAGGATCAATGAGTATTTCTTGGTGTTTTCGATAGCGATACTATTGTTACCTCTAAGCTGCTGTGAAAACCGACGCAGCCTAAAAGTCTTCTCTACTTACTGCCTTAAAAACCGACGTAGCAGTAGAGGCTCTTCGCAAGAATCTTTCTTTTACCCTAGCGGTCGTATAACTTAAAGCGTAACCGGAAAGTAGCCTTTTTCTTTTACTTAGCTTATCTGTGCTTAACCTATTAGGCAAACACTGATCAGTGTTGGTAGGCCTTAAACGTTGCAATGTTATCGATTCGATTCGTCTTCGAAGTAACAATAATATTACGTGGTCAGATGTTGGATGTATTGTTCTAGGTTTGGCAGACCGCTAGCCGGTCTGCACTGTAATTTGTTTGGCCAATTGCTTGGTCCGTGCCCTAGAGTGAAGTGCAGCGTACTGCACTCAACTTAAACCCAATGCGGCAAGTCTCCACAAAGCAATACACTTGCATTATAGTTAACTTTACGGTAGGTAAATTTGACCTACTGTACTGCACGTAATATTATTCTAACAATATAGTTTATTACCAATTTCTAGCGGGTTATATTATTAGAATTACTTAAAAATTAAATGATAAGGTTCTGGGTAGTACGTTTATACACTTTATTAAATCTTTGTACAGATTGGCTAATGTAGGTTTTGATTGATTTTCAATATATTAAACGTACTTTAGAAATTGGCTCAGTATAAAGAATTTAACGTATGATCTATATTTACTAATTGGGTAGGTAAAGGATTTTGATATCGCAGGTATATAAATTAACAGTAATGTTGGAATAGCAGTCAAATGCAGCAAAGTTAAGCTAACTAAACTGTCAGTTTAGTTGATTATACTTACTGCAAATTGGCTTCAGTTTTTGGGACTGCACTGCAAGTGTAGTGCAATAAGTATCTACCTCAAAGTAGGGTACAGGACAAAGCGTTTGGCCATACGAATTAGTATACAGATCGGCTAGCGGTCTACCAAACTTAGAACTGACAACTCACATTAATCAACCAACGTTAATGCAGATACAATTACTTCGATTACAGTGATTCAAATCGACTACTTTGTAATGATGAAGGCCTACCAACATTGATTAGTGCTTATTAGGTTAAATATGGATAAGCTATGTAAAAGAAGAAGTTACTTTCTGGTTACGCTCTATTTAAACGACGATTGAGTATAGAGGAAAGGTTTTTGTGAAGCGCCCCTATAGTATTATATCAGCTGTCACATCAGTACGTAAGGAAGGCTTTTGGATTGTGTCAGCTAAATTTCAGACGCAGGCGTCAGTATCGTTATTAAAAAGATTAAGAAATTTTCATTTACACTTCTTGAAGAAAAACGTTAAGATTAACTACTTTAAAGTTTTAAAGATTACCATATTAGCAAGTTAGAAAACGGCTAATTTAACACTTTTGTAGCTACTACTATTGCAGGTACTACTACCGTAAATTTCAAATCGTAAAAACGACCAAATCTTACGACTTTATCTTATACCAATTTTGATGGTAAACTTACGACCTACTACTTTATATCATTATTTTTCCGTTTATACTCCTAAATCTTCGTTACAATAACTTTAAAATACGTTAGAATTAATATTATTCACGATCTCTATCGAAAACAGGTAATTAAATGCCTCGATATTATGTTCGTTAGGTAATACGATGAAAATCTTTGGTTTATAAGCCCTATTGAAAACATTCCAATTAAATATTTTATTAATGCGATCGGCTCTTATTTTTTTCGATTGAAAATATATTAGAATTTTCAAGGTATAAATATGCTGAATCACTTTTAAGAATGCTTCTGAAAATAGAACCTCAGCATGTGAACGATGGAAAATAAACACGTTATACTAAGGGTTTAAAGACTGAGCTCGCCGAAAGAGGTGTTAAACTCTCCGCAAATAAAAGGAAAAAAAGGAAATTTAGCTAATGTACTTTATGAATGAACCACCAATAAAGATCATCAATAGGTTTTTGAAGAAAATGACAAAGGTATTATCAACTATAGTATATCTTAACGCCCATATACGCGTTTGTAAGAACTTACCCATGCCCAGAAAAATCTTTAAACCATTTTGCGCAAAATTAACGGTCTAATGCCACTAGCTGCAAAGAATTAATTAACTTACGGGCCGTAAGCCCTTAAGTCCACTAATTAATTCAATAGAAATACTAACGTACTCTTTAATACCAAAAAGACTATTATCAAGTCCCTCACGGCAGAAAACCTTAAATTCCGTTGCCCTAAGCTCCTTAACACGTCCAATTATAACAGCTAGATTAAGAACGTATTCGCTTTACACGAGAATTTACTATAACTACGACTACTAGCTTTTTCCTTCTAAATTAGGTTAAAGATAATTATCCTACCTATCAACACTAACCTCATTACTATTCGAAGAATTCAAAGGGTCCCTATAACCAGTATATTACCTTCCCCTATTATCATATCCCTATATTAGATACGGATTACTCGGTAATTACTACATTCATTAAAATGTAGGAAGAAAAGGAGAAGTATAACGGTGAGTTATAAAACATCTTCGACGTTAAGTTACGCCAGTTTTTTTAACATTTACCGCCAAATAAAAATTAAACTGCTAAGTTTTTAATCGTTATTTCCTAGTATCGTTACCGGCTAAACGGAAAATTACCACTTTCGGTACCTAACGAATTTCTCCTCCATCCGCGAAATTTACAATAGCTTAAAAAGTTACTTTGGGTACGATATTAATCTTACCCAGTATTATATAGGCTAGAATATTATTGAGTAGTCCTACATGTTAAATTATAAAAACAAGACTGAAAGTAAGATAAACCTTTTTAACCAGATACTTAATAAGCCGATGATTTACCAACAAATTATAGAGAATGTAAAAGCTAGCGAAGGAACTTTACGCCAGCAGGTTCGACAAGCTATTATGGGCTATAAGGATTTCAAATATCATCCAATGCCTTAAAGCCACCTACGAAGAGGTTTTTAACCAGTTACGTTTCTCGTTAGCGACTATAATAGCTCGAGTTTCCGGATCAACTAATATATAACCTTGAACCCCTGAATTTACCAACGATATAAAAGAATCCTTCTATATGTACTATATTAACCGTAAATACGGAAGGCTAGGTTAATACAAATAATGAAAGTACTGGATTTAGGAACGTGATAAACCTACCTACGAAGGGGGTTACTTCTTTTCCTCAGGTGTTTAAATTGAGTAAACAAGGCTACTTTTAATACTGAAAAATGTTTGGTTTACGATAAGCAAGGTTATTAGTCCACATTTTGTACTATTGTTAAACGCGAATCTGAATAGGTAATATATAATATATACTTTCCATTTATATTTAACTAGGATTACATGTAAAAGGTTATAAAGTTTAAAGACATTGAAGGAAAAGAGGAGGAAAATAGGTTTAAGGCTATCGGAAGGTATAAATATACTAACACCGGTTTAAAAGCAATGTAATCACTCGCCAACTATATTTTCCTATACCGCCTGATAGGTAAAGACCCTTGTTACCGATAAAATAATTAAAACCCTGACCCTATATACTTTTTTACCATTTGAAATCGTTGAACCAAACTGGGTTTTCAAGGTGTTATCCTGAATACGGGAACAATATAGTACTTAATGAAAGACTATTCGTAATATATCGCGTTATGAAGGGATATTAATACCGTTACGAAACTTAACCATATGATATTAGTAAAGCTAAAGTTAATTTTTACGTTGGAAAAAGGCTATTTTTACTGGAATAGATAATAGTTAAACCTATTGTTAACCCTATTGTTTTCTATATCTTAAAATTCCCAACCTTTTCCCCTTTTACTTGAAAGATATGAAAAACCTCAACGTTCACTTTAACGTTTCAATTGATAAACTAATATAAGTCAAAGTCTGTGAAAGGTTTTCACTTAAATTTAAATGGAGACAACTTTGTTTTTTACTTTAAGGGCTAAAGGTAGTAGTATTGAACCTAACGAAAGTGGTACTTCGTTAATTATACCGTAAATTCAATCACTCAGTAACGAATAGACTTTATAAGGTCCTAAAAACGACAAGTTTAAAAGAAAGAGACTTACCGGTACTAAAGATGATTCAAAGGCTTTGTTATTACTACTAAATATACTTTCAAATCCCCTAAAAATTCAAATATATTTTTAAGAAAATTAAGAAATTAACTTTATAGTTTTTGTAAACGTGTTCTAGCAGAATAGTAAGCTATTACTTTACGTTATGAACTCCACCATACCTTTCTACAGCATTAAGTTCTTTATAATTATTACGGCGTAAAAAACTTAAAAATCATTACATACTTTGTAAATTAAGAGGTACCTTAGGTTAACAAACATACTAGTCCACGACAAAGGTACCAATTTTATTTTGATAAAGTTTTAAGCTAGTATCAAGTCGATAGGGATTTAATATAAATAGGTCCCTATTGAAGTTTACTAAAGTATTGGCAAGATCGAAACGGTGTACACCTTTTTACAAAAAGCTTACAATATCTTTAAACTAGAAATCGAAAGCTTTACAAGCTAAAATGAACGACTTTGAATATCGGTAAAGAACCTTAACGATACTATTAACCTTAACGGCCTTATACCAACTTTATTAATATTTAAGGCTTACCTACTAATAACGACTAAGTTACTACTATCGTTAAAAATCTAAAAACGTGTTATAGTAAAGAGCGAAACCTTAAAGAAACTAAGTAAAAAATTGGAACGCTGCTAAATCAAAGAAGCCCCTAACAACAAAAACAGACTATTAACAAAAAAATTATTATTCCTCCCCCTTTAAAATAAAGTCTTTACGTGGAAAAAGCTAGGTAAACAGAATAGGCGGTATAAGTTCTTAAATATTATTAACCCAAATGTAATAGTTAAAATGGATAACGGTCTTATCACTTTCCAAAATATATAGATAAAGTAGTACAAAGAAAAACCCTTAAATCCGATCAACATTTGAGTATTGATAACCTTCGAGTTAAGCGGATTAGCGAATATAATCTTCTGGAGCTGATCGTTAACAATCTAATAAAATATTGATAGTGTGGAAAATCACCTAAGAGAAGGATAAAAACTGAAAAATAGGATAGAAACGGACATTATAGGCCTAACAAGGTATATATAATGGATTGAATATTTTAAAAGAAAAATTCTAACAGAAAACTGACCCTTAATTTACGTGTTGAAGAAATTATTAATATACAGGGTAAGCCTTTTAAAAATAGAGACCAAGTAAAGATTAATGGCCTTTTTTTACGAGGGGTTATATGATTTGTGCCATTAATGTAATTTAAAGGTTAAAAAGTCATTAACTTTAAGTCGAGGATAGTTTACAAGGTTAAGGGAAAAACCACGAAGCGGCTGTAGCAAAAAATACGGATAATCGTTCAAAGATATAGTAATAAAGGCAAAAACCGAATTTTCATTTCATTACTCGTAATTTAAAAAATCACCTAACGTTTAATCGTTTCCATTGTTACTAGTTCAACTGCTAGTATAAAAAGTTAGTTTACAATTAATAGCCGTGATATTACGTAAACATATACGTAGTCGACTACTAATCTTTAGCGGATTATACTACTGAAACTGCCGAAAACAATAAGGGATAAGTTTCCGGCCTATACAGTAATATTCTATATCAAGCCTTTATATAAACTAACCGAAGTCAACGTCTATTAGTTTTTAACGTACCAAAAATACTTCAGAAACAGGTTAAGTATAAAAACTTTCACGTTTAAACTGTACCTATTATTTACGAAAGTCAAAAACTTTGGTATTGTAGGTATGTAAATTAATGATACCCTTTCTCTTAGAGATATTCGGTTTATAATGGCAAAACAACTTATTATCGAGAAAATGGATCTTTAAAAGTGTAAGTTAATTAAAACGTTACCAAATGTATACAACTCAACTTTAGTAAATCATTAATCCGAGTTTATGGTGTTAAGGCTAAAAATGTTACTTACATTAGCCTACTCTAAAAAAAGTAAGATACGAGCCTAATAATTATCGATAAGCTCGACAAAGAAAGATTATAAAGATACCTGAAGTAAAGGGCATATACAGCCTATATTGCCACGTTATACTAACCGGAGGTATCTTACGATTTTTCCATTACGGTATAAGTATAAGATCTACAAAGTAAGGACATTAACAGGTTAAATTCGAGGATTTAGTAGCAATTGGATTATTTGACAAACGGAATTGATATAGTTTGAGTAAATTTTACGAAAGCGAAGCTAATAAATTTTACGAACAGATTATTTGCTAATAATACTAATCTTTCATCGTTAATCGACTGTCTGATAATATTCGTTAACAAGGAAAGGTTAAAAGAGCAATTCATAATTACCGAAAACCTTATATACTAGATATACATTAAGTGTAAAGGTATAATATGAAGCGTGCTAGCTTTGAAAGTTTACATAATAATAACAGATTTCGATATCGGTATGGTAACTAATGGTATATTAAGGAACATTAGCAAATAATTAAAATACCTTCGATACCTATAGTAATATGTACTGATTTCTAGAGCCTTTACGAATGCCTATCGAAGTTGGGTACGACTAATAAAAAACGATCAATAATAAACATATTAACTTTTAAAAAGGTATAAAAAGTCCAGGAAATCGATAAGTTCCGGTAAATCAACGGCAAAAATAAACCCGATAACGTTATAAATAAAGCTATGCCTCATAACGCCCTGAAAAGGTTTGTAAACTGAAATTAGCTAACCTTACGAATTAAGAGTTACGTAAACCACCCGGCACGTAACGTGAAGACACAGGGTTGCCCTAGTAAACTTAAAGAATGCTAGGATAATAATATTGATGGCAACAGTAGTAAAGGTGGCGATAGCAATGCTAGTAAATTGAAGTACTGGTAAAAGGTATGCAATTAGTGGAATACGTGATGAGCACCAGTCTGTGGCGAAAGACCTATTCATGGGAGTTGAGGAACTATTATAGTCGAACCTACGATGGTAAGCTAAGTAGGTGCCAATTGGGGTATAATATTGAGGTACAGGCGGAAGACTAGAAGAGGCTACAGTAGCCCTTCGTGCAGGACATATGAGTATGGCTAGTTTCCAGCCCGTTACGTGCCCTTGAAGGTACTGTGTGCGGACCGCGTCCAAACCGCGCTTGGACTGGGCCCAGACCGGGTACTGTATATCCCGTTACGTATATAGTTGAGTAAACTATAAACTAAATGACTAATAGCCTAAGTTTATAATATACTCCCCTTTCCCTTAAATGCTGTAAAGGCCGCGGTATTTTACTAATTAAATGTAGGGTAAGGGCCGTACCTGTCTAGTACATAGGCTGGACATAAATTAAACATAAGACGGTAACGCCTCGTTTAATGCGTCGTATAATATATTAGCCGGTTTTACCCAAGCAGCTGATGTCGTATAATATGCTTTTTGATATATAATATAATATATCGTTCCTATCGTCGATACTACATAACACGGTTTTTAACGTATCATATAATATATCGTTTTTATTGCCGGTACCGTATAATGTGACGCTTAACGTACTGTATAACGTATAACCTCTACCGATTCCGATTCGACTATACCTATAAATATGGTTTTTATAGTAACCTCAAAACCTCCCTCCTTTTTCTTTTACCTTATTAACATCTTTTTCATATTTTCTACTTAATCATATCTTTAATAATAATCTGATTATAATTATCTATTTCCGAATTTTTATTTATTTATTTATTCATTAATGTGTTGTAACTTATTGACCTTTTTTTGTTAATATAAATATTATTTATAATAAACTTAACCTAAGTTATACCGTTATAAACACTTTTAATAAAGACAATTAGCTATCTCGTAAAGTATATCGCCCTTTTATATATAAATACCCTATCCTCAATTGTATTTCATAACCTCTTCGCGTTATACACGACCTATTTATCTTTGGCAACAACGAAAATAAAAGCGAATTCCCCCTTTTATAAACGAAAGACATTTATATATTCTATATTAATTACCTGTTGAACTCCGGCATCCATTCTATTCACGTTCGTGTTTATCGTCATAAGGTTATCATACATATTAAAAGGTTAATTATAGGATAATTTTAAGAAATTAACTTTATAGAAAACCATATCATGAATTAAGCCCTCTTTGTAATATATTTAAAAATCAAGTTTACTTATAACTTTATTCAATTTATGTGTCTTAGTACGGTCATTAGTTATAGCTATTAAAAACAGATATTATACCTTATCTTTCGCTTGTCAATAGTAAAAAGATATTCCACGTTATGAACCCATCTTTATTTTCGCGTTTTCCAAAGTAATGAATTAATTTACTCGATTTAGAAATATTACCCGAATTTAATGAATCTCTATCTTTCAGACAGTATAAATTATTACCCTTCTCGTTATACGTTTTCGTTGCTACTTTTTCCCGAGCACATTATTTTTTTAATAAAATTCCTCGTCCTTTAAAATTTCGCTTATTTACTGTAATAAAAATTCCTAGACTAACCGTACCTCGGTACGTAATGCTTTTACGCTGGTTCTTTGTAATATTCACCGTATATTCTTTTGTGAATTTTACCTAAATAGCCCAAATAATATAATTACATAAATTATATCTTTTATAACTAATACAAATAACGCTCCATAAAACGTAACGAATGATGTTTCAAGATTAATCGTAAAAGCACTTTTTCAATTTATATTCTATTTGTTAACTTCAACCAGAAACGAGTTCACTAGACTAATTGAAAACATGCGAATAATAGTACTTAAATTAACTTCATCGCCTGAATATAAACTAATATATTATAGTTTTTGGTATCTCATCTAGAAGTTCGTTTGCTCTACCCTACCCCGAGTTAGTCGTTATCTTTAGCTTTTCTTGATATTCGTATGACCTAACTTTATTTGTTATCATCGATGTCATTTAACATCCGTCTCGCCTTTTGCCAGCCCCTTTTATCAGCGTAAATTAACGTTCGCCCCACCGTATATTACCCGCGCTTACCGGTAATTTTCAATATCAGAAATTAGGAGTAATATAATTTTTAACGTTAACAGCATTATTATTCATTAAATTAAAATTATAATAATAATAATAATAAATAGGTAAAACTTGAATAAGTCGTGTTAAAAGCCGTCTCATAGTAGGATATTTATTCAAAAAAGCCGGGTAATGTATACCCGGTTTGAATTATCGTGCTATACTATAGTAGTAATAGATTTTCTGTTGGAATTATATTACATTTAGTGCAGTAGGTCAACTTTACTTACAGTAAAGTTGACTATACTGAACTGCAAGTTGAGTGTATTGCGTTGTGCAGACTTACCGCATTGAGTGTAAGTCGAGTGCAGTACGCTGCACGTTACTCTATAGCACGGGCCAAGCATTTTACCATACAAATTACAGTGTAGACCGGCTAGCGGTCTACCAAACCTAGAACAATACATCCACCATCTGACCACGCAATACTTCTATTACTTTGACCAATCGAATCGACAACGTTGTAACGTCTAAGGTGTTATGACCCAAGAACATCGGAGGGTCAGAAAACAGGCCAGTATGGGGCTAAGCCACTAAGAACCTGATGTCCAACACATCAGGTGGGGATATCTCTTATGTCAGCAACCTTAGGGCTAGGGTTACGCACTAAGGATCATTGAGATCATGTTTCGATCCAACAGATCCAGGATCATTGGGATCATATTTCGATCCAACATGATCCAGCACTGAAGGCGTATGAAGGATTAAGGATATAAGGACACGGTCAGCACCACATAGATAGTATTTCCTTCATAGCTCTTCAGTTGTCAATCTAAGTATTCAGTCTCAGTATATTCTGAATAGCCTCACGGCTTTTGATCATTACTTGCACGGTTGCGATATTGTTCACTCAGCACCTCTGCTACCTTCTTGATAACATAAACCCTCTGACACCTTCTATATACTCACGGGTATTTAGTGTGATCATTACATAAGGCCTACCAACACTGATCAGTGCTTGCCTGCTAGGTTAAGCACAAATAAGCTAAGTAGAAGAAAAGGCTACTTTTTGGTTACGCTTTACGGCTACAGAAGCTAGGGTAAAGTAAAGATTTTTACGAAGGATATTTATTAGTACTATGTTAGTTTTACAACGGCAGGAAAATAGAGAAGACTTTTGGCTGTATTAGTTTTATAACGGCAATCTAAAAGTTAGCGACGGTATCGTTATCGAAAACACCAAGAAATATTTATTAATCTTTCTTAAAGAAAAACATTGAGATGGCCTGTTAGAAGTTTCAAAAGTTTGGCAAGTTGGCAAACGACTAAGTTAGTATTACTACAGGAGCTATTATTACAACAAAAACGACCAAGTCTTTACACTAATAACTACAACAAATAACCCTTAACCTTTACCACTATTAACGACTTTCAACCTTATCCTCTACACCAAACCTTTGCCCCACTTCACTCTTTTCACTCCCTACGTTACTTTAATCATCAAGTTCGCTGTTCTAAGCGAAACACCAAATCACGCCGAGAAAGCCACGTCGCGCGACCTCACGCCAAGCCACCAAGTCTGTGACTTCATACCAAAACACCAAGTCTTTATACCCAAGATGACCAAGTCATCCATCTCCCTAAACCTCAAGATAGCACCTACCCCAGAGATTCAAAAGGTAATTAACGTTTTCGAAACTGCTTTTATCAAGTTTTACGACGAAAACCTTTAGACCCTGAATATTAACGAAGAATCAACGGAAAAATACCTCACCAACTTCATCGGTTATTAAATCGTCGAGCACAACAATATAGAGGATCCTAATCTCGCCTGTAACAACTTACGTAACCTATTTGGCAACCAAATTATTAATATGTATAACTCAGTTTAAAAAAAGATTAAGCTAAGGGTTTAGGTAAAGCTTAAACGATAAGGAGTATATATACTATAAAAGTGTACTACAAAATTAATACAAAAACTTATTAACCTAGATCAACTTTAAAAACGCCTTTAAAATACTAATCCTCAAGACTCTTAAAGAAAAGAGAAAGATATTAAGGGATTTTAACGCCTATACATACGTTTTAAAGAACCCTTAACCTAGCCTTAGCTAAGTTAAACCTCTTTACACGCTAGTAATAAAGAACCTTTTAATCTGCTTGGTAATTTAGTACCGCCGTGTAACAGCGCGGAGTATACCCTTAGCGGCGGAAAAACGCGTGAAGGAATAGCTACCAACGCGGCTAAAGGTATTGAAGTTGGCGTTTTATACCAGTAAATTAAGCAAGATCGTCAGACTTCCCAAAACCTTTAAGTAGCTATTGTCCCTTAGCAAGTCCATCGCAAAAACCCTCAAAAACATTCTTCCTTTAAATATACTTACGTACGCGAACCTACCACAAGAACTATTATAAGACTTTATCCCTCGGGCCATGCAACTGGCAATTACCCTCAACACCGGGCCTCGAAACCTTTAAGATTTAAATAGACAGGAAACACCAACTAAACCTGTGATAATTATCGCAACCTTCCTCCAAAACCTATTAAGATAGTTAACATTAATTACAAGTTAATAACGGACTTCGCCAAAATCTGAAATGATATAAAAAAGTATGAAGGGAAGCTGTATAAGCTTTTCGACACCAAAATAATGCCTTTCCTAAATATCTACAAGTAGATAAAGGTCTTAACTTGTGGTTTTCACTTACTATTCTCCGGAATCCTTACAGATCACGCCAAAAACTACTACTTAACCTTCCTGACGAGCGCCACTACGTTTCGCGAAATCTATGATAGCATAAAGGGCTACTTCGAATACAACGTTCACTTTACGCAATACCATATAGACTGGGCCATTAAGTGGTAGAATACAATAATAGTAAAGAAAAGAAAAGGAGGAATTACTAATGGATGTTTTTAATTAAATATTTAACAAGTTCATAATATGTTAAAAAGCAATGGAAAAGGTTTATTCTGGCGAAGTTACACTTCGCGAGCAGGTATGGGCACTATTACGGGCGTTAATAAGTTCGAATACGCTTTACAACGCCTGAATATTACCTATAAAGGCTTTTTTTACTAGTTTCGTTTCTTTCTTGCCACCGTAATGGCACGTATAATAAATTCGCTCGATATATATTCTAAATCCGGAAACTTTCTTAACATGGAAAAGGAAAACCTTACGGGGATTAATTACGTCGACGGCAAATACGGGCGCCTACAACGCCTAAAATCAGGCCTATTAACCTTAACCATAAATTAAAGGCAATACCCACATTGGAGTTAACAAAATTTAGGCGAACCCATTAACTGTAAGTACTATCGTTATAATAATGGTAAGAAATATTGGATTTGTAATAAGGTCGACTACTGGTCGACTCGCTACCCCCCTCCGAACGTGATAATAAAAAAACAGCGTACGACGTTTAATACTCTACTGCTTCGGAACAAAATTATTCAAATTAGGCTGTAAATGTTAAAAACAATAAGTTAACTAACGTCATTAACGCTTTTAAATAAATCAAATGATACGAAGATACTGCCTTTAGTACGATAGCCTAATAACTAGCCGACTATACCTTTTTATACCGTTTAGGTAGTAAAAACCCTTACTTTTTCCTTAATCATACCCCTAACCCCTTATATTCCTTTAACTTTCGCGATCTTTACGCGAATCATACGTTTTAAGGTATTATGCAAAACGCTAGGACGGTAAGGTATTTAATAAGAGGCTTTTCGCAGTATGTGGTATTACGGAGGGAAAGCACCATAGCCATTAAGATTAATTATTACAATACTAGCAAAGCTAAAGTTTGCTTTAGCGTAAACGAACAACTATCGTTACTAGGAACAACGGTAGTTTAAACCATTATAAAAACGATTGTATTTTATGTATTCAAGTCTCTTACCTCTTTTCTACTTTGATTAAAGGATATGAAAACCCTTAACGTTAATATAGACGTTAACGTAGACGAGCTAATTAAAAACGACCAAAAGTTTCTACTCGATTTTAAGTGGAGGCATCTATAGTTTCATTTTAAAGGCCCGGAAGTCATGGTGTTAAACTTAACGGAGCCTGAAATACGTTGAATATATTATCGTTTTAACCATCTAGCTGTTGACATTCTATATAAGGTCATGAAGTTCGTAAGGCATAACGATATGGAATACTCTACCCTAAAAAACATTAAAAGGCTTTGTTACCATTAATAAATGTATACCTAACTCCCCCGGAGATTTAAGTTTATATTGAAATATAATAGGAACTTTGATTATAAGATCTTTATTAATATACTTTACTTAGATAACAAGCCTATGTTTTACGTCGTCAACTCCACAATCTTTTTTTACGAAGCTAAGTTCCTAAAGTCTCTTTTGGCAAAGGATACGTGGGAAATGTTAAAGATGCTATAGATTAATACGTATCTGGGTTTACCTAAGGTTATTATCTACGATGTTAATATCAACTCTACGGCGGCGGAGTTTTAGAAAAATGCCAAAATAATTGGTATTTAGTGTGAAAAGGTACTTGTGGAAGCCTACTGGAGTATTGAAATGGTTAAAAGGGTACACGCTTTACTTCTCTGAGTGTACAGTATCTTTAAGTTAGAAATTAGGAGTTTTACGGATTCGAAGGCACGCTTAAAAATAGCAATAAAGGGCTTGAACAATACTATAGGCCTTAACGGCCTAGTTCTAACGCTGCTAGTCTTTAAAGTGTGCCTACGTCTAACGAGTAAATCTTCGCTATCGGAAAGTATTTAAAAATGTACTACGACTTATAACAAAGCTTTAAGGGAATTACGAAGGGAATCGGCACGCCACCAAGTCAATAATACCTTCAAAACCAAAAATGGGCCCATAATAATCGATGTATTTACTTTGCTATTATAAAGTAAAGTTCTCGTATAACGGGAGTCGGGCAAATAGGAAGGGCTATACAAGACATTAAGTATTATAAACTCTGAAGTAATCGTTAAAATTGCTAACGGCCCTATATATTTCTAAACTACTCAGGTTGAACCCTATACTAGGGGTGCTTAAAATAAAAACTTTTAAACCACCCAAATAAAGCGACCAAGCTAATACGACCCTCTTCTACACATTATTAACAAGCCGATAAAACGCTGTCGGCGCGAACGACCTTCGAAAAAAAACGTTAAAGAGGAGAATACATATCGAACCGTATTTACAATACTATTAAGGTAAACAGGAAAAAAAAGGATAACGAATATTTAGTAATGAAATTTAGGGCACAAGAGATTATTGAAACTTTCGGCAAACTTTTTAAGCAAAGCGAAGAAGTTAAAATCGACGGTCTACTAACTCGAAATGTAATACAATTTGTACCAAAGGCTAACTTTAACCTTTAAAACCAGAATATTATGATTTTCAAGTCGAAGATTGTTTATAAGGTTAAAGGTAAAACTACGGGGCGACCATATAGAAAGTCACGGCTAATCGCTTAAAAATATAACGATAAAGATAAAGACAAGATTTTTACGTAGTTGCTAACGATTTAAAAAATTAACTAATGCTTGGTAGTTATTTTGGCAGCAAGTTTGCTAACTAGAACTAAAAGTAAGTTTATACTTAATGGCCGTAATATTACGTAAAACTATATATAATTAACAACAGATTTATAACGAATTATAATATTGGCATAGCCATAGAAACTCCGTGTTTTTTACTTACTAAGAACGGTAATACGGTATATTAAACTATTGCATAAATTATCTAAGGTAGGCGTTTACTGGGTTTTAACCTATCAGTCGCATTTTAAGTCCCAGCTAACGATAAATTCTTCAATTTAGGATCTGTGATTAATGGTAACACAAGAAAAATACTTTGGTATAGTAGGTATATATATTAACAATACTATTTTCGTCGGAATGGCTGGCTTTATAGTATTAAAACAACTAACGATCGACGATTCCAAATTTTAAAATTATAAGCCGGTAACGAAGTTAATGGAAAAACAACTATCTTAAATTTATTAATTGTTAATCCGTATACTTGGTGTTAATGTCGGCCCAAGCTTCCGCCAGAAAGTCTAGAGTGTTATTTTTACCACAATCGACAAGATTAATAAAGCTAAGGCTTAACAGTACTTGGAATAGCGTGCACTGGATATCTATATTACCATCTTATGCTAATCGAAAGCCTTAAACGATTTAGCTATTATAGCATAAATACAAATACCAACGGATAAATATTTTAATAGATTAAATGAAAGGTTAGAGTTACAGATACGGAAATTGGATCGCGAAATTAATATAGTGGTAATCGACCTTTTAAAGGACAAGCTAATCATTGTTACAAACGGGTTCTTTACAAATAACACCGACTTATCTTTACAAATTATCTTTTTAATAACCCTCGTTAACAAAAATAGGCGGGAAAATTAATTCAGCATTATCGGCAACTTGATTTACTGGACTCTCGTTAAGTACAAGAGAATTACACGAAACGTTTTAGTTTCGAAGGTTTACGGCATAATAGCGGGCTTTAATATAGGCATAGAATTGTAAGAGACCCTTAATCACATTATCAAATAGCTACGAATTACTCCTATCCCGGTGGTGATCTGTACCGACTTAAAAAGCCTTTTCGAATGCCTGTCAAAGCTCGGAACCACTAGCTAAAAACGCCTAATAATCGACGTAATAGCACTCCATAAAGCCTATGAAGGGAGGAAGATTGAAAAGTTCCGATAAATGGATGGCAAAGATAATTCTGCAAATGATATAACGAAAACCACGCTAAACAAAGCCTTGAAAAGATTTGTAGATAACAATAAGCTAACTATACACATAGAGGGCTACGTTAACCAACCGCCGGGAAAATCACGTAATGGCGAACAGAGATGTACTGGAAAATTGAAAAACTGTTAGGGGATTAATGATAGCGATCTATTTAAGTGGCGAAGTTAAACTTACGAAGAGATATGGCGAAATTAATTTTTGTAGAATTTAATAAACTCGGAGCTCGAAGCGTTGGGTCAATCAAGGTCAAATGGGGTTAATCTGCATGTAATTGGGTATAAGGCAGTATGGAAGTCAATTGGAATTAACAGGGGGTACGAGGCCGCTGTTTAATGGTAACCGGAAAAGATTGGTTAGCCATACTGAAGTACGCGCACAAATCAAAAAGCCGCCAGTATTGAAATACTATTACATGCAGTGCAGTAGGTCAACTTTACTTACAGTAAAGTTGACTATAATGAACTGCAAGTTGAGTTTATTGCGTTGTGTAGACTTACCTTATTAGGTGTAAGTCGAGTGCAGTACGTTGCACTTTACTCTAAAGCATGGGCCAAGTACTTGGCCATACAAATTATAGTGCATATCGGTTAGCGGCCTGCCAAACCTAAAACAATACATCCACCATCTGACCACGCAATACAACTGTTACTTAGACCAATCGAATCGACAAAGTTGCAATGTCTATGGCCTACTAACATTTTCCCCATTTTTTATAATTATTGTATTATTTTTGAGGTAATAGCAATTGGCTCTACGCAAGTTATTTAATATAAACCCGATGCTGACATCGAAATAGTGGGTTATTATAAACCCGAATATCCCTATATTTTACCTCGAACTTATTGAGGGTTATAATATATTATGAAATTTCCAGTAATCATTACTTTAATTTATTATAACCTTTATTTTTAACTAAGATATCATAAATATCACCCTACTCCAATTTTGCCACGAGAATTTCATAAAACTTAAATTCCTTATATATATTCTTTTATATATCATCAACAAAAAAACTTAGTCTCGGGAGAATATCGGAAAAAACCTACGAAAAAAAGGGGTCCGTAATCGCCCGTTTAATTAAATTTACGTGAAATACAAGGTAGGGTTCAAAAATATTAAAAACGATATTTAACGGGTTCAGAATGTTGATGACCCGGTACAAATTATAAAATTAATCGAATTTTTTACTCGATCGGTTAATTTTAATATTACCAAAATAAAATTAAATTTAATGATTTACCTGATTGTGGATATTACTATATACCCCTTCAGCTAGTATACATAGGCTAAGTGGCAGTATACCATATTACAAGATGCATTCCTGCAGAGTACACGATAACGTGTCACGCTGCAAGCTGCACTCTTGTAAGGCGCAAAGTGAATCATGCGTGGAGCGGTCTGGAATGAGTATTTCAGAGCGCATGATAAAAGGGTAACTGCCCGGATGAGAGGCTTATAACCACCCATCCGTGGCGTGCACTCTCTAGAATGCTTATTCTGGATCAATTTATCTTTTATTACAATACTAATTTGACGATTACTCTTTTACTCTTTTTGCTTTATGTTAAATAAGCAAAGACTTTACCGATATTAATTATCAGCCGATTAGGTTACCTATATATAGCTTAAGAAAAATGAGAAAAATCTAGGCTAAATACCTATAACAGGATATTGAAGCGGTCCTAACTGTTTTTAATTTACCATTACGCCTTATAAGAACTATAAGGTGGTATAGAATTACGCGGAAACGCCATAAAACCAAAATCATTATCAGACTATAAAATCTGGAGTAGCTTTAAAAAGAACCCTTTTTAGTACGATATTATTAATTAGTTAGTATCTTATTTACTGAAAAGCTCTGTTTTGTTAACAATTAACTTATATTGGCGTTTTCAACGTATCCGAGCGCTTTTTGGAGAGCGTCTCATTATTTATTAGGTTACGTACTCCAAAACAATTAAGTTTCGGTACCCTTTATTGGGACCTGTCCAACTTGAATTCGATATCCAAATCGCTTACGAAATACAGGAGCGGTTACAAATATAGCATTAAAACCTCTTACAAAAACTAAAAGCGGTTACAAGCGGAACAACCAAACCGTTCGCTCTAACAAGAGCGTTTACGACCCGACAATTTGGATTGTTTACCAAAACAAGAATCACAACCTATACACCGGATCACGTAGTACACCTTTTTACACTTATATTTCCGTTTCTACGTTTGCCCTATTCGCCTTCCCATGTTATCTCTGTGTATTTAAACCTGATACTTGTAATGTTTGAGTTTTTCTCTAGCTGTTTGGCTAAAATAGTGTTAGTAAAGGCTAATAAAAACCAATTTAAAACGTCTAATTAACCTATTGATATACTTTGTTTACGTGCTAGTTTAAATTTTATTTATATTGTTATACGTTAGTAGCTTTACTTTAACCACTTTTTTTTAATCTTATTCGCTTTGTATTTACCGCTTTTAGAACGAACTACCTTAAACTTTGAATTTTGAACGTATCTAAATGCAGCTGCGGCGCGAAACTACCAATTTCCGCCGCGTTGATATCACAGGTATATATAAAATACCTATTTTCAATATACGATGGTTTTAATAGTAACGTATCTGGAAAATACTAACGAATATATGGAATACCTTTTTACATACACGTTGTTTCGCAGTAATATTTTGAAGTATTTGGACCTGAACCTATAGAATAATAAAATCGAGGTATCACTGAAGAATTAAGACCTTAATACGGAAAATATGTATGTTATTAATATGATTTTTAACTACTGTAACGGCGAAATTGAAGGAATAGACTTGTTCGACGATTTTAGAAAGTATTTTGCGGATTGAACGCCGTATATGTGGCGTATAGTCGATAGTACGATTTCAAAAATACTGCGAAAATAGTTACAAAGTAAAGATATTAATACAACCGATGGAAATAATAGCCGTATTATAAAGGCATAGTTAATAACGACTCAACTTATATAAATACCGAAGTAAATAGATGGTAGAATAATAGAAGTGAAATTTGTGAAATGATATTGGGTAAAGAAACGTTAGGAAAATTTGTTTGAGTTAACAGACTGTGAGCGAAAAAGGCCTCTGCAAATGGATATAAGGCATTTAGTAAAACTGAACGCCCATAGCAAAGCGGAAATAAATATGAAGTAATCGACGGAAAAAGAAGAAGCGCTGTAACGATTATCTAAAATGGGGATGAAATAGAGAAACTCTCTGGAACGTAATTTAAAATAAAGGCTAAAATAAGTTTACGCTCCAGATACCGTTAAAAATTAGTTTAGCTACAAAAAGAACGGCTGGAATAGCAAAAACGACCCGTTTTAAGAATTGATAAGCGGTATAAAACGCTAATACTCATTTTATAGATTAATGCCATTTAACTGCGACCCTTATCATAATGGCCTACTATACCATTTTCCTATTAATAAAAACAATCCTATAAATCTTACCAATTTCGACAAACTTTGGGATAAGGACGATAATTATAATGATAAATTATATAACGTATTAGATAATAATATACGTATCATGCTTAATACATATAAAAAAAATCAATATCGAATTATTTTAGGTTTACGTTATTTTACTCGATATGTTATTTGGATAAGTTGAAAAGTGGTATAAATTTCACTTTACACATGTGAATATACTGACAAAGTGTTATAGTCTCTTAAAATCACACTTTTAAATTGAAATTAATTACGAGTCTTATAATAAGGATTGGATTGGTATAATCTGAGAATTAATGAGAAATTAGCGTAAAGACGCCAAAAAAAACGTATAGGAGGTTTTTACCGCTTTGTTCACTAAGTTCCAGAAGTCTTAAGCAGCCTTTGAATCGGAATATAAAGGTGACAAACTGTTTATCTAAATGGTGATAAAAGCATACTGTGGAAACCCAGATTTCGACCTTACATTATTTAAACCGAAAATATTTTTAAAAGCTCTTTGTATAAGTCTTACAATATTGCTTAAGCCCCTTTTTCGCCGATAGGCGAGCTTCGAATCAGCATTTGTAGCCGATAAAACGAAAGGTGAGGGCTAAATAATCAAAACACACCTCGTCGATATAATCTACCACATTTTAGATCGAAGGTTTAAAGTATATTTAAAGTAAAGTGAACGCCCCAAATATAGCTACTAGAGAGAGGAATATCAGGAAGGTAGCCCTAAAAATGAAGGTTAAGGCAGTTATAATCGAGGACGATTTTACGGTGAAAGACGAAACATACTGTAGCTATAGCAATATATATGGAAAAGTATACGAAGTCCTATAGACTGGTAAAAACGTTATATCGTATACGTTAAGATCGGCTGTTGGTTTATTAACCACTCTGTTTACGAATAAATTCGGATAGAACGATAGTTTTAGGCCGATTACGCGTTCAAAGACTGGATAAAAGTTAATTTTATAATATACATAGCCGAATACGAAGGCGCAGATCATAATTTCAACGCCTACCCCTACGAATATATGTCCAAAGAAAAAGAATTTAAAGGTGATAATGTTTATTCAACAGTCTAAGACTAAAAAACCGCTTAACGTATTTTTATAGGTTTATAAGACGTCTTCTTCCTATATATCCTTGGTATGAACTGCATAAACGGAATTTTCAATACCTATATAGCGTTACAATTTACGCTTTTAAATAAATACGGTAACCGTTTTTGAGGCATTATACCTAATACCGGTATATCAGAAATCTCGACAGCAGAAAAACAATAATTCGACGCGTTTATGGCGAAGTTTTCGAAGTTTGATTTAAACCGAATAGTCGAATATCGAAAGGTTTCATTTGATAAAGATAAAGCGTAGTTATTTAGATCGGTCGTTGTAAATACGCCATTTGGACCGGTTAAATTTTAGGTAATAAACTTTGAAATATTATTCCTGTTTTTATCAGATAATATAAACAAGTTTGAAATCAAGGTCCGGAATACTATCAATTAGCTCATCCGTGCCTCTGATAATGTATTCTTATCGCTTCGGCTTAAGTACAGTTACTTTTGGTTTTCCCCCAAAGTATGTATAATTAAAGTTATTTACTTAACGTAGCTGGAATTACGGATATTATATCGACGATTTAAATACCCGGTTACAAAATCCCTTTTACGACTACTTTACATCGTAGGCTATATGGATATAGGAAAGGACGTATTTGAAGCTATTAAATATTTTTTTTCTATTAGTGTTAGCTACACTTATAGGCTTTACAACGGTTTAAATTCCGCTTTTAAGATAATATGGACTTTGATTACGAGGAGATTATTAATATTATGTATTTAGACAGTAAATCGGTCCTTTATATCATCAACACGGTAATATTATTTTAAGCCGTTAAGTTTATACGAAGCGTTTTGGTTACAAATTATTAGAACCTTTTGGTTAATTGCTGGTTAAACGTTTACCTAGAACTTTTAAATTGGATTATATACGACGTTGATACGGCCTTTGAATTGACGAAATAGAGTATTAAGGTTCGGATAACCGGTTACGAACGTAAGTAGATTTTAGTAGAAACCTTATAGGGTATTCGAAAATAAGAGAGGTATTATAAAACATTTTAAAAAGCGTATATAATGTTGTTAAAAATATAAAGGGTACCAGTTACAAGGAATCTATCCTTTAAATAGCAGTCAATGCTGTTCATAATACTTTGGCTTAAGTAGGCTCATCCTTACACACTTTTTTTTTAATACTTAACCAAGGATTTATACAGACTTTATACTATTATTAACCACGGTATAAAAGGCGAATATAATGGAGAAAGACATGGTTATATTGTTTTTTTTTTTCGGGTGAAGAACGATGTGTTTAAAGCGTTAGCCATAAGGAATAACTTACAAGAAACTAGTGTTTTGGATTTACTATTACGATCCGAGGTTCTAGTTTGGGAAACCAAAGATGGATAAACAAACCTTTAAGGAATTGACGGGTTTAAAGGCTATGATATATTCGTTAATTTGCCAAACGGTATGAATTCGTTTCGCTGGAAAATAGGACCAAAATATAGAAAAGAAATGGCAAAAAACGGTCTGGAACCGTAGTCCGACTAAACCTACCAACTGGATACCCCTTAAAACGATGAATCCAAACCGCTCCCAATTTTATCCTACCCTTTGAATTATATATCCGGCCTGTTTTTACTAAACGAAAGCGGTCCGCTTATATTAACCTTACCAACACTTAGCCGCCAGGGCTACCCCCTTAATTCGAAGATTTAAAAACACCCCGGAACCTTTTCTGTAATATTCTTTATTACTTAGAAAGAAATGGTAAACCGCGAGTTTAGCCTAAAATTTTATTACGAGGGTAATATGATTACCTAAAAGGCTTCGTTGAAATAATTTACTTAAATGAAAATTTCTGCTTCAATTAACTGAGGCGTTTTTCGCTTTAAACGGTTCGACTTAACGATTTACGGTGCCTATAATTTTTTCCCCCATTCATTTCGCCTATAAAGTTGTGAATAAAACCAGAAAACCTTACGAAAAGAACCGTCTAATTGTTAGAGATTATAACAACAATGAAAAAAAAGGGTATTATAGCTTAGTTATCTACCTTAGAAAGGGTTAACCACCTCTTAATATTTATTCTCTTAGCTTTCCTTAATATACAGTATAAATTGTATATTGAATTTTGTAATATAATATCGATATAAAATTAATTTGAAAAGCGGTTTAAACGACGTATTTACGCCGATATACCTAAAGATCTTAGGAAATACCACCCGACTAAAATTATCTTATGTATTATAAAACCGCTTTATAGTTTGAGTGCAACCGGTATTGATTGATATAAAATTTATTAAAGGTATCATAAAGAACGATTCAGGGTAATCAACTTTACTTTCGACCCGTGTCTTTAATATTAATAACCCGTTTCAAGGGCTTTGTATTAACAGGTATATAAAAAGACGATATATTAACGTTATATAACATTTTGTTCTTCGCATTCAAAGAGAAAAAAACTTTTGGAGGCCGGTTTCAAGACGAAACCTATGATGTACCTAACGGAGGGCCATATAATAGACTTTAATAGCGTTACTATTATTTTTCGGAATGGTATTTTTGCCTTTATGTAAAAAGGGCAATTGAATAAAGTTGTTTTTGTCGTTTTGGATAACGTAAAACGGGCCGATGAATATAGATATCAACGAGTACGAGGCGTTTGAATTTATTTGTTAGCTTAACCGAAAACGGTATTGACTTTTCGGTCGCCACGTAATATTAAATCGCTTCGTTGGATAATGTATATTTGGCGTTCAATAATCGCCTTTTATAGCAAATTTACAATTTAAAGCGCAGTTTGTAATTTGTGCTGTTGTTTATACGCATTGAAATACTATTCGTTTTTATAAACCGTTCCTTCATTAATAATAGCGATTGTAATTCGTGAATAAGCTTCGTTTTAGTCTTTAACAACGAAATACTGGCTCGGAACGGCTTTACGCTCCGTGTAAATATTATTTATGAAAACTTTAGTCAGTTTAACTGGATTAAAAGGAGCGTTTTAGCCTCTTGAATTTATGGCATGGTAAGAGGTTTCGATTTGGATATTATTATGATAATAACGGTCTGGATAATTTTTTTTACTTTGGTTTACACTTTATTTCTCCTGTTATGTATATTAACTCCTTTTTGATTTTTTAATGTCTAGTTAAATTGAGTATTAAGAAGGAAAAACCTTCAATAATCGATATTATAACTTAAAGCAAATTATATAGGCGCCGGGAAATCGAAGAAATAAGGTGGATCAAAAGAAAATTTGACCTAACGGATGTTATAACTAAATTTACACTAAACGGAGCGTTGAAGAAGTTTATATTAATAAGTACGTTATTTGTTAGAGTTATTACAAAGGTTTTGCGACTTCAATAGGGTTCATATATAATACCTTACATTCATATTTTGTTTTATACTTTATAAGCGCTTTCAAATATAATAATTACGCCGTTTCTGGGTTTATGCCACGGTATATAATTTATATTTACGTTGGCCTTATCAATTTTGCCTTTATTTGGATTTTCTACTTCACGCTGCCCCTGGTATACTTTTACACTTTATTTTACGTACTTTTTCCTCGCTAGGTATTTGACTATTTACATATTTCTTTTTTTATTTATTTAATCACACCTTTTTTCATGTATTGCCGTTTTTCATTTGAGGTACTTTAAGTTATATTGATCATTTATAAACGATTGTTTTTGTAGAAAGCAATATTATTACTGTATAGCTTACTGTATTATGGCGGAGCGTGCCGAACCGGCCTAAGGGATAGCTATTTACTATTAAAAAGAGAGGGAGAGGACGACGTTGTCGCATCTTTACCATCTTTTTCGCAACCTTTCCCTTTTATATTAATGTTGGAACTATCACTGTTATCGACACTATCGGCATTAGCGAGGATATAGCTTTTCGCCTTAGGTCGTATACTTTTAGATAAAGGAGTAAGGGGGTCTTTACCCTTTTTAAGGCGACATGCGATAACGTCGTTAAATTCGCCTGCGTAGCATATACGTAAGCTCTATTTCTAGGCGTTCATAGTAGCCGCTGATTCTTTAATCCGCCGGTTAACGCCTATTACCAATTTTCATAACCTCCCATACGTGGCATACACTCTCAGGAATACTTCTTCAGGATCTATCTATCTTTCACTATAATACCAATCTAACGATTACGCTTCTACTCTTTTAACTTCACGTGAAATACGAAGAGACCTTACCAACACTTATATTATTTCGGCGGACGTCGTCGATGGTTTACCGTTAATTTCATTTATGATTAAATATATATTATTTTCGTTTAAACTAATTTCGTACCTTCGCGTAAATCTATCAAAAACGTTGTGACTCGTTTCGCCGGATTGGTCGATGATTTTGTATCCTTATTTATTTTATGGATAAAGGAAATTTCTTCACTATTAAGCAGCCGGTTTATACAAAATCCGATAACCGTCAACTTCTAATTATTTAATATAAATTAATAAACGCGTAATATAATACGCAATTATATTACTAAAAGGCGACGACGATTCATAAGTACTTTTCAAATTTTTGGTTTATACGTTTAGTATCGTTATTTATTGGTAAATAGTACGCCGTTGACAAAAGGAATTTCATTCTTGTTAAAAAAAAATATGGTCATTTAAAATATGCATCTCTAATTTAAACTGCGGTTACTGATAATAAAAACCACAATGTTTTATAATTTTCATTATATGTCCCAGAAATTCTTTATATATATATCGGCGGTTATAAATTACATAACCTCAAGTTGCATGATTTTAAACAGGTGGTTCATGAAGATTATTAAATATTCAAAGTTGTTGTCAGTAATTAATAGGTTAAGTATGAAACCCACGGAAATATAAAATCAATACCGATTTTAGATAAGGAAGGTTAAAAGAGGCTGTATCGTAAAGTACGAAGAGTTTTTATACTATTATATGATATATATATTGATTATAGGCGTCGAATATCTACGCGTATCCACTTTTAAGATAGTTCCGTTAAAGGATTCGAAAACGTTTTTACCCGAATGACTTATAATCAGAGAATCGTAGGTTTATTATTATATTTTCGTCATTAAATGCTTTTAATTTAGCAATTATAATCGGATATATAAACGTAACTTATTTTGCGAATTAATTTTACAATATACAATTTTTACCGAATATCCTACTTTTGTTAAAAATCATTTAGCACCTTCGAAAACCATTGATCAACGAACTTCGTATAACAGATCGTTTACTACTACTTAATTTTATAGTTCTGTTAAGGTATGCGGCCCGAAAATAAAGTAATTACTCGGCATTAGCAACGTCAACGGGTTTTTATATTTAAACGGACGCCTTAAGTTATAGGCAGGTATAGTAAATAATATTTAAAAAGCGAAGAAACTTCGACTTATTTTGTCTGACGTTCCAAAATCAAACGTGATAAGGAAAAATACTCTATTTCCTTATAATTCGGTAAAATCGTAAACGGCGTACGAATGTTACGTAACTCTGAAGAATCTACTTTTAAATATGATGCCACCATAAAAACTTCTTTATCTTAAATAATATTATCGCGTTTCGCGTCAATTTATTTCACAAAATAATGATTTATTAATTTTATAATATTATTCTTATTCCTTCACGTTCAATAGGCTTTTAACTTCGTTTTCTAGTAATCGGTTTTTACTCATCTTAGCCAGTCCAAATCCTAATATATCAAAATTGAGGCCGTAATAACGGTATTTTTTAATGTTTGAAATATTTTTTTTCTCCACTTTATCCTAATCGAATGTATTCTTTACTTCGTTAATCGGATGAAATTATTAGCTTAATTGGAAAAACTACTAATAAAGTCCTGATAAAAGTTAATAAAACCCCAAAAAACTTAGGAATTTCCAAATAATACGTACAAACGCCTATCCGCGAACTACCCAGACTTTCTTGAGGTTAGCCCGAATACTGACGTTAATCGTTACAATAAAAGCCAAGTACTTTACTTTCATAATTACGAAGTTACACTTTTTGAAAGTTAACTTTAATTTATTATTACGAAGGAGTCCTAAACCCACGAGAAACTTCATTATATAATCCTATTTAATACCGGGAAAAAATTAAAAAGTCGTTCAGATAAATTTTAATAAATGTTTTGAAATATCATTTATAATACAATTAATATACCACTAAAACGTCGCTGGATATTACGTAAATTTAAAAAGGGTAACTAATTACTTTAATGATACGAAACTTATACGAAAAACCATTAAATATTTTTGTCCGGGTGTAATTCGAATACGGTAAAAGGTCGTTTGAATATCCAGTTTCGTAAGTTAAATCGACTTTGATAACGCGCGTAAAATTTTCTTAATTAAAGGTAAGTGCAAACGATTTCATTCGGTCATCTTATTTAATACCTGGTAATCGATATAAAACCGTTATTATCTCCCGATCAAAATATTGATAATACTAGCGCCGCAGCCGATGAGATATTGAGCCGAATCTAACCCTTATTTATTACCTTCGTAATTTAACGTTTTAACTCGGAATATTAATTGCGTAATATTTAGTATAATAATTCCTATAATCGTTTTGATGTAGATCTATTTTCATTTACTTCAATATAAATACAATAATGAGGTTTTCCTTCATATGAAAAGAAGAATATAGCTTCATCCTTATTAAATAAGTCGCAAAACGTCGCCAATTTTAATGAAAATATAACTATTTTTTTTCCTTTATAATAATTAGCGCCAACGTTGATAAAATCCGCGTTATTTCGCGAAAACTAACAATGAATGTTAATTGAAACCAATTACCTGTACATTATATTATCCATTAAGAACGGGTTGCCAAGTTGAAAAAACCGATCCTATAACGCTTTTCATATGCTTTGATAAAAAAAATACCATTAGTGTATCAATGATTAAAACTTTGTAACTACAAATTATTAAGAAACTACTATTAAAGTTCAAAATTACCTGTTAATATCTTCTCAAACCTATTTCAAAAATGATATCTCGCGTTATTCCGGGAATAATATATATTAAAATCATAATTAACTATGCATTAATATCAATACAACATTTGGCTATTAAGTAATTTTCATATTTCGCTGTAACTCTAATATTATACCCAAATTTCGAAAATATAAGAACCGAATTTACTTGATTCTTAACCGTTATATTAAAAAGTTGTTTATAACATAATGATAATTATAACCAAAATCAATCCAAATATATAAAACGTAAGGGTTGTTAAAAAGCATGAGGATAAGTTATAAATCCTTATTTATATGTATTTTAATTAAATGAAACTCCTTTTTCATCAATTTTATAACCATATAGTTAAAGCTGCGTAACTTTCAAATAAAACTGAATTTAAAAATTGAGTTATTTTCGTCGCCATTCATAGGGAAATTTTATTAATATTTTTGACTTGGACCGTATATATTTATGTCAAAATTAATACTGGATGAAATATGTAACCGTATTAATAGTAATCCGTCGAATTATCAAGTAAATAACGCTTCGTACCTTGCTTAATCCGGCGTTTCTTCGCCTTTATTTACGTCGCCCTACATCTTTGGTTTTAAGCGTATACCGAACGGATTAAAAACTTTATTCGTTGGAAAGTTTACGATACTGCGTTAAGGCTACGATATAATGTATCCGGCTTACGTTTATCGTAATAAATTTGTCGTAAATACGTAGGGATACGCGAAATCGTAAATAATTACATTTTATAGCCGAAGTTTAATTTAATCCAACCTCTTAATTTAGTAACATCTCGAACCTAATAACGAATAATATCCATAAATCTTCATCGTTCATGAATAATCCCTTCAATTGATCCAGAGATTTATCCACACAATGAAGGTCAGTAAAAACCGGTTTAATATAATCGAGAAAAAAATACTTATATCATATAAACTCTTATGTCCGCTAACTTCGTAATACGCTATAATAATTTACTTTACCGCGAAATATAAAATAACTCTATATATAAAAGAATATATACAGACCTTGTTTTGATCTATATTTCATTCGTTTTTAATGTAAACTCGATTATTCAACTTGTAGCCACCTACGTAAAAACAAATAAGTTGAATTACGATCAGTTATATCGATTTTACCTACCATAAAACAGTAAAAAACTAATACGAATTACTGTTTAGTCAGCTTTCAGTGATTAAGTCTTAGTTACAACCTAAACGATGTTAAATATAAAGTCGATAACGAAAGTCGATTAACTCGAATATTATATTTTTTCATAATAAATGCGATATAGCTTGTAGTATTTTATAAGCGAAATCTGTCGACTTAAGTCGGTCCCTAAAGGGTAAAAGGTATATTTATAAGATAAAGGATTATATATTCGCCAACGGCCTATCTTTCACGATGACGTTAAAATATCACGTAATATCATTAATTTTCGTCATCAATTTATCCATTAGAAATAATTTTCCTTCAAAAGAATAAAAATAAAACTTAATAGTATTCTATGATCCAACCTATTATTGCAAACCAAATAGGTACTGATTAGTATTTAATATTAAAGTACAGGCGAAAAACTAAAAAAGGTTACAGTAGCCCTTCGTACAGGATTTATAGGCATAGCCAGTACCCAGCCCGTTATGTACCATTACTCGCATTGTATACAGACCGCGTCTGGACCGCGCCTGGTCTACATCCGGACTGGGCCAGAACCTGGTACTGCATATACCGTTATGTTCACAGCCATGTAATCTATAGACTCAATGGCCAATAGCTTGAGTACATAAAGGGAACGAAGGCTTCGGAGGGGTGAAACAAAAGGGCCACAAAGGGCCGTAATTGATATCGATTTCAATATAGATTAATCGGAATTGACAAGATTTTGGCTTGTTGTTAGCTTGCGGATGGAGGAGGGATTTCAGAGGTTGCCACCAATTAATGGCAAGCTACGCTGGCGTAAACACACAAAATAAAACGCCGCCAGTGTTGGAATAGCAGTCAAATGCAGTAAAGTCAAGTCAACTAAATTGTTAGTTTAGTTAATTGTACTTACTGCAAATTGGATGCAATTTGTGGGACTGCACTGCAAGTGCAGTGCAGTAGGTACCCACTTTAAAGTGGGGCACAGACAAAGCGTTTGACCATACAAATTAGTGTGCAGATCGGCTAGCGGTTTGCCAAACTTAGAGCTGACAACTTATATCAATCAACCAACATCAATGCAGCACCATTTACTTCGATCACAGTAATTCGAATCGACTACGTTTCAACGATAAATGACTACGAACAGGTACCTTTTTTTTATAGGAAATATGTGGGTTTATAGTGGCGAAATAATATGTTATTGAAAAATTGAGCCTTTAGAAGTATAAGTCGATTGAAATGTCGGTTAAAGGCATATAATTTGACTTCAATAGATTATTAATTAGGATTTATGGTTTTAAGGCGGGCGACGATATATGTGATATGTATATTAGTTTACGTCAAAAAGGGTAAGTTAAGAATTTGACGACGATTGATATAGTTGATGAAGTAAAATTATAAGGATAATTGAAGTAGAGGACATATGCAGTTGATATTACTATGTTATGTTAACTGGAGGAATTATGTAACTTATTAATTGCGGTATAAGTATAAGATTTATTGGACGAAGATTTCAATAAGTTAAATAAAAGAACTTAATAGTAAATAAATAATTTGAAAAAAGGAATTAATACAGTTTTAGTGAATTTAATGGCGACGAAGTTGATAATTCTTGCTGGTAGGTCTTTTGCGAATAATATTGACCTTATTTAGTAAATCGGCTTCCTTATTATATTAGTCAACGAGAAACTTTTTCATAAGCAGTTTATAATTACTTGAAACTTCGTATATCAATTATTTGTTCAGTGTAAGCGTGTAATACGAAGCACATTGGCTTTGTAAACTTACGATATGATGATAGGCTTTGATATTAGTATGGTTACTGATGGTATATTAAGTATTATTACTAAATAGTTAGGATTACCCTTAATACCTGTGGTTTTATATATAAATTCCCTAAACTTGTACGAGTGTTTAATAAAGTTGGGTATAAGTAATTAAAAACGTTTAATAATAATCATAATAACTTTAAAAGAAGTGTATGAAGCTCGGTAAATCTATGAGTTTCGATGGATTAACTGTAAAGATAATTCTGTTAATATTATAATTTATTTTACGTTTGATAGCATCCTAAAACGGTTTGTAAATAGTAATACGTTGAGCGTACGAATCGAGGATCATGTGAACCACTCGGTACGTAATGTTAACGAATAAGAATAACTTGACAAATTCGAATATTACTAGAGTAAAAGTGGTGGTGGAAATGGTGGAATTTTTGGTAAAAAGTATATAATTGGTGGAATGCATAATACGCATAAGTTTGTGGTGAAAGACTTGTAAACGGAAGTTAAGGAATGGAGGGCTCGGCAATGCGAGATAAAAGGCCGTAATTGATGTTAGTTTTAGTAAAAATTGACTAGAATTGAGAGGGGGTTAGCTTGAGTATTAAATAGGGGTATCAGTGGTTATTATCAATTGGTAACCGATTATGTTGGCGTATAAACACAAAATAAAAAGCTATTTGTATTGAAATAATAGTTGAAATAATAGAATCAAATTAATTATAATTATATTCAATTGATTCTATTAATTGTAAATTGATTGTAGTTTTTGATATTGATTGTAAGTCTAGTTTATATGATGCCTACTTTAGATTGGAGCACGGGTTAAAGCATCTAGCTATACAAATTAGTGTGCAGACTGGCTAGCAGTCCGCTAAACTTAGAACTTAAAACTCATCAACCAATTTCAATGCAGAACCAGTTACTTCGACCACAGTGCTTTGGATCGACTACATTTTAAATATGAAGACCTACAAACATTTCCTTATAAAGAGATATTGTAAATGAATATTAAGGCGTATTAATAACCTCAAGATATAAATATATAACTACATTTATTACCCTAAGCACTCAATATTTAATGATAAAGATACTTAAAAAAAATGATAATAAACATACTTATTACGTTTTTGTCGACATAACTTTTGCTAAATGGCTATTACCTGATTATCCGGTATTACCAGATACGAGAAACTACGAACCAGTTTTACTATTATTAATAAAATACAAGTATTTATGGAAAACGGCATTCGATACATACATTAGCGATAACAAAGAATTATTCTATAAATTCGACGCGATATTTAACCCTTAATATTCATAATATTTAGTACGAAGTTCTTTGAAATTTTTTATATATCACACTAAAAAATAGTGTCATTTGAAATTTGAGTTGTTTCCTTAAATTTTGAACTTTTATAAAAACGGGTCCGACAATTCGAAAAATGTCGAGAAAGGTTCGAAATATGGGTGATATCATAGAATCACCTTATATCATCCAAAATACCCGACGAATTTTTATACTTTACCTTTTATATTCAAAAATTCATACCTAGATGAATATTATAAACCGTTTGCTAAAAGCGTTTCATATGTAAAAACGTTGCGAAAACAACATTTATAAGGAAAATATCGAAAACAAAAAGTAGCGAAAGAATTCAAATGAAGAGAAAAAACATACCTAAGTATTCGTAATGATGTTTTTATGTGGAAATTACTATATACCCCTACAGCTAGTATATATAGGCCAAATAGCAGTGCACCATAAGGTGCATTCCTGCCGAGTGTACGATAACGTGTCACGCTGCAGGCTGAACCCTTGCAGAGTACTGCATGCGTGGCACAGCCTAAAAGGGGCGTTCCAGACTGTATTACAAAGGTGCTACAGCCCGGATAAAAGGGTTATAACCTTTTACGCATGATGTATACTCTCTAAATGCTTCTTACTTAAATCATTTATCTTTGCTATAATACCAATCTTTTTAATTGCTTTTTATTTCTATTTACATTAATAATTTAACTTCACCGACATTTATTCATAACTGATAAGGTCGACTATAAACAGTTAAGAAAAGAAGTTTATTAAACTGAAGTTGAATACATATAGAGGGATGTAATAACGGTTCAAACTATTTGTGATTTACTATTATGTCTTATTAAAACTATACGAAAGTGTGGAATTACGTGGGAGCGTCTTTAAAACCCAAAGCGTAAAAATACTGTAAGATTCGAAATAACCTTAAAAAGAACCACTTTAGTACGATATTATTAACTAATAATACTTTATCGATCGAAATCACTGTTAAATTAACTGTTAACTCATTTTGGCGCTTTAAACGTACCCGAGTACTTTTTAAAAAGCGTTATATTACATATTAAGCTACGTAAGCCAAAACCACCAAGTTTCGAAACCCTTCTTTGAAATCCATCCGATTTAAACATAGTATATAAACTGTTTACAAAATCCAAGAGCAGTTACAAACGTAACATTCACACTGCTCGCGAAGCCAAAAAGCGATTACGAACATAAGACCGAAACCATTTACAACTACTAGGAACGGCTATAATGCGATAATCTGAACCGCCTACTAAATACAAACCAGATCTTATATACCGAATCGCATCATATACCTCATTATATCCACGTTTTCTTTTCCCCTTTTACATTTACACTATCATCTTTCCTACGTTAGCCTTATACCGCGTATTTTATATTTAATATTTCTGACTTTTAAGCTTGTACCGGTTGTTTAACCAATATAACGTTAGTAAGCATTAATAAAATTGATTCAAAACACTTAGTGGTATTATAATTATAATTCATTTATCGATTATTTGAAATTGATTCATATCAATAAACTTTGAATACCTTTTTTGTTTTGTAGTTACGCGTTTGTATGCTTTTCTTTAAACCATAAACATATCCAAATCCCAACTACGGCGCGAAATTAACAATTTACACCGTTTTATAATTACAGATATACGTAGGAATTACATACCTTAGGTACAATTATAGCCTTATTAGTAATGGATCTGGAAAAAGTTAATGAATAAATAGAGTACCTTTTTATATACACGTCGTTTCATACCAATATTTTAAAGTATTTTGAATTTGATCTATATGATAACATAATGGAGGTACCACCAAAGAATTTGGACCTTCTTTCTGTAAATATAAATGTTATTAATATAATCTTGAATTATTATAGCGTCGAAATTGAAGGGCGCGACTCATTGAACTATTTTAGAAAGGATTTTTCAAATTAGATATCAGATATATAGCGTATAGTTGATGGTACGATTTTTAGATCATTACGAAAATAATGACAAAGTTAAGTTATTAATAATACCGGTGAAAATAATAGTCGTATTACAAAGGCTTTGTTGACAACAGCCCAGCGTATATAAATACCGAAATAGATAAACGATAAAGTAATAAAAGTGATTTTTTTAAAGGGATACTGGCTAAAGAAAAATTACGAATGCCTATTTAAAAATAACAGACCGGGAACGAGAAAAGCCTCCACACAAAGAAAAGAGGCGTTGAATAAGACTAAACATCCGTCGCGAAGTGAAAATAAAGTTTAAAAAATCGACGAAAAAGGAGGAAGTACCGTAAAGATTATTTATAACGAAAGTTAAATACGAACCCACCCTGAAACGTAATTTTGAATAGAAATTAAGATAAGACCATGCCCCGAATACCGTTAATAACTTGTCCAACTACGATAAAAGAAAACCGAATAAATAAAATTCTCCGTTTCAAAAAAATAAAAAATTAACGGCATAAAACGCTAATATGTACCCTACGAACTAATACCCACCGATTCCGATCCCTAATGTAAATTTTTACCGTACCTCTTTCCCACTCATAGGAGCGACCTTATGAAGATTATCGCTTCTCCAGAATTTAGATTAAAAACGAAAACTACAGCTACGAAACTTACGATATACTCGATAATAAAATACGTGTAATACTTAGTACATATAAAAAGCTAGATATCGAACCATCCTAATTTTACGTTATCCTATCCGGTATACTATTAAAGTAGGCTAAAAAGTATTATATGTATTACCTTACGTAAATCAATACATTTACAAAGTATTATAGCCGTTTGAAATTTCATTTACGTATTACAATTGATTACGAGCTTTATAATAAAAACTAAATTAAAATAATATAGAAATCCATAAAATTTAACCAAAAAACGTTAATGAAAACCCGTAAAAGGTACTTATCTCTTTGTTAAATAAGTTCCGAAAGTATTAGATAGCCTTGAAACCGGAAAATGAAGGTAATAAACTATTTATATAAGTAGTAATAAAAGTATACCACAAAACCCCATATTTCGACCCTATACTATTTAAACCAGAAAAGGATTTAAAGGCATTTTATGAAAGTCTTAAAATATAGGTGAAAACCTTCATACGCTGATAAACGAGCTTCAAAAAAGAATTTATAGCTAATGGAACTAGAGGCCAGAGCCAAGTCACCAAAGTAGACTTCGACAAAACTATTTATTACGTTTGAAATAGAATGTTAAAATTGTATTCAAGGTTAAATAAACACGTTGAATACAGCTATTGGAAAAAAAGGTATAAGGGAGGGAGTTCTGGAAATAAAAGGCAAAATAACTATTATTGAAAACGATTCTAAGACTGAGGACGATACGTATCGCGGTTATAACAACAATTATGAAAGGTTATACGAAATCCTATGGGATTATAAAAGCGTTGTATCATATAAGGTAAAATCGGCTACTAGTTTACTAACCACCTAGTTTACAAGAGGATTCGGACTAAACAACAATTTCAGGCTTATTATACATTTAAGAACCTGATAAAAGCAAATTTTATAGTATACGCAACCTAATTCGAAAGCGTAAAAGATAAGATTAACGTCTACCCCTACAAATCCACCTCTTAAGAAAAAGATTCTAAAAGTAATAACTCTTATTTAACAGCCTAAAACGATGAGACCGCCCAGCGTATTTTCACAGGTTCATGAAACGCCTCCATCCTATATAATATAAGCTTAGACTACGTAAACGGAGTGTTAAACGCATATATAATGTCGTAATTCACGCTTTTAAACAAATACAGCAACTGGTTTCAAGGTTTTATACCTAATACCGACGTAGTTGAAATCTTAAAGGCCGGAAAAAGACAATTTGACGCGTTTGTAACAAAATTCACGAAGTTTTAGTTAGACCGAATAGGAAAATACCGAAAGATTTTATTTTGTAAAGGCAAAACGTTGTCTCTTAAAACAAAATTTATGATTACGCGATCGTAACCGGTTAAGTTTTACGTAATATATTTTAAAACAATATTTTTACTTTCGTTAGCTAATATAAAAATGTTCGGGATCAAGGTGCGGAATACGACCGATTAACTTATTCGCGCTTCAGATAGCATATACATACCGTTCTAGCTGAAACTCGGCTATTTTTAGTTTTTCCTAGAAATATATACGATTAAATCTATTTAAGTAACGTAACTAGAATTACGGATATTATACCGCTGATTTGGATACCTAGTTGTAAAACGACTTTTATGAATATTTTACGCCGTGGGTTATACAGATGTAAAAAAAACTATACTTAAAGTTATCGATTTTTTGCCCCATAAATACTAATTATACTCGTAGGCTCCACGATGGTTTATGTTCCGCCTTTATGACGATGTAAACTTTAATTACGAGGTAATTATTGATATTACATATCTAAATAGCTAGCCGTTACTATACATCATTAACTCTCCAATATTATTTCAAACAGCTAAGTTTATGCGAAGAGTTTTTGTGATAAACTATTAGGATGGTTTGGTTCATAATTAGTTAAACTTTTACTTGAGGTTTTTAGATTGGATTACCTACGACGTTAAAACGACTTTCGACTTTAAAAAGTAGCTTATTATAGTTAGCATCGACGACAACAAATGTAAACATATATTATTGAAAGTACCATAGGGTATTAATAAATATAAATGGTGTTATAAACCGTTCAAAAGGGTATATACAGTGTTATTTAAAGAGTTAAAGGGTAAAAATTCCAAGGAATTTATTTCTTAAATAATAGTTAACACTGTTAAAAATACTTTCAGCTCGAGTAAACTAATCCCCACGCTCTTTTACTCTAGTATGTATATAAGGATCCATACAAACTTTGCATTATCGCCAACCAAAATACAAAGGGCGAATACTGTAGCGAAAGCTAAAACGATGTTACGTTCTTTTCGGGCTGAAAACAACGTTTTGAGAACGTTAACCATAAGGAATAACCCACGTAAAACTGGCTTTTGAAACCTAATATTGTAATACGAGGTCTAAGTTTGGAAAACAAAGGACGAATAGGTTAGCTTTTGGAAAATTAACTGGTTAAAAAGCAATTATATACTCATTCATTTTCTAAAGAATATACTTTTATTTCTCTGAATACTAGTACGAAAGTATAATAAAAAGGCGTTAGAAAGAATCGGCGTAGAATTATAATTCGAAAAGTATTACCGACGGGAAATTCTTTTCAAAGACTAATATAAACCGCTCTTAATTTCGATACACCACTTAAATCGCACTTTCAACCCGTTATCACTATACGAATGCGGTCCACCCATATTAATATTACTAATACCTCGTCGCCAGGGTTTCTTTTTTAGCTTGAAGATTAAAAAACACCCTAAAAGCTTTATCGTAAACTCCTTCATAACCTAAAAAATAATGGTAGACTACGAGCTTATTTTACAGCTTCGCCGCGAAGGAATTTTTACCGCTTTAAGAGTCCCATTCGAATAATCTACCTAAAAGTAAATATTAGTTTTGGTAGACTAAGGCATTTTTCGCTTTAAACGGCTCGACCTAACGGTTTACAACGCCTATAGAATTTTTCCTAATATCCTAGTATAGAATGTTAACGATAAGACCGGAAAACTATACGAAAAAAACCAGCCTAATTATAAAAAGATATGAAGATGATGGCAAAACGAATATTATAACCTAGTCGTCAACCTTATAACGTGCCAGTCACTGTTTGATTTTTATACCTATAACTTCTTTTAATACCCTTTAAATCTTATATACTAAACTTTATCGTATTACATAAACTTACATATAATTTAAGTAGCGGTTTCAACGATGTATTTACGTCGATATACATGCGGATTTTAAAAGATACCACATATTTAAAACGATTTTACGTATTATAAAGACGATTTCGAAACTAGTAAAATTTGGTATTTACCAATATAACACCTACCAAAAGCATTATACGGCGCGGTTTAAAATGGTTAATTTATTCTTTAACCTATACTTATTAGTTTAAATAACTCGTTTTCATGGTTTTAAACTGATGGGTATACAAACGGACGACAAAATAACATTATATAATACTTTGTTTTCTGCATTTGAAAAGAGGAAACTTTTGGAGGACGGCTTAAAGATAAAATAAAAGGCATACCTGACTGAATATTATAAAATTGACTTTAATAATGCTACTATCACTTTTTGGAATGGCGTTTTAGTTCTTATATAAAAAGAGTATTTGGATAAAGATACCCTTATCGATTTAAATAACGTAAAACTGGCCAATGAATACATATAATAACACATACGTGGAGTTTGGGTTATTTCAATAGCACAATGAAAGGCAGTATTCGACATTTAGATCGTTGCGTAATGTCAAACCGCCTTATTAAACAATATATATAAGGTATTTAACAAGGGCTTTACGTGGAGAATACATAATCCAAAGCGCGGCTTACAATTTGTACCACTAAATATATGTATTATAAAGTTATTTGATTTTACTAAAGACTTTTTCGCTAATAATAACAACTATAATTCGTAAATAAGTTTTATCCTAGTTTTCCGTAAAGGAATACCGGCCTGAAACGGCTTTAAGTTCTGTGAAAATATCATTTATTCAAGCTTTACCAATTGTAAAAAGGTTATAATAAGCGTTTTAGCCTCGGAAATTTATAGTATGGTAGAAGGGTTGAATTTTGGAATTACTATGGCAATAAAGATTCGAATAATTATTTCTAACCTTAATTTTAAACTTGTCATTTTCTTCATGTGTATTAATTCATTTTAGCTTTACGAATACCTGGTTGAACTTGGCATTACGAACGAAAAACGTTTAATCATCGATATTATACCTTTACGCGAGTTATATAAACGTCGAAAAATCGAGGAAACGAGGCGGATCGATGGGAAATCAAATCCAACGGATACGATAATTAAAGGTACCTTAAACGAAGTATTAAAGACGCTTATATCGATTAGTAATTTATTTATTAAGGTTTTTAAAAAGGTTTTACAACCTTAATAAGGGTAGTATTCTACGCCCTACTTTTACTTTTACTTTTTTTTTATTTCACGTTATTATACTACTTTCAGTCATTAAAAGCGGTCTGAAACCCATTACTTACGCTGCTCCCCAAATTGTATATAAGTGTATGACTTACACTTATAACGCTTTTACAAACTCATCTTTATTAAAAAATTTGACTTTATACGGCTTCCGGTATACTATTACTATTTTCTTTACGTACTTTAGATTCATTAAATTTTTTGCTATTTACCCTTTTCCATTTAAATATTCGACTTCGTACTGGTTTTCACATATTATTACTTTTTAATTTATACATTTATTAACTTACTTTATCCTTTACATTTAGTATTTGTATTACGATGATTTTTGTAGAAATTAATAATATTACGGTATAGTGTATTATACTATAGCCGGGTGCACTTACCTGGCCAGAGGAGGTAACTATTGACTATTAAAAAAAAAAGGAAAAAGCAACGCCGTCGCATCCCTACTATCCTCTCCATTATCCTCCTCCTTTGTGTTAACGTTATCTTCAACACCTTACGCGTTAGAAAGGCCTCGCAGCGCATTCTGGCGATATGTAACTCGAGGCGGCGAAAAAGGTCCACCTCGACCTCCTCGTTTATAAAATATTAGAAACAGGTAAACGAATGAATTTGATAAATATGAATCGCGGCGCAGTTTTTTTAGGCTACGCATACGGCGCCGGAGGATTTCTGTGCGTAAGGGGGTTTTTACCCGCAAGGAAAGGGTAAGGTTTATAACTTTAGGAGCTCCCTGCTTTTCCTTTTAGGAACTGAGAGGGAAGGGGGAGGGAGAAAAGGGAGGAAAAAGGGTGGCGATTTAGGTGGCGGCGGTAACGGGCGGTGAAGCTGAAGGCAAAGCGGGGATAAAGGGGATAATAACCGAAAAGGGGGGGCTATAGGTAGTGGTAACGGTAGTAATATTAGAGGTAACGGTAGTGACGGCAGCGGCGGCAGCAGCGCAGCGGCGTTTACGCGCCAAACGGTGCTTGGCAAACCTATTTTTACGCGGTATTTATTTAAGAGCGAAGTTAGTATATAGTTATTAATTAAGTAACCGAATCATAACAGCGGTTTGAAATAGTTGATTAAACCAGAAACTCAATGTAATTAGTAAAGGAACTTACATTAGCTTTAGGTACGCGCCGTTAAACAGTAAATTTTTTTTTACTTAAACCGATGGAGATATATATATTATGTCAATCCAAAACACTTAAAGACGTAAACACCCATAATAAATTACCCATGTAGTACTTAAGTAATTTCACCCCTCTCGGAAATAATAAACGATGCCCTTAACAATTATATCGCCACCGATTAACTACAATAACCAGACCCTTACTAAAATCACCACTGCGACCAGAAATTACTAATTTAAACCTTTATAATTATTACCGCAACTATACTATTATTACACAAACGATTAATTCTAACTTTTACAAATGATACCGTAATTACACTATTCTTATAAATACTACTAATTTAAACATTTACAATTTGTAATATAAGTACACTATCATTACAGGACCACGAATACGGACTCTTTACAATTACACTATCGTTACGAAACCATAGATACGAAGCGTACAAAAAAGCAAGAAAAGATTAACTGTATAAATGTTACTATATACCCCCAAAAATAGTATATATAAGCCAAGTGATAATATACTACAAGGTACATTCCTACAAAGAATACGATAACGTGTGTAGCTGCAGGCTGAACCCTTAAATAGTGCAGCATACGTGGCGCGATCTAGAAGGTGCGTTCCAGAGTGTATAGTTAAGAAGTGACACTGCTCGAATGAAAGGTTTATAACCTCTCACCCGTGGTATGCATTCTCTGAATTCTTCTTCCTTAAATAATCTATCTTTACTACAATACCAATCTTTCTGATTACTCTTCATTTATATTCAAGAGAATAAGCATACCCTACCGACAATTTAACAATTTGAAAACATTTTATTGATATCTAACCTTTTTTTATAATACTAAGTAATTATGGATGCGTTTGGTGAAGGATTTTGTAAAGTAGATTTATAATTATACAGGCTTCGTATAGGTACTAAAGTAACAGACAAATTGATTCCATATGTAAGAATTCTAGTCTTTTTCTTTCATAAACTTAACGATACAGAAACACTATACATAATAAATTGTATAGAAAAACATATTGACTATCGTAAAATATCTAAAGAAGGAAAGACAATATGTGACTAAGTTACTTTTGCCGATGATAATATTTACTGATTATGAGAATCTGATTTCGTTACCAACGAGCCATATTATATACATCGGCTAAATTACTTAAAAAGCACATATTTAAATAATGTTCGATACTTCAATAATACATCATCTAAATATAAACTAAATATTCAAGACCGTGGACGGAACTTTAAAAATTATTAGAACCGATAGTATTATAATTTAAATTAGACGTTAGCTGTTCATACATTGCCTCCTTATTACGTTATGAAACGGACGTTTCGCTCACCAGTAAATGATATTATAGTTCCCGTCATATATAGCTTAATTATAGTGTCATATTAAAGGATGTTTCCTTACTCATCTACTTATATTTGAAAACCTAGAAACGGTAACCATTATGCTAATATAAATATTGAATTTAAGCCAAATATTTCGTCTAAAGATAACATTTTCCATTATATACATCTATAAGAAAGTTGGTAAAAAAGATATCGTAAAATACCTGATTGGTAGCTGCGAAACAATCAAAGAATTTCTAATACAAAGAATGAAAAACATAAACCGTAACACAATGCATTTTTAAATTTGTAAAGGAATCTTTTTGATAAGTCAGCATGATAGCGAATATATTATATACGTAAGATGGATTGAGGCGCCTCAAATATTGAAATAGACCTAGAAACATTGTAAATACTTTGTTGTGGCATTGATATTACTCAAATTAAAGGGAATAATACGGTAACTATCTAGGTACGTTGATACGAAAAAGCAAATTAGAATATATAAGCCATACGTATCAGTTAATGTAGCACGACCGGTTAATATGAACTTTGTACCAGTAATGGCTCTCCAACTATAAGATGTTATCGAAATAGATTTTGCAGTGAAAATAAACCTCAAAGAACATGGTGGCGAGATTTACTTGTATTTTGTAGTCAAATATTTTTGGAAGTTGTTACTTTACCGATCGATTTACGATCTTACTAATAATAAATTGGGCAAAATATGGAGACAATTTAAAAATATTTTTGGATACTCATACGAATTTTATTTGTATAATAGGAAATACTTTAAAAGTTTGGGTATATAAAAAAAATTGCTAAAAGAGATACCCGGATAATGGATACCCTTATTATTGGTAGGACTTTATACGTTGAAACGTTATCGATTCGAGATGTGGTTGAAATAACAGCAGTATTGCATGGATAAGTGATGGATATATTCTTCTAGGTTTGACAAATTGCTAGCCGGTCTGCATACTAATTTGTATGGTCAATTACTCGACCCATTCCCCAATATAAAGTGAGCACATACAATACTTTCACTTACAGTAAACACACAAAACAGTGCACTCAACTTACAGTTAGTATAGTTAACTTTACTGTAAGTAAAGTTGACTTACTACAATACAAATATAATTATTACAACACTGACAGCTCTTTGATTTATATGCGTATGTTAATATAGTCGACTAATCGTTTTTTGTTGCCAGTAAAAGATCTCCTCGTCAACCAGTTAAACCCCTGTTAATTTTTGACCCAAATTGGCTTCAATTGCCTTCTTTTACCACATGGCTTCGATTTCTGCCTTCTTCAATTCCAACAACCAAGTTTTGCTAGAAACTAACTTAAACCTTCAATTTAATCGTATCGATCAATAAAATCGCCGACTTTGATTCCCTAATAATCTTCTAGTTTGCTAAGGTACCCGTATTCACCGGCATGTAACTTAACCTTACCAAATGGCCTGTTAATGAAGCCATCGATTCGTATAGTTCGCTTATTACTATCTACAAGCTTTTCTAGAACCCTATTTAACGTTAAATTTGTTATAAAATTAAGTGGATTATCTTTATTCATAATCCATTTGAATTCTTTAATCTCTCTGCTTTTATAAGCTTTTTAAAGTATTATTACATCAATTATAATACGTTTTTCACTAATAATTTCGAATTTTGAAAGGTATTTAAATAGGCTCCTCGAATCAGTAGAAATCATTACTCGGATAAAATAAATCTTTAGTTTCTTGATAACGATATTAAAGGTTTTCTATATTGTTATACTCGAAACCGGCTATCATCCTGTAAACCTCTAAAGCCAATACGCTTCGAATAATACTGTTACACTTAACCGAATTCCAATAAATTAGGTTTCTGATTATACATAACTAATTCCTTTATAACCCATCTTCATTAACGATCGTTATAGAAAATCGGACTAGTAATGACAGTTTTATATTTTTCATAAAGAAACCATCCATCAAAATTATTAATTTTACCTAGACTAGTTAATTCAAAGAATATTAATCCTCCGATCTCAATTCTTCATTTAATACTCCATCGTTCTATTTCATCAACTAAAATCTTCTTTCTTTTCATTTTACGTTTATACAGTAATCTATAAATCGTAAAAATACTTTTGATTAAAATATAATAGCGATACAATTACTACAGACACATTGTTTTAAATACCCCCAAACCCTCAATACTTTTTTTATTGTAACCTAGTCAACGACTTGACTTTATTAATAAAGATTGAGGTCAATATCGTTTATAAAATACCTACGAGTAAACAATTCGTTAAAGTCAAAATATTTACCCTATGCTATAATCGTAGTCTACTTATAATTCCAAAACTTTAAATCCTTAATCATCTTTTTTTCTAATATCATAAGACCAACGATTCCGAAGAAAAGGATATCGTAAATATATATACCTACCAAACCAAAATTTTCATCTTATATAACCAGTAAACACGGATTGTGAATTGCATAGTTTTTATATAACTTCGACTTCAAATATGAGTAATAAGTCGGAAATTCATCAATGACTGCTTTATCCAATTCGTGTGATAATTTAATATATCGTTTAACCTTTCCCTCAAAGTAATTAATACGATATTCTTACGGAAAATCTCACAAAACAATACTCTCTAAATCAATTATGAATTGCATATAAATTTGGATTGTATCAAGGCTACTAAACGTCAATTTCCTGTCGTTATTAACTAGGAAACCTAATCTCAAAACGACGTTAAAACTTCAATTAATTTTCTAAATTGTTGGCGATCATGTCAAAATTTAGTTTTCGGTTTCATCATTGTATTTTAAAGTAATTAAACATAAATATTCGTAGGAGCACCCCTTAATCTTACCCCTAACCTTGTGTATAATTCTCGATTTAAAAATCGTAATATTTAGATTTTGAAAGTTGAAATGAGGTTTAAGCACAATTTATACAACTCCTTAAGTAAAAAGTCTATTAATATCAACTTTATCGATTTTTTTTTTAAATTCTCCCTGAAAGTCTTTTTAGTATTCTATACCTAAAGATTTATAACCTAGTTTTACTTTTTTCTCTTTCTAATTAAACCAAATACTATTATAAATCCAATCCAATATGTATTCTTCATTTTTAAGGTTCCCTCTCTTTAATTATCGGCTCCATTATTAATATTATATCAGCCTATTAATTACTAGGGAAGGGAGCTATATTAGCTCATTAGTTTAAGTTTAAAATCCTTATTGCAATTTTCATCGTTAATTGCTATAACATAAGGTTCAACTTTAGTTATACACATCTTCGCAGGATTGTTAGTACATTTAACAACTACTTTAAGGTTAGCGATATTCAAGATCGTATATAGGCTATCCGATTGACTTAGGTCTTATTATACGAAAATTTTACATCTTCACGGCAAAAAAAAAAAAAAAAGCATCGATCGTTTTAGAACCATTTCTAATATTAAGGGTATTATTGACTTAACGTCGTGCGATTTCATCCAAAATTTCTTCAAAGCCTTACCATATTCCATAATCTTTTTTTGGTACTAATTAATATTGAATATTTACTTTTTAATCGAGGATATGATTTGAAAACGAATAACATTAGTATCAAACCGTTAAAACCCACAATATTATTCAAACCCTTTACCGCTATTTAAAAACGTGTGTTCTGATTTGTTAAACTTCTAATCTACAACGTAAAAATATCATACAACTTAAGAAGTAATAGGTGTATCTTTTCGATATTTTTAATACTTTAATGGGTCTTAAAAAACACTTATTTACACAAAATTTCCATTATTTTTACATTTACCTTCAACTTTGTTACTCTGAATTCAATACTGATATTGTAAACAATGACGTTGTTTGGTGGACTAAAATATATGTCAATTTATAATATTATTAACGTTTCCTACGTATCTCTCCTCGACAAGTGCTTAAGAAATTTGACTTCGTAAAAAATGTTAGGAAGTTAATATCGTAAAGAATAAACTTGTTATCTAAATAAAAAATACCGGCAAGAATTTCGTAATTAAAAGCCTCATAGTCTTTTAATATCGATTTCAATCTTTGAGGAGCTTAAGTATACGTTTAGCAGTAATAACATTTAGCAGTAATACTATAAATTTTCAATGGTATTCAAAGAAAGATATTTCACATTTTTATACCTTGAGAACTTGAGGACTTTATTTAGCCTATTGATAACTAACTAATTGAAACGCTGATATAATGAAGGCATCTCTAACGTTTTTGTAATGAATACTGTTTCTTCTGGGCATTAAATATAAAACTAAAAGTGCTCCAACTTAGAGGCTAAAGGTATCAATTTAGTCTCTGCCTATTTATGTAAACGTAAAGATTAGAAGAGTAATCGTAAATGATGGTGTTTGTATTAAAGATTGATAGAAAGATAGAAGGGAGAAGAGGCATCTATAGAGTGTACGCCACAGGTGAAAGGTTATAACCTCTTATCTAGACAGTGATACTCTACTATGCACTCTGTTAATATCTCTTCCAAGCAGTGGCACATTACTGTACACTTTGAAAATACCTCTTCTAGGTATTGGTACATTATTATACACTTTACAGAAAGACACTTTACAAAGTGACACGTTACCTTACATGTTGCAAAGTTGTAATTTATAGCATGGCTACTTATAAACTATAGAAATATATGGTAATATCTATATAGGCATTTTTTTCTTTCCCGACAAAACCTATATCTGTAATTGAGTAATAATAATTTGTCTTATAATATAATTTATATCCGTAATTTAGTAATAATAATTTTTTATGGTGTTGTTAATAACCGTGGGTTGGTAATAATTATTTCGTTGTAATATAATTTATATTCGTATTTTAGTAATATAATTCTTGTTATAGTATAAATTTTTGAAGTTCAGATTAACAGTTTTAACCGCGGTAGTAAATATAGTAAGACCCTAGTAAATGTAAACAATTGATAAAGATAAAGTTGATAATTATGTTTATTGTTTATCCTTATGAGGGTATGATTACGGAGATATTAAAGGTGTATAATTACGTAATAATAATATAGTATCAAGTGTTTCAGCGTTAATATAAGAGATATATCGCTATCGGTTCAGATAAACCTTCTTTTCTTTCCCCCTTGAATAATGTGTTGTTTTTGTTAACGTGAATTCTAAATAATTAAATAGTGGATATAACGTTAACTTACTATCTCAATTAATCATTTTGAACCGCTTTTAGAAGTATATCAATTAAATAACTCTCTATATTAACTTTTTTTTGTAAATAGATTCCGTTTAAAAATCAAAGTGTAATGCGCTGTTTGGCGCGTTTGCGTCAAAAGAAATAGGCGGCCGCTACCGCCGTACGCCGCGCCGTAACCACCGTTACCTACAGCCTTAGGTTCTTCTGGTGGATATTATTTATTACCGCCTTTATCTTCGGCCCGTCCCTTGCTGCCGTCTCTGCTGCTGTCTACACTCCTACCTCTTTTCCTTTTTTTCCCCTTCCCCTTTTTTCCATACCCTTAAGGGGAGAATTGGAGGGCTTTTCAATTTATAAACCTTTTCGTTATAAGTAAAAACCCTTTTACCAGTAACTCCCCCCTCCCCCCCTCTTCACCCGTCGAAAATATAGCCTAACGGAGTTGTAATGCGGTCCGTATTATTTATTTACTCTTTAACTCACCTTATATCAATATTTCTATAAACTAGACAAAAGCGGCCAATTTAGCTTGTCGACTCGAGTTACAGCTCGCTAAGGCAGATTTCAAAGCTTTTTTAACGTGTAAATCGTTAAAAAAACATACCTAGATCCGTAGCCCCGAGCCGTTATTAAATACTCCCTACGTTTCGTATTTCGCGTTTGCGATCACGGGAAAGTTTATTAGCGATTATCATCAAAACGGGGGTCGGTAGGACGGTTACTACCGCTACGAGTGGTTTAATAACGAATACACCTTTATTCTAATGGTTTTAAAGCCATGGACCAAAGCCTTATTACGCGCTCGCAGTCTCTATGATAAGTTTACTTCATTTCCGTAATATTAATCACGAATATAAATTTCCTACTTATACAAATATTTCATTCAGAGCGCTCAAAAAAATAATTACTTTTATAAATAACCAAAATAAGCCAATGTAAATTTGTAATAAAAGTTAACCAGTGGAACAAAAAATCAGAAACTGACATCTTCGCTTGGTAGCGGGGCTTACGTATGTATTAAGTAAACGAATTAGATGACGTTATTACGCGTTACCATAAAGAAGATAAAGACTCCTCTATATCATTACCTAAAGACAAACGACCTAAGGCGCGAGGCCACTTTTTTAATAGCTTCGGCAGCGAAATCGATGGAAACGATAGCATTGACACTAGTAATGAAGGAGAGAGCGGCGAAAAGGAGGATAAAGAAGACACGGCGCTACCCTTTCTCTACCCCTTCAGTAACAACTAACTGTCTATTCTTATACCCGAGCCGGCGTACCCGGCTTTGGTACAGTTCATTATATAGTAATATATATATATTGTTTTTTTAAAAAAACCCTAATGTAACTGATAAAGATAAAACGGTAAGAAATAAAAGGAATTAATATAGGATTTTAAATGGTAAAATAACAAGTGATGACGAGTTCAAAGAGTTGTAGATAGTAAAAACAAAGAGTGATAATATATTAGAAGCGGTTCGTAGGTTAAATTTAAACAGTAATAAAATGTTAGATGTAGTACAAATGGTTCATTCATACAGCAATGAAATATTAAAAGTAATATAACTCTCTGAGTTGGTATTAGGTCATGAAACCTTTCTAATAACGTTAATAAATAATATGTTCGTTAATACGATCGCTTTTAATGTTTTACTAGGGGCGCTTCTGGTTAAATTTGTTGTGTTTAGTTTTCTGTTAATTCAAATTATCTCCTTAATATCGGGGCCTGTTGCAATAATATTATATGCAGTGTAGTAGGTCAACTTTACTTACAGTAAAGCTGACTGTACTGCAATTTTATTGCGTTGTGGAGACTTACCGCATTGGGTGTAAGTCGAGTGCAGTACGCTGAATTTCACTCTAGGGCACGGGACAAGCAATTGGCCATACAAATTACAGTGCAGATCGGCTAGCGGTCTGCCAAACCTAGAACAATACATCTACCATCTGACCACACAATACTACTGTTACTTCGAAGACCAATCGAACCGAAAACGTTGTAACGTCGAAGGTCTACCAACAGGGCCTTTATATCATTCGCGTAAAGACATTATATTGATTATAAGGTATTTCTTGTTCGTAATACCGAGTTTTACAAGGTATTCGTAAAGGTAAAAGGAATTAATTTAAATTACCAAGTAGGGTTATTGAATTAACGTAAAAAATTAATTTTCGGACCATCGAAACTTTAAACTATACTATAGATTTTAGAGGCCAAAACTCTTCGTATAACTCATTTATACTTAGTCGAGCTTTAATAAAAAATGTTTCTATGAAGTGTAAACCCTTTTCGAACCTGTCTTTTGTTGCCAAATATAAAAAAGAATCCTATTTACAAGTTATAATCGGTATTATTAGCGAGAAATTAGTTAGTAAACATACAAAGAGTTGTAATAGGTACATTGAAAGGTATAAATTGTAAACTTCGTTTTGAAATATATATTTACTACGTAAAGCGTTTATTCAAAGCCTTATATATATCATCTGAAAAGTTGATTTGATATTACGTAGTTACAGAAATTTTAAATACCGCCTCCGGTTATACTATTAATACGATCTAAACGCCGTGCATACGTTGACCTTTATATTTATTAGCTAGTTTTACGTTATCCAGGTTAAAAAGAGTAACTTTATCCAATTACCCCTTTTACGTAAGGTTTAGAACGGCGTTTCGGAAAGTAATCGTCGCTTATTAAAGTCGATTATATGATTCTCCGTTAAATACATCTTTATTTTTGCTTTTATACCAGTTTTCAAAAGCTTTTTCTCTTTTAACCACGAAAAACAACGCGTTATATAACGTTAGTATATTATCTGTTTGTATAACTCTAAGTACCAAACCCTTAAAGCGTATTATTAAGATTATTAAATACAGGTTAAAGGTCTAACTGGATATAATGGAATGGTTTTTATAATACTTTTGGTAAGTATTATACCAATATATACGAATCTTAACGAATTCATAAAGCTGTTTTATGATACGTAAAATTGTTTCGGATAAATGATGCTTTCGGAGCTTCGCAGACATATATGCGTAGATAAGGCATTTAAACCTCTTTTCCGACTATGTATAAACCTATATAATAGTACAAAGCTTAACATAAAGGTTATAAAGTGTATATAAAGAGGCGGTAAATGTTAAAATCAAATGATGGTTTATCTTTTATAGAGTATGTAATTAGGTTATAATATCTTTTTTTACTGGTATTATCGTACCCTTCAACTATAAAGCGGCTTTTTTAATAAGATTTGCCGGCCTTATCTTTTACCTTGTATACGAAACGTATAAGAAAAGGTTTCTAGACGCTGTAAATCGTCGGTTTAAACCTTTCAAAACGAAAAGAATCTCATTCGATTGAGGCAGAGATCTTTGTTTATATAAACTATTTAAACTAGGTAACTAAGGAGGTAATAATTCCTTTATAATGGAGCATTAAACTCAACTTATGGTTTGATACCTTTTTTTAGGTAACGAAAGAATTCGTAACAACGGTTTTAAAGCGTTTTTTATTCTTTAAACCAAGTAAGCGCCCTTAGCAGCATGTTGTTAGCTCCATTGGTATAGGCAAGCCGGTTTTATATAATAGTAATTGTTTAAACGTAGTATTCTGAGGGTATATAAGACTCGGGGGCGGTTTAGATTCGTTATCCCAAATGTAGCTTTTTTGATGCCATTAATTTCATTACAGTTTCGGGCCTCGTTTATTTACCTCTTTCTTTTTATTATCCTGTACCATGATCCAGCGGAATAAATTCGTATTATTAGGAAAATCTATAAGTATAACGTGGCCTTTAAACCTGTTAATTTTCCAAAAGCCAGTCTACATATCCTGTGTCCCCAAACCAGGACTTAAGACTATAATAATAAGTCTAAAACGCCAGTTTTATGCGGGCTATTTCTTATAGCTGATGTTTTCGAAATATTACTTCTAGCCCGAAGGGAAAATAATACTACCATAGCTTTTTCTATAGAATTTGCTTTTTACATCGTGGTTACCGACGGTACTAAATTTTTGTAGACTCTGAGGTTAACACCGAAAACAAAGAGTATTCAAATAAGCTTTTTCTAGCTCGATGTGTTATTTATAATATTAACCGCTATTTTAAAGATTGATTTCCTAAAACTGGTACCTTTTAGTTCTTTGGAAAGTGCTACGTATACTCTTTCAAGCGGTTTACAATACTGTTTACATTTTCAATACCCGATGATAATTTTACCGGTATCTGTTTATAATTTTCACCAGCAATTTTAGCCTTAGTAAGCCATTTGGTCGAGTTGAAGGCTATGCTTACGTTGTAATTAAAACAGTATAGAGTCCATAAATGAACTTTTAACTAGTAGTTCACTAAAACATTCCTATAGTCTGTAGAGAAAGCGTTCCTCATAAATTTCGCAGCTTGGAATAATGTTATTACGTTAACAGCTTGTAGTATTATCTAGCCGTTAAGGTGTATTATATTTATAATTACCCAGTAGTTGAAATCCATATTGTTTTGAAGGCGGAATATAAACTGCCGTTGGGCTTGTAAGTGCAATTGGAACTCGTGGCAGAATTTTTCCATAGCCTTTAACGCTCCCTTTTCTATATTAATGTATCCTGTGACGTGGAGCAGCCGTAAAGGGCGCTCTGTAGCTATATGTCCAAACCGGCCGTGAAATATCCTTAGTTTCTGGGAAATTGAGTAAAGGGCTTTAATTGTATGTGTTTATAAGAAAAACCATAACTATCAAAACTTAAGATAAAGCGGTACGAATTCATTATCCGAGGCGGGAACAAGTTTATTTGTTGTATTCCGTACCTTAAATATGAGCTTACGTATATCAGCTAATAATAATACAAATATAATTTTAAAGCCTATTATGTAAATATTAATTTATCCGAGTCGTGTATTTACAACGATTGTGTTAAGTAACGAAGCTTTACCTTTACTAAATAGAACTTCCCGGTATTTTTTGATTCGATCGATTTGAAATTTTGGGAATTTCGCCGCGAACGCATCGAATTATCGTTTTCCGGCGGTTGATATTTTAACTACGCCAGTTTTTAATATAATACCTTGAAATAGGCTACCGTATTTTTTAAAAAGTGAGGATTATAAAGCTATATAAGAGTTTAACACTATATTTTCATAATCCAAGATTGCGATAAATAAACATAAGGTATTCTGTAAGCCTGAAAATGAATGTTGGTGAGTTTCCTTATCTTAAGATATTAATTAAAGCTTATTTTCCTTAATGTTTTCCTTTTTGGAGGTATACTCGTAGGGGTAAACATTTAATTTATTTTTACGCCTTTTCAATCGGCTGTAAACATTACAAAATTAGTTTACATCTGGTTTCAAGCTACGTAGTTAACCAAAAATGATCGTTGAATTTAAATTTAATCGTGAACCGGGTAATCAATTATTTAATAGCCGACTTTATAATATATAATGTAACGTTTTTAAAAACCTATAAAGTTTTTTATATTCCTCTATAGGTATTGTTTTATACGCCCCAAGTCTCGTATTTATCTATAAGGTTTTCTTCGTTAATAGTTATTGTATTTTCGGTTTCTAGAGCTTCCTCCTTAGTATATTTAGTTTCGGTAGCCGTATGAAAGTCATTCATTCTTTTTCAGGTACACTTTAAACCGTCGGTTAAAAACGTGGTATATTATTTTAATAACGTCATCTTTGATAATCAACCCCTCAACTTTAGTATTTTCGGTTATAAATGCTCATCCGAAACTTACCTAATGATGTATCAAGGTTTTAAACGAGGTTTTGAAACTCGTATAAGAAGCCTCCAAATCTTTTTTTAACTTAGATAACATAAAGTCGAAGTTTGGATTTCCGCGGTACGCTTTTATAATTATTTATATAGATAGTTCATATCTCTTATATTCTGGTTCAAGAGCCACCTAGCATTTCCAGAACTTTGTTTAGAAAGCGGTAAATACTTTTCATGGCATTTCATTAACGTTTTTACGTTAGTTTCTTACGGATTCTTAGGTAACTATAGTCGAGTCCCTATCGTAAAATTCGTAGTTTATTTCCATATCAAAATACCTTTGGAGCGGTTATAAAACTTCACAAATATATTTATTGTATTCAGTGGTATATTTAATCTTATTAAGTTTACCTAACTAGTAAGTCGGATAAAACAATATACAACTACAAAGGTTTAATATTAAATCTTTTATATTTATTTAATATTACACGTATCTTATTATCGAGGATGTTATACGACTCACCACTATAGTTTTATTTATCATTTTACAATTTCGCAAAGTTGACAAGTTTTGTAGAATTACTCCTATCAGTTGGGAAACGTTGTGGTAAAAGGTTTCGGTAGAGCTCATGATTGTTAGGTATTAGTTTGTGAAGTTCGTATTATTGTTTTACGCCGTTCATTTTGTTTTCGAATATGTTACTTTTAGCGTTTTAGCCTCTCCTATTACTGCCGAAAGGGGTATTAATCGTATTCGGAAAATAACCTGGTATTCATTTTTCCTTCCATATATATATAAACGTGTGTATATATTAAAACCGCGTGGTTAATAAAATTCGTAGTCGTTCTTCCTCTGCTTTATCGAACTCCGTATACCTCACTTAGGGCGCGGATACATCGTCAAAGCGTCTCACACTTTGCACTCGTATAATATTTCCACACTACCGTTTTATTCGTATATATGTTACAACCTGTTTCTTATCTTTCTTAAAGTAATACCCTTTTACAAAGTCTCTCAAATACATGTTTTTATCCTTCTAATCTAGTAGATCAGTAAGCCATACAGTATCAAATAAAGCTTTTATAAGGCGACCGTTCCTACCTCCTGGAATATTAATACTTTCTCTCCGTAACTAAACTGTAATAATCACACTAAATACCCGTGAGTATATAGAAGGTGTCAGAGGGTTTATGTTATCAAGAAGGCAATAGAGGTGCTGAGTGAACAATATTGAAACCGTGGAAGTAATGATCAAAAGCTGTGAGGTTATTTAGAATATACTGAGACTGAATACTTAGAGTGACAACCGAAGAGCTATGAAGGAAATACTATCTATGTGGTGATGACCGTGTCCTTATATATCCATTCCTTTATACCGTTTTCAGTATTGGATCCCTTGGATCAGTGCTGAACCCGCTGATCTTGGATCACTTGGATCAGTACTGATCCCACTGATTCTAATCACGTGATTGACTTAGTCATTTCCGCTTACAAAGAAGAGGTGTTCCCCGCCTGATATGTTGGACTTTAGACTCTAAGTAGCTCAGCTGCACACTGGCTGGCTTTTTGACCCGCTATTATATTTGGGTCGTAACATAAACCCATAAAACTTAAGAAATCGAGTTATATACCGTATACTACATTCTTCTCTTCAAATCGGAAATTATTTTACGAAAATAATTTAATATGTTAAGTCCCTAAGCCTTTTTTTGTCAATAGCCAAAAATTACAATTATAGTATATGTGTTTACTAAATACAGGTTCAAATCTTTAACCGGTATATCGATAGTATTATCCTATAGTTTCAAGTTAGTTTCTTATAAAACGACTTTCCTAATCCCCATATACAGGACTAAATGGTCTCAGGTTTCGCTAGTTTCATTTAAGGTTGTTAATGTTGAAGCCATGGTTATAAAAGTGCGAAGCGTACGAAAGCGGTTAGGAGGCCGGTTTATATGTATACCCAAAAAGTTGGAGCGGTACAAAAGTTGGTTTTATGTAGTGTATATTATTCAGATATTTCTTTAATACAATGTTTTAAGAGATTAAATCCAAATAGAACCGCAATATATACAAATAAAAGCAAATAAAGTGTAATGAAACGTTTGAAACAAGGCGTTCAACGCTTGTTAATATGAATAAAACGTAAATACAAGCTAATTGTCGGTAAGATATTTACCTATTCACGTGGAAGTACACGAGTAGAAGATTAATCATAAGATTGGTATAGTTGTAGTAAAATATAGATATGTTGGAAGAAGTATTCTAGAGAGTGCACGCCACGAATGGAAGGTTATAAACCTCCCTTTCGGGCAGTGGCCCTTTTTCCGTACGCTCTGGAGTACCTTTTCCAGACCGCTTCATATATTTCTATGCGGTTTGGAATACCCATTTTAGACCGCTCCATGTCTAATGCACTTTACGTCTTACAAAACTGCAGCCTATAGCATAACACGTTATCGTGTACTTTGCAAGAGTATAAGTTGTAATATAGTACACTGCTACTTGGATTATTCATATAGGTAATCTTTTCTTTTTTTCTTTATAGATTTCGTAACTATAGCCCAATAACGATAGTGTAGTTGTAGCGATTCCGTATAAATAGTCTTATAATGATAGTTTAGTTATACTATTAATTACAAAGGTCCAAATTAACAGTTTCTGTAATAACAGTGTAATCTCAATACTAGTTGTAAAGGTTTAAATTAGTAATTTTTGGTAGCGGTGGTACTTATAGTAAGGGTCTAGTTGATATAGTTCAACGGTAGCAATATAGTTGTTAATAATATCTTTTGCTATTCCCGATGGGAATGTGATTACGTAATCTCTATAGGGGTAAATTCGTAAAGATAATTACGCCCTTACGTATTTTCAGGTTAATATAAAAAGATATATCGCTATCGATCTAGGTAAAACTTCTTTTTTTCTACCTTAAAAAACGCGTATTACCAGTTAATAAAAATCCCTATCTTAATTGAACTCAACCCCTATTTTTATTAACCAATTTAAACTGCTTTCATCGGAAAGTAAATTAACCAATACCTATATACTAACTTTACTTTTAAGTAGATGCCGCGTAAGTTTAGTTTTACTAAGCGCCGTTTGGTACGAGCTCGTCGTTGCACCGCCATTGCCGTCGCTATTACCACTGCCCACAACACTATCACCCCTACTAATAGCCCGCCCTCTACGGGCACAATATAATCAATAGCCGCCTCTCCCCGGTCTCCCTATACCCCGTTGCCACTGCCCTCTTAGCCTCCTCCTCCTCTGCTACCGCCGCGTCCACAGTCTTTTCCGCTTCCATCGTCGTCGCCACCCTTTTATCGGCCTCACCAGCCTCTACCGCCGCCGCTACCCCTTTACTGGCTTCGCCAGACTCTGCTACCACCGCCCCCTTCTCGTCCTCGCTTACCTCCGCTGCTGCCGCCTTGTCTTCTTCTGCTGCCATTACTACCACACCTTTCGCCGCCGCCGCCATCCTCTCATCTTCCTTTTCCCCCTCTTCCTTTTCCCCCTATCCCTTCTCCTAAAGCTACGAAGAGGAGGAAAAGGGGGCTCATAAAGTAATAAACCTTACCCTCTCCCTACGAGTAAAAAAAACCCTTATTCGTAAGGTCGTTCTGACGTTATAAATGCAGTTTAGAGGAGTTTTTTTTTTCGCGATTTATAATTTCAAAATCTACCCGTATATATACTTTCAATATTTTCGTAAATCAAAAGTAAAAAAGGTATCTATTTAGTTACCTAAAGCTTCGTGTCATTAGGGTACGTCGCGAGGTTTGTTTAACGTATAAATCTTTAAAGTAACGTACCAGGGTTTTTAGCTTCAAACCGTTAATAAATATGTTTTATGTACCGTATATCGCGTTCGCCGCCGTGGGTAAATCCGTTAGCGATTATTATAAAAGCAGGGGTTGTTTGATCTGTTGCTATCGTTATAAAAAACGGATTGGTAACAGATACGACCCTATTTTGTTGGTTTTAGAGCCGTAAGCTGAAGCCGTATTATATGCTCATCGGCTTTATAATGAGTTTGAACCAATTTCTGAAATATTACTTTATGAAAAAAGAAATTTCCGGTGCGCTTCGAGAAATAACCGCGGTCGTAAATAATTTAAATAAACTGATACTAATTAATACCAGGCGCTAACCAGCGAATTAAGGCGTTGGTAGTCGCTACTACTACTTAAAATCGGAGCTTACATATGTATTACGTAGGCGAATTTTACGACGTTATCGCGCGTCGCCATAAGGAGGCTAAAAAACCCTTTACGTTTTTGCCCAAGGGTATACAATTGAAAGTTTAGGGTTTCATCCTCGTTAGCGCCGGTAGCATCGATAGCGGGAATGGTGGTGGCGCTAGTACAAAAGGGGAGGGCAGCGAGGAGAATGGTGGGGATGCGACGGCATCACCCTTTCCATTTCCTTTTAATTTTTACTAACTGCCCCTTGCGGCCGGGCCAGCACGCCCGGCTATATTAATATCATTGATTTCCTTAAAAATAATCGTTTATAAAAAATAAATGTTACTTAAAGCGTATAAAATAACCAAAGGTAATATGCCAGAATCAGTATAATAACATGTATTAAAATAGAGAAGGGTAAGTAGAAAATATATAATAGGGTTAAAGTGTATAGGGAAAATTATGATAGAATACTATGGGCGGCGCGAAATAGTAGATTGAAAAAAATAAAAAAAATAATAGGAAATTCTGTAAGGTTGAGGCGTGTAAAACAAAGAGTAATAGAATGTTGGGAGCGATGTGAAATAGTAGGGTTAAAAATAGGTAAATTTTTTACGCCGGTGTGGATAAAACTTGTATATCGTAATATAATTTATAAACGGTGCGATGGAGGAACTCAGATTATTTGAATTTTGGCGAAAGTGGTGTAATAGTTTATCAAAGTCGTAAAATCTTTTTAGCTATACCAATTAACAAAGTGCTTATTATTATAAGCGTTTCCAACGCTCCGTTTGATGTAGTTTTTGTTATTACATCTGCCGGGTTTGATTTCCATTGATTCATTTTGTTTTCTTGATTTCACAGCATTTATATAAGTCGTGTAAAGTTATAATATCGATTATGAAGCGTTTTTCATTCGTAATACTCAATATGACCATACATTTCAAAAAATATAAGGAATTAGAACATATAACGAGAGGGATAAGGCGTAAGATAAGATTAAAATTCATTATCCGGACCGTTATTGTTATAGTAATGCCCAAATCGAAGTTTCCAACTATACTATAGATTTCTGAAGCCAAAACATTTCTTGTACCCCTTTTAAACTTGGTAAAGTTTTAATAAATAATGTTTTTACATAGTATAAAGCCGTTTCGAGCCGGAATATTGTTGCCGAGGACTAAAACGAAGTTTATCTACGAACTATAATCTTTATTATTAATAAATAAGCCGTTAGTAAAAACAAACAGTTTTACAATACGTATATCCAATGGTATAAATCACAAACCGCGTTTTGGATCTTGTATTAACCATAAAAGAAGTTTATGAAGCACATTATATACATTATCTGTCGGGGCGATCGAGTATTACGCGGCGACCCAAAGGTTAAATTCCATTTCCTATTATATTATCAAAACAACCCAAACGCCACGTATACGTAATAATTTGTATTTATTGGCCTGTTTTGCGTTATTCAAAACGATAAGTGTAACCTTATTCAACTTTAGTTTCTACACAAAGTTTAAAACGCTGTTTCGGAAAGTAATGGTAGTGTTATTGAAATCGATTATGTTGTTTTTCGTTAGGTACATTTTAGGTTTCACTTTTAAACCGGCTTTCAAAAGTTTCTTTTCCTTAGATACGGAAAACGAAGCGTTATACAGCGTTAGTATGTTGTTTGTCTGCATACCCATTGGTGTAAAGCCTTTAAAGCGGGCCATTAATACTAATTGATATGGGTTGAAAGTCGAATTAGTTATTTCGAGCCGTTTTTATAATACCTTTGATAAGTTTTATACTTATAAATACCTATTTTAGCTAGACCGTAAAGTGGTTTTATCCTACTTAAAATCGGTTTAGGTCAAATTTGTTTTTTTAAATTCTTAAGCATATTGGTGTAAATACGTCATTTCAATCTCTTTTTAAACTAAGTGTATATTTGCATTTTGTTACGAAGTTCGATATGTAATTTATATGGTTTGTTATGGGAGGTTACGAGCGTAAGGATCAAACGGTAGCTCCCTCGTTATCAAGTGAGCGATTATGTTATAATGTTCTTTTTGCTATCGTCGTTATAACCTTTGACAATTAAGCGGGTTTTTTCGTATGGCTTTCTAGTTTCATCCTTAATTTCATAAACGAGAAAAGTAGAAAATATTCTGTAAACGTATTAAATCGCCGGGTCGAATCGTTTAAAGCGAAATAAGCATTAGTTGATTAGGGTAGAAATTTCTATTTAAGTGGACTATTCGAATGGAGTATTTGAGGTAGTGATAATGCCGTTGTAGCGGAGCTTTAGGCAAATTTCGCGGTTTACCATCTCCTTTTAAGCAATAAAGGAGCTTATAACAAAGGTTTCAGAGCGTTTTTTGGTTTTCGAACTAAGGGGACGACTCTGGTGGCAAAGTTTTGATGGGGTTGGTATAAGTGGACCATTCTCCTTTAGTAGGAGCGGGCCGGATACGTAATTCGAGGGTAGGCTAAAACTAGGAGCGGTTTAGATTCGTCGTTTTAAGGGGTATTTCGTTAGCGGTTTTATTCGGATTACGATTTCAGGCCGTTCCTCTTCATCTCTCTCTTATACTTTCATACTATCATTCAGCAAAACGAACTTATACTATTTGGAAAATTGACGAGTATATTATAGTCTTTAAACCCATTCATTTTCTAAGGGCTAATTTATTCGTCTCAGTTTTCCAAGTCAAGACTTCAAATTGTAATGGTAGGTGCAAAACGTTAGTTTTGTATAGGTTTTTTTTATAGCTAGCGCTTTGGATATATCATTTTTAACCAGTTAGGAAAGTAATATTTTCATAGCGTTCGATACAGTATTCTCTTTTTGTACTGTGGTTGGTAATGATACAAAGTTTATATGGATCTTAAAGTAAGTATTAAAAATAAGGAGTGTAGAAATCAGTCTATTTGTGACAGGTATTATTAACAACGTTAACCGTTATTTCAAAAATAGATTCCTCAAAACTAGTACCTTTTATGTTTTTAGACAACATTATATACGCTTTTTAAGAGGTTTTTAATACTTTTTTTTTTTTTTTCAATACCTTATAGGACTTTAAATAAAATCTGCTTACACTCGTTACCGGCTATTCGATCCTCAATACTCTATTCAGTAAAGTCGAAGGCCGTATTAACGTCATACGTAATCTAGTTTAGAAGCCTTAGGTAAACGTTTAACTATTAATTAATTAAAGCGTCCAGATAGTTTATAACGGAAACGCTTCTCGTAAACTTGGCGGCTTGAAATAATGTTGTCTCATTAACGATGTAAAAAACCAGTTAGCTGTTTAAATACATAACATTAAAAATTACCTCTTTATTAAAGTTTATATCGTTCTAAAGATGGAATTCAAACCGGCATAGGGCCTGTAAGTATAGCTAATACTTATGGAAAAACCTTTTAATAACTTTAAGTACGTCTTTTTCCACATCCGTATACCTTACAGCGTGAAATAGGTGTAAAAGGCGTTTTGTAACCGGGTATCTGGGTCGGAGGGGTAAAATCCGCAATTTCGGTTACGTTAAGTAAATAGCCTAAATTATACGTATTTCGGGGAAGAATTATAAATGATTAAACTTATACCGAAGCGGTACAAATAAGTTTTCTGAGGCGCGGAAAAACTAATTAATTGTATTTCGAACTTTAATTTCGAACTTATTTATATTAGCTAATAAAAAAAAATTAGTATTCTCAAGTCCATTACGTAAAATTTAACCGGGTTGAATCGTATATTTATAACAACGGTCTGGAACGATAATGCTTTGCTTTTACCCAATAAAACCTATCTATTGGTAAGCCTTAGATGTTGCAACGTTGTTGATTCGAATCGTGGTCCAAGTAATAGTAGTATTGCAGTAGTTTGATGGTCGATGTATTGTTTTATGATTGGCAGACCGCTAGCCGGTCTGCACTGTAATTTGTATGGCCAAATGCTTGGCCCGTGCTCTAGAGTGAAGTGTAGTGAACTGTACTTAACTTACACCTAATGCGGTAAGTCTCCACACAAAGCAATATACTCAACTTGCAGTATAGTTAACTTCACTGTAAGTAAAGTTGACCTACTGCACTGCATCTAATACTATTCCAACACTAACGGCTTTTTATTTTGTGCGTGCACGTTAGTATGGTTGACCAATCTTTTCCGATTACCACTGAATTGCCTTCTCGTTAACTGGACAGATCCCTGTCAATTCCAGTTGACTCCCATACTTAATTCCACCCAATTACATGCAAATTGACCCTATTTGGCCTTAATTATTCCGCCGTTCCGAGGTTCGAGTTTATCAACTCCTACAAAAAGTTTTCACGCCACATGCTTTTAAAAGCCTCCATTTCAACCGTATTACTTAAATAAATCACCATTATTGATCTCCTGGCAATCTTTCAGTCTACTAGCTCATCCCTATCCGCCGTCACGTAATTTGAGATTTCCGGGGAGCCTATTAATATATCCCTCGATACATATAGTTAGCTTATTGCTGTTTTAAAACCTTTTTAGGGTTTTATTTAGCGTCGCATTAGTTATTGCATTTACGGGGTTATTTTTGCTATCGATTTATTGGAATTTCTTAATCTTCCTCCTTTTATAGGCTTTATAAAGTGCCATTACGTCGATTATCAGGCGTTTTTAGCTAGTGATTCCGAGATTTTAAAGTTATTTGAAAAGGTTTCTTTAAGTCAGTATAAATTACCACCAGGTTAAGAGTAATCTTCTTATAAGGTCAAGGGTTTTTTTATAATACCATGCCTATATTAAAGCCCGTTATTATGTTATAAACCTCCGATACCAGAACGTTTCGTAAAATCCTTTTGTGCGTAACAGAGGTTTAGTAAATTAGATTATCGATAATACTAAACTAATCTTCCCGTGATTTTTCGTTAATAAATGTTATTAAAAAGCTTATTTATAAAGATAAGTTAGTATTATTTACAAAAGACCCGTTCTTCAATATTATTAACTTGACTTTTGACAGGTCGATTAGGATTATATTAATTTCGCGGTTTAAGTTTCGCATTTATTACTCGAGCTTTTTATTTAGCCGGTTAAAATCCTTATCCATTAGCTTTCATGTTTAATTTGCGATAAAGAGGTTGTAAAAGACTTCCTGTTAACATGGGATAACAATATAACTACCTTAAGCACGTTATTTCAAATACCGTCAATTTCTAGCCTTATCAGTCCTGTCAATTATGGAAGAAATAACGCTTTCACTTTTTCAACAAAAGCTAAGGTCGGAATGAGAATTCAATATACGGATTGAAAATTTATTAAAGTTAAGTTGACTGCCTTCTGTCAACGTTGTTACCGGTTTGTAATTTTAGAATTTGAAGTTTTTAATAACTTATTACTTTAATATTATAAAATTAACCATTCCGAAGAAAAAGTTGTTGTTTATTTATATGCCTACTATGTCGAAGTTCTTTTTTTACGTTACTAATAAATACGGATCGTATAATAAAAACTTTGTCACCAACTACAATTTAAAATACGATTAGCAGGTTAAAAACTATTAAACGCCTGTTTTAAATAATCCGTGAAATAACGTAATATAAAGTATTACCGTGCATCAAGAGTATATAACACAGAGTTTCCATAGTAATTTTAATAATACGATCCGTTATAAATCTGTTCCAGATTACGTATAGGCTTACGTTATATTACGGCTATTAATCGTAAATTTATCTTTAGTATTAGTTAATAGACTTGTGACCAAAGCTAGTACTAAGCGCTGGCTAATTTTCTAAATCGTTGGCGAATATATAAGAATTTAAGTTTTGCCTTTATTAATATATTTTTAAACGATTAAATGTGATTTTTCGTATAGCAGCCCCGTAGTTTTGACTTCAACCTCGTAAATAATTCTCGCCTTAAAAATCGTGATATTTAGGTTTTAAAGGTTGAAATCGGTTTTCGTCACGAATTATACAACCCCTCGAGTTAGTAGGCTGTTAATTTAGACTTTATTATTTTCTCTAAAGGGTTTGCCGGAGGTTTTGATAATTACTTACATTCTGAGTTTTAATACCAAGTTTTCGTTATCCTTTTATTTCCTATTTACCTAAGTAGTATTATAAATACGGCGCGGTATATATTCCTCCTCAACGTTTTTCTTTTTCGATGGTCGTCTGTGCCGGCGGCGTTTCATCGGCTTATCGATAACGAGTAGTGGAGGTTCGTATTAATTTAGTCGTTTGGCTTAAATAACTCAAAGGTCTTTATCTTTAGTAGCCCTGATATAAGATTTAACTCAAGTGATTCGAAAAGTTACAAGAACGTTAACAGTTTTAATAATTACTTTGGAGTTTGCAATACTTAATATTTTATACGGGCTTCTTCATTTGCCCGGCTTCCGTTATACGAAGACTTTACTTTGTAACGGTAAAAAAAGCACGTCGATTATTAAAAGGCTGTTTTAAGTGTTAAAGGCATTATTGATCTGGCGACGTGCCGATTTTCTTCGTAATTCCCTTAAAATTTCATTGTAAACCGCAACACGATTTTAAATACTTACCGAAGGCGGAAATTCATTTTTTAAACATAGGTACGCTCTAAAGATTCGGAGAGTTAACACTAAGCTATTAGTGCCTATAATATTGTTTAAAACTTTTAATTTTCAGTACAAAGATATTATACGTTTGGCGAAGTAGGGCGTGTACATTTTTAACTTTCCCAATACTTTAATAGGCTTTCATAAGTACCTATTCACACTAAATACATATTATTTTGGCATCTTTTTAAAAATTTACCGCGGTAAAATTCATAACGACATCGTATACGACGATATTGAGTAGACCCAAATACATGTTAATTTACAGCATCCTTAACGTTTTTTACCTTTTTTTTCCGAAAGGGAATTTAGAAATTCAGCTCCGTGAAAAGAGGTTACGAAATTAATAACGTAAAGAATTAACTTATTATTCAAGTAAAATACATCAATAAAGATCTTGTAATTAAAATTCTTATCGTCATTTAATTTAAACTTAAATCTCCGGGGGGCTTGAGTATACGTTTGGTAATAGTGGTAGAGCCTTTTAATATATTTTAAAGTAAAATATTATACATCGTTATATCCTACGGACTTTATAACTTTATACAGCCTATTAACGGCTAGGAAGTTAAAACGCTGGTATAACTAACGTATTTCCAACTCCATCAGGTTTAATAATATTGTTTCCTAACCTCAAAGATGAAATTATAGGTACTTCCACTTAAAGGCGAGTGAAAACCTTTAGCCGTTATTAACCAGTTAATCTGTATTAACGTCAATGTTAATACCGAAGGTTTTTATATTATTTAAGAAAAGTAGGAAAAAGGTAGAGAACTTAAGGACATAAAACGTAATCGTTCCTATAATAATTTAAATTACCGTTATTCCTAGTAACAACAATTGTTCGTCTGGTCCGAAGCCAAATTTAGCTTTTCCAGCATCATAACGGTCGATTCTAGTAGCTGTAGTACTTTCCCTCTGCAATGCTAAGTACTACAAATTACCTCTTATTAAATACTTTGATGCCCTTATATCTGGTATAATACCCTAAAACGTATAGTTCAGGTAACTATTACGGAGGTTAAAGGTATGTATAGGGTTAGGGGCTTGGTTAAGGAAAAGAGAAGAGTCTCTACCACCTAAACTGTATAAAAAAACGTGGTCAGCTAGTTATTAAGCCGTATTAAAAGTAGTATTTTCATGTTACTTGATTTATTTAAAGGAGTTGACGATATTAATTAATTTGTCGACTTTAAAATCTACGATTCAATCTAAGTAATCCTATTCAAAAATAATGGGGTATTAGATGTAATATATTACACTTTTATTATTACGTTCGGTAAGGGGGTGCCTAGTTAATTAATAGCTAGATTTGGTATAAATTTAACATTTCTTGCCACTATTATAACGATAGTACTATCGGTTAATAGGTCCGCCTAACGCTTAGCCTTATTAGCACTAACGTAAATACTACATTTAGTCTAAGGCCGAGGTAGATAAGCTATCTTATAGGCTTTATAGGTGCCTATACTTATGGTCGACATGATTAATCACCGTAAGGTTTACTTTATCCACGTAAATGAAGTTGCCAGCTTGGGAGTATATACCAAACGAGTTTGATATACGTGTCATTACGGTAACAAGAGAGGAACGTAACTGGCGAAAAAAGTCTTCACAGGTAGCATTTGGGCGTTGTAAAGCGTATTCGAACTCGCTAACGCCCGTAACTGCTATACGTACCTGTTTACAAAGTATAACTTCGCCAACGTGAGCTTTTCCAATTACCTTCTAATATAAGATTAGCTTATCAAATATCTGATTAAAAATATCCATTAACGTTTCCTCCTCTTTTTTCTTTACTATCGTTATAATTCACTGCGTAATATTCCAGTTTATATAGTATTATGCGAGGTAAACGTCGTATTCTAAATAACCCTTTATACTATCGTAAATCTCACGGAACGTTATAGCTTTAATGAAAAAAAAGTTGAATAGTAATCCCTAACGTACCTTGCAAGGATTTCGGGGAATAATAATTTAAAACCTAAAGGTGAAACCTTTATCCATTTACAAATATTTCAAAGGGGAATTATATTAGAGTTGAAGAGGTTATAAAGCTTTCTATTATACTTTTTTATATTGGTTTAAATCTTGGCGAAGTTTGTAATTAGTTTATAATTAATATTAACCATCCTACTAGTTTCTAGAGGAAGGTCGTGATAGTTATACTAACCTTAAGTAGTATTTCCTGTAAATTTAAGCCTTAAAGGTTTTAAGGCACAGTGCTAAGGGTAATTACTAGTCTCCTAACTCGAGAGTTAAAGTCTTATAGTAAAACCTATAGTAAGCTTTTAGGCGTAGGCAAATCTAAAGGGAGAAGGTTTTTAAGGGGATTGGAGGTTGGATTACTAAGGGGCGATAAGTACTTAGAGGTTTTGGGAGGCCTAACGATCTTGCTTAATTAACTGGTGTAAAGCGCTAACGTCAATACCTTTGGCCGCGTTAACGGCCGTTGCTTCACGTACCCTACCACCGCAAAGAGCGTACTCCACCCTATCACGTAAAGGTACCAAACTGCTGAACAGGTCAATAGGTTTCTTATCGATAACACGTAAAAAGGCTTAACTTATCTAAAGGTAAAGGGGAAGTCCTTTAAATGGCGTGTAAAGGCGGTAAGGTTCCTTAATACCCTTTTCTTTAAGGTGTGGTTTTTAAAGGAATTTCTGTAGCTAAGCTTAGTCGAAGAGTTTTTACACCAACTTTGTAATACCTTAAAGTATTAAGTAAACTGCTTACCATTCAAGATTTGCTTCAACCTTTAATTTAACCGCTTTTTAAACTGAAATTCATATGTCAATAGTTTAGTTGCCAAAGAGGTCACGGAAATTATTAAAGGCGTAGTCGGGGTTTTTAGTATTATTGTATTCGACTATATAGAAGCCGACGAAGTTAGTGAGGTGTTTTTCCATTGATTTTTTATCGACATATAACGCCCAGAGGTCTTCGTCGTAGAACTTTGTAAAAGTAGTTCCGAAAGCTTTAATTGCTTCGTTTCTCTTAGGGTCCGCGATAGTATTAAAGTGAACGCTTGCGGTAGATATTTTAAAGGTTTTGGCCTATATAGGGCTTGGTGGGGCGTGTAGAACAAGGGACTTGGTGATTTTAGGGCGTAAAGACTTGGTGTTTTAGCGTAGAGCTACGTGGGAACATGGCGACTTGGCGAGTTAGCGTGAGGTTGCGTGACGTGGCTTTCTTAGCACGACTTAGTGTTTTCGCCCAGAGCAGCGAACTTAACGGTTAAAGTAACGTAGGAAGTGAAAAGAGTAAATTATGGCAAAGGTTTGGTGTAGAGAGTAAGGCCGGAAGTCGTTATTAGTAGTGATAGGCGAATGTTGTTTATTGTTTGTCGTAAGGACTTAAGAGTTTTTCTGTAGTAGTAGCACCTGCAGTAGTACTGTAATGAATTAGCCGTGTACCAACTTATCGACTGAGACTTTTAGCGATCAATCTAAACGCTTTTCTTTAAGAAGGATTTATGAAGATTTCTTGATGTTTTCAGTAGCGATACCATTGCTGACTTCTAGGTTGCCTTTGTGAGACTAACACAATCCAATAGTTTTATCTGTTTTACTGCTGTTATGAAACTGACACAGTACTAATAGAGGCCTTTCGCAAGAATCTTTGTTTATCCTAGCCGCTGTAGCTGTAGAGCGTAACTGGAAAGTAGCTTCTTCTTCTACCGAGCCAATCTGTGCTTAACCTAATAAGCAATGATCAGTGTTGGTAGGTCTTAGACGTTGTAACGTTGTCGATTCGAATCGTAGTCGAAGTAACAGTAGTATTGCAGTAGTCAGATAGTGGATATATTGTTCTAGGTTTGGCAGACCGCTAGCCGGTCTGCACTGTAACTTGTATGGCCAATTGCTTGGCCCGTGCCCTAGAGTTAAGTGCAGCATACTGCACTCAACTTACACCCAATTCGGTAAGTCTCCACACAAAGCAATACACTCAAATTGTAGTACAGTCAACTTTACTGTAAGTAAAGTTGACCTACTGCACTGTATGTAATACTATTCTAACACTTTCGGTATTTTCCTATTCGGTTTGGCTAAAAATTCGGAAATCCTGTCGTAAATACGTCGAATTGTTGTTTTCCAGTCGCTAAGATTTCGGTTATACCAGCATTAGGTATAATTTGTAATGATCACACTAAATACCCGTGAGTATATAGAAGGTGTTAGAGGGTTTATATTATCAAGAAGATAGCAGAGGTGCTGAGTGAACAATATCGCAACCATGCAAGTAATGATCAAAAGCTGTAAGGTTATTCAGAATATACTGACACTGAATACCTAGATTGACAACTGAAGAGCTATGAAGGAAATGCTATCTATGTGGTGATGACCATGTCCTTTTATCCTATGGCCTTCATACCATCTTCAGTACTAGATTGTTTGGATCGCCTTGCTATCTTAGCGATCCATGGATCTGTTGGATCGCCTTGCTATCCTAGCGATCCATCGGCTAACCCTAACCCTGGGTTGCTTACATAAGAGATGTTCCCCGCTTGATGTGTTAAACATTAAACTCTTAATGGCGCAGTCGACCGCTGGCCTATTTCATGACCTATAGTTGGTTCTTGGGTCATAACATAATTTCCTGAAACCGGTTGCTGTATTTGTCTCAAAACTTAAATTGCGACGTCATATAGGTGTTAAGCGCTCCGTTTATGCAGTACAGGCCTGTAATATGTAGGAAAAACGCGTCCTGTAAGCCTGTGAAAATGCGTTAGGCGGTTTCGTCGTCTTAGGCTGTCAAATAAGTATTATTACTCTTAAAGTCTTTTTTTCCGAACGTGTATTTATAGTTATTGGCGTTAAACCCATTATTTACATCTTCGTACTTAGTTACTTATACCATAAAGTTAGTTTCTATCAGGTCTTTAAATATATAATCGGCTTAAAACTATCGTTTAATCCTAATTTACTTGTAAGCAGGGTAATTAGTAAATTAGTAGCTGATTTTTCTATATACGATATATTGCTTTTACAAACTCGCGGGGCTCCGTATATCTTTCCATAAGTATTATTGTAACTGCGTTATGTTTTTCCCATTTCTGTACGATCGTCTTTATTCCTTATTATTAAGGTTCTTTCCTTGGTACTCATACTTTAGGCGTTTATTTTGCTTTGAATATACTTTAATTTTTCCATTCAAAACTTGGTAAATGGTTTCGTTGTGGTTCACTTTGGTAATTTAGCCCTCGCCTTTCGTTTTTTCGGCTATAATGACCAATTTATAGCTCATTTATCAACGTATCAAGGTCTTAGGCGATGTTACAAAACGTATATAAAAGGTCTTTAAGTTCTTTTCAGGCTTAAAAAACGTAAGATCGAAATCTAGGTTTTTGTAATATAATTTTATTATTATTTGATTAATAATTAATTCCTATTATTTTCCGGTTCAAGGTCTGCCTAATACTTTCAAAACTTAAATAACATGGCGGTAAAAACTTCTTATAGGCTATTTTCGACGTTTTTCTATTAGTGTTTTACGGATTTCCAAATTGTATGAATTTAGTCCTTATCGTAAAGTTTGTAATTAATCTATATATCGAAGTGGGATTTTAAACGATTATAACACTTTCTAAATGTATTCACATATGTAAAGCAATTGATATACCATTCTTTAACTTATAAGAATAGTATATCGGGTAAGATAACATAGAAATAAAATGGTCTAATATCCAGTCTTTTACATATATTAAGTATAGTAAATATTTTAATATTGAATATATCGTATAGTTCGCCGCTGGAATTTTTATCCCTATTTAAATACTTAGCAAATTTCGTGAACTTTATAAGATTACTTTTATTAATGTAAAACCGATACGATAAAAGGTTACGGTAAGTGTTGTAGTTAACGGACATTAGATCGTAAGGTATGTATTAGCGTTTTAAGCCGTTCTTCGTTTTTTTGGAGCGGGTTGTTTTCGATATTTTGGCCGCTTCCGTTATAGCTGAACGGATTTTTTTCGGTGTTTCGGCTATTCTCATTTTGGCTAAATGGAGTGTTCGTCGTATTTTAAAAGTGATTTGGTACTTGGTTTGGATTTATAATATGTACTGGTGAAAGGGCGTGTTATATTTGTGTAGTAAATAACGATTACGGTCAGTTTTCTTTTTTTAATGTTTATATTTCTAATTTGGGGTGCGGGTATAACATTAGGTCGTTTTAAGCCTTTCATTCGTCGTTTTATCCGTATATCATTTACCACCTGTTTATTATATTCCGTTAGATTACATCGTTTTACAAATTCCGTTTAATATATATTTTTATCCCCCTAGTTTAACAAGTTACAAAGTCCTATCATTTCCAATATAGATTTTAAAAGGCGGCCATTTCTACCTATGAAAGTATTAATATCTCCACTTTACAGTTAAATTCGTAAAGCTTGGCAAAGAACAGGTTTAGTATTTGTTATATATCTAAAGTTCAATTCGAAAATCTTTTATAAAAGTTATCTAATATATTAGGTTTTCAGGTTTTCTCTTACTCATAATGAAAATTGACGGTTAAATTATACGTGTTTTCCGTATATTAGTCTAGTTTCTTAACTGAAAAATAGGCAATGTTATTTTAAAGGCCCAGGTCTATTTCGTATATCATAGCTTTCCTAATTTCTATATACTTGATTAAAAAGTCGACGTAAATGTTAGTTTCCTTCGGTGTTATTGATATTAGGGTTATAGTTGTAAGTATTTTAGGAAAATTGGGGATAGTTGTTCCTACGTATACCTGGTATATTATAACGGCGTAAATTGGTAGTTTTGTATTATGATTAGATTCAAATAAGTTTTAATTTCAAAGCTTAGGATAATTCGTTTTACAAACGGCAAATACAAAGTAAATAATATAAATGATACGGTCGATATAAAGCTACAAACTATTATTGATATAAATGAATTTAAAACGATACGTAACTAAAACGTCATTATAAATTCATTAAGCGTCTTATATTAGTTTTATTGACGTTTAATAACGTTATACTAGTTAAATTACTGGGTAGATTTCAATATCGCAAGAGCTAAACTTAGAATATACAAAGAGAATATAGGAAGGTAAATAGCGGGAAAAAAAGGAAATATGGGTATATAGAAATATAGTGTCTGTTTTGGTTTGTGTTTAGTAAATGGTTCGGATTGACGTGTTGTGGCTACTTTTTGTGGAGTAAACGGTTTGGTTATTCCTTTTGTAACCGCTTTTGGTTTCGTAAGCGGCTTGGATGCTATGTTCGTAACCTCTTTTGTATTTCGTAATCGGTTTGGATATAGAGTTTAAGTCGGATGTGTCCTAACGAAAGGTTTCGAAACTTAGTGTTTTTTGCTTACGAAATCAAGTACGTGATAGGACGCTTTTCAAAAAGTGCCCGAGTACGTTAAACCGCCAAATAAGGGTTGATAGTAGTGTAACAGGGCTTTTAATAAATAAAATACTAAATAAGGGTTAATAATATCTTATTAAAGTTATTATTTTTAAAGTTATTTAAACTTTACAATTTTCATATCTATCATATATGATTTTTGTAGAAACGTAATATTATAATATAAACAATTAGGACCGTTAAAATATTTCTCTATAAGTATTGAATTTATGTTCATCCTTTTTTGCCTAAACTATTTGTAATCGACTAAGTAAATTACTAATTAATATCGGTAAAGTCTTTACCTATTCACGTAAAGATAAACGAGTAAAAAGGTAATTATAAGATTGGTATAATTGTAGTAAAAGATAAATATGTTGAAAAAAGTATTTTAGAGAGTATACGTAACGGATAAAAGGTTATTAACCTCCTATATAGATAGTGGAACTTTTTCCGTACGCTTTGTAATACTCATTCTAGACCACTCCATACATTGCTGTGCGGTTTGGAATATCCATTCTAGATCGCTCCATGCATGATGCATGTTGCGTCTTGTAAAAGTGCAGCCTGCAGCGTGACACATTATCGTGTACTCTGTAGGAGTAAATCTTGCAATACAGTGCACTACTACTTGTTCTATGTATACTAGCTGTGAGGGTATATCGTAATATCCACACAAATTTAGAGTCTTAAATTAGCCTTTAAACGCTTTATAAACGTCATATTAGTTAATTTACTCATAAACTTAAACGTCGTAAATGAAAAATTTAATTAAGCGGTAAAAGACGAACGAGGAAAGGTGAACATGGTAATAGGACAAGGAAAAAAGGATGCAAGAAGATGTGTATATACATGTAAAAGATCTGAGATAATATATAAGGCTTAGTAAGTTTAAATGCCGTGTTTTACCCATTGAATATATCTAGTTAACGGTTTGGTTATCGTTTTTAGGGCGAGAATTAGTAATGGGCGTATTTCAAAAGTCATGTCCTAGCTAATTTCGAAATATATAAGCGGTTTTGACATTAAGTTTTAGACGTTTACGAAATATACAAGCGGTTTGAATGTTATATTTAGATCGGATGGGTTCTAATAAAGGGTCCTGAAACTTAGTGGTTTTGACTTACATAGCCTAATACGTAATAGAACGGTTTTCAAAAAGTTCCTAAGTACGTTAAAGCGCTAACCGAATTGATAATGGCGTAACGGATCCTTTAGTAATCTAAGAGCACTAACCAAGTTGATAATTTCGTACTAAACTGGTTCTTTTTAAAGTCACTCCGCTCTTAAAGTTTTTATACAATTCTGTATAATTCGTATAAAGCGTAATAGTTAATTACAGATGATTTAAACCATTATAATATCCTGTTATAGGTATTTAATTAAGGTTTTTGTCTTTTTTCCTGAGCTGTCTGTAATTTACTCAGTCGGCTACTAATTAGTATCGGTAAGATCTCCGTTTATTTATGTAAACGTAAATAGTAAAAAAGTAATCGTAAAAGATTGGTATTTATATTCAATATAGATAAAACGATAAAATGGAGAAAATGTATCTGGAGAGTACACGCCATAGGTAAGAGCTTATAACCTATCACCTGGGCAATAACACTTTACTATACACTTTGTTTATCTCCCTTCTAAGCAGTAACACGCTACCTTATACTTTGAAAATGCCACTTCTAAGCAGTGTCACAACATCATGCACTTTGCAAGAATGCACCTCGCAGAGTGACACGTTAGCGTACGCTCTGCAAAAGTACAATCTGCAGTGTGACCGCTTACTAACTATAGATATATATGGTAATGTTGATAAAAGGGAACCTTCAACCGTTGTGAACCAATTTATTAGTATTGATATCGACTTTGATGCCAAAAATTAGTATGTATTTTAAGCGAAGAATAAATTAAATATACGACTTGAGGATATAAAACGTAATCGGAAAAATAATAATTTAAATAATCGTTGATTTGAGTAACGATAATCATTCGCTAAGGTTAAAGTTAACTCTAGGTTTTCCAACATTTGAACGATTAATCTTTGTAATAATAATGCTTTCCTTTTATAATACCAAGTACTACAAACAACCTCCTATTAAATTTTTCATGGCCCTTATATCTGGCATAATACCTTAAAAAGTACAATCCGCGTAACGATGACGAGTATTGAAGGTATATAAAGGGTTGAATGTTTAATTTTCAGGGTAAATATAGGGGGTTTCACCACTTAAATGGTATAAAAAGAGAATTTACCAAATTACTAGGCTGATCCAAGAGTAGTATCTTTATACCACGCAAATTACTTGGAGATAAATTTATTGTTAACAGAATTTATACCCTCGTAATCTTCAATTTCATCTGGGTGATTCTGCCAAAAATCATTAGGATATTGAGTATAACATATCACCTTTAATTTATAGCACTTCACTAGACAATGGCGAGTTTACTAACAACTAGACTTACTACAAATGCAACAACTTTTGCTACTACCTCAATGATATTTGTTATGGTTAATAAAACCGTTTATGTTTTACTCTCATCAACGCTAATATAACTTTAACTTTTAATCCAAAAACCTTAAACAAAAATTTCGACGTTAAAGCCACTTTTACATACAATTAATACAATAAGTTATTATACGGTCTTTTTATCACAATTACTAAAGTCATTTCTTTAGGAATATATACCGACAAAGTTTAGTATACAAGCTATTACAATCTTAAACGAAAACCTTCATTGTATAAAAAAAGCCTTTACAGGTAGTATTTAAGCACTATAAAGTATATTTAAACTCGTTAATACTCATAACAGCTACCCGTACTTATTTTCGAAATATTAATGCACTTACTTAAGCTTTTCTCCTTTCTTATTAACACCATATCAACTTATTAATCGTTTGGTTAAAAAAAATCATTGGGGTTTTCTTTATTGTATTAATCATTATCATCATTTACTTAATTGAAGCTCAAATCCGTACGATATTACGTAAGATAAACGTCGTATTTAAAGTCAATCTTCAGTTTTTACTTTCTCTAGTAAATTAAAGTAGTAATCACGAGCATGCCTTGTGAGAATTCTAGGAAACGGTGAGTGAAGACTGAAATAAAAGACCTCTATCTACTTGCAAATGTTTAAGAAAATCATCATTTTTTTGTCGAAAAGATTGTAAAGCTTCCTATTATACTTCTTTATATCGTTTCAAATTTTAGTAAAGTTTGTGAAAAGCTTGTAATGAATATGAACCATTTTGACAAATCTAAAAGAAAAATTACGATAATCGTCCCAATCGTCGATAATGTTTCCTACCATTAAATTAAATCATAAAGTCTTCGAGTAGCGATAATAAGAGTAATTACCAGTCGCTTAGCCCAAAAAGTTAAGTCCTACAGTAGAACCTATAATAAGCTTACATATGTAGGCGTACCTACTGTAGAAAGTTTCGCTTTAAAAGACTTAACGATTTTATATAAAACCTTGAGAAATTTAAATGGTTTGAAGATTTTAAGAGAAATTCTAAGGGGTAAAGGGGATTAAACAGTTGTAAATAAAGTTGTAAAGGATTTTAAAATCTTATTTAATTAATCAATAAACAACGCCGACGTCGATTCCTCCTACCATGTTAGCGGCCGCTACGTTATACGCTTTGCCGCCACTAAATCCGTACTCCATTTTATTATTTAAAGGTATTGGGTTGCCGAACAAATCAACAAGTTCCTTATTGTCGTCGTATAAGAAATTAGTTTTAACGGAGAGTTTAAAAGCTTAAATTAACTAAGGATTAGGATATAATCCCCTAAAACGTGTATTAAAACATTAAATATCTTTTTAATACCTTTTCTTTTACTCTATAAGTCTTGAAGATAATGATATTAAAGGAACTCTTCAAGTTAAGCCAACTTAAAAAAAGTTTGTACTAACCTAGTTGGGTTTTTGTCTAGTACGTAAACTCCTCTTCGTTTAAGTCCTAACTTGAAATTAGATTTAACACCCTTCTAAGTATATTTTTCACATATAAATAACTCAGTTGTCGAAAAAATCACGCTACTTTTAAAAGATGTAAAAGTTGCGGATAAGTTCTTCACTGCCCTCTTAATTAAAAATTTAATGGCCAAAAAAGTTTACTACATACCCTTTATTTAAACTTTCGTCAATATCTATCCCCTAGTTTTTTTATCGTAATACTTAGAAATAAGGGATTCGAAAGCTTTAATTACTTTTATTCGTTCTTAATTGCATGATATTTTGAAATTTTGGCTTACTTGAGACTTGAGAATTGGTTATTTGGGCGAGGGAACTTAACGATTTGGTGTGAAGTTACGCGACATAGCTTTCTCAATGCAACTTTGTGATTTTAAGTGTTTTCACTTAAATTAGCGATTTTTACGATTAACGATTTCTTAATATAAGAGGAGGGGAGGGTAGTAGGGGGAATATTGGTGTAGGAGGTGAGGTTTTGTGTAGGAATTAGGGTTAAAGATTGTTTATCATCGTTATTTGTAGTAGAAAATTCAAAATTGTAAGACCATGTCTCTTAGTAGTTTTTGAGGTACTAGTACACGAAGTAATATTAACTTAACTGTTTGACAATTTAACAATCTTCGAGACCTTTGAAGGTTAATCTTATTGTTTGTTTTTAAAAAGAATCCATGAAGATTTTTAGTGTTTTGAATAACAATACGGTTGCTTTTTTAAACTTTCGTAAAGATTAATGTAATTCAGAAGTATTCATCACTTTTTTCTGTAGATACTAATATAGTAGTAGAGACTCATTATAAAAATCATTCCTTTACCCTAACGTAAAACGTAAAATATAACCGGAAATTAACTTTTTCTTCTATCGTTCCAATCTGTAGTTAATTTAATAAGTACTAATTAGTATTGCTATAACCCAAAACTTTGTAACGTTGTCAATTCGAGACGTGGTCGAAGTAACAATAGTATTATATGGTTAAATAGTAGATGTATTATTGTAGGTTTGGCAAACCGTTAGCCGGTTTACACACTAATTTGTATACCTAATTGATTGATCCACGCCATAGTGCAAAGTGGGAGCATACTGTATTTGAATTTATAGCAGACCCAAAAAACAATACACTCAACTTGCAGTCAGTATAATTAACTTTACTGTAAGTAAAAGTGACTTACTAGACTACAATTACTACTGTTCAAACACTTATATATTTTATTTCCTCGATTGTATTAGTCGAAAAACTAGTGAATTTAGTGAACAATAAATAGATGAAATATGTATACAATCACGATTATAAAGAATTTGAAAAATATCTCACAGTAATTTTTTTTTCATTGTTAAAGTGATAAACGGTTTACAAAAGGTTTACCATATACGCTTTTTAAAGTAATATTATATTAGTTTATTGAATCATTAAAAACCATTAGTATTGGAATAGTATTGCATGCAGTGCATTAGGTCAATCTTACTTACAGTAAAGTTGACCGTACTGCAAGTGTATTGCTTTGTGCGGACTTACCGCATTGGGTGTAAGTCGAGTGCAGTACGCTGCACTTTACTCTAGGGCACGGGCCAAGCAATTGTCCATACGAATTACAGTATAAACCGGCGAGCGATCTGCCAAACCTAAAACAGTACATCCACCATCTAACTACGAAATACTACTGTTACTTAAACCAATCGAATCGACAACGTTGAAACTTCTAAAGCCCTATCAACACTAACTACTACTTATTAACTTAAGCACTTATTAGCTAAGTAGAAGAAAAGGCTAGTTTCTAGTTATGTTTTGTAAAAGACTAAGGTAAAGGGAAGATTCTTACGAAGAGCCTTCACTGCTGCATTAGTTTTCATAGCAGTAAGTAGAAAAAACTTTTAGGCTGCGTCGGTTTTTACGGAAACTTAAAGGTAGCGATGGTATCGCTATCGAAAAAACTAAGAAATCTTTATTAATTCTTTTTGAAGACGTTAATATTGAATGTTAAAAGTCTTAAAGTTTGGTAAGTTGGAAAATAGCCAAGTAAGTATTACTACGGGTGTTACTATTGTAAAAACGACTAAGTTCCACAGATAAATAACCATAAAAAATAACTTTCGCCCTTTACTACCCGTAACGACTTTCGAATTTACCCTTTACATCAATCTTTTGCCCCTACTTCACTCTTTTCACTCCCCATGCCACTTCAATCATCAAGATTGCTAATTCGAGCGAAAACACCAAGTTATGGTAAGAAAGCCACGTCACGCAATTAAACGCTAAGTCACTAAGTTCCTATTTGACTTTACGCCAAAAAACCAAGCCCCTACGCCCAAAATCACCAAGTAACTCGCCCATACGCATCCTACACGTCTTACACGAGCTAAATAACCAAGATGGCTCTAAGTTAGAAATATATAAAGAAATTTAAAGCCTTCAAAACAGTTTTCGCCAACTATTACAATTAATAACTCTAGATTACGGATGTTAACAAAACTTTAATTAAAGCTTATCTGACCAAGAACGTTGAACAATATATTATCAAAGCGGATCTCAGTGATGAATACGGCCGCGGCGCCCATGTTTTTCAAGACTTATACGAATTTTTCAACTATTGAACTTTTGACATATAAAAGGTAATCCAACATATGGTTAAGGCTAAGTTAAATAAAAAGGGTATACGCCGTGGTATTGATATTCCTAAAAAGACCTTATTAGGATTGGCGGAAACCTTTTTCGAATTGGCTTAATAAAAAGATTACCCTTAAGACTCTAATCCTTAAGTTATACGAAAAAAGGAAAGAGTGTTAAAGTACTTTAACAATCATATACACGTTTTAGGGAACCTTTACTTCATCATTAGCTAATTTAATCCTCTTTACATGCTAACGATAAGGAATCTGTTAACCTATTCAGCAGTTTAAAACTACCACGTAATAATGCGGAATACGCTCTTAGTGGCAACAGGGTAAGTGAAACGGCGGCTTTTCACGCAATCAAAAGTATTAATGCCAGCGCTTAATACCAGTTAATCGAGAAAAATCGTTAAACCTCCTAAAATTGTCAGGTATTAGTTCCCCCCTAAAATTTCGATTAAAGCTGTTAAACCCCCTAAAAACCTTTCTCCTTTTAGATTTACCTACGCGTAAAAGCCTAATACAGGTCCTATTATAAAACTTTACTCCTTGGATTAGGCGACTAGTAATTACCCTTAACACTGTGCCTTGGAAGCTTTAAATCTTAAACTGCTAAAAAACACCATTTAAAACTAGAATAACTATCGTGACCTTCCCCTAAAACTTGTTAAAATAATTAATATTAATTACAAGTTCTTTACAGACTTCGCCAAAATCTTGAACAATGTAGAGAAATATGACGAAAAACCTTATAATCTTTTTGACTTTAAAATGATTTTTTTTTAAACATTCGCAATTAGATAGAGGTCCTATCTTTCAATTTTTATTTAATATTTCCCGGAATCCTCACAAAGTATGCCAAAGACTGTTACCCAACTTTTCTTACTAAAGCTATTACGTTTCGCGAGATCTACGATAGTATAAAGGGTTATTTCGAATACGACGTTCATTTCGTGCAATATTATATAAACTGTGACATAAAGCGGTGGATTATAATAATAGCGAAGAAAAAAGAGGAAAAAACACCAACAGATGTTTTTAATTAAATAATAAACAAGTTAATTTTGTGTTAAAAATCAATAGAGAAAGCTTACGTTACTGAAACCACGCTTCGTAAATAGGCATGAGGAACATTTACAGGCATTAACGAATTTGAATACGCTTTACAACGCCCAAATAACACTTACGAAGGATTTTTTAACCAGTTACGTTCTTCGTTTATCACCGAGATAACACGTACACCAAACTAGCTTAGTATATATTCCCAAGCTGGCAACTTTTTTAACATAAATGAAAAGGACCTTACGATAGTTAATTACATCGACCGTAAGTACGGGCACCCATAACGCCTTAGGTTTGGCCCATTTATCTCGGCCCTAAATTAGTGGTAATAACTACGCTAACGCTAACAAGGCCAAACTTTAGGTAAACCTATTAACCATCAGTACTATCGTCGTAATATTAACAAAAGATGTTAAATTTATGGTAAGACTAGCTATTGGTTAATTCGGTACCCCTTTGAAAAACGTAATAATAAAAAGGTAGTATACTATGTTTAGTACCTTTTTACCTTCGAATAAGATTACTTAAATCAAATCGCAAACTTCGAAATTAACAAGTTAATTAACAGCGTTAATACCCACGAATAAATTAAGTAATACGAAAATACTACTTCTAATACAGCTTAGTAACTAGCCGATCACGCCATTTTATACTATTTAGGTAGTAAAAACCCTTATCTTTACCTTAATTAAGCCACTAAACTCCTTATATATCCTTAACCTTCGCGATTGTTACGCGTACTACAGGTTTCAAGGTATTATACCAAACAAAAGGGCAACAAGCTACTAAACAAGAGGCTATTAGAAATATATAGTACGGAGGAAGGAAAACATTATAGCTATTAAATTCAATCGTTACAATACTAATAAAACTAAAGTTAGCTTGAAAATAGGCGAATAAGTATCGTTGTTAAGGATAACGGTAATTTAAATTATTAAAGAAGTAATTACATTCAAACCCTTACGTCTATTACTCCTTTCTTACTTTAGTTAAAGGGCATAAAGACCCTCAGCGTCAACATCGATGTCAACGTAAACGAACTGGTTAAAAACGGCTAAAGGTTCCCACTCGCCTTTAAATAAAGGCATTTATAATTTTATCTTTCAAGCTCGTAATCAATAATATTCAACTCCAAAAAGCCGTTAATAAGTTCATTATATCTACTTTTTAACTATACAACCGTTAATGAGCTGAATAAAATTCTAACGTCTGTAAAGTATAAAGATATAGAATATTTTTCCCTGAAAGCTATTAAAAGACTTTAGTATTATTGTTAAATATATACCTAACTCCCCTAAAGATTTAAGTTTATACTAAAAAACGATAAAGACTTTAATTACGTAATTTTTATTAATGTATTTTACTTGAATAATAAGTTTTTTTTTTGCGTCGTTAACTTCGTAACCTGTTTTTACGAAGCTAAGTTTCCAATGTCCCTTTCGATAAAAGATACGTGGAAAACGCTAAGGGTACTATAAATTAATATGTACTTAGGCCCACCTAACTTTTATGACTCAAAGACCAACTGCAGGTCATGAAATAGGCTAGCGGTCGGCTGCGCCATTAAGAGCCTGATATTTAACACATCAAATGGGGAACATCTCTTATGTTAAGTAACCCAGGGTTAGGGTTAGCCGATGGATTGCTAGGATAGCAAGGCGATCCAGCAGATCCATAAATCGCTAGGATAGCAAAGCGATCCAAACGATCCAGTACTGAAGATGGTATGAAGGCTATATAATAAAAGGACACGGTCATCACCACATAGATAGCATTTCCTTCATAGCTCTTCAGTTGTCAATCTAAGTATTCAGTCTCAGTATATTCTGAATAGCCTTACAGCTTTTGATCATTACTTTCATGGTTGCGATATTGTTCACTCAGTACCTCTGTTACCTTCTTGATAATATAAACCATCTGACACCTTCTATATACTCACAGGTATTAAGTGTGATCATTATACTAACGTTGTCGTCCACGATACCGGTACCAACCTTACAATAACGGAGTTTCAGAAAAATGCTAAGATAAAGGGTATTTAATATAAATAGATGCTTATAAAAGTCTACTAAAACATTGGAAAGGTTAAAAGGGTACACGCCTTACTTTTCCAAACGTATAATATTCTTACGTTAGAGATTGGAAGTTTTATGGATATTAAAACATGCTTATAAATAGTAGTAAAATGCTTAAACAATATTATAAGCCTTAACGGTTTAATACTATTGTTACTGGTGTTTAATGCGTATCTATGACTAACGAGTGAATCTCCGCTCTTAGAAAGTACTTAAGAACGTATTGCGGCCTATAGTGAAGATTTAAGGGAGCTACAAAGAAAATCAGCACACAATTAGATCAATAAGGCCTTTAACACCAAAAACGACCCTATAACAATCGATGTACTGACTTTACCGTTACAAAGTAAAGTTTTTATGTAACGGAAGCCTGGTAAATAGAAGAGCCCATATAAAACATAAAATAAAACGAATTCTGAAATGGTTATTAAAACTATTAACGGTGTTATATCCTTTCGAATTACCTAGGTCAAACCTTACGTTGAGGTTATTAACTATGAAGACCTTTAATCCAAACGACCAAGTTAATACGAATTTCCTTTACCTATTATCGATAATCTGATGAAACGCAGCTGACGCGAATTACCTTCGAAAAAGAAACCCGTCAAGAAAAGAAATATATACTGGACCGTATTTATAATAATACTTGAGTAAATAGAAAAAAAAAGAAAAACGAAAACTTAATACTAAAATTCCGAATGTAAGGAATTATTAAAAATTTCGAAAAACCTTTTAAGGACCGCGACAAGGTCGAAATTAATAGTCTATTAATTCGAAAGGTTATATAATTCGTACCGATAACCGATTTCAACCTTTAAAACCTAAACATTACAATTTTTGAATCGTGGATTATCTACAATATTAAGGGTAAAACGATAGGGTAGCCGTACGAAAAATCACGTTGAATTGTTTGAAGATACGGTAATAAAGGTAAATACTAAATATTTACGAACTCGCCAACGACTAAAAAAAACAACTAGCGTTTAATAGCTATTTTGGTAGTAAGTTTGATAATAAAATTAAAGGCAAGTTTACACTTAATAGCCGTAATATAACATATGCCTATACATAATTAGTAACGGATTTATAACGGATCATATTACTAAAACTACTATAGAGACTCCATATTATCTACACTTTAAATACGGTAATACGATGAATTAAACCATTATACAGATTAGTTAAAATAAGCGTTTATTAATTTTTTTTAGTTATTACTCGTATTTTAAATTCCGACTAGCGATAAAGTTTTTAGTATATAACTCTTATTTACTCATAAAGTAAAAAAATGACTTCGGAGTAATAGGTATGTAAATTAACGATACCCTTTTCGTCAGAACGGCTGGTTTTATGATATTGAAATAATAGGCTATAAAGGATTTCAAGTTTGAAAATTATAAGCTGGTAACAACATTAACGAAAAATAGATAACTTAATTTCAATAAATCGTTAATCTGTATGCCTAATATTAATACCGGCCTTAACTTTCGTTAAAAGAACTGGGGTACTATTTTGGATACAACTAATAAACCTAACAAGGCTAAAGCTTAACGGTACTTGGAATAACGTATTTGAGGCTGCTATATTACTACCTTATATTAACCGGAAGCTTTTTACGACTTATTTATCGCCGTACATGTACAAAAACTAACGGATAAGGACTTTAAACGGCTAAATAAAAAGCTCGAGTAGCAAATGCGAAGCTTGCACCACGGGATTATTATGATTTTAATCGACTTGTTAAAGGCTAAGTTAATAATTTTTACGAACTTTTTTTTTATGAACAACATCAACTTATATTTATAAACCGGCTTCCTAATAACCTTCGTTAACGAAAATAAACGGGAAAAACAGTTTAACATTTTGGTAACCTCATTTACTAAACCTCTATTAAGTATAAGAAGATTATATGAAGCGTGTTCATATCAGAGGTTTACGGTATAAAAACAGGTTTTAACGTAGGTATAATATGATGGGAAACCCTTATTATCATTATTAACCAGTTGAAAATTTATCTTATTCCGGTGGTAATTTATATCGATTCGAAGAGCCTTTTCGTATACCTTTCGATACTCGGAACCACCGGAGAAAAACGCCTGATAATCGAAGTGATCATACTCCATAAAGCCTACGAATGGAGGGAGTTTAAGGAGTTTCGATAAATCGATAACAATGATAATCCCGCAGATTTTATAACAAAGGTAATACCAAATAAAGCCCTGAAAAGGTTTGTAAATAGTAATGTGCTAACTATACGTATCGAGGGTTACGTTAATAGGCTGCCCGGAAAACCTAAATTATGTGACGGCGAATAGGAATATGCTAGTAGACTGGAAAACTGCCAGGGGATTAAAGATGGTGATTTATTTAAGTGGCACAGTTAAAGTAAAGGCTTGCAATTGTTTGTATCGGAAAAACTTTTTATGGGAGTTAATAAACTCGGACCTCGGGGCAACGGATTAATTAAGGTTAAATGAGGTTAATTTGTATACAATTGGGTGCAATTCAATGTAAAAGTCAACTGTAATTGATAGAGGTCTGGCTAGTTAACGAGGAGGCAGTTTAGTAGTAATCGGAAAAGATTAGTTAACCATACTAGCGTGCGCGCATAAACTAAAAATCCGCCAGTATTGGAATAGTATTGCATGTAGTGTAATAAGTTAAATTTACTTATAGTAAATTTTACCGTACTACAAGTGTATTACTTTGTACAGACTTACCGCATTGGGTATAAGTCGAGTGCAATATGCTGCACTTTACTCTAGGGCACGGGCTAAGTAGTTAACTATACAAATTACAGTGCAGACCAGCTAGCAATCTGCCAAACCTATAATAACACATCCACTATCTGACCACGTAATACTACTGTTACTTCTACCAATCGAATCGACAACGTTGCAACATCTAAAGCCTTACCAACAATTAGAGAATTTATGTTAGGTTCACATTAAAATTGATTGACGACTATTTTCACCATATACTTGGTAATTAGTCGGGCGATTTCAATAGAGTTTGTAAGTCGTCACGAAGATATACAAAAATAAATCGTAAACCAGTAGATTGATTGATAAATGGATGCTAAACCAGCCCAATTCAATAATTTTTGAATATGTAATTAGGTTTGAAAAATTGCATTAAAAATACGTTATATCAAGTAATAACTGATATCGTGAATAATCGGAATAAACATTTGGAAAATATTCGAACGACAGTTTTTAAGTTACAATCAATGGGATTGTAGGAGGTAAACTAGGTAACGTCGTTTATACCACTTTAGTTCTTCGATCCAATTACCATAAATAAATGTAGAAGGATATATATTCATATATATTGAAGTTATATACCTAATAGATAAAACCATTGAAGATAGGATGAAGCATAAATAAATAGGCTAGCTAAGATATATTGTACGTAAAAACATAGCGATGATGATAATAATTGATTTATATTAGAATATCGTAATAACGTTAATCTTAGTTAACTTTAGAAGGGTCGTAATTATTCTTCGTAATTGAAATGTAATATGCATTGCCAAAAACGATATTAATAAAATTGAAATATCGTGTTTACCACTTTTAATACACAGCGTTTAATTTCACATCACTTTGTAATATTTCTATTCTTTAGTCAACAATTATCCACCTAATTTACCTATTTTTCCTTTTTTAAATTGAACAATAAAATAATCATTGCTACCTACTAAACATAAACGTCAACGAATTACGGGTAATACGAATATTATAACCCAACACGTATTACAATAATTAATTGTGATATTACCTTTATTATAAATGTGAACCGAGTTGAATATGGAGTTTTAACCACCTCTTCGAATATATACAGGAACTAATATACCGACAAGAAACCAACTTTTTTCATTTTAATAAGTTTAATCGTTTATATTGAATAATGAGAAAAATTCATAAGAAAGGAATGATAGCCGTATTGTTTAAAAAGTTATATATCGACGAGATCCTCGACTTAGGTAAGTATCTAACTGTTAACCGTTATAAATAGCAAGTAATAGCTATTGTGGTTAAGATTCATAGACATCTTTATAAAGAATAAATACGTGTTTAATTAAGTTAACATGTCGATTATAATAACGATTATGCAAAAGAACCCGTCGCCTCTAAGATTGTTTAACCTGGTTTTACTAGAATTTTATCTGATTTCAAGGATGATTAAGGATAATGATTATAATGTTGCATGGATAGCTAAGTGATAACTTATACATATTAGTTGTATTTTTATACCCCTAGAACAATGGCTCTAGAGATTTGATTATATAGAAAATGGGGGAAAGAAGGCGGCAAGTGCCGTCTTTGTTTATAGGAAGTAACAATCAGGGACAATGTTGTCCTATCTGACGGCCCGGGGGTGACCATTGGGTAAATAATAGCCCTTACATAGACCTAATACGAACTATCACCGTTGACCTCCGTACATACTGTGAATCGTCGTTCATCCATGGTCCACCCAACTCAAAACTTACAACGACAATCACTTCTAAGGCCATACAACTTATTACTTCGACCAATGATTCAAATCACCAATGATTCAAATCGACAACCGTGGCCACTGAAGGCCTGCCAATAGATGTGAAGTTTATGCATGGAATGTAGCACATAGTGATACAGCAGAAGTGGCAGCCTAGGCAGCTAACAAATCAAGGCTACTACAGCATCTAGTGATGCTGTTGGCCATAAAAAGATCTTGATTAGTTGGTACCTATGACAATCCTTATAACATATAGACCATGGGACATGAGAAGTGAGTCCTTTATATGCTCGAAAATTTACTGCCTAGGCCCTAGAATTGGAGCAATATAGTAGAGTTGTCTAGAGAGTTAGATTCTCTTGAATTTTGGAGATATTCATGTCTAGTGCTCTGCAGCCAGTATACTGGTCTGGATGTAGACTTGCAGTTGCTGCAACGAGGAAAGCCGATTCAATGGTGTAGGTATCTCACCACTGCTTGAAGAATGGACGTACGTATTTGTACTACAATCACAGATACCCGTGGATCTGTATTATTATTGATCGCTGAGTACAGTGCACGACCCAGAAGCGATTGTGGCACCTGGCCCATGCCGCTTGCCTACTATCCATAATTGGGAACCCCCAGTCCTACACCTGGAGTGTTCCTTCCTCCTAACCCTCCAAGATCTTGCAACTAGCTTGACATCTTTCCAGAAATCCTTCTCCTGTGCAATTCCTGTCTTCTTGATCATCTTAACCCTCCACCCTCAGCCCTCAAGCCACTGACTTCTCTCCCTTCTTTCATCTCCCAGGCACACAGCATTCTTGATTATTGCATTCCTCTTCCTTGTCCAATCAGTCCTCCAAGCCTGTGATCTCCCACCATCATGCGCGTCCAGGCATTCGCACTCCTTGTGTGTGCCTTCGTCCTCCAGCTGACCAGTGCCTACTGGATTGAGAACATCACTCATCAGGGCCGTGCCTCCTTCAATTCAGACCCTACCTACCAGGTCTTTCGCAATGTGAAGGACTTTGGTGCTAAGGGTGATGGAATTACTGATGATACCTTCGCCATCAATGCTGCCATCAGCAGTGGCAACCGGTGTGGCTTTGATGGCTTCTGTGGTGGCTCTACCATCACTCCTGCCACTGTCTACTTCCCTGCTGGGTGAGTACCTGACTTCCTGTCCGATCCCATCTTCTCTTTCATATTCAATCACAACGGTTGATATTGACTTGACCAAAAACTCAAATACAGTACCTATCTTGTCTCCTACTCCATCTTGGACTTCTACTACACCCAGCTGGTAGGAGATCCTACTGCCATGCCCACCATCAAGGCCACAGCCACCTTCAATGTTCACTATGCCTTTGGCATTATTGAGGGAGACAGGTACAATGGAACTTCTGGCCTGCTCACCTGGGCTGACACCAATGTCTTTGCCCGCCAGATTCGCAACCTGGTCATTGACACCACTGACATGCCCTACAATGCTGGTGCCTGTGGTATCCACTGGCCCACAGCCCAGGCCACCTCCATTCAGAACGTTGTGTTCAAGCTTTCCCAGACACCCGAGAACAACCATGTTGGCATCTACATGGAGGGTGGCAGTGGTGGCTACATGGGTGATGTGACCTTCTATGGTGGTCACATTGGTGCTCAGTTTGGCAACCAGCAGTTCACCATGCGGAACCTAACTTTCATCAACTGCGGTACAGCTATTCAGCAGGTATGGGACTGGTGCTGGACCTACACAGACATAACCATCATCAACTGTGGCATTGGTATTGATATGAGGCTGCCGAGCATCGGCTCTGTGATGATCATTGACAGCTTCTTTTACAACACTCCTTTGGCCATCTCATCCAACACAAGCACAATCACCCCTGGCAGCATGCAGAGTCAGGGCTCACTCATTTTGGAGAATGTTGGCTTTGCCAATGTCGCTTATATCTTTGCGAACTCGGATGCCACGTTGGTTGCGACCTCAGATTCCAATGGTGCTGCTATATTTACAGGCAAGATTCTTGTATGTTGCATAGACATTGCCTGCTACAACACTCTGTCGCTGATCATACTTGTTGCAGGGAAATGTTTACACACCCACCGGACCAAAATTTGTCTTTGACGGACCCTACGACTGGTTCCCTTCCCCTTTAGCCCTCAAGAACACAACCTCCAACAAGTACTTTTCCCGATCGAAGCCCCAGTATGAGGACACGCCTGCGGCTCGGGTCATCTCGCCACACATCTTCGGCGCCAAGGGTGACGGTATCACAGATGACACCAACGCCCTCAACATCTTCTTCTCGTTCCTCGAGCAGCAATTCTCCCAGGACCTTCTCGGTTTTGTTGACGCGGGCTATTATTTGGTCACGGACACAGTCTACATCCCTGGAAATTGCCGCATCGTCGGCGAAGCCTTGTCCTCAGTCATCATGGCCTCAGGTCCCAACTTTTCCGACGCCTCCAACCCACGTCCTGTCGTCCAGGTTGGCAAGCCGGGTGAGAAGGGATACCTTGAGTGGAGCGACATGTTCATCTCTACCCAAGGCGGTACAGCTGGTGCCGTGATGATCGAGTACAACCTCGCATCCCCAGACAGTGACTATGATGCAGAGCCTGCTGGCATGTGGGATGTTCATATTCGCATCGGCGGCTTCGCTGGGTCAGATCTACAGAAGGAGCAATGCTCCACAACGCAAAACCAGACGAACACCATCAAGTTGAACTGCATCTCTGCGTACATGGGCATGCACATCACAGATTCGGCTTCGAACTTGTACATGGAGAATAACTGGTTCTGGGTCTCGGAGTAAGTCATGCCGTCTCTTCCACCCTTGTCCTACCAGACCCTCTATTTTGAGATGTGCTGACCTAGAACAGCCACGACATCGAGGACTATTCCAATACTAAGATTTCCGTCTTCGCTGGCCGTGGCCTTCTCATCGAGTCTCAGGGCCCCATCTGGGTTTCCGGTTCATCCGTCGAGCACTTTACCCTGTACCAGTATCAGCTCTACAATGCGCAAAATATCTACATGGGTCAGATCCAGACCGAGACGCCTTACTACCAGCCCAACCCGCCGGCGCCGTACCCCTTTGGCAACATCAGCACCACGCTGCATGACCCCGATTTTGTCACCGACTGCGCCGTCCTTGTGATCATAGCGGCCAACATCACTGCGCCGTGTGAGATGGCCTGGGGTCTGCGCATCGTCGACAGCAGCAACGTGGTAGTGCATGGAGCTGGAATGTACAGCTTCTTCAACAACTACTCCACCAAGTGCAGTGCTGGCCCCTATGGCGGACAGTCCAAGTGCCAGTCTCGCATGGTTTGGATCGAAAATATCACGGCCAACGGCTCGCAAAACGTTGTGTTGTACGACCTGTTCACTATTGGTACCATCAGCATGGTAACCAATAATGATATCGATGTTGCCCTGTGGAAGGACAACTGGAATGTCTATGGTGAATCTCTTGCACTTTTCAAGCCTGAGGCTTCGATATCTGCAGACGAATTCCGGCGCAGCTGATGTGTTATGCCTGTGTATGGTGAGAGTCTGTTCAGAATCTTCTGGACTCACGGACAGTACGTGTTAGGCCAGTACCCTTGGTGCTTATTTCTGATTTCCCTTCCTGCCGCTTTTCGGTGGAAGCTCGAACAAGATACAGGGAGTGAGAAGAAGACTAGAGAGACAGGAACGTCGGCCGTGATGGTTGCACTGTTAATGCATGGTGTAGGAGTGGCTACCTCTGGCATTGTTCTTGCATGATTTAAGATGATTCTTCGTGTGTATTTGGGTTTTGAGGGATTCGGCGATGGTATCCCAGTGGATGTGCTCGTTGCTCACGTCCGAAATCGGACTAGGATGATCTTCATGGCACAGCATAGGAAGAAAGTTTGGTCGCCACTCGCTTCGACGGTACATATCTGACTACATGTCACAGGTTGTCGGAAATCCCGAGCACTACATTTTCCGCGTTCTATTTCCTGGAGCTATAAGGCCCGTGAGATATCATGTACAAAGCCTACCACCCAGGATATCATTCTTGGGGCTGTGCTGACTCGTCCATTCTCGTCAACCCTGGCGGTGCTGCCCTCGAGTCTCTGACTGGCTTGGACCAGCCTTCACCCTCGGCGCGGCGACATCAACATTACTTAGTTCGTCAACGTACTTGGGAGCGGCTCGGCAAGTCGCACAACCGCGGTCCTAGGAAAGATTGCGGGTGCTACTTGGGGAGGTTTGCTGGGGCTTGGCACCGCTTGCGTCTTTGGCGGTCGTAAGACGGACTGAAACACTGCTTTCATGTATTAGCCGACTGGGAGCCAGCCCCCTTGGCCCCTCTGCAGGCGGGTTTCTGCTTCCTTTCCTGTTCCCGCCGCCGGCTACCGATCTCCCGAATCCAGTCCGCCGCTCGGGTGGCCGGCCAACACGTTCGACCTTTTCGGGAAATTCACGCGGGTTCCGTGTCGATTATTTGCCGGGAGAGCGCGGCCAGCTTCTGTGTTGACGAGTGGTTGGGAGGTTGTGCGCACTGATTTTTGGCTTGTGTGGGCGCAGCGCCTACTTGCGGCTTGTGGGTGAGGGGACACAGGGGGGCAGTGTATGTTTACAAGCTTGTTGTTGGCGGCCTTGAATCACGGGCCCCCTGAGCTTAATTGCACGGGCCCCTGATGGACATCGTCCCTTTGGGGTTGGGGGCTTGAATGCCGCGCTGCTGCAGGTGGCTCCGGCGGAGACATCCAACGTTGAGGCAGGCAGCCACGTTGCAGCCTGTGGTTTCAAGGCCATCCGTGGCCCCCCAAGATCACCTGGTACCCCCACCAACTGAATGATCGGCTGAGGGTGTCAACATGGAGGATATTGGTGAAGATACAGGCAAATGTTTCCAATGATGATGTACCCCAGCACTGCAAAGTGGCAGGATTGGCCAGCGTCCTGCAGCACCCCTGCTTTTGTGCAAGCCGCTATAAGTCGTGTTATTCCATTGGCTGGAGCCCTAAACTCACTCAACATGATGGCCTCTTCAGCTTCAAGAAACCAGGTTTCGAGTTACCAAATTGGTGTTGAAGGGGAGATCATTATGGGAGGTGGAAATCGGTTAAAGGGGACTGCTGTTCCTTTCATGGAACCATCGTCTTGGTTCCATTTTCAGTTCCACAATATCTCCCATCTGATATCTCCATACCGGAGCACACAGCCCGAGCCTCACTACGAGGAGCCAGCCCGCAAGCACGGCCTCCTCGGCTCCCTCCGCCGCGACCCCTCGCCCGCCTGGACGGCCTCGACCCACCAGACCACGCACTCCTCCTCCTCCTCCACCACCACCACCACCACCACCACCACCACGGGCACCACCGCCGCCGCCTCCGACTGGCCCTCGCACGGCGGCCACGGTGGCGGCAGCCTGCTGCACAAGCTCAGCGGCCGCGGCAGCAGCAGCAGCATCGGAAGCAGCGGCAACAGCAGCGCCGAGGCGCGCGAGCAGTTGCGCCGCGTCGAGGTCGAGGCCAAGGAGGAGGCGCGCAGGGCCCGGATCAAGGCGTTCCATGCCAAGGACATCGCGAGGCGGGGCAAGGCCCTGGGGCGTGAGTGGACTGACCCGACCCTTGTGTGCTGATTCTGCAGGCCTCGACCTCTAGACCTGCTCAAGTCTGCCTCTTTTTTTTTCTATCTTTTTCTTTCGCTGCCAAGTCGTTTTCTTGCGTCGCGAAGCGAGTTATGAAGCAGGAGTTTGGAAAGTATTTATCGATCCATGTTACGATTGTAGCAATCTATGCAAAGTTGAAATATCATGAGTTGCCATCCAAGACCGTTCTCACGCATGGACTTCCCACACTCTATGCGAACGCAGACAGCAGACCGTTCACAGTCCCAGCAACACTGACTCCCCACCCACAACGCAGCGCCAGGCGGTCCCACCACGCGGAACGCCGCGCTCGTCGACCCCGCCGGCGACGCATCCGGCGCAGACCGGCAGCACCGCCCCAAGCGCCAGAGGACTCACTGCCTCCGCCCTCCCCTTCGCCTGCCCCTCCGTCGCCACCCCCATTTCCCCTCAGACATGCTTCGCTGTGCGACGTCTAGGCTGGTTGGTTAGTGCTCGGGATACGATGCCGACTCCGCCAACAGCACGGGCCCTCAGGCTCGCCCGATCGGTCGGTCCGGTGCGGCCTGTCGCGGTCGGTCGGCAGCGTCGCGCTTTTCCCTGGACCTGCCCCCATGCACCGTTAGACATGGCTTTCAAGTGGTGACGAAACACGCATGGGCGCTTCTTGCGGATGTGGGAACGCGCTTTTTTGTTTTGTTTGGGGGGGGGGGGGGATAATATGGCTTATTGTGGGGTGACTTCAGCTTACGGTCAGGAAGGCCTGTATGGGTTGCATTTTGTTTGTATTCGGGTTCAGTTTAAAGAAAGAAGACGAAAAAGAAGGTCTAATAGCCAGCCCAGAATGGGTAGCTATATAGATAGGCCTTCAAGAGCATGACTTAGCATGCTGCACAGCTCTAGAAGGCTTGTGCAGCACAGTAAGCTGCACTACCGATGCGATAGTCACGATAGAATCGGTTTACAATTACCGATAAAGTGTTTGGAAAACATTAGGACTCGCCGGAAAAATTCCATCCACACATATACATACACATCACACCTACACACATATACAAAACCTCTTGACCACTAGAAATATCTGAATGCGACGGTGGATAAGGATACCCTTTATAAACTCGGACAACCCTTTCAACGCCATATCACGGGCAAGTTATAGGAAAAACCCGTTACCAAGGAATAGAAAAAAAACCTAATAAACTACATTGTATGTTTTTTTTTAAAAAAAATTACTTTGAACAACGCGATAAACCAGCCTATCATATAGTCTAGAAACACTTGAATAATCAATTGAAAGATATATAGAATGATATAGATAAGCATGTAAAAGGGAAACTAGGAACTATACTTGGAAACCAAGACGTATATATCCCTTTCAAAGGAAGCAATTTTGCTTATTTACTCTTCACTATATACTACAGTATTATTACTTCGAATATTTAACTCGAATCGATATTATGGTTATACTAGAACCGTTCCAATACAGTCTCGATACACTAGACCATCATATTTTAGAAGACTTTAATTGTTAGTTTTAAAATATGTGGAGGAAGCTAGATAATAACGTAAAAAAAAAAACAAGGGATTATACTTTGGAATAAAGGAGTGTATGTCTGTTTTAGGGATAGCAATCTTATCCATCTACTTTTTACTATATATTACACCACTATTAGTTTGATTACATGATTTGAATTGATATTGTAGTTACATGAAAGCCCTAATATTACTAACTTATAGTTAACTAGGTATTTTAATAGAGATTATTAGGTAAAAGAGAGCAATACTATACTTTTGAAACAATTGGGGTAAAGTAAACTCATGGGTTTATGTTAAGCATTTCTTTTGGAATATTCGTATTAATTTACGTTTCGTTTTAGCAAATAGTAGGGAAAACGTCCGTAATGTTAAAAACAATCGAGATATCTTTTGTAATGAGATTATGAGGCTTCGATCATACCGTTCGACTATATAATAGTAGAACGTTAAATTTTTCCCAACAATTCAATTTATGCAAATATCATTATAATTTAAATAGATAAGTAACAATTGCTTTATGTGTTTTATGTTTTGTTTGTAAACCAATAACTTTACCTTAACATCTGAATTTATCCAATAGAGAGAAGGTGGGACACTACAAAATATATAGAATTCTATAATTACTACCACTAAAAGGACTTGAGCGACGTTTCAAAAATGTGAACGGAGTTGGAATTAAACCGACAACCTCCTACATTCCTTTTTTCACGATATATCTAATTGGTTTTCGATATGTTTTAATGATTTTTTTTCTCGAAATTCATTTTCGTGAAACTGAAGAGATTAACGTAAAACTTTCAATTAACTAGGATAATACGAAATATTCTGTGCAGTAAAGTATTAATGTTATTAGAATGAAGCTTTAATGTAATAAAATTGAGGTAGGAAGAATTTTCGCTAGATCCAACAACGTTACAATACAGCTTTTTGAAACGTATTATAAAATAACCGTGAAGTATTGTCATACCTTTCAATATAAATGTATTATCTTCGGAATTTTTCCATGGGCGCGTAAGTAGTCAAAGTTATTAATAATGCTTAAAAAAAACGCTGTTGCTTTAAAACGCGATCTTAACAACAACATTGTTTTAATTTTAGTATGTTCGGAGGGACTTCAACGGATAATAGGGTGTATGTTTTTAGGCCTTGCCTGATAGGTCTTTAGACGTTGCAACATTGTCAATTCGAACCTCTGTGATCGAAGTAACATGTGCTGAAATGGTTAAGTGATGGATGTATTATTCTAGGTTTGGCAAACCGCTAGCCGGTCTACACAGTAATTTGCATGGTCATTTGCTTGGCCCGTGCCCTAATGTGAAGTTGGCGCATACTGTACTTGACTTGCAACTAATACAGTAGGCCTACACAAAACAATACACTTAAAATGCAGTCAGTATAGTCAACTTTATTGTAAGTAAAGTTGACCTACTGCACTGCAATTATTACTATTCCAACAGTGTATGGTTTTATGGTTTCTTATTACCCTAGAAAAAAATGAGGAGCCAGTATAGGGGTTGAATGCCTTGGCTATTTTATATTAACCTGTTAGCCTGTTTTACATATGATATTAAAACGGATTTAACGGACAGAAAAATCGTTTCTATTATAACTAGAAACGTAAGAAGGGCCTTTAATATATTACTTCATAGTTGGTTTATGTGAAATTTACGTAATAATGATTTCATTGTAATTTAATTAATTTTACTAGAGGATTCTTTACAGGATGAAAGGTTCTGATTTAGCATTATAAGGTCTTAATAGGTGTCTCGAACCTCGCCTACGGCACGTCGCAAGAGTATTTTTTTACCCGTATTATATATGATTTGTATAGAATATTTCGACTGGTTTTATTCGGATCGTATTTTCACATATATGGAGAACGTGTTTTTGGTAAAAGGTTTCAAGTTTTTATATTCAAAAGTCGTTATATTGATGAAGAATTTATAGGAAACCAATTGGTAATCCGAAAAGAAGAGCTTGAAAATAGTATCTGAAAAACTCAAATCATTTTACATTATAAGCTGTATGGATTTAATTTATTTGAATAAATATGAAACCCCGTTTTTTTTTAACTCATGCTAGGGCTATATACCTCGTCGCAAATATTGTAAAGTATTCGAATGTTTCAAGCATTTATTAATTGGAGGTTTGATTATCCCACGTTGTATTCGAGCGTGTTTACGTTGCTAAGTGGGTAACCGGGCCTTAAAAGTCATATAATATTATAAAGGGCTTTTGCATGCGCAACAAAACCCTTCGATTATTTCTTTCGTATAGCCCTCATTTCAATAATCATATTTATACTTAAATTACGTGAAAAACTGGTTCTTTAGAGTCGGCTAAAAGTATTTTAAAAACGAGGGGAATGACGCAATCGACGTTATCACAAAGATTATAGTTTAGTTATACCGTATTGTATTGAATTCCGTGGTTTTACGAAATTCCATAGTTTTGTAAATCGAAGTTCTCAAAATTACTAAAGGCTTCGTCTAACGTTTGAACATAGAATAGCCGATATCTGGTACCTTTTTTACACCGCTTTTAAAAGGCTACACCAGATTAATCGCTACGGCCCTTCCCCACCTTTTAATAATCTATTATCAAGGTGTTTTCCTATCAAATTGTTACTAAAGTTATTCCGTCCATATAATATAAGTCTTTAAAAACCCGGTTAAACTTTAACCGCTGTTAAATTCTTTTAGAAAGTTAATTTTAGCTAAATTCATAAATTCGAAAAGCTGGTTTCATTCCGGCCCCTACATAGTCAATATTGTAAAATCCGGGGATCCAGCGAAGGAACTAGGTCGAAGCTCTCGCTTAAGGTGGTCGAGTACTATCCATAATCCTTGATAAAGAAGGAGGAGGAAAACCCTATTCAAGAGCTGTTATGAAGCTAGAGAAAACGAGTGACCCAGTTACGTAATAGGTTTGAGGGGATGTTTCGGAGCGGCTTCAAAGTATCGTAAGAGCATGTCAATCTCTAGGGCTAGATCCCTGACAAATATTAGTCTAGGCACCAACTTGTGATATTACTTTTGGCTTACCTTTTAAGAACTTCCTGACGTTTTTTAGAAAACGATAAAAGGTGTTGGCGATATGTAAAAAGTAATGGAAGGTACCTTCCTACTGTAGACCGTTTCGAAAGGTATGTAATAATCGTTTAGGAGTGGTGCAAAACGTTGTGGTAAAGTATGAAAGGTTTCTGCCATCGAATGGTTTAGTACACTATAGAAGGTGCCGGCGTAATTTACCTATGAACCCCTTTATAAATAGTTTCTGTAAGCCCCCAAAAATTCGAAATTTTTCGTTTGAATAACAATGTCCCTGTATATATAACAACTCCATATTGACCTACTTTGTACAGTATGTTAACCACTAGTTTGAACCCTCATTATCTCGAAAAAAAAATTGTTGTTGTGTTGTTATTAGTGCCGACTTAATTGCCTTTTCAAAATAGAATAAACGCCAACATAAAAGTTCAAATTAACGAAGCTATCCGCAAAGTAAATTTATCAGTTTTAAAATTATTTGTCTCTGGTTAATAAATACGTAATTTCCTCATATTCGCTCTGTAGATATATACTCGAATGGCATTAAAGAGTATACTCATTTCGACTACTTGTATAAAATAGCAAATAATTTGCATAAGTTTTGTTGTGAGATCAAGAGTTAGTATAAATTACGGTAACGATTAGAAGGACATTAATAATTAGTTAGAAATTAACTCCAGATGTCGTCTTTATACCTTTGCCGTTAAAAGCTGCAGCTTCGGTTATATATGTACCTTTTTGGATTTTAAGCTTAACATAAATAAAGTCGTTGAGTATTTATGGGAGACGTGTCTTATGTTTGACGTTTAAAGCTAAAGGTAGTAACCCGGTTATTAAGTCGCTTTTTTAATATTAATAAATGGCGAGAAAACGTATAGCCCAAGGTGGTCGCAGCTAAAAAATCTATAAAAGTACGTTAAATCACTTATCCTAAAGCCAATATACGAGGCGAAGATAGATTCGTATCATTTATATAAATTCTGTAGATATTACTATATATCCTCATAGATAGTATACATAAGCCTAGTGGCAGTGCACTGTATTTCAAGGTGCACTCCTGCAGAGTGTACGGTAACGTGTCACGCTGCAGGCTGCACTCTTGCAAGACGCAAAGTGCATTATATATGAAGCGGTCTGGAATGGCTATTCCAGACTGAACGGCAATACGTGAAGCGGTCTAAAAGAGGTATTCTAGAGTAGTACGCTCTAGGCAAGGGCTTATAAGCCCTTACCTATGGCGTACACTTCCGGATACTTCTTTCAATATTTATCTTACTTTATACTATAATATACTAATTTAACAATTACTTTTATATTTAACTTTTTACGTAAATAAGTGTTCAAACCCTGCCGATACAATTAGTAGCCGACCCGGTGGATTACAGAAAGCTTGGGAAAAAATAGATAAATATAAGTTAAATACCTATAACAAGAAACTACAGCGTTTTCAACTTTTTGTGCTTCAACATTTCGTTTTTAGAAGAATTACACGTCGACGTGTATAAACACTGTAGAAACTAAATAACTTTAACAAGAACAACTTTAATACGATACTATTAACCCTTATTTGGCGCTTTATCTACTGAAAGCCTCATCACGCCACTATTAACCTTTATTTAGCGTTTTAACGTACCCAGACACTTCTTGAAAATCGTTCTATCACGTACCAGGCTATGTAAGCTTAAACAACCAAGTTTCGGAACCCTTCGTTGAAATCCGTCCGATTTTCTATAATCCACACCGCTCGCAAAACTTAAAAGCGGTTACGAATAAAACATCCAAACCGCTCGTCCAATCCAAAAGCGGTTACAAACATGCTATCCAAACCGATCGCTTCAGTAAAAGCGATCATGCACAAAGAAATTAAACCGCTTACTTCACTAAGAGAAACCACGACACACTAATCCAAACCGATTACCAAACAACGAATCATACAATCACACTCCCTTTACCTAGTCCACTTTCCCACATCCGCTTATATGTTTTAAGTTTTCCCACATTCGCCTTATATATTCTAAATTTAGTCTATATAACGTTTAAGTTTTCCCAACTACTTATTTAATGTAACGCTATCAAACGCTAACAAAAATAATTTAAAATATTTGAATAGTTTGTATTCACATTTCATTTAAGTATTGTTTCAAATTCATTTACAGTAATAAGTACTAGTTAGTCTTATTCCAACCCTTTAAATTATCTCATTTACTTTATATTTAACAACCCATCCCAAACTTTGAAATCTTAACGCCCACAAATCCAACTACGATATGAAATCACCAACTTATGCCGCTATAACATATCATCTCCACCATCCTATAACACCTACAGCTATAACCCAAAAGCCAATAACATTAAAGGAAGCCAAAGCTTACTTCGACCTTTTGGTTAAACATATGGAAATCAGGAAGGTTATAATACACGAAATAGATTTAGGCCTAAAGGATAATACTATCGATATACCAGTGAAAGGACTAAAACCCTACATAATAAACATATACATTTTGACCGTTATATTCCGATATTAGGAGGAAAAAGCCTAAGGGCTTCATTTGTTGAATAATTTTTATGAATTTTGTTCGAGTTGGACGTTGGATATGTGGAAAATAGTGAATCCCACCATTGCCAAAGCCTTACGAATTCAACTACGGATTAAAGGCATTAATACTTCAGAGGGTAGGAATATCCTCCTTATAAAATCACTTTTCGAAATAATGTAACTTATCGACGTACTAGACTGGGAGGATAAATATTTATGCCTAACGCAATTTTTGAATATGAAAGTGCTGAATTGCCGATTAAATTAATAGGGTTTTCATAGTCGGTGCGTAAAGGGGTTTGGTTTAATTAGTGATTAAAAGGAGGTACCCTCAAACGCGTATAATGACGTTGAAGGTTGTTAACGCTTTCTCTTTTGCCTTAGAAGTCTTTAGAATTAAAATCTTATTGGGTGTCTTTTCGTTGAGCCAATTTTAAAAAGGGTTTTACCAATCCTAATAAGGTTTTTCTAGGATGTGAATACTATGGTGAGTGATTTCCTTTTTTTACGTAATCTTGACTGTACGTTAGATTATATTTTATATGTTGATTGTCTAATAGTTGAAGAATTGACTGATTTTTTAGAAGGTGCAAGTATTATGGTCTTATTCTTTGTCGAAGTCCGCATTGAAAATGTATTGGTTAACGTAATTAGTCAGGTAAACCTTAGTAAAAGATTCTTTGATATCTTTGATTTATAGTTTTTCGTTGTAATAGTAAGTGAAAATAGTTCCTCTATCCTTAAATTTTTAGCAAGGTTGGTAATGGCTTCAAATTAAGCGTTTTCGGTTACCGTCTTAATGTTTTGGCTTATATAGGACTTGATGATTGAGGCAGGAGGTGATTTGGAGATGTGAGAGCTTGGTGGTTTGGCGTGAAATCGTGTGAGAACTTGGCGACTTAGTATTAAATCGCGCGACGTAGCTTTTTTCGTCGTAACTTGATGTTTTCGTTCAATGTAGCGATTTTGACGATTGAAGTGGTGTAGGGGAAAAGAAAATAGTGTATTAGGGAGAAAACTTGGTGTTGAGGGCAAGGTCGGAGGTTGTTTGGTATTAGTGGAGGTCGAAGGTTGAAAGTTGTAGGCCGTGTTACATAGTCGTGTTACATAGTCGCTTTTGAAGTAGTAGTACCTATAATAGTACTGAATTAGCCGTTTGTCAACTTGACGAGCTTTGATACTTTTAGCGGTTAATCTTAACGCTCTTTTTCCAAGAAGAATTTGATGAAGATTTTTTGGTGTTTTCTATAGTGATACCGTCGCTACCTCTGAGCTGTCGTGAAAGGCGACGTAATCTAGAAGTTTTTTCTACTTGTTTCCATGAAAACAGATGCAGTTAGTATCGGCTTTTCGCAAGAATCTTTCCTTTACCTTGGTCTTTATAAAACGTAACCGGAAAGTAGCCTTTTATTTTATTTAGTGTATTTGAGCTTTAATAAATAAGCACTAATTAGTGTGAATAGAGCTTTGGACGTTGCAACGTTGTCGATTGGATAAATCAAAGTACCAGTAGTATTGCAATGTTTAAGTGGTGGATGTATTGTTCTAGGTCTGGTAGACTACTAGCTAGTCTGCATAGTAATTTGTAGGGCCAATTGCTTGACCCGCGCCCTAGTGTAAAGTGGGCGCATACTATACTTGACTTGCAGCCAATACAGTAGGCCCACAAAACAATACACTCAAATTGCAGTCAGTATGGTTAACTTTATTGTAAGTAAAATTGGCTTACTTTACTGCAATTACTACTATTTAAACAATAGGTTTCTAATTTAAAAAAGTGATAAACATTCGATATTAAATAACAACTATAAGGTTTATAGAACTTCATCAAGAAATCCTTGAAAATTTCTATTCTTTACCGGTATTCTATATAATTTATATATCGAATTCTGCTGAGCTTGACTTTGACAATATTCTGATATACTTTTTAAACGTTTTATACTACCCAATATCGAATTTTCTAGGAAATAAAAAACCGTCGTAAGAGTTACGAAATTATCTACAAGAGGCCAACCAATAAGAAAACTATAACAATATTATTTTCTGTCTAGAAAAGTCTAAACTTTTATACACCAATAGTCGCCGAGGTTTAGCCAATTTTATGAAATGTAGTAACCCGCCCATTTTCTTCGGCGTAAAGCCGGTACACAAAATCATAAACACTTCCCCAAATATCAATTTTTTACTTAACATTAATTAAGGCTTGAGGTTTACCAGGTTATATTAGGGTGGGTCTACGTAGGAAAACGCGTGATGAAGGTTTTAAAAGTAGCGCTGTATTGCGAGAGACTTTTCCATACGAGATACGGGCCTCCATTATACTTTTTGTGAAATAGTCATCGTTGTTACCGTTGTATATATAATCATTTATTACGTCGAAAATTAGTAAATCGATTGCGGCCAAAAGAACTTTAGTTAACTAGTTATGATTTTATTGGTTACCGTGGCAAAGGCGATCGTTCTGCTTATAGAACTTCGTGAAACATCATGGCCTTTAAAGATATTAACTTATGCTTTGATAAAGTAACCTTGAAGTAACAATAACTTCGATTTGTTTTTCGTACAAGGATTATTAACATTAGCTATAAATTTAACTGTCTTATTACAAATTTATTTTATTCTTCTTTTCCAACGTTCACTTAACGAGACCCTGAGGCTTTGATATGAAGGGTTACTATACCTAATCATCTACCGCCCGTACCTGAACGATCCATATAGCTCCGAAAAATTATGGCGATATTTTTACATGTCTTTGCTGACTTAAATAACGTATTAAAATTTTTCACATGATTCGTAAAGCGAATTACCATATACTACGTTTAATAATGATATACAGGAAATCTAAAAAATTTCTACGACCTTAATTTATACTGTTATGTTTATCGACGGAGTTTTTTTTTTTTTTTTTTTTTTTTTTTTTTTTTTTTTTTTTTTTGAAAGCTTTACAGGTAATTAAATGAAAAAAATAACTCTTATTACCTTTGAAGATTAATTTTAAAACCTTAAAGCAAATTACACTTTGGTTTTTATCAATAAATTAGAATATTGTTACGTTAAATAAAGATATGTCTGGAATAAATACGCGGGTTTTCGCAATGGTAACGTTATTATTCAAAGGTTTAACAGATTTTACCTTAATACATACATTTTTATACAAAGGTTATCGAAACGTTCTAAAATTTCAAAATTTTTTAACGTGTTTTTTTTTTTTTTTTTTTTTTGAGGAGATTACGATATACTACGATAATATCGTTATATTTGAAGGCTTAAAGGGTAACTGCATCACTATCAATTGATAAGTTTTGAACATATTTTACGTCCTCGTAAAAAATGAACGCGACTTTTCAACGGTAAAATAACGCTTTAGGTATATAATTAACGATAAAACCGATGGTACGGATAAATTAGAGAATATTAGTGTTAAACCCTGTTCTGATCTACACAATGACAATTATCTTTCAACTAAGGAAATTAAATATATATTTCGGATGCGGTTGAAGGAAATTGAGTTCCAAAATGCAATTAAGAATAATATAAATTGTTTTCTTTCTATAAATGATATGAGTTGAAATATTCGACTCAATCCCGGTCGAAATTTTGTAAAAACCGTCATTTAAACCATCTTTCTCCTCCATTTCTTTATCCCGATTTTTTGATATCGATTTTGAACGATAAAGTATAATTATAGAGATTTCGCGTCGTATTATTGGCGTTTCAAATTCTTAATATATAAATGTTACGCACGGTACGAATGAAATAGAAGTAACGTATACTTAGTAAATTACCCGACATTTTTGAATATTTAGAAACGATGAGTTCATCTACCTTAGAAAAAAAAAACTAAATAAACGAGTTTGCAAAACCTATATACAAAGGGTTTTTTCAGAGTATGGTAATTGAAAAACTCTCATCTACGTAACGAATTTCTTTTTAAAAATATATTGCATTTAAATTGAATAAACTTGGCTTCACTATTCGGCGGAAATGATATAGTTTTTTATTTACCGGAAATATTCGCGTTTCAAATTCATTTGTCTATTATAAATTAAAAACCATAGAACCGATTTGCTCAGGAGCTTTACCACCAATACCACTAGGAATTTAAGTACTGCCGCCCTCTGCGTCGGACTCTATTATTAGAAAGGGGTAGGGCCTAGGCAAAAACCGAGGGCGGCGAAGGGCTCAAAGAAAGGGGGGGTAATGGGGACGGTAATGGGGGTGTCGACAACAGACTCATTTTCGATTTAATTCGTTTCGTCACGACTATTATCATCGTCGCCGCCATCAACATCACCTTTGGCAAAAAAAGGAGGACTCTCGCGCTAACATCGTACGGTGAACCTCCAATAATGCCACGAGTTTAACCTATACTACGCCACCTTCGGACGCTTTGATAACAACACAAAGAGGTCATCAGAGAGTAGTTAGACGCCCAACAGGCGCCTTCGCAATAACGACGATGCGGTAAACGGCTAAAAGCCAGATGGTAACAACGATAATGGAAATACATCCATCTTGACGATTTATGACTAATACTTATTGACACTAAAACCTTTTACGCGATGCTGAAACCAATATTAATTTTACTAACGTAAAAAACGAATTTAACTTTCGTACTCCCTCTATTAATATAAACTCCATCGTTTGCCTTCACAAAAAAAAACATATATAACACTTATAAATCTGAGACTTATAAGGCAAAAAGGAATTAAAAGGGATCGCGTTGGTTAGAGATGGGTAGGTAGAGATAGAGAAGGAGGAGAAGTTAGGGGGGGCGTCTTCGTATATAGCCCTTTTAGGGACTTTAAGACTCGCCGCACGAGTTCAGATATAATGGGTTATGACGTACAAGGATGTTCTTTTACGTAATAACGCTATTATTTTTATTAATACAGGGACTTTCATTTTCGATTATAAAGCGTAATATTTACTTATTAATTAAAGGCGATTTATTTTGGAGATGTACAAAGGAAGGTTTTAGGTAGGTTTTAAATTAATAAAAGTTCCCTTATTTTTAATTTGGTTACAAGCCTATGACATACAGGTTATCATACATATAGAGATCCTTTCTAATAATATTTTACAGGGCTTAACGGCATACGAGACCGCAACGTATTTCATTTTCGCTCTTTTTACGGGTTATTTTCCAGCATTTTCACTTTATAGTGCCTTTCAAAGATCAGTACAGTCATATCTCCAACGCAAGTTATCGCCAGGAAGGGACTAAACAAGCCGCGTTTCTCGGCTAAACAAAGGCTTAAGTTCACACGACTACGCGTCTCGAAACTATAATATACCCTAAGGTTTTGTTTGGAAGGATAGCTTGAGGAATCTGGAGCCTGCACAGGGTTTTGATAGACCTGAGTTACGATCCCTTCCGCCGGTATCTACAGGTCTATTTCGTAGCCGCAAGTGACACACCTCATTCATCACACTGCCCAGTGATAGTAAAAAGAAAAAGAAAAAAAACAATGATCTAAAAACCTTATTATAATAGCTTTAGAATAGATATTATTAAACTCAAATTAGAGATCATGAAGGTTCTATACTTTAACTTCATTGTTGATATTTATGGTATGAAAATAATCTCTAACAGTATATCAAAGGATAAATTAAGGAAGGTGAGGCCTGTTATACTTCCAAGATAAAAAAACTTATTTCTTTAGGAAATAATGACGAAAACAGGTCTTAGTCACCCATAAAACATGATTAATAAAGTGTTTCCAGTCCTAAAAAACAAATCTGTGAACTACTCAACAATTAAAGAAAACCGTAGACTGTATAGCCAATAACATAATTCATACTATTAATGAAACAAACCTGTTCATAGGTTTTTGTGCATTACAACGTTTTCTATTCGAATTGTGGTCAAAGTAACAGTATTATTTCAAAGTTCAAGTGGTATATTATTGCTTCTTTTAAGTTTGATGGACCGTTAGCCGGTTTATACAATACTTTATATAGGTAATAATTTAGCCTGTTCCCTTCATTGATTCAAATACTTTACTGTAATCAACTTGTAATTGATGTTGTTCACTTTGGCTTAACTATATTTAAATTATACTCCAATACTAATAGCTTCTTCTTTTATATTACTAATGCGTTTGGTAATACAATCAACCGATAATGCAAGTGCTTCCCTATGAATTTCTCCCTAGAATTTGAATAACAGTTTTACTTCCTACAACTTACGATTCCATCAACAAGTGTTTCATTACATTGTAAATCCAATCCCGTAATATACAGTTAACTTAGCTATACCAGTGAATTAAGTTTGCATGGTTCATAACTAAGCAGTTACCTTCCATCCTATCAATCTTCACGTACGTTAACATTGTTAGATATCTTACAAATTTATTTTTAAATCCCTTTAACTAATTCATTATTGTTCATGAACATTTGAAGAATATTTTCAAGGTTCAATTTTGTATAACATTTGTTATAAGATCAGTATAGCAATTCTTAATTTATGTTTATCTAAGATTTTAAATCTTTTTATTTTGGTAATCTTTGCTCAAAATATTACATCGATTATCAATTTCTTTTGTTTATTGTCTCTATTTTGGAAAGGTATTCGAATGGGTTTCGTAAATTGTTATGAATTACAACCGGAATTTGTTAAAGTTCTATTTATTCGTCACGTTATTAAGAGGTTTTCATATTAATACATTTATATTGAAGTCGTTTATTATGTCATAAGCTTTCAATTCAAGCACGACTCGTATAAACCTCTTCCGCTTAATGAAAGTTTAATAAATTAGGTCATGTGTAATAGCAAATTAATTGTCTTATAATTCCTTTTAGTTAACGATTATTATAATGAATCTATTGGAACAGCAGTCAATTGCAGTATATCTAAGTTCACTGTACTGACTTCAAATATAGGGAGTGTCCAATTCAGATTAGGCTATTGGTCAAGCAGTTCATCATACAAATTAGTGTTCCAACTAGGTAGCAATATTCCAAACTTATAAGTAACCATATCACTACTTTCAATACAATACACCAGTTACTTAGACTAGGGTTCGAATCGACTATGTTATAACGATAAAGCTCTACCAACACGGATTAGGATTTATTAGATTAATTATAGATAATCTAGGTAGATCAAGAAGCTATTTTCCAGTAGTTACAATTTATAATTGTGTAAGGTAGAGGAAAGATTTTTGCGAAGTGCTTCGGTTATTGTGTCGTTATTTAAAAATAGTACAAAGGTGAAATTTTTAATGTATTATTGTTTACAAGTACTTGAAAGTGATTATGGTATTTTTAGACCATCGAGATATCTTAATTGACCTCATTTCGAAAAAAAGGCGTTGATATTAAGTTCTAGGAGTCCTAAGTTTTTCAAATTACAAAGATTTAAATTCTAAAAGCGATTACTAAAGTTCTCAAACCTTGAAAGTAAGCAAACTACTATTTTTATAGAAAATCACAAACCGCTAAATTCTATGACTCCTTTGAACAATAACTTCCGCAGAAAACAACCTATAACCTGCCCTTTTATGTAAAACTTTCCCCCTTACACTATATTAATCATTCTATTTACCTAATATTAGAATGGCTACCAAAAAAGTTAATATCGATATTGTTACCAATGTATTAAGAAAAGACGTAATTGAGACTGTTGGAACCATATTCGCCAAAGACTTCAACAATGACTTATGGTTTATCAAGGTTAACGAAAATTTTACTACTGAAGGCTTAACTAACTATATCGTTTATTTCATCCTCGATTTAAATTACGACGATTTGAATTACAGTATCGAAGATTTTTCAATTTCGCCAATTTATCCAAAAGTTAGACTCTAATCAGGTATAAAAACATGAAAAGGATGGTTATGGAAAAATTGAAAACTAACCTATGTAAAGAATGGATTTTATTGCTAGGAAAATTTGGGAAGGAAAGTCACTTAATAAATAAACCGTACAAATTTGTTAATGATAAAGATCTTAAATGAATACATGAATATAAATGTAAAGATATTATGGGCGACAGTATCTTTTAAGTACTTTATATACGTTTTTAAGGTCAAACATAAATCTAGATAAGTTATTTAAACCATTTGACTCAAAAACTTAATACAATAATAAGTTAATTAATATGGACGTTTCAAATGCCGAAATTCACCAAATGATTCAACAAAAACCTGATCAAAAAGCTCTTTAATACTAACATGACTATTACTAAATTTATGGTAATCCTTAAATGCACTAACACGTATAATTTCAATGGATTCATCGGGAATACCAAACTTTACTATTATGATGGAGAGGCTTTACACAAGAACCTATAATAATTACAACTCTTAGCTTTTTGCTTAAATACTTTTAAAGGTAATTGCATTTTCTGCTAACAATATTATTACTCTTAAAGGAAAAAACCTAAAGAGTTTGTACGATTAATGTAGTATTTTTTCCCTTAGAGATGTTTCTATGGTAAATACGGATTGCGTAGCTATTACGACTTTCGTAAAGATTTATGGTAATATGGAGAAGTATAACGGTAAACTATATGAACTTTCAAATGTTAATTTGCGACTATTTATCAACATTTACTGTTAAATAAAGATAATTTATCAAAATTTCAGTCGTTATTTCCTAATATCATCATTATCTTACACAAGGATCATTACTTGGAGTATTTAACGAATTGTTCGTTATTTCGAAAAATTTACGACAGTTTTTAAGATCACTTCAAACATTATATGAACCTTATCCATTACTATATAAACTAAAACAGTACGGAGTATTCCCACGCGATATAATGTTTAGAAAATTCAAAACTAAAATAGACCTTATTGATTGAATATTGAACAAACTGATACTTTCCTAATAAGCGACAATAAATATGAAATATAGAAAAAAATACATGACGCTAGCAAGTCCGCTGGATGATTGCCGACCTAAAAAGTTTCAATATTCTTTCAAATGCCTTAATACTACCTATCAAGACTTTATCAACCAATTGGGGTTTTCGCTTACAACTGTAATGATACGGATGTTAAACTTGAGTGATATATACCACTAAACGTATATTTTTAACGATGACAATAACGCCTACGCGTACACCTACTACATACAATTGAAAATACTGGAAACCCAACAAATTCGGTTAATAAGAAACCTTTAATAAAAAGTTTAAACGGTAACGTGCGTGAAAAAAGGGATACTCTAGCATAAAATTTCCAAGTTAACCCCGTGAATTATATGAACAACACGTCAAAGTGCATTGTATCTGTAGAAAATAAGGCTATTGGTTCATATTTTATACTTGAATCGAATACCTATAGAAATAAGTGATATATATCATTTAATGACCTTTTTATTTGATTTGGGAAAATATTTAATGAGGTGTAAATTTTAAGGGAACGCATGTAAAAACTGTGAAAAATATTTTTAAATTTGTGAAATAGTATATGAATGCTTGTTCCAGTCCTAATAATGGAATTATTAACCTACTCTACCTTTTTGTACCGCTTGATAGGTAAGAACTCTTATTAAAGTCATGATAATCACTATCTCAAACCTACGTATTAATTTTCCATTCGTGGAGATTACGCAAAGCAAATCTTTCAAGGTATCATATATAATACTGAGGCAACGCGATACTTAATACGAGGTTAGTTTTAATTCTTTTTAATACAATATTATAATTATATCATTGTGGTATTTAACTTTACGGATACCGGTAAGAGTAATGTTTGACCTAACCTTGGGACAGAAACATTTTTTACATGGTTCTACAATTATAATTATAATCTTTGAACTTTCTGTTGCATAAATTATATATTCCACTACAGCTTCCCATTATTCACTAAAAAATATAAAAACATCTCGACTTTATTGTTGATATTGAGACTAATGAATGAATAAGAGGTAACGACTAAAGGTTCCACCATACTTGGAAATGAGGATATGGATAGCTGTACTTTTGAAATTCATAAATAACGGTATTAAACTTGACTAAATCATAACTTGGTTAACAATAAAAATGGTTTAAGTACCCCGCAACTAATAGGTTATATAAAGTTTTTAAGGTAAGCGGTAATAAAAACATAAACTTATTCATATTCAAAGCTATGAAACAGTATTAAAACTATTCCAAAAATATTCCCAAAACTCTCTTATGTTTAATTTGATGTTCAAAAGAATCGAAAATTGGACTTTGAAATTTTCGTCGACGTATAATACTTTGACGGCAAACCTGTACTTGATGTTGTTAACTCCGTAATTACTTTCTATGATGTCAAGTTTTTCAAAACCATTTCGACAAAGGAAATATGGAATGTATTACGTACCTTGTGTATTAACATGTACTTGAGACCTTAAAATGTACTAGTTTACAAGGTGGGATTTGATTTTATGACAATGAAATTCTAAACTAATATTAAAAAGATAGGGATTGTATACAAATTATTTATTATTAAAGTTCATTAAGTAATCATTAAGGTCTAAAAGGAGTTCGCATGTTTACAAAATACTGAAAAAAAATTCATATCAGAAATTTTAAGTTTCACAAACTTAGAGGTAAAATTACACATATTAGTAAAACGTCTTAATAATATTATTGGTGCTTACAGTCTCGTGATAATTTTACAAGTATTTCGAGAAAATCCACGAATCAGAGATTAGTAGACACTATCGATTAATATCCTAAAACCAATTACAGCATGTATTTAAGCTTCAAAGAATATAAAAAAGAAACTCGCAAGTCACCAGATTAATGACATCTTTGATACTAGAAACCAATCATCGATAACGAACGTACTGTCTCTGAATTTCTCAGGTAAAACCCTTAATTCAAAATGAAAAGAAAAATGTATTGAACTTTAAAAAATATTCAACATCGCCAACTCAAAAGCAGTGGTGGAAATCGCTATCAGTTTTGTTACCATTTGTATTATATAAACTAAGCTGAATTAAAAGCTTGTAAATACGATTAAATTTTACAAGATCCGCGGTTAAACCATCGTAAACATTTTAAACTGATTATCAATAAGCTGATAAAACGACGGGAGCGTGGAAAACCATTCAAAAAGAGCGTATATATTAAAAAAAAGAACGGCTACCTAAACTAAAACCACGGGGAAATATACACGACACCTTATATCTCTTATAAAAAGAGTCTAACATAGAATGAGGTTTGAATCTAAACCTCTACAGTATTATTAATATATCGGGTAATCTATTGTATGAAATAGATGGAGTTGAAATTAACTTCTTTCTTATCAATAAAGTAATTTAACTTATGATACTTACATAGTTAGAAGTCAAAATCGTAACGATTATCGAATTAAGAATTGTTTATAAGGTTAAGGATAGAATTATATACCGGCTAAACTAAAAGTCTAAACTAATAGTTTGGAAATACGGTAATAAAAATAAAAATCAAATTCTTACTAAATCATCTTTGCTATAAAATATTAACTAGCGTTTAGTAATCGGAGTTAATTTCAGTTTAACTGTCATTATAAACGTCAAGGGTTATCATAATAACTATAATATGACATAAGAATATAAATAATGTGCAATGAATGTTAAATGGATTGGATTATGGGAATTTACAAAAGAGGTAAGAGATAAGTTTTATGTTGCGACTGTGACATAATATATCAAACCTTTTAATGGATTTTTTTAAGAAATCTTTCATCGGTTTTCACTTATCAAATAAATTTCAGGAATAAATTATGTATATAGACGTTAATATTTGACCTATATTTGTTAATGAAATAAGGTAAAAACTTTCATATTGTTGGAATATAAATTGATGACATAGGATTTTGGGTAATAATTCATTTATAACGGTTAAATAACATATTATGAAATATTTAGGCCGTTATAAGTAAAACCTAATTGATAAGTTGGTCCAATATATATATCTGAATTTTATGAATCATTAATTTGTATATTTTATGTTTACAACGTCCGTGATATATATTTTAACCCACGTCAAAAAGGGTTATTTACGAAACAAGAGAATATTGATAGAATTTATGGGGTATAATCGTAATAGTTTCTGACTTAAATCGCTCGAACGATTCATGTTGTCATGTTATACTAACTAAAGGTATTTAACAATGTGTCAATTACAACATGAGTTTAATAGTTATAGGACAGAACATTTGACAGGGAAAAAAACATATTTAGAAGGAAAAATTTGATCCAAATAATGGTATTAATATAATATCGATTTATTAAATAACTATACGGTTAATATTATTTGCGGTTGGCTTTTTGACGAATAATGCCAACTTGATATTTCGTACTAAATTTTTTGTAATTTGTGTTATTAAAGACAAGGTTAATAGACAATTTACTATCATCGTAAGCCTCGTATATTAAATAATTTGTCAAATGTAAGCTTGTGATACTAAACGAATTAATATTAAACGTTTACAGTATAATAATATGATTTAATATCAGTATGATGACCGGTGACAAATTGAAAATTATTATTAAATAATTGGTATTTTTTTAAATATTTTAATAGTTTTCATTAACGGCTAGAGCCTTTGGGAATACATTTCTAAGCTCTATACTACTAACAAAAAACGTCTAATAATAGACGTAATAGTATTAAGGGAGGAATACGACGTTCGAAGGATTAATGTTTGGTTTTTATTGAAAATATAGGTGGTTTAATCATTCAAGCAGCATAAAAACGGGTGGTTGACTAGTTGTTATATTGTTTAAATCGACGGTAAAGATAACTCAATTGAAGCTATAATTAAGGTCACATTTAATAATAGTTTGAAAGGTTTGTAAACAGTAATTAGTGGACTGTATGGATTAATAAATAAGTGGATCAGCCGGTACGTGACTAAGAGGAATGAACATACCTGGTAAATTCGAAAGCTAGTAGGGTAGCAGTATTCAAAAAGGCGTAACCAAACCGATTGCAAAAATTTATAAAATTAGTGGCGTATACGGTTTTAACAAAAGTCTAATTTATGGGAATCAGGAAAATTAATGTTTGGAATTGTAGGGCGGAAGAACGTAATTAGAGTCAATTTGGATATGAAACAGGTTGTAATTGTCAGGGGAACTTATAATAAATATATAAGGGATTTGAGGAAGTACCACTAATGGGTGATTAGCTATACTAGTAATCACGTACAAAGAAAAAGTACACAGTGTTAAAATAACGGTTAACTATAGCATAATCAAGTGTATCGTACTAACTTCAAGTATAGGGAGTACTCGATATAGCTTAGGGTACGTGCCGAATAGTAACAAATTGCGATTGGTGTGTAGACTGACTAGCGGTTTTCCAAACTCAAGAGAAATTATATCACCACTTTGAATGTAATATACCCATTACTTTGACCAAGATTCAAATCAACTAAATTTCAAATATAAAGACCTACCAACAGAATCCAATTTGTAATAATATATAAATATTATTTACGAATAAAGTTGTTTGTGAAAATTATTCATTAGATTTTCGAAATACTTATAAAAACTATATGAATTCATTGATCCAAATTTGGTATTTTCGATTATGTTTCTTTATTCAAAATCTTATAATCCTAATGAACCATCTTTTAGCCTTACAATGAAACTAATAGGTTGTATTACACCTTCGGTTAATATGAAGTCGCGATATAGATTTTATGGGCACGTTATTTTCAATAGTATTCAGCCCCCAAGAGGTTGTTTTTCTCTATTTTAACCAAGCCGATACCTTACCATTTTCAACTAAAAGTAAAATATTTAGCATTTTTATCATGAACACTTTATTTATATTCTTTGAGACACATTTGTTGGAAGCCTCTACATTTTTAGCGCTTCATAAAAACTTGTATACGATCTCTTCACATCGCCCAAAAATTATCCAATAGATCTTACTATAGTTAATGCCAAAAGAGCCAAATCGAAAACGCATGCCTCTAACGCACCTAAAGACGAAACCTGGCTTCTGTACAAAAATCCAGAACACTAAGAATCAAGCTAGGTAGCTAATCCGACCTCGATAGAAAAGAATGTTAATACGTACCTATTCTAACGTTTTATCGTTAAGGCCATTTATAAAACTTTTAATATATAATAGTGTGAAGTAAACACTCGCGAGTCTATATATCGGGTTCAAAAATAGGCTATAAACGCTTTTATTACTCATTTCGACGAGTTTAGTTCTTCAGAGTAACGCGATTTAACTTTAAGTATCGTAACCCACACGACAGATAACATCGAGAACGGAGGCTCGGATCTTTACAAGGGGAATTATTTAATTTTTTCGACTCCCTTACAAATTTTTACCCTTTACACAACTCCTTTAAAGAATTTTTCCCTATGTAACTCGAATTGGCCCATGAAGCCCTACATACACCCTTTTTTTTCACGTCGGATTACACCCTAAATCTCCCGCCGATATACCGGTTCTTTACACCGAGTCGTTGTTTTTTATGGTTTCGGATTCCCTTAATCCATTCATATTGTACGCAATATGGATTACCATGGTATGCCGAAACAAAGAACTGGTTATCTGAACCCCGAAAGTCGTCCCGTTGCATACGAAAGGGTCATAAAACGTCGTTCGCGCCCGTCAGAAATACCACCTCTCCATGCTTACCGCCCTTTAAAATGCGGCGAAGGAAATAAACCTACGGGTCCTTGTTAAGGTTTTAAAACGCCATAAACGCGACATAAAAAACTATACCTTTCGATATACTCTTAACAAACGCATATAATTAGATTCGCTAACGATTATAGCCATAAAAATAACTCTATAATATTCTCTATTAGTTATAATGACGTCGCTAGTAAAAGAAAATTCCTCTTTAAAAAAGATAATAACGCTTCTCTACTTTTTCGAAAGAACATCTATGATATTATGGAAATCTTAGTAAATCTATATAATAAAAATGAATTCCCGTTTAATTTGAATGTTGGTTAAAAAAATCCTAATTAAAATATCTAAAACCATTAAAAAAGAAAAAGCCGTTTAAGCCGGGTTTCTATTATGTAATACCTATTCGTTAATAAACAGATAAACCGTTTATACAGGTGGAATAATTTGAATCATTTCGTTCGTAAACCCCGTTCAAGTTTTTTACCCATTTGGTTATAACTAGTAGGTGAAGGTAATAAATAAAAGAGATAGAGTTTTATTCAATAATGAGGGTTACTTATAGTAATACGTAAACTAGGGATACGTGTATCCGTTCCAGTGTTTCAATTACGCGGTCTTGGAAAAGTTTCATGTTTTGAAACCATTTAGATCAACGTTTCAATATCTTAATAATTATAGCCTTTTTGCTTGTACTTATACAGATGGCCTAGGTGTTTAGAAACGGAAGGGAAAAATTATATTCGATTTCAAAGCGCCGGCTGAAAATGGTACAAGTATTTAATTAAATCTAATGTAATACGAAGATAATAAAGAACGTTTGAATTAAAAAGGTATTAAAATCGTTTTTGTTACAACGAATATTCTCCCTATAAACAAGGGTCTAGAAATCTATACTTATTATATAAGTTGCTTGTTAAAAATACATCAATCACAGTCTGTACTCAGTAATAGGGATAGTTAGTACCTGGTACTTCTCTACATCAAGGACGAGAAATACTCCGATGATAAGGATATCCACCGGAGCACTGGTAGGAAAGCTAATGAGAGGATCAGGTAATAGTATACTAAGGTATAGGAGGATCGAGATGGAGAAGATACCTGTATACTAGTACTTACTATTGAAGGATACTAGTACCTACTAGTACGATATACTAGTATTTACTAGTACAGAGTCTTGATCGTGATGATCGAGATCTCTATGAGGATTTTTCTAATTATATATTAAGAAATTCTTTGTGTAGATTCTAGGTATTCTTGAGTCTATAAACTTATACAATACCTCCTTGCATAGTAATTTCAACATATTCGTTAATACTTTGTTAACAGAGATACGAAGTGACCTGTGTTTTACGCTCTCGTTCTATATTCCCTTGCCCTCCCGGGATCTGTGGGATAAACCGCCCCAACAGCTAATACCGAGGATCCTGTTTTCTTCTGGAAAATTTTAATGGTTTAAGAACTTTTATAGAAACTATTTTAACGAAAAGGAATGATACCTATATAATAATTCGCCTGATCCGGGGTATTGTACCTAAGAGGATTATTATGATCACTAAAATTAGTAAGTAGAGTAAAAGGGGTTTAAAAACGCGAAAATGAATTTTAAAGCTTTTGAAACCTTTAGATCCGGGTTACGAAACGTAACCGTTACCACGACCAAAGTTTTATATACGAAAGCTATTCCAACGACAAAAACGGTTACGTTTATATCCGGTTTCTACAACTTTTCCACCGTTTTGATCGATCAGATGGTGTTTATAAAGCATTGAAACTGAAGCAATCTAACTAATTAATTTTTTTTCGCCCGCTCGGACTTAACTATTACCAATACTTCAAAATATGAGATATATCCACTTAGGATATAAATACAGCGATTAAACGTTACCGAAAGTCAAAAAACAAATACAAGGCTTATAATTACATAGGTAAACATGAGTAAAACAGTTATTATAAATTGAACTTTGTTCATAGGTTATGTCTCAAATAGTTTCAATGTTGTTAACGTATATGAACCTTGGTACAGCATGGAGTATAACGGATAAATATTTATAAAACAATACCCGAATTACAGTTTTTTCTCCACAGTTTTAAATTGAGGTAAAAACGCTTTTATATGAGAGAACCGACGCGAATTATTTTTGGTTACAAGGTCCCTGATTTTATTCTATATTAAGCAAGGAACTTGTAAAAATGTTATATCAATTCGGTTTAACATTAAGAGGGATTTTTATAGTAAAGCGTTAATGGAACCAATCTATTGGATATATATCCCTATTAGTTCAATGATAATGAATTAACGGAACTTTATAGTTATTCATTAAGATTTTAAAATATATTTCAAGGGAATTTTAATATTATGTTTCATTTGATGGAAATCACTTTGAATAACATACGTAGAGAGATAGTTTTCTATTACTATGATTTTTTCAGTAGTAAATATTGTAATAGAGAGGTAGGAGCTTCGATTTACCGTTTAAAATACGTTTTCATCCTTATTTATACAATTATTATCGAGATCTTTACGGTGGTACAACGTGATTTTGATAGTGGTTAGGATAATGAAATATTGTTAATTTTTGGATTCAGTTTATCGGTTTTCTATGGCTTCGATCTTTGTTGTTAGGGTACGGGAAACTAATTTACCGAGGCTTATCAATATATTCATTATTACATTCTTCTAGACACATTCATGGGAAGTCATGATATTTGTTAGTGCTTCCACTAGAATTTTATACGATTTATTAACATAGCTAAAAAAAACTTTCATAGCTTCCGCTATAGACAACGCTAACAGAGCTAAATCGATACCGCGCGCCCTCGACGCGCCCGTAAAGGAAGCCCAAACTTTACAGAAAGATTAAAAACATCATAAGAAGTGCGAGGCAACTGGAACTCTCCGGGCGAAAAAGAACAAAGCTATATACCGACATTAACGCTTCAACATTAAGACCTTTCACAAGGTCTTTAACGCGTTAAGGCGCGACCTAAAAATTCCTCAATCCGTGGACCGAACTTACGAACAAACTATTAACGCCTTAATTTCTCGTTTCGACGAACCTGGCTTCGTTAAATAACATGCATTAGTGTTACATATCGCGGTATATGCTATTAATAAAACCGCGGGTAGGGGTCCGAACTTACAGTTATTTAGGTCCCCTTCTCCTTCGAGATAAGCCTATTAAACCCTAAAAACACTTTATACTCCCTGCTCTACCACCTTAAATTATTTTATAACATTGAATTCTATAGCAAACGTATTTTATGTTGATATGAAACCCTCTACCCCGTCGATTTGAGGGATTATATAAATCGTTATCGCACAACGTAATAGTATGCTGGTCCTTTTAACAACGTAAAATATTTAGCTTCCCGTGCATGAATTATAAAACCTTTCTCTAGACCTCTTGAAATATCATCTTTTATAACTTACTTCCACTTAAAAAGAGGTAAAGGAAGCGAACCTATCCGACTTATTAAAGTTTGGAAGACCACAAACGCGACGTGAAAAACATTCCCTTCGACATACAATAGTTAATCGTATATAATTAAACACTTCCACTTTTAAGTTGGTAAAAAATACCTACTAAATTCGCTATACGTTACTCTAATATCGTTATTAAAAATAGTCGTTTTTCTGAAAAAACGATACTAAACTTTCTCGACTGATTCAAAGAAGCTTCCGTTACACTTTAATAATTTTAATATACACATACGGTAAAAAGTGTCTTTCATACAATTTATTAGCTTTTTCAAAAAACCCTAATTATTGGAACAGTAGTAATTGCAGTATAGTTAGTCAATTGTATTGACTATAAGTTAAGTGTCTTATCTTGTGGGTTGACTGTATGGACTATTAAGTTAAATACAGTATATGCCCACTTCGGACTAGGCCACATGCTAAGAAATTGGCTATATATATTAGTATGTAAACAGGTTGGTGGTTTGCCCAACCTAGAATAATACATCGACCACTTGACAACGTAATACTACTATTACTATAACTGATTTGAATCGACAATATCGCAACGTCTAAAGACCTATTAGGTAAGGTCTATTAACAAAAATCAGTACTTATTAGGTTAAGCATAAATTGTCTAGGTAGAGGAAGAAACTACTTAACGGTTACGTTTTGTAGAAGACCAAGGTAGAGGAAACATTCTTGCGAAAGGCCTTTACGAACTACGTTAGTGTTCATAGCAGTAAGTAGAGAAAACTTTTATGTTGCGTTGGGTTTTACGCTAACCTAAAGATAGCGATAGTAAGGTTATTGAAAACACTAATAAGTTTTTGTTAGATTCCTTTTGAACACAAACTTTAAGATTAACCGTAAAAAATCTCAAAAATCTTCAAGTTGGAAAACAGTTAATTTAATACTGTTGCGGGTACTACTACTGCGGGTATTACTATTACAATAATGACGGGGTTTGAAAGCCTTCAACAATAAAAATTAACGTTCGATCCTATTTCCTACACCAAGCTTTACTCTTTGCACCAACGTATCCCTCCATACTACTTTTTTTCCTTACACCGCAATATAGATAATCGGATACGCTAACAAACAAATTAAAATCTCTAATTTAAGCGAGAAAAAAAAGACATCAGGGATCGCTAATTCGCGCCAAGAAAGCCATGTTACATGACTCTATACCAAGATCGCTAAGTTACTTACCCAAAACACCAAGTCTTCACGCGCCTATATCGTCAAGAGCCTATGATTTAAGATCGCTAAATTCCCTTGCCAAAATCACCAAGTAAAAATAGAACCTAATCAGGAATAAATAAAGGCAATTTTAAGCTTTCTAACCTATTTTCGCTACGTATTACGAAGAAATCTTTTGGTTTAAAGACGCGAACAAGTCGTTGGCTTAAGAATACTAAGCTAATTATATTAACTAATACATCCTCGATATAGATATTAGCGAAGAATTTGGTCGCAGCTCCCACTCCTTTCAAGACTTTCGTAAGCTCTTCAACCACTAGATAATTAATATGTAAAGATGATTCAACTTACGGTTAAGGCTAAGTTGAAAAAAAAAGATTAACAGACGAGTTATTTGTATACCAGAAAAAAACTTATTGGGATTAATGAAAACCTTTTTCGAATTGACATAAATAAAGAATTACCTTTAAATGTGAAAGGACTGAACTAAAGCTGTCGCTTAAGGCAGTCGGATACCATTTATAATCCTTGATAAAGCGAAAGAGAGAGAAACCTTTGCTAAGGAACAACTATAAATCTATAGAAAAAGGGTATCCCGGTCACATGACAGGTTTAAGGATATGTTCGTAAGTGGCTTTAAATAATTGTAGGAGCATGGCAACCACCAGAGCTAAATCCCTGGTAACTACTAGCATAGGTACTAACTTGTGACATTACTCTCAGATTATCTCTCTAAGTTTCGGAGGGGATCTTTCACGAGTCGATATAACGTTCTAAGCCGTTGATCGTTTTGTCACGGCGTGGAAGGAGCCTGCATTAGCCCCCTTGCCGCCCTTCCTATAAATAGTTCCTATAGGCTCCCTAAAAATATGAAAAATTTCTGCCTTCAACTACCCCCCTCTTAAGTAGTAGTACTATACACATTTTCGCACTGCCATACGTAATATTGGTCCGAATTTCACAAAGTTTTTATTTTATTTTAATTACTCATATAAACTCGTGGGATATCTTAACCAATGTAAGTTAACCCAGCTACTGCTATTACTTTAACACATATATATTAAGTTTACTATTATTGTTATTAAACCACGTAAGTTAACTTACCTATTGATAACATCAAAACATGTGAGTTTCCCGGCTTTCGAGTCGTTTTTTAAGTGTTAGTAAGCGGACAAATAATGTGTAAGCTTAGGTGCTCGTAGTTAAAAAAGCTATCAAAGTCTGATATACTACCTAGTGAAAGATCGATATGCGTAGTAGTAGTAGCTTGATGACTTCCACGCCTGTCTATTCAAATAATCTCCGCGTTGTATAATTATTGAATAATAAACTTGGTAATAAAAAAACAATATTTTGGTAATAAACGTGGACTTCGCGGCGAATAAGCGGGTAAGGAGTTTAGCTGGAAACCATTAAGGAGTTAGTTAAGGTCGTTGAAGGTATTATTAACAAGTTCAGTACGCTTTTCAATAAAAGCGAGAAACAAGTTATTATTGATATCATAGACTGGGTTTTCGATGATTGCGAATATAAGGGTATATATTAGTAGCTGTAACCGTAGTCATAGTAGCAATAAAATTTTATTGCCGTATTCAGTATCCGTAAAATAGTGGGTTTTAAACGGTTCGGTAATGATTGAAAAATGAAATCAAGTTAAGCCCATTAGCGGATTGAACTGGAAAACCAGTTATTATTTTCGGCTGATTTATAACAGAATTTGAAAACGTTCAAGATTACGTTATTCGAAAATTTCAAAAGTAGCTTTTAAGTCGAGTATATGTAACTTACCTATTGAATTAAAACTTATCGTTTTAGTAAGTTGTTAATACGAGGACGGTTAATTTAATATTTATTATGGGCTTGTAAAATCGGGTGTATTTTCTGCCCGAAATATCAAGTTCAACGATATAGTAATTAATAATATATATAATACGATATTTTTCATAAAGCTAGCCTAGTTCGTTTGGAATTAAACTTGTTGATGATTTTTAAAGATAAATTAAATGTTGTTATCTACCCGAAACCATTCCAAGGTGGAACATTATTTATTAGCGGCTTTTCCAATACTTCTTTGTGTAGCCGTTTTTACGGTTTGTGCGAATTTTGTAATGTTGCCAATTTGTTGGACAAAGGTCTCGGCATTTACCCGTAATTATATAACTAAAATAAGTAAATGTTGGACAGGTTATATATAATCGATATAATAGTTGTATATTATTCGAAATGAGTTAATATTAATAATAATGATATCCTTATTCTTTAAATCCAATTTTTAACCAGGTAATAAATGGCCTTAATTAAATTTGGTATCAAGAATGAAAGAACGTAAGTATGTTAAAAAAATGATTAATTTATTTGGTAGCACTATTTTTCCAGCGGTGGAATACGGTACTTACGCGTTTTTTTAACCCCATGGAATCTTAAATCCATTTTTTAAACCCATTAGTTCAATTTAACCTTCGATTATTAATAATAATGCGAAGGAATCTATAAAATAGTCAATAGCAGTTTGAAAACCATTTCGCATAAGTTTTCACATTTATAGTATTTATTTCTTTCAATATAACATTTATACTTCTATATTCAATAGTAAATATGATATAAAGTAGGTTAACAGCTCGTTTCTAAGCGAAATCTACTATAAAGTTGATTTAAACCTCGGTTTTAAGTCGTTTAGAAATGTGTAAGGGTTTGAAAAGTTCCTTTCGACGATGTCGTTAGTAAGTTATTCGCTTACAAATATTATAATTTCGGTAAAGATATTGGATTGTACGGTGTAAGTTGAGTTTAAAGTTTATTTTAAATGAAATCGAGATAGTAACGGTGCGACCGAGATGGTATATGAGATGTGAATCGTGTGTTATAGGTAAAGTCTCTATTCACGTCAAAGTAAATAAATAGTAATCGTTAGATTGATATTGGAGTAATAAAAGATTATCATCGTTAGAAGAAGAATCCAGTAGCGCACGCAACAGGTGAGGACATATAAGACTTTCAACCAGAGTGTACTACTCTAGAATACCTCTTTTAAACCGCTTCATGTACTGCCTTCGGTCTAGAATAGCTATTCTTAATCGCTTTATATATAATGTACTTTACGTCTTATAAGAGTGCAGCTTGTAACGTAATACGTTACCGTACACTCTATAGGAGTACACCCTATAATAAAATACATTTCTAATTAGCCTATATATACTATTTATGAAGGTATATAGTAATATTCACACAGGCAATCATTTCTTTTTTCCTTATATATTCTGTACCTATAGCCTAATAGCGATAATATAATTATAGTTGTAAAGGTTCAAATCAGTAGGTTTTATAATAATAATATTACTGTGATTATGAAGTTTTCAATTAGTAGTTTTCGTAATAATAGTGTTATTAACGTATTGATTACAAAAAGTTCAAATTAATAGTTCCCGTAATAATAGTGTTATTACGGTTATTAAGGTCTGAATTAGTAGTTCGGTTAAAACTAATAAGGTTTAGCCACGGTAATAATTGAAATTCGGTTGAAATTAGTAAGGTTTTTTCGCGGTAGTAATTATAGCTCGGGTCTGATTGGTATAGCTAAACAAGGGCGATGTAATTAGTAATAGCGCTTTTTGTAGTTTTTGATAGGGGTAACGATATAGGTGATATAGAAGGTAATTACGTGGGGATAATTACGTAAGTGTAATTACGTAATAACATATTAGGTTTGTATAAAAAGATATATAGTTATCGTTTTAGTTAAAACTTTTTTTATTTTTCTTTTAAAAGCACGTAATTCAAATTAACACAAGTCCCTATCCTAATTTAACCTTTATTCTATTTAATTGAATCAAACCGTCTTAATAGGTAGGTTATTTGGTTAACACCTATATACTAACCTTTTCTTCGAACACATACTGCGTAAAAATGGGATAACTAAACGTCTTTTGGTGTGAAAACGTCGTCGTACCGTCGCCGCCATCGCCGTAACCGCTACTACCGCCGTTAACAGCCCACCCTCGTCGGGTAAAATCTCGTTAATAATGGCTATTCCACCCTCCGTCATTACCCCGCCCAACCCTATCGCCGCCGCCTCGTTTCCCTTCGTCGTTACCGCTACCCCCCTAAGCCTTGCCGCCGCCGCCGCCTCGCTTTTTCACTGCCGCCGCCGCCACCACCACCCCTTCTTCCTCCTCTCCCTCCCCCTTCCCTAACTTCTAGGAAGAGAGACAGGAGAGTTTTAAGGTTATAAACCTTACCATTTTCCTATGAATAAAAACTGTTTTATATGTAAAACCCCCCCGACATCGTAAACGTAACTTTACGAAGTTTCTTTGCGGTTTATATTACCTTAATTCACCTGTATATATACGTTTAATTTCCTATAAACGAAAAGTAAAAGGCGGACCTATTCCGTCGTCTAAAGCTTCCTATCACTAAGGTGTGCTGCGAAGCTTTTTTAATGCGTAAAGCGTTAAAGCGGCCTACCCGGGTTCGTAGTCCCGGGCCATTGATAGATACGCTTTATATATCATATATCGCATCTACGGCCGCAGGTAAATCCGTTAACAATTACCACGAAAGAGGGGGTTGTTCGGCTCGTTATTACCGGTACAAACGAACTGGCAACTTATATGCCCCCATTCCCGTGGTCCTAAAACTGTAAGCTAAGGTTGTAATACATGCTCGTTGGCTTTATAGTAAGTTTTAATCGAACTTCAAAAATTTACTTTAGTAAAAAAGCAACGTTTTGTGCGCTTAGAAAAGTAATTGCAGTCGTAAATAACAAAAATGAGTTAATATTAACTAGTAATAAGCGCCAACCGGCGGTATAAAATGTCGGTGGCTGCTGTTATCACCTAAAAACGGGACTTACGTATATATTACATAAGCGAATTTTACGACGTTATCATACATCGCTGTAAAAAAGGTAATGCCCCTCTTATACCTTTGCCTAAGGATATTAATCGCAAAACGTTGGGCTATATTCTTATTAACATTAATAACGTCGATAATGGTAATGGTGGTAACTCTAATATAAAGGGGGAGAGTAATGGAAAGGACGGTAAAGATGCGACGACGTCGTCCTTTCCCTTTTGGATCAATAACTAGCTGCTCCTATAGCTAAGCCAACGCTCCCGACCACATTAATATTATTATTTCATTTGAAATAATTGTTTTCTAAACAAAACAAGCGTAACTAAAAATATATGAAATAAAGAGAGGGAATATACCAAAATCGATTCGATATCGTGTATCTAAATAAGGAAAAAAAAGAAATGAAATAATCCGTCGGGTCGAAAAGTATTAAAAAAATTGATAAAATATTAGAAACAGTACGAAATGATAGGGTCAAATAAAGGTACAATTCGTAAATCTACGCGGATAACGAAACCTAAATCGTTTTAAAACTAACGAAAGTAGTGTCTTAGGTTACTAAGGTTATAAAACTTCTCTAATTACACTAATATACAAAATATTTGTCATTATATGTATTTTTAACGTTTCGTTTGGTATAGCTTTAGTTATCGCGTTTACCAAGTTTAATTTGCCATTAATACATTTTTTTTATTTCCCGGCGTTGATATAATTCGCATGATGTTATAATATCTATTAATAATTGCTTTTCATTTATAATACTTAAATTATTAAGTTATTTGTAAAGCGAAAAATGAATCAATATAAACGATGAAGAGGATAAAGCGTAAACCAAGGTTAAAAAATAATCATTTAAACTGTTATCGTTATAGTAATATCCGAACCGAAACCTTCAATTATACTGTAAATTCTTGAAGTTGAAACGTTTTTAGTACCCTTTTTACATTTGTTAAGGCTTTAATAGTTAATATTTTTACGAAACGTAAAATCGTTCCGAGAAAATATTTTGTTACGGAAGACTAAAACAAAACCTATTTGTAAATTATAATCGTTATTATTATCGAAAAAGATGTTTATAAAAACAAACAGTTTTATAATAAATATATTTAACGGCACAAATTACAAACCGCGTTTCAAATTGTATATTAATTATAAAGAACGTTTTTTAAACACCTTATATATATCGTCCGTCGGAGCGGTTTAACATTACGCGGCGACCGACAAGTTAAATACTACCTTAATTTATATTATAAAAATAAACCAAAAGCCATATACACGTTAACATTTTTATTGGTCGGCCCGTTTTACGTTATTTAAAACAAACAAGGTCAACTTGTCCAGTTACCCCTTTTATGTAAGATCCAAAACGCCGTCCTGAAAAGTAATGTTAATGTTATTAAAATCGATTATATGGTTTTCAATTAGGTACGTCTTTAGTTTCGCTTTTAAACCGTCCTCTAAAAGTTTCCTTTCTTTAAACAAGAAAAATGAAGCTTTACATAACGTTAAAATATCGTTCGTTTATATATCTATTAATACAAAGCCTTTCGAACAGGTTATCGATACTAATAAACACAAGTTGAAGGTAAAGCTGGTCATCCCAAGCCGTTCCTTATAGTGTTTCTAATAGGTATTATATCAGTAAATACCGGCTTTAGCTAAATCGTGAAATAATTTTATAATACGTAAAATCATTTTAGGTAAGTAATATTACCTAAGATCCTTTAATATATCAGTTTAAATATGTCATTTAAACCATTCTTTAGATTAGGTTTACACCTATATTATATCTCGAAGTTCGACATATAGGTTATATAATATACCGAGAAAGGAAGCGAACGCAAGAATCAGGCGATAGCTAACTCATTGTATCGTAGGCGATTAGGTTATAATATCCTTTTCACTTTCGTCATTATTTCTTTTGATAACTAAGCGGGTCTTTTCGTAAGGTTTTCTGGTTTGATTATTGACTTAGTGAATGAGGCGAATTGAAAAAATCCTATAGATATTATGAAAATCTGGGTCGACACAATCAAAATGAAATACACCTTCATTGATTAAAGCTCAATTTTTATTACGGTAAATTATTCGAACGGGGTACTTAAAGTGATGATAATACCTTCATAGCGGAGTATTAGGTTTTACTCGCGATTTTACATTTCTTTTTACGTAATAAGGAATTTTATAGTAAGGTTTTGAAGGTTTTTTTTGCTTTTCAAACCGAAGGAGCGCCTTCAGCGACTAGGTATTGGTATGGTTAATATAGGCAGACCGCTTTTATTTAGTGGAAGCGGGCCGGATACGTGATTCGGAGGGTGGGCTGTATTTGGGAGCGGTTTGGATTCGTCGTCTCAGGGGGTGTCCTTTTAATGGTTTTATCTGTTTTACGATTCCTGGCCGCTCTTTTTCATTTTTATCTTATAAAATCGTACTTTTATCTAAGGAAACGAACTTATATTATTCAACAAATTAACAAATACATTATAGCTTCTAAATCCATTAATTCTTTAGAGGCCAATTTATTTATCTTTTGTTTTCTACCCCAAAATTTGAAATGATAACAGTAGGTCTAAAACATCGGTTTTACGTAGGCTATTTCTTATAACTAACGCTTTGAATACGCCGTTCCTAACCCGTAAGGAATGCAATGCTATCATATCTTTCGCTACAATATTCACCCTTTACACCGTAGATAACGATAGTACGAATTCTATATAAATTCGTGGGTAAGTATTAAAAATAAGGAGCATAGGGATAAGCCTATTCAGACCCAAGGTATTGCTCACTGAGTTAACCACTATTTAAAGGATAAATTTCTTAAAACTGGTACCCTTTAGCTCTTTCGATAACACTGTATACGTTATTTTAAACAGTCTGTGGTATCGCTTACATTTTCCAATACTCTATAAAGCTTTTACTAAAATCTGATTACATTTGTTGCCGGTTATCCGAACTTTAATACGCTATTAGATAAAGTCTAAATCCGTATTAATGTAGTATATAATCTAATTTTAGGGTCTTAAGTAAAGGTTAAACTAATGATTAATTAAAGCGCCCTAATAATTTGTAACGGAAACGTTTCGTGTAAATTTAATAACTTAGCATAATAACATCGCGTCAACGAAGTAAAAGACAGGTTGGCTATTTAGGTTTATAATATTAACAATCACGTCGTAATTAAATTTTATATCATTTTAAAGGCGGAACTTGAACCGTTATGAAGCCTATAAATATACCTAGTACTTATAGTATAACTTTTCGATAACTCTAAATACGTCTTTTCCTGTATCCGTATGGTTTATAGCGTAGAATAGACGTAAAAGGCGTTTTATAATCGGTTATCCGATCCGTCGGAATAAGTTTTATAATTCCAATTATATCTAGTAAATAGCATTAATTGTACGTATTTCGAAAAATAACCACAAGTAGCCGAATTCAAGTTAAAGAGATACGGATACGCTATTCGAAACACGGATAAGTTGGTTAGTTATATTCCGGACTTTAACTCCCAACTTATTAATATTAACTAATAAAAGTGAAAATAGTATTTCAAAGTTTATTACGTAAAACGTAACTATTTCGAAACGCGCATTTGCAACGACCGTTCCGAACAATAATGCTTTGGTTTTACTAGATAAGACCTTTCGGTATTTTTCTATTGGGTTTAACTAAAACTTTGGGAAATTTACTGTAAACGCGTCCAATTACCGCTTTCCGGCCGTCAAAATTTCGGTTATACCAATATGAGGCATAATACACCGAAACATATTTCTGTATCTGTTAAAAAACGTAAATTACGACGCTTTATAGGCGTTGAATACTTCGTTTACGTATTTAAACCCTGTAATATACACAAAGGAGGCGTTTTGTAAGCTGGCGAAGATACGTTAAGTGGTCCTATCATCTTAGGCTAATAGATTGATATTATTACCCTTAGGATAATTTCATCCGGATATATCTTGGTAAAGGTAAGCGTTAAATCCATTATTTATGTTTTCTTACTCGGCTATATATATTATAAAATCAGCATCTATCCGACCCTTAAATGTATAATAAGCTTAAAATGAACGTTTAATTCAAATTTACTCGTAAGCAGAGTGGTAAATAAACTAATAACCGACTTTACTGTATATGATACACCGCTTTTACAAACCCGCGGGGTTTCGTGTACCTTTTCGCAAATATTATCCCTGTTCCTTATTTCTAGGGTTTCTTCCTTAATACCTGTACTTTGGACGTTTGTTTTGCCTTAGGTAAACTTTAAATCTTCGATTCAAAATGTGATGGATAATCTCGGTAAGGTTTGATTTAGTAATTTAGTCCTCGCTTTTGGTCTTATTAGTTATAAATACTAATCCAAGGTTCGCCTATCGTCGAATAAAGGTTTCAAACGATGTTTTAAAGTTTACACAAAAGGCTTTTAAATCCCTTTCTGGTTCAAAAAGTATAAGGTCGAAATCCGGATTTTCCTGGAAAGTTTTCGTTATTATTTGGATGAATAGTATATTACATTTATATTCATATTTAAGGGTTGCCTGGTATTTCTGGAACTCAGTTAATTAAGCGATAAACATCATCTATAGGTTTTTATTGACGTTTTTTGCATTAGTTTTTTACGGATTTACAATTCATATCAGTTTCCTCTTTACCGTAAAGTTAGTAGTTAATATCCATACCGAAATGAGTTTTCAGACGGTTATAATAATTTATCAATGTATCCACTTACATAACGTAATATATATACTATTTCCTCATTTACCCGAATAGTATACCGAGTAAGGTAATATAAGATTGTAATAGTTCAATATCTAATTTTTTATATACATTAAATGTCGCATGTATTTTGTTATTAAGTATATCCTGCGGTTTATCACCGTAATATTCTTCTTTATTTCAAAGTTTTATAAAGTTTATAAACTTCATAAAATCGTTTTTATTAGTGGGAAAACGGTGTAGTAAGAAGTGATGGTAGGGGTCGTAATTAACAGGAATTAGTCAGTAAGGCACGTATTAGCGTTTTACGCCGCTCTTCGTTTCCTAAAGCTGGTTATTCTTTATATTTCGGCCGTTTCCGCTTTAGCCGAACTAGTTATTTTCGGTGTTTTGGACGTTCCCAATCTAGCCGAACGGGCTATTAACAGTAATCGGGGTATGGTTTTATCTTTTTTCGGTTTTAAATTGCGTTTCAGAAAGGGTTCTTGCTTAACCCTCGTTATAAATAATCGTTACGGTACTTTTTCCTCTTCCGTCGATTTTTCCAATTTTGTTTCCACTTTGTGACGGGTGTTCAGCCTTACTAAACGCCTTTTCCTAATCTATGGTGGCTTTTCGTATCCCCTGCCCGTTATATAAAATAAGCGTTTCTAACATTTTAGCTAATATTCTTTTTTAAACTTCACTTTTATCATTTTATCGTTTGTTCACTTTAACATTTATAAAAGTTAGGACGTTGATAATAAGACTTTTACGATTCGACTGTTATTTCCACTGGTCGTATTAATAACTTTATTTTATAGTTATTTTCGTAATATTTCTAAAATCGTACCATCGACTACTCGCTACCCATCTAGTATCCAATCTGCAAAATCGTTTCGAAAATCGTCGAATAAGTCGCGTCTTTTAATTACGCTATTATAGTAGTTAAATATTATATTAAAAACATAGGCATTTTCCGCATAAAGGTTTAAATCCTTTACTAGTACCTCGATTTTATTATCCTATAAGTTAAGGTTCAAGTATTTTAAAATATCAGTACGAAATAACGTATATGTAAAAATGTGCTCTATATATTCCTTAGCTTCTGCTAAATCCATTACTAGTCAATCTATCTTCTGTTTGGGAAGTGTATTCTATATATACCTATAATGTTTGGAGCAACTCTAATTAGTAATATTGCGCCATAGTTTAATTCGAGTAAATCGTTAAGGTTTTCAAGTTTAAGTTAATTTAAAGATTGGATTAATAAAAAATTTAAGGTAAATTCCCAAATATAAATTACATAAAATAATTAAAACGGTCGAAATAAGGCTTACTAGCATTTACTAGTACAAACAAATTTTCAATAATAAGTAAATAAAACATAATTACAAACTAATTTAGCGTTTTAAAATATTTTTATCAACTCTTGGCAACGCTATACTAACCAAATGGCTAAGAAAACTTAAACGTTACAAGTACCATACTTAAAATATACAAGGCGAACGTAGATAAATTTAAAATACATAGGTGGACATAGGAAAGAAGGTAGAGTAAAGGGAGTGTAATTATACGGAAGTTTATAATGTAATCTGATATATAGGTCGTATCAGATAATTGGTCCGGATTAACGTATCTTAGCCGCTTTTAGTGAAGTAAGCGGTTTGATTACTTTATACATAACTGCTTTCATTGAAGCGATTAGTTTGGTTAACGTATTCTTAACCGGTTTTGAATTAAACGAGCAGTTTGGATACTTTTTTCGTAACCGCTCCTGTATTTAGCGAGCGGTGTGGATCATTGAAAATCGGACGGATTTTGATAAAAGCTTTCGAAACTTGGTAGTTTTGGCTTATATGGTCTAATATGTGATATGACGCTTTTCAAAAAGTGTACGGGTACGTTTAAAACACCAATACAAGTTAACGGTTAATGTAACGGAACTTTTTAGTAAACAAAACACTGACTGGTTAATGGTATCGTATTAAAAGTAATCCTTCTTAAAGTTACTCCAGATCTTATGGTCTTTCTATACTTCGGGTTTCTCGTCGCTCTCGCATAATTCTACACTTCCATATAATTCTTATCATGCGTATTGATAAAGCACAAATAGTTTAGACCGCTATAACATCCTGTTATAAGTATTGAACTTCGGTTTGTCTTTTCCTTTCTTAGCTATTTATAGTCGACCTAATTGGCTACTAATTAGTATTAGTAGAATCTCTATTTACATGAAATTAAATAAAAAGTGATTATTAATTTGGTATTGAAGTAATAGAAGATAATTATTGTTATAAAAAGAATCTAGAGGTGTATACCACTGATAAGGACTTATAAGCCCTTTACCCAGAGCGTACTACTCTTGAATACCTCTTCTAAACCGCTCCACGCGTTGCCGTTGGTCTGGAATAGCCATTCCAGATCGCTCCATACATGATGCACTTTGCGTTTTGCCAGAGTATAGCCTGCAGTTTGACATGTTACCGTGAAATCTGCAGGAGTGCATCCTATAATAAAGTGCACTGCCACTTAGCCTATGTATATTATCGATGAGGGTACATAGTAATATTCACATATATAGATTAAATTAACGTGAAAGTAAATAATTCATAAATAGGAACCTAAATATAGTTTGGAAATTAAGAAATTTAATTGTTGTTAACTAAACATTTTTTGGGAAAAAATGAAATACTTGGTTATCATTAATATAAATATTGGTAGGATAACTCCGGTCGTTTATACATACCGCGCGAATTAAAAAAGGGTAAATAACGTCTCAGGTAATAATAGCGCTTTTCTATTTTTAAAGTAAACATTTATGAAAGATTTATAACCTTCCGGAATAGATTCGTTAATAATAGTTAGTCAGGAGACATGTACGCGCGAAAACGGCTCAGAAATCCTTTATCAAGGGCATAAACACTGTAGTTTCCGGTTTAAAATTCGGGGGTCGAAAATGCCGTTAGATATATCTTGGTTGCGTCGAAATAGTGTATTCGTTAGAATATTATTTTCTATTTTATTATAAAATAATTCAAAATGGAATTGCAAAAGACATTCTGATTAACGAATTCATTGTTCGAAAAATTGTCGAGTCATTATGAAATATTTCAAGTTTTTATAATTCGTATAAATAATGAACGAATATGTCTTGGACTGGAGCTTCTTTTTTTATATTTCCAAATGATTCATAATTCTTAGTATCTCCTTGTTGTAAATATTCGTCACTATAACAATAACCGACGAATAATAAATGTAATATGATATCACGCGTAAGGTACCTTAGTAGTCCCGTTAAAATAAACAACTTCCTAAAGCATAATCGGAATAATCGGCTTTTGAAAAAAATTATAGTTAGGGTTTTATTAGGCGGAAACTGGTACTGAAAGGAATTAAAGCTTACGCCGTTTGAAAAATGTTTTTTTCTAAAACCGTTAATGAAAACAACGTCTATCTCAACTAATATCATTAAAGATTTAGTTATTATAACATAATTTTGAATGAATTGACGGTTAAAATTAAGAAAGATGGAAAACTCTCGTACTAATGATATAAGCGTGAAAACCGTTTGCTTCCTGATAATATATATCTTTTCTAAATTCATGTATATTTCGATTTCTGTATTGATAACAAACCTTGAATACTTATTCTTTTCAACGACGAATTTACATTTGGATATTTCGAGGTTTGAATTAACGACGCAAGAGCGTTTGACACATGTTTAACTTCAAAGTTAAAATCGATGAAAATGTTATTTAAATAAATTTTGTTATGGTCCGAACTACAGTGGTAAGTCAATTAGGTATCAAATGGGGTTTACTAGGGTTATGGCGTTCCGTTAGTCAAACGTGGCGTACGGGCTTTACTCGCTTAGTTCAAGGGTTGGACGCGAGCCGGTAACGCGGCGTTTCATGCGCCATATAATATATCGGCCAATCTGACCTCCAGTCGCCGATGCCGCTTAACGAGTTTTTAGATTTGGCGTATAATATAATTTTCCTACCACCGGTGCCGTATAACTTACCTTCTAATAACCCATATAACGTATTAGCCGGTTTATTCTTAGGTCGCCAGCGCTGTATAACGCGTTTTTTGGCTTTGTCGCCGGTGCTGTATAACGTACCGTTTAACGCGCTGTATAATATAATCTTTTTGTCGTTGGCGTCGTATAACGCACCATATAATGTCGCGTTTTTATTTTGAATTTCGTGTAACGCATTTCGTAGAATATGTAACTTTTATCGAATCCGGTTTTCTAATTCCTATAAATATAAGCGCTCCCGTAAACTTTAAAAACTTCCCTTTTTCCACTTTTATTACGTCGCCTTTTTTTACTCCTTACGCTTTTTCGTAATAATTTTATTTTTTTCCTTTTATATCCCAGTTATCAATTCCTATTAATATCTTCTAGTCATTTATTCACGTTGTTTTTATACCGATATATATAATGGTTATAATTTAGGATTCCTTGCTGCTAGCGCCTCTAGTAAAAATGACTACCTCGTAAGGTATATAGCCTTATTATATACCAATACTCCGCCTCTAACTGCTTTTTATAGCCGCCTCGCATTATAGGAGATCTTTTCGTCTTTAGTAATAGCGTAAATAAAATAGAATTCCTTTTTTTATAGGTTAAAAACGTTTGTATATCGTATATTAACCGTTTTTTTAACTTCGGTGTTCCTCGTATTTGCATTCGAGTTTATCGAATATAGAATTATCGTACGTATCGAAACGTTTGTAGTAAGAAAAACTCAAAAAATAACCTTATAAAAAAACTTAATCGTAAATTAACCCTTTTTCGTAATATATCTTAAAAAACAAACTTATTTACGGCTTTATCCGGATTACACGTTTTCCTACATTAATTCGTTATTATAGCTGGAAATAAAGGTTATATTTTGTTTTTTACGCGTAAGCATTATGTAAATTTTAAGCTTATCGACTCTTCTTTACCCTTGGCTTTTTTTAATTAGTTAATCATATTACCCTACTTCGTAATATTGTTTAGGTATAAGAAAGTTTTACCGTATCGGCCGTATAGGCCGTTACCTCTTTAACTATACGTTTTCGTCGTCTTCTTTTCCCGGGTTTATCCTCCCCCTAATCTCCTTTGTTACCGGTTACAGTATAATTTATTTATAAAGATAGTATTGCTTTGCGCAACTGTATTTTAACGCGTAACGTTTTCACCACAGCTCCCTTTAATTACCGTCGTAAACCTTCTCGTAATTTGAGCTTAAATAATTTAAATAATATAACTATTTTAATTATATCTTTTATCATTAATATAAGTTACGGCTTATAAAGTTTAATAAATAACGTTTGGAGGCTAATTATATAAGTTTCGACTTTACTCGTATTTCATATTCTTAACCTCAAATAAAAGCAAATTAATTGAGCTGATGGCGAAAGGACAAAGGATTGTGTCCGGGTTAACCGCGTTATCCGGACTTAAATTAATATGTTGTAATCTTTAGTATCCTGTTTAAAAGCTCGCTTTCCTCGCCACACCTTTCGTCTTACTTCTCGATAGCCATTATCGTTGGTCTTTTCTAACGTCCGTCCCTTTTAGCGTTATCCGTTATCGTCGGCCTTTTTAAACTTCCACCCCTTTTCGTATTATACGCCTTCGGCCTTTTTTAACGCCTGTCCCTTTTCGCGTTATTTTCTGTCTTCGACTTTATTTCGCGTTTATTTCGCTTTGTACCAACCTCTGTTTTCGGCGTTTGCTAACATCTGCTAAGCCTTTTATCATCTCCATTTTCAGGAGTTACCTAGTATTTGGAGTTAATTATAATATGGCTCTTAATGTTAGTAACGTTGATATTCGTTAAATCCCAATAAAGATAATAATAACAAATAAGCAGATTTCTGTTAAGTCGTAGTAAAAGTAGTTCTATAATTAAATACGTATTCGAGAAAGTCGGGTAATATTTACCCAACTTTACCTATTATATTATAATATTGTTTAGTAATGAAGTTTCTCTTTTATTTCAAAATAATACGTTTTCTCGAAGGTGTAACCGATTTGTTCCTCTTTTATCGTTCAATATAAGTTTAACACCGACATCGACATACTGGGTTATTATAAACCCGAATATTTACCTATTTCTCCTTAAATTTATTTAAATTTATGATATATTTATAATTATCTAATAATTCTTCTTTCGACTTATTTTAACTTTTCTATTTAACTAATATAAAACGAATTCTGTTTTGCTGTGTTTTTATCTCGGATTTTTTTTAACTTTAAATTCCTTATATATACACTTTTTATATCATTAACAACTAAAATTGATTTTAGGCAAGTATCGGATAAGGTTTACGAAGAAAAGGTATGAAAGGTTGTTCATCTAACTAAGTTTATATGAAATATAAGGTATTTGTTAACAATATTTAAAATGATATTAAACGAATTTAAAATATAGACGACCCGTTACTAATTATAAAACTAGTAGAGCCTTTTATTTAGGTAGTTAATTTTAATATTACGAAAGCTTAGTTGAGCTTTATCCTCTACTTCATATCATTTCGCTGAACGTCGTTTACAATCAGCCGTCGTTTTCATTTATTATTAAATATAAGTTATGGTCACCTAAGATAGCTTCGCCCTTTCGTATAAGTAAGTTTAAAATATAATAATTCGCTTTACCGGACTAGTTAACGACTTTATATCCCCATTAACCTTAGAAATAGGTAATATTTTGTACTAATTTTCTTCATGGTTACGGTAAATTTAGTAACCGTCGACTTTCGTTTTGTTAATATAGACCAATACACGGTTAATATTAAATTTAATTCTATTACGATAAAACGACGATAATATGTAAGTAATTTTCAACTTTTTAATTTACCCGTTTAATATAGTTATTAATTCATTAGTAATACATTATAGAGAAAAGTGGTTTAACTTTTACCAAAAGTATAAAATCGTTTAAGATACCTTTATTTAATTAGAATCGTAATGATCAATGATAAAATCTGGAAATCAATAAAATCTATATTATATGGTCTGAAAACGTTTCGTTTACATATCGATAATTTGAAATTACATAGTATCAAGTTAAATAAATTTAAAAGGGCGATTAGTAGTTCTAATAAATATAAAAAGCCGCCCTAAGTAATGGATATGACGACTATATATCGATAAAAATATATACTTAATATCGATTTAGGAAGGGAAAGGGTTATAGGAAGCCTTATTGTAAAGTACAATGAGGTTTTGTTTCGTTATATTACGTATATATTCGATAAACACGTCGAATATTTGTAACTATCCCTTCTTAATAGTAATCCCATTGAAAAACGCGAAATAAAATGTTTTTTTTCAGATAACCTATAATAGGCGAATCGTATGTTTATTATAGGATTTTCGTCGTTACTAGTTTTCAATTCGGTAATTATAAACGGTTACAGCAACGTAACATACCCCGCGAGTTAATTACACAATTCGCGATTTATAACAATTATCCTACTCTAGGTAAAAAACGTTTAACACCTTTAAAAACCATTAATAGGCGAACCTTATATAACGGGTCTTTCGCTACTATTAAGTTTTACAATATCGCTAATGTACTAAGGTCGAAAATAAGGTAATTACTCGGTGTTAACGATACTGGCGGGCCTAAAGCGGGCCGTATCCGTAACGATGTCGCCGGTTTATTCTTATTAAAATCCCCCAACATTATCCCCGATAACGACCCAAACGCGGAACGGATTCAGGGCAGTCTCGTTTTCGGTGGCCTTTCGAAAACCTTCGACCTACCTTTAAGATATATGTCGTCGCGATTTAAAAACTAAGCCTTCGTTTTACTAAAATTATTTATATAACCTATCGTAATTTTTATTCACTTAACGTATAGATTTATTGATATTACATTTAATATGGCAATAGAAATAATCTTAAAAACTTATGGGCGGCATTTTTTAATTTTGGGTCTATCCTATATTTACAGGTTAATACTTTCAGACTGACGCCTTAAGTTACGGGCTTATACCGTAAATAGTATTAAAAAAGCGAAAGAAATCCGACTTATCGAGTTTAGTGTTCCGAAATTGAATATAGTAAAGAAAAATATTCTAATCTTCGATAATTCGTTAAAATCGTAAATAAAGAATGGATATTATATTAGTTGTAAAAAAAGGCTTTTAAATAGGATATCACCGCGAAAATCATTTTATAGTAAATAATATAATTACGTTTCATATTTATTTATTATACGAAGTGGTAAATTATTAGTTTTAAAAAGTTAATTTGATCCCGTTACGACAAATACCGTTTTAACTCCGTTTTCGAATAATCATTTCTTACTATTATGAACTGATTTAAATCTTTATACGCCAAAATCGTGAATGTAATAAAAACATCTTTAAAGGTTTAAAATACATATTCATCCCGTTCGGTTTGGGTTTAACAAATCCTTTGCTTTATTAATTAAACGAGATAATCCGCTAACTTAGAAAATTTATTAATATAATTACGATTAAAGTTAGTAAAACCTAAAAAACTTCGAACTTTTCGGATGATATGTGGTAACTTCCATTTACGGATTACCCGAAACTTTTCGGGGTTAACCCAGATATCTACCATTACCATTATAATGAAACCTAGGTATTTTTTCCTTTCAACTACGAAGTTACACTTTTTAAAATTTCAATTTAAACTCGTATTATAAAAGCGTTTTAAAACAACGCAAACTTTCGTTATATAATCCTATTTAATATCGGAAAAGAAAACCAAAAGGTCGTTTAAGTAATTTATAACGAAATCTTTCAAAATATTCTTTATTATATAATTAATATATCGTTGAAACGTTGCCGGCGCCTCCGTTAATTTTAAGGGGATAACTAGTTATTTAAATAACCAGAACCGCGTACGAAACGTAATTAATTCCTTTTATCTAAGTATAATCCGAGTACGGTAAAATGTCGTTCGAATATTTAATTTCGTAAGTTGTTAACTTCGACAACATACATAAAGTATCCTTAATTAAAGGTAAGGAAAAAAGATTTTATTTCGTAATTTTATTTAGTATTTGGTAATCGATATAAAACCGATATCCCCCCTTCGGCTTAAAAATAGGTAATATTGACGTTATAATAGAAAAAAAGTTTATTCAAATCTAACCTTTATTTATAAAATTCGTAACTTATTGTCGAAGTTCAAAACTTGAATTTCATAATATCGAATATAATGGTTTTGAAAGTCGTTTTGGTGAAGATTTATCGTCATTCGGTTTAATATAAATGTAGTAATCGAGTTTCTATTTATATAAAAATAAGGCTGTAACTATATCTGTATCGAATAGGTTGTGAAATTTTGCTAATTTTAATAGGAAACATAACTAATTTTTCCCCTTAACCGTAGTAATCTTTATCGTTTATAAAATCCACGTTATTTTATGAATTCTCCGTATATTATACTTTTCGGAATGAACGCTTTACCAAACCGAAAAAAATGGAATTTATTAAACTCCATATATCTCTAAACTTGAGGCGTACTATTACCTTATCGATAACAAAGCTTTCTTAACTTTAAATTACCAAACGACTATTACCAACGTTTAAAATCACTCATGAATATTATATTCAAAACATTTTTTAAGTTATATCCCGCATTATTTCAGGAATAATATATATGAATTCAAGTTCAAGTATTTATTTCAATTTATACGAAACTTGGTTAGTTAGGTGATACGCGTATTTTACTGTAACCCTAATACCGTATGAATATTTAGAGTATATAACAGCCGAATTTACTTTATTTTTATCGTTATATTAAAACCTCCTTCACAATATAATTATAATTACCGTTAAAATCGAATGAAATATCTAGAAAGTAGGTGCTATGAAAAAGTATAAGGATTAGAAATAAATCCTCATTTGTACGTATTTAAATTAAATCAAACTCCTTTTTAATCAATTTTATAACTACGTCGTTAAAGCTATATAACTTTTAAACGGAATTGTATTTAGAAGTTTGGCTTCCTCTATTATGGTTAATCAAAACCCTTTTTTACTTCTTCGACTTAAACCGTATATATTTTCGTAAGAAGTAATATTGGTATGAGTTCGTAATTACGTTGGTAATAGTTTTATAAGCTATAACGTATGTAACACCATGAAGTAAGCTTAGCCCAACGTTTGTTTACCGTCGTTTTTGTCGTCTAATATCTTTAGTTTTAAACGCGTACTGAATGGGTTTCTTAAGATAAATAGTTGCGGGATCGAAATAACCAATCGAAATTATTACTACCCCTTAACGAAGTTATTTAAAAGGTATAAACCCCCATTATAACTGTATTACCATTTGACTGTTAAACTTATACGGGTTCCGTTAAATAACGATCAAAACGTCGTTTTAAGTTTAAAAAATTTGATTTATCGGCGAGTTTTTGATACTTTTCCAAGGCTACGATATAACTTATCCGATTAACACCTGTTGTTATGTTTTTATCGAGAATATTTAACGATACGCACAAATGAAAGTAATTATATTTTACAGCTAAAAACTAATTTAAGCCATTTATTTAAGCTAAAAATGTTTTCAATTTAATAAAGAATAGTACCAATAAGTTTTTATTACTTATAACTAAATCTTTTAGTTCGACTAATGCCTTATCCATACGATAAGAGTCGTTAAAAGCCACCTCAATTTAATCGAAAAATTTCCTTACGTCGTATATACCTTCGTATCCTCCGGCTTCATAATACGTCGTAACCGCTTACTTTATCGTCGTCGTATAATATCCCCAAATATAAAGGAACGTATATAGACCATTTTTTATTTATATTCTTTCCATTTACAGTATAAATTTGATCTTTTGGCGCGTCGTCGACTACGTAAAAACAGATCCATCGAATTGTGATTGGTTATATCGTTTTAGTTTACCCTAATCCGGTGGAAAACCAAAGCGAATCGCTGTTAATTCGGTTCCGAGTTACTAAATCTTAGTTACGACCTAACAGAAGTTAAAAGTAAAGTCGATGGTTAAATTAATTAACCCGGTTATTAAAATTGTTTTACAGCCGACGAGATATAGCTTACAGTATTTTATAAACGAAAAATATCGGTTTACGTCGGCTCCGACGGGGTAAAAAGTGTATTTATAAAGGTGGAAAACTTGGTATTCGTCGACAGCCTATCCTCCCTAATAACATTGGAATATAGCACAAAATTGTTAACGTTTACTATCGATTCATTTATGACAAATAATATTCTGGCGAAAAGATGAAAAATTATCTTAATAGTATATTATCCTCCGACCTACGTGGGTAAGCCAAGTAGGTGCCAAATGAGGTTTTTTATTAAGGTACGGTAGAAAACTAGAAAAGGCTACCGTAACCCACCATATAGAATCTATGAGTATAGTCAGTGTTCGGCCAGTACCCAGCCCGTTACGTGAACTCACACGTGCCATACATGGACCGTTCCCGGTCCGTACACGGACCGGGCTCGGACTAGGTACTGCTTATCCCGTTACGTGCATAGTTACGTAACCTATAGACTCAATGACCCATGTCCTGAGTCCATAATACATTTGAAAAATATCGTTGAAATAAATTAAATAAAACATATCGATAAACAAGCGTAACGAGATTCTGATATATTGTTAAAAGGTAGTTAGTTTACCGAAAGTACTGAAGAAGTTCATTAGTCATTCGAAAAGTCCAAAATTTATGCGGAATACAATCTTTCCCTCGTCGCCACTTTTGATACGAAGTTCATAGAAAGCGGGCTTAGCATCGAATTTTGTAAATTATTTTATTCGTAAATTATTCGCCAACATTTTTTCAATAAAGGAAAGATGATATCGGTCAGCTTTTATAATGATGTTAAGTTTGTAATAATCGACATAAAACTATAAGTTGAATTCGGAGTTTTTAACAAAAAGTACGAAGGTACCTATCCAAGAGTTGTTTATAAGAATATAGCTTTATTTTAACAATTTAATTAATATGTTTTATGATATCAGGAACGTCTCCCGTAATATGGCGTATAATATTTCCTAAAAAACCTTTAAAGACTGGTTATTAATTTCGTAATCGTTGTTGATGTAGTAAAAATGTATTGTTTTCCCCAAGGCTTCGTCAAATAAAGGTGTAAACGTTTTATATGTATAGGGAAGTTTATAATTGACGATGATGGATGGTGAAAGGGTTTACGACTTGTTAATATCGTCGAGGAGGACGATAGTGAGTTGAATAGTGGCGGTTTTGACTTTTTCTAAATTTGCGAAATATAATATAAAAGGTGGTAGTATTAATACTTTTAAGTTCCTTATGTATTGACGTGAAACCTCATTCCTATACACGGTTGTTAACGGTTCGTTTTAAAAATGATACAGATTTTCAAGCGATCGATGTCAATAATTCATATATTACAAAAGGGTTAACTACAATGAATTCCTATTAATCGCAAAGAATAATATAAATGAAATATTATTTATGCCGGTTCTAGGTATATAATAGGTAACTTCGTTAAATTATTAGGAAAAAATACAAATACGTGTTAACTTTGATTAATAAGTACACCATTTATTCATTATATTATGATACCGGAAACTTATGTTCAGGACAACGTTCATAAATAAAATTGAATTGTAAAATAAATTTAGTACAAACGGAAAGTTATTTAGTAGCTAGAGGCAAGTTACCGAGTCGATTTAAAGTTCCTTCAATGCACATATGCAATTATATATGAAAGCTATTTTTTTTTTCCTTTTTAAAAGTCCATGAAATCGTCGGCAAAGGTAAGGTGAATTTTTTTATCAGTTTTGGTACTCAATAGCTCGAGCGTTGGCTAGATTTACAAGGTAGGTACAAAATAATCATTCGTATCTTATTTGGGGTATAAACTATGGTTTATACGACGAGAAAATTTCGAATAATTAACTTAGGGAACATTTCGTTTAGTATCGGTTCAGAAATCATTTACGTTGGTCATACTAATATTTCCTGAGCTATCGCGAACGAACGTGTCGCCGTTGCCATTCCTGTTGCTAATGACATCTCTAGTATTAGTATTATTAACGTAACCGGCATTATCGTGTCTCATACAGAAGTTATAAAGTCTTTTATTAATAAATTCAATGCGGGAAACCTTCTTTTTCTTATTTACAGCTATATTAAAAGGTAATAACGTATTAGTTAGTATATCGTAAAATTTTGTTTTTAAATAGCGAGTTTAACACCAAGAATTCAGGTTATATTGCCATTTTCAGTCAACAAGGTTTCCCAAACGTTAAAGAAAATGTAAACCCATTTACGATTTTTTTTGTCTTAAGTTTATAAGTCGGGCGATAACGGTTATCGCCGTATTAGAGTTTTTATAATACGGTCTAAGTATTATTATTAAGATGTTGAAGTTGTAATTACTTGCATCGTTACTATAAACGTACTAACGTTTTATAAAGTTTTAGGTAGAGTCTTACATTTCTTGGACAATAATATAAAATTGATTTTTTAAGTCAATAAATTTCCGGTTCTTACGTAATGAAAGTAATATTGTAATGTTTAATGCCTAAAAATATAATTTCATGTCAAAAAAGATCAATCGGTTAATTAAAGAGTAAACGTTTAATTTATCCACCGTCAGAGTTATCGGGTATATTGTTAGTATTGTAGATAAAGTGAAACAAGTTCGGGTTATTAATATCGTCATATGAGTCGGCTTAGGTTTCGATGGGGAGCGGTGTAGTAATTGTGTTATTTATGCGTAACGTAAAAGCGAGGCTCTTTTAATAGGGGAGGGGGGATGCTCCAAAACCGTAGCCGTGTTAGTAATAGTTTTAAGTAATCGGATTATATTTATTAACCTCATTGATATGTTGGTATCACGTTATTTTTTTGTAAAGTGTAGCCGTAAATAACATGGGTTTCTTGAATGAATTTTATACGTAAAGGTTTCGTAAATTATTTGTTTTAGGTAATAAAATAGTTCTTGCATGTTCTTAGGGCGTTTTCCAGTTAATTTTACATACGCCAGTTTATATTTACTTTAAAATTTAAGGCTTAAAGTTTAAAATATTGGATGATATAGTTTTCTGTTATAATTGGCAATAGATAGTCAAGACATCGTTGGGAATAAATATCGAAGATTATTTGTAAAGCGATCAAGCTAAAATTATCATTTAAGGAGATCGAATATTATTTATAATTTTCGATGAATAGAAGGAGTAATAAATGCTTGTTTAGAAGCTTTTAAGGAGCTATAGACAAAGGGTATCCCAGTTACATAACAGGTGTAAGGGTATATTCTTAAGTGGCTTTAAAGCGTTGTATAAGCATGGCAACCTCCAAGGCTATATCTCTGGTGACCACTAGCCCAGGCACTAGCCTGTAAGATAAAACTCTGATTCTCAAAACCTATAAGAAAAAATAAAAGGTATTCACGACCTTTAACTCCATTATACACGTTTTAGGGAACAACCCTCTAATACCCAATTAAATCAAACCCTTGATTTTCCCGTTAATATCAATTTTTTACACGTTGATAATAAAAAACCTGTTGATCTGCTCAGAAATTGAGAACCTTCTCGGTATGGCGTAAAGTATACATTCGTCTGGGGCAAGGTACAAGAAGTAGATGCCGTCAACTAAACAAAAGGAATTAATATTGACGCTATCTATCGGTTAATTGAGCAAGATTATCAAGTCCCTTATTCTTCTCAAAGTTTTCCTTCCGATCGTTAAATCATCAAAATTCCCTAAGGTTTTCCTATGAATCATCAAATTCCTTGAAACGAAGCTTATTACGGTAGGGACACCTATACAAGTAAACCTAACACGGGTCCCACCATAAAAATTTACCCCTTAGGCTAAGTAACTGATAGTTGTCCCCATTATTACGACTTTGAATCACTAAGAAATACTATCAACAACTTTGACGACTATTGTAACTTTCCCCCTAAACCTATAAAAATAGTCAATATGAACTATAAGCTTCTTACTAATTTGACTTAAATCTGTAATAACGTAAAAAAGTATAATGGAAAGCCTTATAAATATTGCATATAAAGATCATGCCCTTTTAAATTTTGGTTAATAGATTCAAGTTCCCCGTTCAGGTTTTTTCTTATTTTTTCCTGGAATTCTTATAATTAACGCTAAAGATTATCACCTTCTAGTCTTAACGAGATTAAGACCTTGCTGGAAAATTTATGATAGTATAAAAAGTTACTTTGAATACAACGTCCACTTTGCGTAAAATTGCACGTATTGGGTTACAACGAGATGAATAATGATGATATGTAAGAAGAGGAGGAAATATTAATAGATGTTTTAAACTAGATATTTAAAAATTTGATATTGTGGCAACAAGTAATAGGAAACGCATATATTGGCGAAGATGGATTTTGTGAGCAGATATAGGTAGTTGTTGCGGGCGTTACCGAATATAAATACGATATATAACGCATGGATATAATCTGTAAAGGCGTTCTTTAACTAATAAAGTTTTCGCTTACGACTGTAATAGTATGTACGCTAAATGTATTCGGTGCATACCTGTAAGTTGATAACTTCCGTTATTGTGATTAGGAAGATTTTATGATAGCGTATTCCATTAATTGTAAGTACGAAAAGCTTGAGCTTTTAAGATATAGTTTCAAGGTTTTGGACTGAAACTCGTGATCACATTAGCGTTGATAACGAGGGTATAACTCAAACGAATCTATTAATCGTAAAACATATAGTTATAATAGTGGCAAAAGATATTGAATTTATAAAAAGTCCGGTTATTAACCAACCCACCACCATTCAGCCAAGCGTTACAGAAAATAAGTAATGTGTCATACCTAATATCTTATTTCTTCTTGGTAAGATTATTTGGATTATATTATAATTCGTAAGGGTTAAGATAATATTAACAATAACAACAAGTTCAAATGGGTTACGTGGTATTAAAATATTGCTTCCAGAGCGGCGCAGGGATTAGCCGACTACGTGTTTTTATATAGCTTAAGTAGAGAAGACCTTTACATTTACTCTGATCTAGTATTTAATTCCTTATATACCTTTAACCTTCGCAATCGTTGCGTGTATTACTCGTTCAAATGGATAAGGAAAGATAAAAGAATAATAAAGTAATTAATAGGGAGCTATTCGCAGCATATATTATTACGACTTAAATGTAATAGTAATACAAATATTAATCATTGAAATATTAGTAAACCTAAAGTTGATTTTGATTTTGGTAAATAATTATCGTTATCAAAACCGACGATTGTATAAATAATTATTGCGTCGATTATATTTTACATTTCGAAGCACCCCATGAAATTTCTCCTTTATTCGAAAGATATGAAGATCTTTGGTGTTAACATCGATGTTAACTCTGACGAATTATTTAAGAACAGCTGGAGGTTTCCTTTCGCTTCTAAGTGGGGGCACCTTTGATTTAATATCTTAGGGTCAGAAGTAACGGTGTTGAACCTGATGGAGTTAGAGATTCGTTAAGTACACCGGCGTTTTAATTACCTAGTCGTCAACAGGTTATATAAGGTCCACAATTCTGCAAGTCATGAAGATGTGAAATAATTCGCTTTAGGGGTAATTCAAAAGCTTCATCACTATGACTAAACGTACATCGAATTCCTTCAAAAGTTTAAATTTATATTTGAAAACAATAAAAAATATAATTACGGGATTTTCGTTGATTTGTTTTATTTAGATAATAAACCTCTTTTTCGTGTCTTTGATTCCTTTTTTTCTTTTTGAGACATTAAGTTTTCCAAATCCTTGTCATCAAAGGAGATGTGGGGAAAGTTAAGGATATTGTAGATTGATATATATTTAGGCTTATCAGACGTTGTAGTTTACGATCTCGTTACCAAATTTACGTCTAGAAAGTTCTAATCGAATGCCAAGATCATGTAAATTTAGTATAAATAGGTGCCAGTTATAGTCTTTCAGAGAATTAGGAAGATTGAAAGAGTATATGCATTACTTCGTAAGCAGTATAACATTCTTACTTTGTAATTGGAAGTTTTAGGGATTAGGAGGCACATTATGAGAGGGTAGTAAAGGGTCTCAACGACATTGTGAGCCCCAAATGGCTTGGTGCCAATGTTGCTGGTTCTTAAAAAATATACTTATCTGACGAGTGAATTTAAGCTATTAGCACGTACCTAAAAGATGGTTGTGGGGTACAGTAAAAACCTGAGGGAATTGTGAAAGGAATGAGCACCGCGTTGAATTAACGATACCCTTAATATTAGGAACGTATTTACGACGATTAACGTGTAATATTTACCGTTATTAAGCGAAGTTTTTATGTGACGAAAGCCAGGAAAATGATATGGTCTATTTGAGATCTTAAGTATCGCTAATCATAAATTAGTTGTTAAAATTTTCAATGGTTTTGTGATGTTTTGTATAACCAAAATTAAATTTTATATTTCCGTCATTTATAGTAAAGATTATAATGAAAATTTTCAAGTTAAACTAATTTGTTTACATAATTGTTCTCTACCAGTTATCAATAAGACGATGAAAGGTCAACGGTGTAACCGATTACCAAAAAGAAGGAATATTGAGCATAAAAGATATATATAGAACCAGATTAACAATACTATTTGAATTAGTTGGAAAAGGAAAAATAATACGAACTTGGTTATTAAGCTTCGCGTATAAGAAATGATTAAAACCCCAGATAAGTCTTTTGAAGTGAGTGATAAAGTTGAGATTAATGGACTTCTTATTAGAAGAGTCCTATAATGTTTGCCTAAATACAACTTGAACCTCCAAAAACGAAATTTTACGATTTGAAAGTTAAAAATTAAATATGAGGTTGAAATTGAAACCACGCGGAGGTCGTAAGAAAAGTTAAGCTTAATTGTTTAAGAATATGATAATAAATGTGAAAATGAAATCCTAACTTAATCGCTAATAATTTAAAAATCATCTCACTCTTAGTAGTTACTTGAGCAGTAAGTTGATTAGTTAAGACTAATTGGAATATCGCCTTTAACAACCGTGATAATACCTAAACTTATATATAGTGAACTACTGATATACAGAGGATCGTCTTGTTGGAAGTATTACAAAATACCAGTAACAAAATACCCTATGGGGATATTCCTACAGTGTATCAAGCTACTATTTAGATTAGCTAAAATAAATATCTATTGGTTTTTTACTTACTAATCTAACTTTAAGTAAAAGCTAAGCATTAAGGCTTTAAACTACGCATTTTATTTGTAAATTACATGAAATGAAAATTTCGATTAATTAGGCATGTAAATTAATGGTACCCTTTTCATTGAAACTGCTAGCTTCGTGGTATTATAATAACTTTTAATTAAAAACCTAAGATTTTGGAATTACAATCCAGTTGTGATTTTAACGAAATATTGTAAAGAAACTAAGCCAAAGCTGTTTATTAAGGCTTTAGCATACTATCTAGAATCCTCGATAAAGAAAAAAGGGAGAAACCTCTACCAAAAAGCTGCTATGGAGCTAGTCAAAAGGGGGTGGTCCGGTTACGTGACTGGTTAAAGGGAATGTTTAGGAATGACTTTGGAGCTTCGTAGAAACCTGGCAACCGCTAGGGTAAAATCCCTGACAACCTCTCGCTCAGCCACCGACTTATGATATTACCCCCAGCTCATACAAAAAAAAAAAAAAAAAAAAAAAAAAAACGCTTAAACGCCTTATAAAAGGTGGTAAAAGGCGTCAGCGACGTGTAAAAGGTATCTTTTTTCTGTAACCCATTTCAGAAGGTGTGTGATACCCATTCAAAAGCGTTACTAAATTCTATGACAACGTATAAAAGATTTACGCCGTCGGTCGTTTTTTCATATCGTAGAAAGTGCTGGCGTTAGTCCCCTGATACCCTCCCTATAAATGATTCCCACAAGCACCTGAAATACTAAAAACTTTCTCTTTATTAATAACTTTTTTTTTTATCAACACAGTGCCATAACTTTTTACTTTATATACCATGCCTTTCATGAGTCTCAACCTTCTCATATTCTTCTTTATTATGAGCTTCGTGGCTCACTCGAAAAATAAACTTTAATATAATTGTCAAAGTCCATATGGTTATGCAAAACGTAAATTTTACTTCTCTGCAAATGTTTATCCCTTGCTAACTATCGTATATGTTTTGATACGTACGACTTATTAATACATACTATAATAGTATTCGTAAACAGTCTTATTTGAAGTACGATTACTATATATAATACGACCTGTATAAATATTATTAAAAAACGGAAGATAAATATAAGTTATAATAAAAATTGAACACACGTTAACTAATAGTTATATATTCATATCAAAAACCTTTTTTATGTTGTTAATGTTAAGAGATGTAGCTTCAATCATCTATATGCATATATGAACCTTAACTATAACATAAATCAGGTCATTAATGAGTATTCGAAAGTTTACCTCACTTTCGACGCCTAGAACTAGAGTAAGTTACCCGGTTTCTGTATCTTTTGATTGTTATTAATCAACGGCTAAATAGTATGTAGTCTTAAGTGGTCGTCGCTAAAATGGCTATTAAAATTGTTTGGGATACTTAGTATAAACTTGATATATGGGGCGGTGGAGATTTCGTACTATATACGCCTATTTATTTGGGTATTTATCGCATCTTATAGATTTTTCATAAAAAATGTGGTAATTAGATGAAAAAAGGTATTTTGGTAAGGAGCGTAAATTTCGCAGCACAAGAATAGATAGGGAGCCTAGCTTAATGCTATCAAGACGCTGATTGAATTTATGAAAAGCATGAATACCAAGTTATTTAATGTAGTAAATATTAACGAAAGGTTATTGATTGAATAAGGCCTAGACATGGATTGAAATAATAAAGATACAGAATATAAGAGGACAATTTGATAATCGTGTTGATAATATTAATACGTGTTTATACGTTATACTTAATACCTGTGAAGAAATTATTTCCAAAAAGTTGAATAAATAGTCAAAATAGCATCTAATTTGTTTGCAGGTTAGGCGGAAAGATACTTCGTTGTCTTTAGCTAAGCCGTAACGGAATTCAAAAGTATTCAATTTCGCGGTTTTATAAAAGCTTAAAAACAGATTTTAAGTTACATATATGTGACCCACACATTCAACTAAACTTTATCATTTTAGGGAATTTCTAATACAAAGGCAACTTATTTAAGGGTTATTTCGTATTTTTAAAATAATTTAGACTTAATATTTAGATTACATTATGTTATCGTCGTTAGTGACATTAACGGCAACTTGCTGATAATCGTAAACTCGTTAGTTCTGAAAAGTATAGAAACCAATTCAAATAAACTAATTTACGTAAAATCGAGGTTATTTCTCATCCTAAGTATCAAATTTAACAACTTTAAAATTGATGATATATAAAATATGATATTCATTATAAATCTAGTTTAATTTCTTCAAAAAAATTGTCTGGCTTATAGTTTTTGAAAAGAAGTGAAACTTTACCACCGATTAAAAACCGCTCCAATAAAACGCGTTATTTATCTATGTCTTTCTTTGTGAGTTATTACGTAACCGTTATTATGGTTTGTGCGAATTCTATAATATTTTCAATACTTCCACAGGAAAATTTGACCATTGTACGTAATTTTGTAGTTGTAATAAATAAAAGTTACATAGGTTATATGAAGTCGACACAGTTACCATACATATCGAAAAAAACTCTCTAATATTAAAAATAATTTTATTTTTATAATTTCAACACTAATTGATATTCGGGTAATGATTGGGTTAAATCTGATTAGCGACAAATAACCAAAATTTATCAATATATTGAAACCTTTTGAAGACTCCTTTTGGTTGAGTTATTCGTTTTGAAGTAGAATAGGATGATTAAACGTCTCTCTACACCCGTTATATCGCAAAATAGTTTTTAAAACCTACCATTCTAATTTAATGCTCAGTTGTTAATAATAACGCAAGAAAACCGTAAAATCTCCAATCATAGCTTATAAATTGTTTCGCGTAAGTTTCATCTTTCACGACATTTATCATTCTTAAATTGACGGCTCTATTTAGACGATTCGTAACAATTATAAAATGACGTATGTTACCAGGTTATTTGTAAGGAAGTAAGAATAAAAGAATAACTGAAAAATTATTTTAATACTATGAGAAAATTATTATGTTTTTTTCTGACGATGTTGCCAATTAATCATCCGTTTTCTAACATCACAGTTCTGGTAAAACGTTGAACCATAAGATATAACCCGGGTTGAAAATACATTTCAAATAAAATAAAGATGTCAATGTAGTAGCCCTGGTAACTGTCAAATGGCTAATTATATATAGTTTAAGTTAGTATGATAGTAGTCGATTTATAAATGGGAATACAAATACAATCTTTCAATCGTAAAATACCATAATCGTTCATCAAATATTTTGAAACAGAAACTTTGAATGTTTGATCGTGGGTCAAGCTAATATCAATGGGAAAATTATGGTCGTTGATACATACCGCGTAGAAAAAGCGGACGTAAATGACATTCTAGGTAATAATAACGTCTTAATTACTTTAAAGATCGATTTTAGTGCAAGATTTGTAAATTTTTGGAATAAATTCGTTGATAACGGTTAGTATGGAAACCTAGACGTTCTTAAACGTCTTGAAAGCGATCTATTCAGGGCGAAAAAGCCGCAGTTTCCGGCCTAAAAGGCGGGTGTCGAAAAGGCTTTTGGGAATATCCTAATTTCATTATAATAATACGTCGGTTCGTACGTAGTCTGATATATTATTATCAACTAATTTAAAATGGAATTAGAAAATTGGTTTGAATCAAAAAACCTATCGTTTAAAAGTTCGTCGGATCGTTATAAAGTATTTCAAGTTTTCACAATCCGTAAGGAGAGTAAATGAGTGGGTCGTACTTCGGAACTCCACCTTCTATACTTTTGAACAACTTATAATCCTTAATAGTTCCTTTTCATAGATTTTGTAATTATATTTGGAGAATGATAAACTACGACAGTATTCCGTCATGATGTAAAAGATGACAAAATTATTACGTTACAGTAAATAGCTACTTAACGTCTCACCAAAATTGTCGACCTTTGAAAGGGCTTTTCAGTTGGAGTCTCATTAAACGAATATTCAATCTAAAATGAAGGAAATCGTCAGCTATTGAAAAAAGGCCCTTTTTCAGACCGTTATTACAAGGCGACGTCCTTGTTAATAAATCCAATTAAAAGGCCGGTTAAAGCGAAATAACCCCTAATAAATTACCAGTAAAAGTAATAAAATTGAAAAAACCTTCATACCTTGAATAGAAACCGTAAAACCATATACGCTAAGATAAAATATAGGTTTTCTGGGTTTTTACGTATTTAGACTCTCGCCTCGATAACAAACTCCAAATATTTAATTTTTAAAACGCTGAATTTGCAATTCGATATATTAAAGTTTAGTTGGAAGGCTGTCAAAGAATTTATTCCTATCAAATTTTAATTTCAGTTATTCGAAGGTCCGATTAAATTATATTATAACGTTATCAAAATAATCCAAAAAATAGATGTATAGGATTAAATGTAACGATTTTTCAATATATCGTTAAAACAACCGGTTTATTGCGAAAGACACAGGTAGTAACCCATTATTTAAGAATTTATAAAAGTATACAAAACGCGGTGTTTTACTCGTTGCCCTCATTAATACCAAACTTATAACAATCGGTTTGAATGTAAAGTTTGGTACACTATTTAACTTATAAATTATTCGAAATCGTTTCCTGAATTAAGGTAAATGGATAACAGTTGGCTATTCTAATAGCGGTAAGTTATTGCTAATTGATATAAAAGCATAAGCTGCTTTTGGAGTTTTGAACTAAAAGTATTAAGCCACACATTGAAAAGTTACTCGTACAAATGTAACTTTAATTTAGTTATCTAATTAACGTCTTTTCCAACACTAAAAGCCCATTATATAAAATATGTATAATAGACTCAAAAAAACTTTGAAAACTAACTTTGATTATCGTTTTGAGGGACAATTCTAGAATCCTATTCGGAGCGGTGGGGAGATAATTTATCCTTCAAAGGCTTATTCACTGAAGTTGTAAAGTTTTTCAATGTATCGGTAAGTTTTTAGTTAAAGGTAACGGGTAGCTTTTGGGTTAACCCTTTATTAATATTTTTGAGGGAGACGGCGGCAAGTTGCGTTGTAACGGCTTTGTTTTTACGAATTTTAAGAAGTATAATGAAAAAGGTAGCGATATTAATACCCTTAGTTGATTTTGATGGCGTCCTGAATCTCTATGCCTATAGGCGGTGGTTATCTGTTTTTCCCAGAAGTAATAAATATTTTGAAATAGCGTAAGTTACCTACTTATACATTATTTAAAGTTTACACAAAATAATTTTGTATAATAAATTCCACATAGTATCAATTTGAATACGGTATCAGTATATGTCACAGTTGATGTTTAAATACGTTAGAAGAGAAATAAGTCGTAACCGCTTTTCATAACGTAAAGGGTAGTTACGTTAAGTTGTTGGGATAAAATAGGAATACATGGTAATTATAATCGGCAGCTAAGCTATATATTTATTATATTATAATATTGATAACCTATATTTATTCACAGTTTGAAATATTGAATAGAATGAAAAAAATTGATTTATTATAGATGGAACGATATTTAAAACGTGGAGGTAAGGTATCGACTCCAATTAAAATACCAGTAATTTCCATGCATAGTATTACATAAAATGCAGGTTTTTCCCTTGATGAATTTAATGAAGTCATTGATGAAGGTCAGGTAATTACTCGTATTAGCTTTGTTATCAAATATATTCGGATGTTTGGTAAGATTCATTAAGTTGGTTTGAATTCGAAAACCGGTTACGTTGTATTTTAAGTATAAATCAAGACTTTTATGGCGGGAAAATTAGGTATGCTTAACACAGGTCATACGCCGTTTGATACTAGTTCATCAGGTATTTACTCCAGTTATAATAATATTGCCCTAACTATCGCGGACAGATACATCGTTATTACCAACCGTATTATAAAATGATTCCGACGTTACAAAAATTGCTAATATGGTTAATACTATCATACCAAATACGAATATTATAGAGGTTTTCATTAATAAATTAAACTCGGATAACTCATTTGTTGTAATTGATGAGTATATGGAGGGAAAATAACTCTATAATTAAAGCGTCATGAAAAATTTCCTCTAAAATAACGAATTTAGAGGTAAATCTCTAGTTTATACCGCCAACTTCGATAAACAAGGATTACGAACGTTAAAAAAACACAAAAACGTTTACAAACCCTTGAATTTGAGTTTGTAAGTAAAACTATAACGGTTTTCCCTACATTGAAATTGTAGTAATATACGCGACGTATCGCTATAAAGAATTTAGGTCGTTATTACCACCGTCGCCGCTGCGGGTATAATAAGTCTTCATAACGATTCTCGCAAAAAAGGTTAATTATTGAAAAATTCAGTAAAAGTAATTTTTTTTGTCGATTAATTTATGGTTTTTATATAATTTACATAATATATCAACATTGTGTACCGGAAAATATAATTCAACATCGCAAAATTAAACCGATTTAGTAAAATATTTACATTCAATTAGTCCACAGTTAACGTCATTAGGTTAACTATTAATATCGTAATCGGAGTTATAGAAATCTATGTCGTTGTCATCTTCGTTGTTCTCGAATAAGTCGACGCGGCCCTTGGTAAAAAGTGACACTGTAATTACATTAACATCGTTTGTAAGTAACGAGAAAGCTGAACCCTTTTAAGTGAACGGTTTTTCCAACGATGTAAAAGTACCGGTAATGACTTTAAATTGCCGGGTCATGTTTATTAACTTAGTCAGGACATCGGTATTACATTTTTTTATACATAAAGCGTATTTTCAAGAGGCTTGATCCCTTTTAACGAACTTCGCATGTAAACTTTCGGTAAATAGTTTATATTAAGCAGTAAAATCGTTGTCCTATGTTGTCAGGTCGCCTTGAATCTAGTCACGTACGTGCGTGTCGAGGAATTACTTCAAAGCCTAGATATCTAGATTCAAAAGATAAAAAGACATAGCCTTAGGTAATAGCTATTTGAAAGCAGTTAAGACACCGTCAGAAAAAAAATATCGAGGATTATATGTAAAAGAACTAGGCTAAAGCTGTCGCTTATGGTGGTCGAATAATATTTATAATCTTTGATGAAAAACAGAGAAAAGAATTCCTACTAGGAATCTGTTATAAATATAGTAAAAAGAGGGGTGATCAGGTTATGTAACTAGTGAAAGAGCATGTTTAGAAGCGGCTACGGAGCTTCGTAAGAGCATAACAACCGCTAGGGCTGGATTCCTAATGATTACTAGCCTAGGCACTTGCATTTAACAAAAGTAAATAGCTAGATTCCAGTGAATTGTTCATCCGTAAACATATTATTAAAGATATTATTATTTACCTTCACATATGTCTAAAGGGTTAAAAGGTTTACCTGATCACAATTAATAAAGATAATGTGACCAAATCTTAAAGGTATTTGTAATAACGTATTTGTAGCATCTATAATATAACTTTATAACAGCTAGAGGCTTCCTACAGTCTTTCGATTATGGTACAACTCAAAACCCCACGGATGAGGACGAAGATCTGCTAAATCAGAGGTTGGATTATCTAATAAAGAACTTGGACTATAATATTAATAGTGTTCCAATTGACTTATTAAGGGTTCAATAAAGAATCTTTGCGAACGGCTCGTATATACATAATATTGAGTTGTAGTTACAGATCGTATTTTTATAGTTAATGATGATAGGTTATAGGAAGTTTAGTTTGAAGTCGTAGAAAACCAGATTAATTTAAACTTCGTTTAATGTAGAAGAATTACCCGAAACATACTGGATTTGGAGGTCTACAACATAACAACCGGTTTCGACTTAGGTATAACAACGTGAAAAAAAGGTTAATATCATCACTAAGCAGCTGGAGATTCTATCTACCCTGGTTATAATTTATACGGACTAGAAAGCCCTATTCGAATTCCTTTAAAAACCATGAAAAACTAGTAAAAACCGCCTTATAATTAACGTAATGACACTCTGAAAAGCCTACTAAGATGAGGAAATCGAGGAATTAAAGTGAATTGACTTCGAAGATAATTTAGCTAATACCATAACGAAATCGACATCGAATAAGGTCCTAAATAGGTTTATAAATAGCAATAAATTGACCATACATATCGAAGGCTACGTTCAAAGGATACCTGTAAATGTAGAGTCATGTGCCGATAAGTAGAAGGGAAAACATGGGTACACTATTCAACTGGAAAACTCACAGAAAACTAAAACTTACGATATGATTGACTGCTACGCTTGAGTTGAAGGTCTATATAGGTTTGTGGAAAAATACTTGTGTATAGGATTTTGTGAAATCTGAACTCAGAACCGTTGGGCAAAGGAAGGTAGTTAGGGTTAGTTTGGGTGCGGAATTAATTGTGGTTGGGACGGTTAATAAGGAGGCACTCTCAAAGCTACCGGAAATAAGTAGTCGACTATATTGGCGTACGCGCATAAAACAAAAAGCCATCACTGTTGGAACATAGTTACGATGGAAAGTTTGGGAGTTTGGAGAGGTATTTGAGGGGGTGGGAGGATTTGTAGTGTTGTTGTCATTTAAGTTAACTAGTTCCTGCGAGTCCCCCATCATACTTAAGACATTCCTTTTATGACTTCGGGTAGCCATTTCCCTAGTATAAGTCATGATTAATATGCATCCCAATTCTTCATGCTACCAAACAGTTGTAATTACATTGTAATTAGTCAACAATATTGACTGCAAGCCAAATATATTGTTTTATGGGTTTTCTGTATTGAAAGTAAAGTCAAATACAGTATACACCCACCTCAGACTAGGGCACCTGCCAAGTAATTGGCCATACAAATTAGTGTGTAGAACGGCTAACAGTCTTTCAAACGTATAATATCACATGCATCACTTGACCACGAAATACTACTGTTATTTCTACCGATTCGAATCGATAATGTTGTAACGTCTAAAGTTCTATCAGGAAAGATCTATCAATATTAATCGAAGTTTTCAAAGGAATGAAAAATTCCAATTTAGGCTAGGGTTACTCCGATTAATATATACTCATTTATATATGAGTAAAACATTTATACCAGCATAATAGCCTAAATCGTTTCGTTTTTCAAACCTATGAAGATTTAACGATTTTTTATAATACCAAATATTTAAGAGCAATAAATAAATAACAGCAACTTCAATTCCACGGTAATAATTAATTGTAATAATACCTTAATTTACGTTATATACGCCGTATACGGTATTCCACCTACGCGATGTCAGTAAAAAAATCATGTTTTGAAACCTTATCAATTGGTTACCTAATACAACAACTATTCCAGTTATTTCCCTTAAACTTACGTTGACTTCCCAACGGCCTCTAAACGTAAAGGATAAATATATTAGACTGTTGTGACTCCGGTTCAAGCGAAATAAAATGCTGAATAGTATTTATTACAATACTAAAATTACGCCAAAAACTCTGGCTAAAAATTCTATCATAATTAAACTCAATGAGCCAATCGCCTGACTTCCGAAAAGAAACCGTTTAGCTGAACTGTATTACACTAACATACGTTTATACTTTGTTAGTAGAAATTCAACATGACCTGTAATTACCGATTGCGCTTTTAAATTTTCCAATTACGTAAACCTGTTTTTTAATCCAATCTTATTATATAGTACCCCATCTCCAAAACCTATTTTTTTCGTGGCGGTAGAAACTATTAAAGTGAAAGAAATAACGGTTATAGGTCCCACTTTCACTGGTTGTATATATGATTTATACATAGGATTTCGTTAAGTTTTACTTTGGCTGCATTCATAAATACATCGACGACTTTATATTCCTCCGGGTATTAAACTTTGTAAAAATTAATGTTACGAAGTTTTAAAATAATTTGCAGAAGGTGAATCGATAAATAATGAATAATGAATTTGTTTTCACCTTTGAAAAACGTAAAATTTTGTATTCAACTCATTGCTAGAGTTCTATCAATCATACGAGTAGAAACAAACTATTTGTTATATCCACTACGAAACCAGTTAATTTAATTGGGAACCTTTGGTTGAATACCAAAATCTTTAACATATAATAGTTAGTGTTGAAGTCTAACTGAGCCGTATTAAAGCGAATATATGTCGGATAACGCATGGTAAAGGCTTTGAAAGTCGCGCGACATTATAAAGAACCCTTTCGCACAAGAATCAGGCAGGATCTTACTGCTCCTTCTTTGGACAGCTATCGCTGCTTCTATCGTACCTATATTAACCTATTACTCCGAAAGCTGGTATACTAACCGCAGTCAAAAGGGCTTCAAAAATAGGTTATAGTTACCCTGATTACCGCAATAAGGGCGGTTGCCTCGTCTTATATAACTTCGCTTAATAATGTCACCTTTAGGGACGCCGGTTTACCTTTTAGCAAAGTGGCTTACAATAGTAAAGTTTATGATTCCTATTTTATTTAAATACTATTAAAGTCGGACATAACTTTTTTCGAAGTATTATAACTTTTGGTGAACACAAGTGAGGTACAACTTATTTTCCCTTTCTTATTGTTCTACATACCTACCTTTACTGAAAATTCTACAATTTAGACTTAGACCTAGCTTCTTCATCTTTCAATACCACTACAAACTACACCACTATCATAAAATTCCAACAAATGGTAACTGTAAACAACGAATTAAGTTAACACTAGGATATGTTGCCACCAGAGTTTGCAATACGTCAAACCACTAGCGTACAACAGTACGCACCATCAAAAAACATTACCATCTGCTATTAATCACCTACCCCCGGATATATTCAAAATACTATCTTCCTTCCATTGGTTTATGTAACGAACAGATTACTTTAAACGTTATTAACCAATCAATTACTTACTTTTATACCGCTACGATGAACTTGAAGCTAATAAACGGAAGCCTTCATTGTTGGTCCAACCTCTTTAAAACGTAGTAACCATATTGTATTCTATTTATTTTTTTCTTTATTAGCTTTCATTCGTTCTTAGATGCCGCCGATATTTGAAAACTCTGTACCTGAGTTTGCTAAGAATACTGCCTTTTTAAGTAGTAACAGAAACAGAGAACTTTTTATAACTCGAATTCGCGATATTATAAATCGACAAATTAATTAGAGTTCTAAAACGAAAGATAAACACCTTATTGGTTTGGACAACCATATACGTAAGGTGAGGAATCAGGTGGAAAATTACGTCAAGGCAAGTGTTACCAAATAAGTTGCTATCGCCTTGGTTATTTTACAACGATATTCTCCCTATAATTAGCTCTAATATTCCCATTTTGGTTGAAATTCCTATGTTCGTAAGAAATACTATTGTTTTCGCGAGAACTACTGTTGTCCTTATGAAAATAACTTTTAAACTCGCGAGAAAATTTCCGACAACTTCTAAAACCACCATAAACACTAGCCACGAGAAGGTAGATATAAATACTAAGATAATCGATGCAAAGACGAGAATCGAAGCGAGGTTTTACAGATTTTTTACAATTTCTTTACAGAAGGGAGGCGTTTGAATAAAAAAAGGGTATGGGTTTTTAACCCATATTATTACGAATCATTGAATTTTGGTATTGTAATTGCTAGTAAAGACGTTTCATTAATGAATATTTCGTCTTTTTAGTAATGGCTGAATTTATTCACAAATATGGAATAAGACAACGAGAGTAAATTAGTTCAAATATTTTTCAACCTTATTATAAATATAGGCGGTTTATTAGTGAAATTCAGAACTAATTTCGTATAACTATCTTAAGCTGCGTTGTGAAAGCCTCGCCGAAATTATTAATACTTTTATAGCCAAATTCGCCATAAATACCGGTTGCGTTATCACCAGATATCGGAAATACATCTTTCGTTTCCGTAACCTATCAAATAACGAATACGGGTTCAAAATACATATTAAAACGAAAATAAGGTACAATAAGGTAATCGAAACCTTAACCTAATACAATAAATATTGACGGGGAGTTATATTCGACATTTTGTCTTCATTAAATATAGATACTTAGTAATACTTGCATCCTTTCGTCAAAAACAGTAAATACGCGAGTATATGATTTATATAAAGGAGAAAAAAAATTAAGTTACTAGTAATAATAGAACGTAAGTTTCCCAATTATCAGCCTAGTTGAAAAAGCGATATCAAAGAACGTTAGTATTTGCGTGATGAATGCCAAAATATTCGCAAAAGGTATAAAAATCTTCGTTACCCTAATAATCGCTACAAAGATTAAAGTCAAAGTTACAGTTATCTATATAACGGCTGTCAAAACCGTACACAAAATTACTAATACCGTATGGATCTCCTGTATCTTAAAAATCGTTTTAGTTAACGAGAACGAGACGAATGGCAATGAGAATCAAACCGTGGAGAACGAGATAATAATAAACATTGTAGCAATCGTAAACGTAGCCGTGGAAGTCGTAGATCTCACCGCATTTACGACTGCCACCACCGCATTTACAACATTTATTGAAACACTAAAGATGATCAGACCTTTAAATTATTAGAACCTCCTTACCCTTTCCATCCACGTATTTAAAAAAACATTTTAGTAAACAATATAATCAAAATAAAGAAAGCCAACAAAAGAATATAGAGCTATTATCGCAAGTCATTTAACTCGTATAACTAATTATTTACTTACACAAAAACCTACCTAGATTATAGTATTATTAACTTATGTACCATGCGTAGACATCTATACTAAGTTCACGAGTATACCTCAAAGGAAATCATTAACAATTTTAAACAATTGAAAAGGATTCTGACTCGTATTATAAATAATAAGGTTACTTTAGCAATAACTTCGAATATTTATAAATCACCCTATATAAATGTAAACATATTACAAACAAAGGAGAAAACGTTACTATATACCTTGACACCGAAGCAAATACAAATCTCGTAAAATTACGATTCCTTAGAAATCACTTTTCGGACTTTATCACATTTAATTTGCTCGAAAAAAAACGCGAAACTATTACAAATGTTACAAAACACTTAATTCAACTAAAAACCTAAAACCAAATAAAAAAATTGGTCTCTATATTACAAAGCTAACGACTCACTTGGACTGTTACGCGAGATGGCAGAAACTTGGGTTATGGACAAACTCGACACTAGCACCCTCTTCACCAATAGTTAACTAAAGCCGCGTAAAGTTAATATTCTTATATCGCAAAATATCATCTCATTCCGCGATAGCAAGTTTGGTATCTTATATATTATATACAAACCAACTTGTTAATCAGTAATACGCAACATGAAAATCCATTCTCACGTAAGAGTAAAACCTGAACAAATTATCCAGGCAACAGTAGATTATATCAACCTACCCAAAAGTCGTTCATTCATATTTCTTTTTCAAAATTCAATTACTTCAATCGCTATTATGAACTTGAACACTTCTTACATTATATAATTACACAACACAACAAAACAAACATTATATTTTTGAATTTAACCAGACTAAAAACCAATACTAAATACGAAAATTTGGTTCATTTCAAAACCAATTGAAACAAAACATTATTAACTTTAACTTTAGCCGATAAAGTTACGACCATCATTTTATAAATAGTGTAATCTATAAAGGAAACTTTGGAAATCTAACATGTAAATTTTACATGATCGAAAGTATTACATAATAATTCGCCTATGCTATTTATAAGGACCGAACTTGATCTAAACTCTTATATAACACAAATAACGACTCTTCTACCAAACTTTACAAATTTAATTCGAATAACCATTAACCTGAGCACCAAAACACCTTTAGTAAACGTTATTAATTGTAAAAATACGGAATTTTATCAAAAAAAAATAACAAAAAAGACCCATTGTATACGATTTTAAAGTCGATAATCGAATTAAATTTAAAATTTGTCGATTATATTAACATTTTAATAGTGAAAGAAACCTCGCTCATTCTCGCTTAGGAAATTTAACTAATATAAATGAAGTTGGAAATTTCGTTTTTACCTTTCATTTACTTCTAGATTTAAAGATTTATCACATCGTTAGTATTTTATATTCAACGTCTAACCGAAATAATGAAACCTTGAAACTAATTAAATCGTCTCCAACACCTATTAAATACGAAAACGATGGAGATGAATAGAAAGTTGAAAAATTATTTGATAAAAGGCTTAATCGTTGTTGTCATATAGGGCAATAGGTTTAATATATTATAAGATAAAAATGATTCACAGTAAAAAAAAGACGAATAAATAAGTGTTAAGGACCTGGAATACCGTAAGGATTTGATTGAAGAGTTCGAAAAGAATCTTTGGTAAGATAGATAGTCTTTTCATAAACGTTACTTTTAGCGAGTATTGCTTGCAGGTATTGCTTTTTGCGAATACCCGTTTTCGTAAGTAGTTGTTCTCACAAAGTAGGATGAAATTCTCACGTACATGATGGAGATAACATGCTTTCTTTGTCTACAGGTATTTGTTGGACCTAGGTGGGGAACGCCCAACCTTCTCATTCTTATTATTTTATATACCTACCTTTACTGCAAATTCTACAGTTTAGACTTAAACTTGGTTTCTTCATCTTTCAATACCACTGCAAACCACACCACCATCACGCAGTTCCAACAACATCGTTTAATGTTTCGTCGTTAACGGCTATATAATTGGATCTTACGACTTTAATACCAGGTATAATCGAGTTTAACCGCTATATATACGCATTCAAGCGTTTTGCTTAACTTTGTACAACACCGATGACGCCTTCATACATGCCCTTCTATATTGGTAACCTATTATTGCCGCGTTACATTAGTCTTATAAAAGTCTTGTTTAGGTCAAAACTACTTATAACAAACGGGTCGTTTCCCAATTTCCTGCGACCTATATTATTACGGTTACATTGACTTTTCTTCGAGTTTTTTGAATATACCTCAGACAGATAAATGAGCAAATTAACCATCTTAAATTTAAAGGGTTTATAAAAAAACCTCGGCCTCAATAACATCATAGTATCGACCAAAATTTGGAAATAATTTTGTTACTCATAAAAATATTATACATATGGATACGTAATTTTTAGTAACGGTAAGGTTATTATAAAAGGATCTGAATACCTCTACCTTAACATATATGTGTTCGATACGGATATTATAGAAGCGTTAAGGGGCCTGACATCGGTTATTAGTATTTTAAAAGAAAAAATTACGATATACGTCTATAATACTCATACAATCTAAAAATTCCAAGGCGACTTAACCACCTTGTTTCAATAGGCTATTAATAGATTTCATGTTGTTAACGACACCTAATTTTACTTCCTAATAGTAAAATGAAGTTTTTGGCATATATTTATCGATATAAATAAGGCCGCGGATTAATAACCATACTTTAGCACTAGGATTTCTTCCTTTTTTTACAATAATCATTGACTATTTGCTATCAAAATTAATTTTTTTTTTGTTATGATGATATTGATTTGAAAATAAGTATTGCGCCTTGAAATGAACCAACTTATCACCTTTATATAAACGATAGGTATTTACGTATTCAATTTAATCCGGATCAAAATTTGGAAAATCGCGGTATATAAGCCGTTTCCCCCCTTTACCGTTATTATTCCGGCCATTTTTATATTGGGTTTCAATGATAAGGCATAGATATAGGGATTTTATATTGTATTATTAGCGTTTTGAATTCATTTATATAGACGAAAGTTATATTTAATACGATAGAAAATGAGACGCCAATTACATAGTATATTACCTGAATTTTTCCAAAGGTTCAAGACTCTAGTAATAAACCTTTAAAAAGCCTCCAAATAGAAACTCATTTACGGGGCATCGGATCTGTTAAGTTTAAGAGCTTTTTTGCAAATTTATAACGGTATTATACCAGTTGGTAAATGATTAAACTTAACCGGTTATTAACATCATAGAGATTTACTGAATTATAAATTAATATGAGTTCTTTTTTTCATTTACAACCCTTTTTATTCGAGGTTGACAGGCACCTGATTTTAAATACCAATTAATATGCCTAAGCTTTATCAAAGGATATTAAAGATATTTTTCAAGACGATGAGATTTTTGATTATCTTTGACATGATTTAGACTAAGCGAAATATAATATTTTATAAGGCTTTATTGTTTCTGATAAAAAGGTGCAACGCAATATTAAAAGTGTACAGAGCATGTTGGCCGGGTTTAACGATATACCGGTTAACATATCTAAAGAGTATTAGATATTTGTAGAAAAACCTGTTTGTAACTTTTATAATAATTGTTTGCGTTTAGGAGTCCTCCTACAACTATGTAAATAATTAGAGATGTCGATAATTCAAAAACTTAAATATCGGAACTTGTTATACCTTCGTTGGTAAATACCTATCACTCTCATTTCAGTTAATTTGAATAATTTGAAATGTATTGCAAGCCTTAGATTGTCGTAAATGTTAGTGACCCGCAGGTTAATAAGCGACTAATAAGGGGGTGAAACATCTCAATAATCTGTAATAAACTTTATTATATCCTACATTTAAAATATAAAATCCGTTTTAATAAAGAGTTAAGTAGCGTTAACTTCATTTGAAATGTGTTGAGGTTTTTTGACGCCTTTTTTTTTTACACCGCTTTATATTAAAAATGCGGTGTTTATGATTTCATCGGAGTTCAATTATATTGATTCATGTTTTCTAACTAAAAAGTTAATAAGGGTCCACTACTAATCGATAATGACAGATTCTATAAACTATCAATGCAAAACCCCATAAAGCTTAACACAGGCGCTTAAACATCGTTGTTATAACCCAAGGACTAACTGGAGGTCATAGAATAGGCTAGCGGTCCGCTGCGTTATCAGAAGCTTGATGTCTAATACATTAAGCCAGGGATCTCTCTTATGTAAGCACCCAGGGTTAGGGTTTGGACCGACAGGACCACTCACGGTCCAGTCGACAACATTGGAACCAAAGGAAGCGATATCGACTTCAGCGGTCCAGTACTGAAGATAGTATGAAGGCCATAGGATATAAGGACATGGTCATCACTACATAGATAGTATTTCTTTCATAGCTCTTCAGTTGTCAATCTAAGTATTCAGTCTACACACCTGAATAGCCTAACGGCTAGTGATCATTCTACAGCACGAACAAACATCTTCTTGATATTATACTTTTGTTACCTCTGCTACCTTACTTCTAACATAAACTCCCTGATACCTTCTATTTACTCACGAGTATTTAGTATGATCATTACAATCGTGAAGGCGTAACATACATAGCAGCCGCACGTATGTGAGCCGCCTAATGTTTTCTAAAAGAAGTAATTACTTACATGAATACATAAACCTATATGAAAGGTAAATTATCAATATAAAGGTGTTTTTTAGTTGAAAAAGCAGTTTTGATATAATTTCAAAGGAAAAGATATCAATAGGGTTTTATTTTGTCCGAGATTTATCATTTTTTCATCTTAAATACGCGACTTACGGGCCACCTGTCGAAAAATGGTTTCTCAATAACACTTGACGGGGTTTGATGATATACCGAAATGCATTAATTTCTATGTCTGCCTGTTTATAAACTACGTTTTTATATATCTATTTCATAGAGTCTCTTTCGCAAAGGCTTTTGTAAATATAGTCCCGGTGAATATAAACGTTTCGGGAACTAATTAGGTTGTGTTTCCTGTTTTGATTAAGGTAACAATTTTTAGGCCTACGAATATTGAAATCATAAGGTATCCTAAGGTCTTATTTTAAAAAATGGATCGGACGCTCAGACGCTTGTCTAAAACTTATTCTAAGGACCCTAATTTATCATTCTTCCTGATAGTATCTATAGGTTTATTTCACGGCAGAACTTTCCATACTCTATAAAGAGAGTTTCTCGGTAATAGTAAAAAAAAAAGATTTATACGGATTGTGGATTCGTTAAATTTTAGGTGTTTGAATTTAATTCCAGTTCGGATCAGCTTGCAATTCGAGAAATTTGAGTCCGTAATCACATATTATTCTATTTCTTTCAAACCAGCGATTCCAAAATAGATTGTATCGTTATCTTCTATATTCCGAATACAACAATTCTTCTTCTTTTACGCAATTAACAAATATAGGTTGTAAATTAACGGTTTTATACCTATTTTAAACTTATAGTATAACTTGTAAGTTAAAACCTGATAGACACCTACTTCGGAGAATTCTTAAAGTAGTTTAAAGTATTGTATAACTACGTCCAATAAATACTTCTTGCTAAGTTTTCAAAGTAACTTTATGAAAATAATTCTTAGAAAATTAGTGGAAAATTACGTGTACGCTTAAATAATGTTACTGTTGGTAGGGCTTTAGACGATGCAACGTTGTCTATTCGATTGTTCGAAGTAACAGTAGTATTGCAATAGTCAAGTGGTAGATGTATTTTTCTAGGTTTTGCAGACCGCCAGCTAGTTTGCACAGTAATTTGTATGGTCAATTGCTTGGCCCGTGCTCTAATGTGAAGTGTGGCATATTTTACTCGACTTACATCTAATACAGTAAGCTCACACAAAACGATATACTTAACTTGCAGTCTGTAAAGTCAACTTTAATATATGTAGAGTTGACCTATTATACTGTAAATATTACTATTCCAACACTGGCGGCTTCTTAGTTTACACGTATACACCTATGTGGTTGACTAATCTTTTCCGGTAAAAAATATAATGCAACCTCGTTAACTAGAGAAATACCTGTTAGTTTAAATTGATCCCCGCATTAAAATATACCTAATTGCATACAAATTAACCTCCATTGCCCTTAATTGTCATACGGCTCTGAGGTTCACCTTTATCAACTCTTATAAAAAGTTTTTTCACTACAAAACTATAAAATCCTTTACTTTAACCATTTTAATTAAATAAGTTAGTATCGTTAATTCCCTAACAGTTTTCCAGTTCGCCAGCATATTCCTAACCGCCGTCACATAACTTAGGCTTTCCAAGCGACTTATAGACATAGTTCTTGATACGTATAGTTAGACTATTGCTATTTATACCCCTTTTAAAAGCCTTATTCAGAGATGCCTTCGTTATAGAATTAGCAGGATGGTCCTTACCGTTGATCCGTCAGAACTCCTTAATCTTCTTTGCTTTATAGACGTTGCGGAGTGTTATTATGTCGATTATCAGGCGATTTTCTCTGGTAGTTCCGAGTTAAAAAAGGTATTCGAATAGGTTCCTCGAGTCGGTAAAGATTACCACCGGGATTCGAGAAATCTAAAGTTACCTAGTAATAATATTAAGGGTTTTCTACAATGTCATACCTATATTAAAGCATTCCATTATGTAATAGACCTCCGAAGTTAACACGCTTCGTATAATCATCTTACATTTGATGAAAGTTTAGTCAATTAGGTTGCCAATAATGTTGAATTGATTTTCCCGCTCATTTTAATTGATTACAGATATTAGGAAGCTGATTTATAAAGACAGGTTAGTGTTATTAGTAAAAACTCTATCCGTAAAAATCATTACCTTTGCCTTCGACAGGACGATTAAAACTATATTAATCCTTCAGTAAATATTGTGTATTTTCTATTTAACCCTCTATTCAAGTCTGTTAAAATCGTTACTTATTAGATCTTGTATTTACTACGTAATAGAGAGGTCGTGAAAGCCCTCCAGTTGGTATGTGGTGACAATATAGCTGTTACGAGCACGCTATTCTAAGTACTGTTGGACTTAGCCATGTTAGTTTTATCTATTATAACTAAATTATTTCCTTGGCTTTTTGAGCGAAGATTGAGGTTAACGTTAATACTAAGTATGAGGATTAACGATCCATTAAAGTTAAGTTGATTGCCCTTCGTTAACGTTGTTACCGGCTTGTAATTCCAAAACATAAAGTCTTCAATCGCCTGTTGTTCAGATGCTATAAAGCCAGCGGTTCCGAGGAAAAATGTATTATTAATCTATATACCTACCAAGCTGAAATCGTTCTCTTACGTTACTAACAAGTATGGGTCGTATATTAAAAACATTCTATTTAAATATGATTTAAAGTGCGATTAGTAGGTTGGGAACCTGTGGCCACCTACCTTAACTAATCCGTCAAAACGTTTAATATATCGTATATACCATTTCTGAAGGGTAGATAAACTGTAATTCCTGTGGAAGTTTTTTCAGTACGATCTGTTGTAAATCTGTTGCTAACTACATATAAACTTATGTTATATTTTAACTATTAAATATAAACTTGCCTTTAGTATTTGCTAAAAACTTGCTATTGATATAGCCATTAAGCGTTAGCCAATTTTACAAATCGTTCGCTATTACGTAAGGATTTAGTCTTTATTTTTATCATCGTATGTTCAAGCGATTAAACGTAATTTTTTGTATGGTAGCTCTGTAGTTTTACCCCTAACCTTGTAAATAATCCTTGATTTAAAAATCGTAATGTTTTTGTCTTGAAGGTTCAAATCAACCTTCGGTACGAGTTGTACGACTTTCTGAGTTAGCAAACCGTTAATCTCAACTATATCTCTTTTTCAATGGTTAGCCAATGGTTTTGATAATGACTTGTACTCGGAGTTTTAGTGTTAAGTCTTCATTATCCTTCTATTTCCTATTTAACAAAGTATTATTATAAATACGACCCGTTGTATATTTCTCCTCTTTAACGTTCCTTTTTTCAGGGGTCGTCCGCACCAACAGTATTTTATCAGCTTATCGATAACTAGTGAAAGAGGTTCATATTAGCTCAGTCGGTTGGATGAAAGTTATTTATCGACAGTAGCCTTTATATAAGAGTTGACATAGGTGGTTCGAAAAGATATAAGACCATTAATAGTTTTAATAACTACTTTGAAGTTAGCGACACTTAAGGTTTTGTTTAAACCTTCCCATTTGCTCAGATCCTATTACACAAGTACTTTACTTTGTAATATTAAAGAAAGTACGTAGATTATTAAGGGGCTATTCCTGGTATTAAGGGTATTATTGACCTAGCGGCTTGCTGAATCCTTCCATAGTTTTTTAAAGCTTTGTTGTAGATTATAGTTCGCTTTTAGGTATTTGTTAATGGTAGAGATTTACTCGTTAGGCGTGGGTATTTTTCAAAGACTAGTAGCGTTAGCATTAGGCCGTCAAAGCTAATAATATCGCTCAGGCCTTTTACCGCTATTGACAGGCGTGTTTTCGGACCCGTAAAGCTTTTAATCTATAATATAAGGATATTATATGCTCGGTTAAATCGGTCGTATACCCTTTTAACCTTCCCAATACTTCAGTAGGCCCCCACAAGCACCTGTTTGTACTGGATACTCATTATCGTAGCATCTTTTTAAAATTACATTGCTGTAATGTTGGAGCCGGTATTATAAATAACGACATTAGGTGGGCTCAGGTGCGTGTTAATTTATAGCATTTTTAGTGCTTTCTACATAGCCCTTGTCTAAAGGAACATTAGAAACTTTACTCCGTAAAACAAGGTTGCGGAGTTAATGATGTAAAAAACAGGCTTATTATCCAAGTAGAATATATTGATAAAGACTTTACAATTAAAATATCTATCGTTTTTGATATAAATTTAAATCTTTCTGTGGCTTAAGTATATGTTTAATAATAGTGGTAAAGTTTTCAATAGCTTTTAGGGTAAAGTATTTCATATCTGTATACCCTAGAGATTTTAAGACTTCATGTAGTTTAGTAACAGCCAAGTGATTATAGCACCGGTATAATTGACATATCTCCAGCCTTTTTACGTTTAATATCACTGTTTTGAGGCTTTAAATATAAAACTATAAGTGCTTTTACTTAAAGGCGAAGCAAAACCTTTGGTCTTTTTTAACCAGTTCGTTGGCGTTAACGTTAACGTTAACGTTAACTCTAAGGGTCTTTATATCCTTTAAGTAAAGAAGGAAAGGGATAGAAGACTTAAGGATATAAAACGTAATGGGTATTATAATAGTGTAAGCTATTGTTATCCTTAGTAACGATAGTTGTTTTCCTGGTCCGAAGCTAACTTTAGCTTTACCAATATCGTAACGATTAATTTTAGTGTCCGCGGTACTTTTCCCTCGTAGTATTATGTATTGCGAATAGACTCTTGTTAAGTACATTATTACCCTTTTATTTGGCATAATACTTTAAAACTTGTGGTTTACATATCAATCATAGAGATTAAAGGAATATAATGGGTTAGAGGCTTAATTAATGCAAATGTATGGGCTTTTACCACCTAAACAATATAAAAGGGTGTTATCGGCTAATTACTAGGCCGCGCTAGGAGCAGTATCTTTATATCACTTGATTTACTTAGGAGTATTATCGCCGTTAATTAGCTCGTCGCCTTCGAAATTTTCGATTTAATTTAAGTAATCCTATTTTAAAGTGGTAAGATACTAGATGTAGTGTATTATCTTTTTGTTATTTCGCTTGGAAGGGTGGTGTAAAGTTGACTAATATCAAGACTTACTATAGATTCATTCTCTCTTATTACTATTACGACGATAGTACCTGCGGTTAACAGTTCCGTTTAAATATTGGCTCTGTTGTCGTTAAAAATGCTGCAGCCTTTAGTTTGTGGTCGATGAGCTAGACTTTAGGTATTTAGAACGCTTATAACCCTATTTTCGGTCGATGTAATTAACCACTATAAGGGTTTTTTTATTCACGTTAGGCAAGTTATCGGCTTGAGGGTATATATCGAGCGAGTTTAGTTTACAAGTTATTATAGTTGCAAACGAGAAATGTAACTAGCTAAAAAAGCCTTTAAAGGTAGCATTTAAGCGTTGTAAAACGTATTCGAATTTGCCAACTCCTGTAATTGGTGCTCGTACCTGTTCGCAAAGTGTGGCTTCGTTAGCGTAGGCTTTCCCTATTACTTGCTAGCTTCAACATTAGCTTGTTAAATATCTGGTTAGACATATCCATTAGTGTTTTTTTTTTCGCTGTTATCGTGGTTTACCTCGTAATGGCCTAGTTTGTATAATATTAGGTAAAGTGAACGTCGTATTCGAAGTGGATTTTTATGTTATCGTAGACTTTGCGAAGTGTGGTTACTTGAATTAGGAAGGTTAGGTAATTGTCCTTAATGTGCTCTATAAAAAATCCGGGGAATAGTAAGTAAAAACCAGAAAGAGGAGCCTCTATTTACTTACAAATATTTAAAAAGAGTATTATTTTGGTGCGGAAAAGTTTGTAAAGCTTTTCATTATATTTATTTACGTCGTTTTGAATTTCATCGAAGTCCGTAAGAAGTTTGTAATTGATTTTTACCATCTTAATAAGTCTTAGTAACAAGTTGATATAGTTATTTCAATCTTTATTTGTGGTATTTCCGAGCGTTTTAAACTTTGGAGCTGCCAAGACACAGTGTTAAGGGTAATTATCAGTCGCCTAACCCGAGGGGTAAATTTTTGTAGTAGGACTTATGGTAAGCTCTTGCTTTCATATAAACCTACTATAGTAAGAATTTTAGGGGGATTAACGATTCTGATTCAATTTTTAGTGAGGAAACTGGATCTGATGGGTTGTAGAAGTTTAACAATCTTGTTGAACTAACTAGTATAGAACGACTACATCAAAAATTTTTTTTGGCGGTATTGGCGGCTATTACTTTACGTGTTTTACCGCCGTAAAGAACGTACTTTACTTTATCTCGTAGGGGTATTAGGCTGCCGAACAGATTAACTGGTTCCTCATTATTAACGCATAAAAAGGCTTAACTTAATTAAGGATGAAGAGGAGATCCTTAGGATCGCATGTAAGGGTGTTAAGGTTTCTTAATACTCTTTCACTTAAAGCTTAAGTTTTAAGGGAACTTTTCAAATTATGCCAAATCGAAAATAGTTTTTATTAATTTGGTCGAACTTTCCTCCAGTACGTTAATCCTTCAGCGTTCGAGTTTGATCTTTAATTTATACTTAACGGTTTTTCAGGTTCCTTTTCACATATTAATTATCCAGTTGTTAAAAAACTTATGATACTTACTGAAAGCGCGGTTAGGATCTTCGCCGCCATTATGAACGAGGATATAACAGTCGAAGAAGTTAGTTAAATGCTTCTTGGTTAAGTTTTTATCGACGTCATGTCCCCAAAGGTCGTGGTTATAATCTTTGTCGAAAAGGTATCTGGGGGTTTTGATTGATTCTTCATTGGCGGAATTGGTAATAGCTTTAAAGTGAGCGCTAACATTAGCTATTTTAAATTTTTGGCTTTTATAGAATGTGTAGGGTGCGTAAGGCGAAGGACCTGGTGATCTTTAAGCGTATCGACTTGGTGTTCTTGGCGTAAAGTCGTGTAGAAACTTGGTAACTTGGGGTTGAGTCGCGTAGCGCAGATTTTTTGGCGCGACTTGGCGATTTTTGGTGTTTTTTATTAAGGCAGCGAACTTAATTATCAAATTATCATAAAAGAAGTAAAAAGAGTAAAGTATTAGTAAATGTTTGGTGGAAAGATTAAGGTTGAAGGTCGTTTATTATTGTTAGTATAAGGCGAAAATTAAAAGTTATAGGCTGTAAGATTTAGTCATTTTTCTTATGGTAATAGCACCCGTAATAGTATTAACTTAGCCGTTTACTAATTTACCGAACTCTAAGATTTCTAACAGTTAATTATAACGTTTTTGAGAAAGATCCGTAAATATTTCTTAGTGTTTTCAATAATGATACCGTTATTACTTTGAAGCTGCCGTAAAAACCGATGTAACTTAGAAGTCTTTTTTTACTTACTGCCGTGAAAACCGACGCATTAGTAGAAGCCCTTCGTAAGAATCTTTCCTCTACCCTAACCGTCGCTTGATGTAAAGCGTAACCGGAAAGTAGCTTCTTCTATTAATTAGATTATCTATACTTAATATGATAAGCACTGATTAATGTTCGTATAGCTTTAGATGTTACAACGTTATCGATTCGATTGGTCAAAGTAATAGTAGTTTTACAATAGTCAAGTGGTGGATGTATTCTTCTAGGTTTGGCATACCGCTAGCCGATCTGCACAGTTTGTATAGTCAATTGCTTGGCCTGTACCCTAATATGAAGTCTGGTATACTATAATCGACTTATACCTAATATAGTAAGCTCACAAAAAACAATACACACAACTTGCAGTCAGTATAGTTAACTTTACTGCAAGTAAAGTTGATCTACTGCACTTAAAATACTACTATTCCAACAGTTACGGCTGCTAAAAGTGAACTTCATATTGGTGATTCCTAGCAAAGTAACTACTAATACAACTACCAGGATTTACCTGATTTTCTAAATAGTTAAAGATTACGTAAGGATATAGATTTTACCTTTTTTTAGTATTTTATTGTTATCGGACAGCGCTCTTAATAGAGTGTGGCACTTTCTCATACTAACTAATCTTGTAGATACCGGTGGGAATAATCGCAACTAGAGATCCTCTTAAAAGTTCTGGGTAAACGCCAGGGCCACCAAGCCATTTTTTCAGCTAAGATGTTAGAGTAACTTATAGTTTAAATACTAGTAAACGTGTGAATTATAGCCTTAGTTGGGTCGAGAGGCGCGGCTTGGCTCATTCTCATATAGCGCTTTCTTATACTAGTGATAATTATGTGATTCTCCGCAAAACAGACCTCGTAAATTAAATATACAGACATATAACTTATGGAAAAGCGGAGGTAAAACACGTTGTAATTGTATGTGTCATTAATCTCCATAACTTGTTATTAGTGGATCCTTATCCAACGAGTATTCTATGCGTTGCTCATTCCAAACAAAGTAAAACAAAACGTTCGACAAAATAAAACCTTATCAATATTTTTTTCTTTCACACCATATCAAAAACCGACTCCATAAAAGTAAAAAAGCCTTATATTACATAATTACTGTTTATATCAATCTTTATATTAATATATATAGCATCGTTATCCTAAAAGAAATAGGCGGCCTGCGCGTGTGAGGCCGTCATACGCGCCGCGCACTCTCACCGTTAAACGACCGTATCGGACCCCATTATACTTTTCAAGCTTTAATGTGTCCCTAGGTTTCCCTACTCCGACTTTAACTTCTTCACCCCGAATTTGAATGCTTTTACCTATTTTATCTTACCTTTATAAGTTGTGCATTACATGGACTGTAACTTGGCTCTTTTTACGTAATCGAACGAGAAGTTTTACGTAAGTAAGGAGGGACCAGGCGAAAAGTATACTTATTACGCTTGTGATATTATTAGTTAGTCTTGTATATAGGAGCTTGCAACTAGTAGGCAATAACGAATAAACTTAAAAACTAGTTTATTCTCATTGCTATAGTGTTTGTTAAGTTATTAACCGCTTATCATATAGGTATCGTTGTCGAAACATCGATTAAACTTTGAACGACTCGTACGCAGCCTTTTCGCGTTGCTGTTGAGGCGATAAAGGATGGCGTCGCGCAAGCCTCAGCCACGACGTTATTAGGTGGTCGAAGTATCATTCTAGCGTACCCATCCTCCTCTAGTAGAGAAAAAGTTAATAACGATGGCGATAACGATAGCGATAGCGATATGCGCTCTATTAATAATAAGTTCATTATGTAATGTCCTACCATCATCTCTATTACTCTCCTTTCCATCCCTACCTACCCCTTTACTATCACACACGTAGCCCTATTTGTTTTTAGCTTGTTCGAAGATAACAAAAGACATTTAAGGATTTTTTAAATGCCGAAATGAAGTTATTAGATACCTATGTGACGTAATTAAGCTAAAACTGTTGCTTAAGGCGGTTAGACACTATTTATTATCCTCAATTAGAAGAAAAAGGAAAAAACCTCTGTTAAGGAGCTGCTATAGGCTATAGAAAGGGAGTGGCTCGATTACTTAATAGAACAACACTAGAGTATCGTAGAAGTATGTAAATTACCAGGGCTAGATCCCTAATAACTACCAGTCTAAACACTAGCCTATAACATTACCCTTGGTATACTTCTGTCTCTATAGCCCCCCCTCTTCACCCCCCTTTTTTTATATAAATCCGTAAGCTATATTAATCAATATGAGTTAAGCCGCCCACTACTATCGCTTAACCCACGTGGATAAACGTGCTCACCATTACTACTAGTCATCTTCATTGACGTTTGTTAACCCTTCACTGCTACCACTTAACCTAAATAGGTTAATTTTACTACTGCCGCTAGGAGTCATTTTAATTAATTCAGCTTAGTCCTCTTATCATTAACATTTAACTTACGTGGATTAACTTACCTATTACTACTACCAACTCACATGAGTTTATTTGCGCACTATTTAGAAACTATAAAATATAGGCGTCTAAATGATCCGGTAACTGGGATAGAATGAAATCAAATTAAACTCGTCGGCGGGCTAGGTGGGAAGCCTCCTTATTGTTTTTAGCCGAGCTATAACGTAGTTCGAAATCGTTTAAAGCTGCCGTATTTAAAAAGCTCGAAAACGGTTTTCAAATCGTGTATATATAACCCATTTTTTTTAAATTAAACCTATCGTTTTGGAGAATTTCTAATACGGAGGCAACCTACCTAAGGCTTATTTCGGACTTATCAGATTCTAATAACGTTGATAACAGGTAAAAATAGTGGCGGATTTACTAGTCTTAAAACGGGTTAGAAACGACTCGAATAAGTTAATCAACGTAAAATGGGGGTTATTTCCTACCCAAAACATCAAATTCGACGATATAGGAATAGAGGATACGTATGATACAATATTTATTATAAATTTAACTTAATTTCTTTAAAAATTTTGATTTATAGTTTTTTTTTCTTTTGAAAAACAAAACAAAAAACAACAACGTTTTCGTCGACCTAAAACCGTTTCCCGAGAAAACGGTATACATTATCGGCTTCCTTCATACGTTATTACGCAACCGTTATTACATATTGTGCGAATTTCGTAATGTTGCAAATATACTGGATGAAGATTTCGGCTTTTACGCATAACTTCGTAGCTAAAATATATAAACTTTAAATATGTTGTATAAAATCGATAATATAGTTGTATATTATTAAAGACGGGTCAATTGCAATAGTAATAATATCTTTATTATTTGACTTTAATTAGTAATCGGATAATAATACTTTGAATCGAATTGAATATAAATAACAAAAAACCATAGGTACATTAAGACTTTTTAATAGACACATTAGGTATTATTATAGGTTTCCAGGTAAAATACGACATTCAAATATTACTCCATTCTAATCAAGTTGTAAAGGGAGTTTCAAAACTTATCAATTCAATTCGAACCTCGATTGTTAATAATGATGTGAAAAAAACGTAAAATCGCCAATAATAATTGAAAAACAGCTTTTTGTAAATTGAGGCTTCTATAATATTTAATGTTTTCAAAATAACAACTTTTATGAAAATTATTATATATCTCTATAGTTAGTGAGCGGTCACGATGTAGGATGCACGATAATGTATCACGTTATAAGGGTCTTTCTTGTCGAGTACATGATAACGTACCACTAATCAGACGAAACATTGGCAGAATGTATGGTCAAGTGCCATACTCTGGGTAACAGCTTATAATCTCTTACCTGAGGATGCATTCTCCCGATGCCTCTTCTCTCTATTAACTATTTATCTTTAAGACTACCAATCTTACGATTACTTCTTTTTTATATTTACCTAAATATATATAAATTTTACCGATATTTATTAATAGCTAACTTAGTCCATTATCAACAACCTAGGAAATCAAAGAGGAACTTAAGTGAAATACCTATAACGGAATATTATAGTGGTTCTAACTCTTTCTACCTTAATATTGTGTTTTACAAAAAACACACGGAAGTGAAAATAATTGTAAAGAGAAGTCGCTGTAAAAAGGATAACTTTAGTATGAAATTATCAACTTAGTAATTGCCGTTGAATTACTAAAAACCTCGTCACGTTATTTGTCAAATCGGTCAGCATTTTGGACGTATCTGGGCACTTTTTGGAAAGCGTATTATTATGTATTTATTACGTAATGAATTATGTTTTGAACCCTTTAGTTGAAACTCATCTTATCAAAACAAAGGATTCGAATAGTTCAAATATTTGAAAGGCGATTAAAACCACTTTTACAACACTTTAAAAAACATGGAAAGCTTTTCAAAAAGTATTCAAAGAACATTTACAATTACCTCAAGCCCCGAAAGTAGTATCTGAAGTGTTTATATCAAAATACACCAAATCTTAGAAGCACTTTTCGAAGCGCTTCGGCACATTTCGCGAGCGTTAAACATAGTATTCGAAACGATTACCACATTGCCTTAATTTAATTTTACATACCATTTTGATCTTCAATTACACATCTTTCTACCTTTTTGGCCTCGTTTACCCTACCCCGTCCAATATTCTTTCCCGTTCGCTGTACATTACACCGTTAATTTTAATCGTTATTTATAGACTTTTAAATTTCACTTGTTACTTGATTAGTATAACGCTCAAAAGCGTTGAATGACTAGTTTAATACACCTAAATGATTTGACGATAAGCTTCATTTGTATTTTATTTCAATTAATAAACTCTGAATAACTTCTTTCTACTATTTTAACGTATTAAATTTCTATTTTACTTATGTATTACACGCCTTTATCTACTGTTCAACTTCAAACCTCCTTTCAATATATTATGATAAGCGCATAAAACACTCTATTACCTCTTTTTTTTGGAGTAGTATCTTGTATACGACAACCTCATTTCCATAGAATAATCCGTAACGAGTGAAGCTAAAGCTAACGAATATATAAACCTCTTATTCCAACATACAATTTTCAAAAAGGGCGTTTTAAATCTTATAAATTTAAATATGTGGAATAATACTATTAAAACGTGGACGTATAATTTCAACAATTAGGCGGTGAATATGTATGTTACAAACGTAATCATTCGTTGTTGGGAAGAAAAAGTCAAAAAGCTCGATATTTTGGATTTTTTCCTAAAACGAAATTGTAGTAGACGCTATGAATGTGGTATACGATTTAAAATTCTATTTCTAAAGTAATACGAGCATAATTACGAAGCGGGGAAATTAGTAACCCAAGTGGTAAAAACGGGCGCATGATGAAACCCCTGTGTACTACAGCGTAACTTCATGAAATATCAAACTAAAAATATAAAAAAGCATTATAGATAGATTGAGTAAAACAATACTAGTTAACGAAACATAAAAACCAGATTATTGAAGAACCTTAGAAAAAAACCAAAACAATTTACAAACATAGAGTTCAAAACGTTGAAAAGGTCGACCGCGTTTCGCGAGGGGTAAATAGAGCTCGAGAAATCGACGGAAAAGGAGAAAGGGCTACGAAGGTTATTGGCTACTCGGGTCGAATACGAACCTATTTCAAAAAATATCTTTAAATAGAAACAAAGACTGAACTACTCCCCAAATATATTTACAACCCTTTTGGATATGGCAAAAACGCTTTGAATGAGGAAAATAGAGCTCTAGAATATAGTAAAAGCGTCGAAAACCGACAATATGATCCTTATAAATTAATATTTTTCAATTACGACGCTTACTGCAACCTTTGACCATAATGATTCTCTACTAATAAAAGTTGTTTAATTAAATTTGAAAAATTCAAACATTTTCAAAATAATTATGAAAGCTTTAATAGCTAACTTTACGATGTGGTTGAAAATAGAATATGAATAATATTAAACATAGATGAAACTTTAGATATTTTTTTTTTTTTAGATTTGCGTAATATATAAACCAGGTAAGCCAAAAACTAGTATATTTATTATTTCATAAAAATAAAAAACTTGCATAATATCATCATCATTGAAATATGTATTTCGATACGGAAATTAATTTTAAGTTTTAAGATAAATATTAAACAAGATTTATTTCTAATTCCGTTAAATACTAACGTAAAAATACCGATTAAAACCCATGAAAATTGCTTACCACCTTATTCACGAAGTTTCCAATGTGCCAGACAGCACTTGATCCAGAATATGAAGGTGACAAACTATTTATCCAAGTAATTATAAAATCATGTCGTAAAAACTCAAACTTTAAACTTATGTTATTCAAGATGGAAAAAGACATGGAAACATTTTATACGAGGTTTACAACGTTATTTAAACCCTCGATACGTTGATAGACGAACCTCGTATTCATATTCATAGCCAGAAAAACCAAGGCTTATGGTAAACAAATTACTAAAGCGGACTTATCCGAAACTATTTATTACGTTTTAGATTAACAATTGAAAGTATACCTAAAGATAAGGAATGTAAGAACCTTAAATACGATTATAAAAACGATAAATAATGAAAGCGAGATTTCGAAAACCGAATGAAAAGCGGATACTATTGGTGGCAACCCTATAATTAAATACATAACTTACCAAAAATATTGCTACACATATGAAAATTTATACGAAGATTTACAGGTTTTTAAAAGAGATATAGTATACATAATAAAATCGGTTATTAATAAATTTACTATCCAGTATATGAGTAGATTGGAGCCATACGATAATTTCAAACCGATTACCTATCCAAATACTTAATAACAATAAATTTCGCATCGTATACCACCGATAACGAAAACGCGAAAGACTATTTAGACATTCATCTTTACGAATATACTTTTAATGAATATGAATTGGAGGAAACCGAAACCTTTATAATAGTATAAAGTATGGAAATGGATTAGCGAGTATTTATGGGCTTATAAAATGCCTCATTTTTGTATAATGTGTGACTAATCAAAGAATACGGCGTGTTCAACGCCTATATGGCTTCTCAATTAACATTTTCGAATAGATATGGAAAACGGTTTAAATGTAGTATGCTAAATACCGGCGTAATAGAGCTTTCGACCGCTGTAAACCGATAATTCGACGTTTTTACAGCAAAGTTTTCCAAATTTCAATTTGGCCGTATAAAAAAGACTCCGGAAATTTCTATTATATAAAGATAAAACGTCTTTGATCATTATAATAATTTGAAATATAAAATTATCCCGGTTAAGTTTTACATCATTGATTTTTAAACGCCATTTTTTCTTTTATTCATTAATATAACAAAACTCTGAATTAAGGTTCAAAATACAATTAACCAAATCGTCTACGTTTTGGGTAGTATATTCGTGAAGCTTCGTTTAAAGTTTAGAAACCTTAGGATTTACCTAAAAACTCGTATAATTTAAGAAGTTTACCTAATATAACGAAAATTACGAATTTCATACCAATAGTTTAGATACTAGGTTAAGAAACGTACTTTGAAATTCTTTGAGGCAGTAAACTATAAGGATATATAAAAAAAGCCTTAAAAGTTATCAAAAAGTTTTGTTACAAATACAAGCTGTATTTATAAGTTTTAAAAACGTTTCATTTCTCCTTTTGAAATAACCTGAGTTTAATTACAAGATAAATATAAATATAATATATCTTAATGATTGGCCAATTCTTTATGTTATCAGCGCCGTAAAATTATTTTAAGCCGCGAAATATACGTGAAGCGCTTGAGCTACAAATAATTAGGATTCCTTCCCAAATTGTTCAATACACGTATATTTTGGAGCTCAGGATTGAATTACCTACGATACAGTTATAGCTTTCGAATCAACTAAATAATGAATCTAAGTTAAGATTACTGGAAGCCAGTGTGGAAAAATACTGTTGGAGCCGCTTTAGGGAATCGGAAAGTATAAATGATATCACGAAGCTCTCATAAAAATGCATACGGTATTATTCAAAGAACGCAAAGCTATTAATATCAAGAAATTAATACTATAAATAAAGTAAACGCCGTAAAAAAAACTTTTAACCCGAGTAATCTTATTCCAATGATCCCTATATTTAGCTCTTAACCCCGAGTTTATACAAATTCCGCACTATTACCAACAATTGTATAAAAGGCAAATACTGTAGCGAAAGAAATGGTAACTTTACATTCTTTGTGGGTCAAAATTAGTGTTTCAAAAACATTTGAAATAATAATAGACCCGTGTAAAACTAGCGTTTTAAGCCTACTATAACATTTTGAAGTACTGGGTTGGAAAAAAAATATGGATAAATTAATCCTTCAAGAATGAACGGATTTAAAATATTCTATATATTTTTAAACCTATTCAATAATATGAGTTTATTTCGCTAAGCGATAATACAAAATTCTAAAAAGGAAAAGAAAAATGATAGAGGTCTAAAACCGTAATCTGATAAATAATACTAATCAAACCACTCCTATAATAACGAACAATGACCTACACCAAAACTTACGTACCTTTCGAATACCCCTTTGTAACCTTTACTATTTTATTATACCAAATACCTTATACTAACGAAACTGGCATTAAGTCGCTCGAAGTATCCAATTAGTTGAAGGAATAAAAAACGCTTTAAAGCCTTCATTACCCAAACGAAAGCGTTAAACCGTAAATTAAATATGAAATTCCTCTGTAAAGGCATTATTACAGCCCCAGATAACCATTTAATAGGGGTTAACCCATAAGAAAATCTCTTTATTGGTCAAATAAAACGTCTTTCGCTTTCAAAAGTTTTATTTAACGATTTACGACGATTATAGAATTTTCCCCACCTATTGAATCTACGAAGTAAAAGATAAGACCCAAAATCCTTATAAGAAAACCCTTCCTATGGTTAAAAGGCACGTTAACGTTGTGTAAAAGAATATTATAACCTAATCTCCTACTTAAAAACGAGCGATTTTTATTTGATTTCAGCATTCACCACCTCTTTATACACTCCTTACGACCTTTGGTTTAAGCTTCAAAATATTATATAAGTTTATAAATAGTTAGAAAAGCATTTCAAGTGGCCGATTTACACCCATATATTTATGGAACTCCGACAGCATTATTGACTCGAAATGATCTTACGAATCCTCAATCCATTTCATGGCCTTGTTAAAATTGAAGTACATTAGTATAATACTTATTACATGTATAATAAAAAGTGATTTGGGATAGTCCACTCGACTTTCGATTTATATCTATTGGTTTTAATATTATGTTTTAAAAGATTTACATCTATAAGTATATAAACAGACGATACTTTCCTATTGTATAATGCCGAGTTTTCCGTTGTAAAAAAAAAAAATAGGAAACTTTGAAAAGCCAGTTTAAAAGCGAAACCCAAAGTGTGCTTAGTGGAAAACCGCCTTATTGCTTGTAACAGTTTAATAATTACCTTTTAGAACGATATTTTGAAACTTTTATCAAACGGAGAATGAAATAACGTTGTCTTTGTTAACCTATTTAGCGTTAAAAGAACTAATAAATATAAATATTAACGTGTATAAAGAGTTTAGTTTATATCGATCGTATAACCGTAAGCAACGTTTAAACTTTTCATCGCTACATAATATTAGATAAATCCGTCAGATAATGTAGTCAAATCGTTTAACAAACTATTCGTATGGTGAATCAATAACCCGAAACGCGGCAATTGATTTATACCATTCAATTTACATATAATAAAAATTTGTATTTTTATAAATAAATCCTTCGCGAATGATACCGATTACCATTCGAAAATAGGATTTGAACTTATTTCTAGTAAAAAAATACCAGTTTAAAACGGATTTACGTTTTATAATAATGTTATCTATGAAAGTTTGATAAGTTATAAATGAGTTATTCGAAATGTTGTAGACTTTAATATTTATAATATCGTTAGAGAATTCGACTTTGGTATCACTATAGCAATAACAGTTCGGATAATTATTTTAAACCTTAATTTACGACCCCTTCTTCCTGTCATTCGTATTAACTCCTTTTCACTTTACGAATACCTTGTTAAACTCGGCATGACAAACGAAAAATGCTTTATAATTCATATTATAACTTCACGCGAATTGGGCTAACGCCTCGAAATTAAGGAAATAAGATAAATCGATAGAAAGTTAAACCTAGTAAATATTATAACAGAAAACGCCACGAATAGGGTATTAAAATCATTTATATTTACAAACGCTCTTTTTGTTAACATTACTGAAAAGTTTTATAACCTTATTGAGGTTAATCATTTTACGCCTAATATTTATCACTTACCCTTTAAATTTTCCTTTTACAACTCTTTTAACATATTTTATCTATTTATATTTCCTTCCTACGGATCTTCTATTATATTAATACTTTTCATTTTTGTTATTTACAGCTTCATTAACATATTTTTAGTTTGTATCTTAAACATTTGTTACTTATATTACGAATTGTTTCCAAAAAAACAATTTTATTACTATGTAACTAATTACACCAAAGCCGGATATACCAGCAAATACGAAAGTTTGGCAACTACTCATTGTTAAAAAGCGGGGGAGAGGGGGTGGAAGGAGCTATATCATCATTTTCATTCTCGTCTTCATCGTCCTCACCACCGCCGCTACAAATGTTACCGCTAATACTATTGTCGGCGCTGTTATTAGCGTTGGTACCAGGAGGAGGGCTCCGCGCTTTTGGTTATATAGACCTAGATAAGGAACGCAGAAAGTTTTTACTCTTTTTATGACGACGTGTCATAACGTTGTCGAACTCATTTGCGTATTATATACATAGGCCCGTCCGCCAAGCGGTAATAACAGTTTCCTTTTCTTTAAGCCGCCGGTAAACGCTTATTATTAATTCGTCTCGGACTTTTTAAAGTTTTACGAAAATGTATGTTTTTGAAAAAACTCTGGAAAAGAAATAAAAAAAGAAAAAACAATTAATCACGGTTAGAATTACGAATGAAATGAAGAAGTAATTTACCGTAAAAACGACGAGCGCATAATAGGGCTTAGATCTACGGCTTTAGGATTATCGTAATAGGGGCGTATCTGCTGCTAATTCGTTCGCATCGGTAGCAATGGGCTAACTAACCCCCGTTTTGACGGTAATCGCTAATGAATTTAATTATAGCGGCGAACGTAACGTACAGCACTCAAGGTTTGTTCATTAGCAGCTTGGGGAGGCGAATCCGGGGGCACTGTTTTAACGCTTTATACGTCAGAAAGGCTTTACGACGTATTCAGGCAAACTGCAACTAGAAACTGCGGGCCAGTTTCACTGCCTTGGCCTTATTTAAATCGCATTAATATAATAAGATTTAAGAGTCTAGTTTTGATGTACTATATTATACTTTGACGATGTTACGCTTTTGGCAACGAGTGCTCGTTACAGGTAATGAGGTTTTTACCTGTAGCGAAAGGGTAATATAACCTTAGGAGCCCCTTATTTTTCTTAATAGAGGGTAAGAGGAGGAGGGGATGGGTATAAGGGGGGAGGAGAGGAAGAGGTAGCGGCTTGGTCGACGGTGGCGGCGGAGGATGAAAAGATAAGCTGAGATCGACGACATGTCACCAAAACTGTTAGAGTTGGGGCTACGTTGGAATCGGGTAGCGATAACGGCGGCTTCCTCGAGTTTACGTTGACGCGTTAAACAGAACCGTTTGAACCTGTTTTTACGCGTTATTAAGTGAATAAGCGAGTAGGATATGACATTATTTAAGTTACTAACCTATATGAACAGCCTAAATAGAGAATTGAAAACGAGTACTTTAGGTATGTAAATATCAATAATAAATTAGAAACTTGCCAATAAGTGAATGAATGTTGCTAAAAGCAAAAAAAAAGAAGTTTTATCTGGATGTATAGCGATGTTTCTTTTTATACTAACCTTAAAAATACGTGACACCGATAATTATATCTTTATAATTATTCTTTATGAGGATTAATCACTTTTTCAACTAACCTGTTAAGACTTATAATGATAATATCATCTATTATAATACTATCGTTACCAAATTGAACTTGTAACTGAAATAAATGAAACTATAACTATTATCGTTACCCAAACTACTAAGTAATACCTTAAACTAATTACATTATAAATACTATGATTACAAAACGACTAATTAGGATTCAAATAAATAGTATTATTACTACTGGATTACGGATATAAAACTTATAGAAAAGAAAAGCTAATCTGTATAAATATTATCATATATTTCTATAACTAGTAAACACTCACTTTATAGGTTATACATTTACAAAGTATACAGTAACACGTCAAGTTGCAAAATACATTCTTGTAAAGTATACGATAACGTATCACACTATAAGATGCATTCTTATAGAGTTTACGATAATATTCCACTACTTAGAAGGGACATTGGTAGAGTGTCAGGAAGAGTACCACGCTCCGAGTGAAAGCTTATAAGCTCTCACCTGAGGATGCAGTCTCCGGATACCTCTTCCTCCTTCTAACTATCTATATTCAATACTACCAATATTTCGATTACTCTTCTATCTCGTTATATTCACGTAAATAGGTATAGACCTTACCGACAACTTGACTTCAATAGTCCGTAATTACTATAAGTTAATGAGGGTTATCAGTTCTTTTTTAGGTGGGGTTACTTGTAAAATATATTAAAAATTCGTTTTTAAGTCTTGAGGAAATTGATAAATATTTGAAAATACTATTTAAACGATATCGTTAGTAATTTGTTGATTTACAAATGTGATAATTTGGCTAAAGTATCCGTCAGTATAAAATAACCGCATTTAAAATATGTTTTAATTAAAATTACGGTAATAACGTTACGAATCAAGTAGTTGATCGCAATCTAATCGCATATAGCTTGAATAAAGGCAAGAATAAACGGTTCATAAGTCAAAACTTCAATACGGTTACAAAATTGTATAACACTATATTTATTTACTACATATTCCTAAATACAGACCCTAAATATTTAGTCGTTGTTAATACGAATATTGGAGGGGAAACCTCAGTAGTTTATATATATTGTGTAAATTAAACGGGGGTTTTTAACGTTCCTGGTTATAACAGAGTTCCAATTATTTTAAAGGTTAACGTTGGTAAAATAAAATTCTTCAAAGTTGAATTCGTCGATAAAAATAAATCGAAAGATATATATACACGGAAACGGCTTGAAAAAACTGTATTCAACGCGTACGATGTATAGTTCTCGACCTCAAATCTAGAGGTCCTAAATTCCATCCAATATGTCACAATCACTTCAAAATAGTGTATCGGATCGTATATAACTAACACTTTTATTATAAGCTAACTAAAAACAATATTGGAAAAATTGTTCAGATTAATGGATTTGTTATTTAAAAAGTCATTTAGTATTTATAAAGTATTTTATGTTATTATTTTTCGTAAGAATAGTTAATAAGCGAGTTTCATTTCGAAATTTCGCGTTTGATGCTTTGAAATAACAAGTAATTCTTAGTAATCTTCATGGTAAATTTCGGAATTATATTCGATAAATGATCAACAATAAAAGTAATACGTTATTAGGTGTAAGATATTGTTATTGTTACATTAATGTAAGTAACCTTTTAAAACCTAACCGGAATAATGACCCTTTAACATAGTTTCCTGATTAAGTTTTACATGGCGAAAATTGTTTTAAAAGAAGAAAAACTTTAACAGTTTGAATATAACTTTTTTGTGCCCTGAATAAAAAAAATACCCTTTTTAATTTGACGAGTTGAAAGGCCGGCGATTGTGAACTAGTCTCAAAGGAATTTCCAGTACAAGCTGATAAAGTCAAAAAAACCTTGTATTCTTAATATAAATGTAAAAGCTCTTGGTTTTTGGATAACACGTAAATTCTCCGTGTTTTTACATATTTCGATTTTAGTGTTAATTAGGAATCCCAAATATTTCGTTTTTAAACACCGAACTTATATATGAATGAATCGAGGTTAAAATCAATAGCGTTTGAGGCGTTTCATACACGTTTAACTTTGATTTCAAAGTTGTTGAATGTTTTATTCGAATATATCAACATGATATCAAGTAAAACAAAAAAAAATCGAGAAACAGGTGTAACAAATTTTCAATATATTATTCAAAGGTAGTCGATATACCGGAACACTCCGAATATAGTAATCAGTTGTTTTAAAAGTCTAAAAAGCATAAAGAATGTAGTCTTTTACTCATCATTTTTTGATACAAAATTTGTAAAAGGCGGTTCTAACGTCGAGTTTAATACATTAATTCATTCAAGTAATATTCGCGAATGTTTCTTTAATCTACGGAAGGAGATAGTAATTAACTTTTATAATTGAATTGAGTTTACGGTAATCAATCTAAAAATGCAAGTCGTTTATTATTTTCTTCATAACGAATACTATAGTACTTAGTGAGGAATTACTCGCGCGAATATATTTCTAATTTAATACCTCGATGTTCATGTCCATTAATATCAAAACCCACTTTTGTAATATACTATAAAAAAATCTCTGAAGGACTTCTAAAAGTTGGCACTAATTATTATTTTAAATAATGATTTCATCATTAGTTTCCAAGCTATCAAGATGTATCTAGTATCCTAGGGTTTTATTCAATAGGAGCATGAAGTCTTCAACAGTATCAACGAGATTACTTTAACGAATATGGGTGGTTTCAAGGTTAACGTTTCACGGATATTTTAAGAGAAACAGCGTTGAATTCGGTAATAATAACTCAGTCTATCCGAGCCTTACAAAATATAATATGAAAAGTAACAGTACTAATACCCTCAAATTCTTTTAGTGTCGGTATAAAACCCAATTTTTATATATGGTAGTCACCAGTTTGTTTCAGGAGGAATATATACTTTGAAATGTTATAAGATACTCGTTTGTATTTTATTTAAGTTGTACTTAAGAATACATCGTATTATAAGTAAAAAAGTGAATATAAAACAGAATTCGATATTGATATTGATCGATGTTAACGTTTAAAAAAGTAATAAAATTGAGTTTTAATTTAATTCCAAGCATATAAGGGGTAACCCTACCAAGTTATTCGGATAAAATGAAGATATAATGCGATCTTAATCGACAGGTGAATTATTTATTCATAACGGCATAATATTTATAAATTAAGTTTATTAATTTATAAATAAATTGAATGAAACTGTGAATTAAGGTTTTTATCAAGAGACATTTATTCAACATCTAAGGGTAAGCTTTCAGTTCAAATTGAAATATTTTTAACTTTCTTATGCGATTATATATAAAATTCACGTTTTTTTCTCTTAAAAGTGGATAAGTTCGTTAGTAAAAATAAGGTAAAAATCTATATTAACTTCAATATTCAATTTATACAGTCGTTGCATGGAATCTAATAGGTAAGTACGAATACAATAATTATTTAGATTGTATCTTGGGTATAATCTAAGGGTTTCTACAACTTGAAAATTTCTAATATTTCATTTGGATACCGCGTTATTTGGTATCAATTCGAATATCGTTTACATTAGCTATAATAATAATTTTTTTAGCTATTGCGATCGGCCGCAGCACCATTACTTTTTTCATTAAAAGTTATACCGCCGGTCCAAATATTACTGACATAATTAACGCCATTATATAAAATACGCATTGTAAAATCGTTCGTTAATAAATTGAATTTTATCAACTCATTTGTTATTATCTGCGTGAATTTCGAGAGGGAGTAACGTTTCGATGGATACATCGTTAATAGTTTTTTTTAAGTTAGCGAGTTTTTCAGAGAATTCTTAAGCTAAATCTAAAACTTCCGCAAATAAAGCTTTACAAAAATTTAAAAAGACATGAAACCGGGTGTAAACACCTTGTTTTAAATTAGTAAGTTAGATGATAACGGCTCTCACTGCATTAGGGTCGTACTAATATACGCGAAATATTATGATAAAAGCGTTAGTTTCGTAGTTACCGCTGTTGTTACCGCGAACTTGATAACTTTCCATAACTATTTTCGCAACTCCGTCCAATTATTGAAAAATTGTATAAAAATGATTGTTTTTATGCTGATGAAGTTTTGAGTTTTGGGTAATTTATATAATACTATAACTTTTAATATTAAAAAAATATTTTAACAACAAAAAAACGAAATAGTTAATCGAAATGTTTACTTTTCATTAGTTAATAGTCGACGTTATCAAATAGGCCGTTAATATTGTGATCGAAATTAGAAATACGTGAGTTAATATAATTGTTAATACGGTTTCTAATAAAAATCAACGTGGTAATTACGTCGTTTATAGGTAATACCAGAACGATATCCTTTTAAAAAGAGTGTTATTTTAAAGATATAGGTGTACTGATAACGAGTTTAAGCTTCTGCATTGTATTTATTTACATAGCTAGTGTATTAATATTACACTTTTTTATATATAAAGCGTATTTACGAACGTCTTAGTTTCGTTCGACGAACTTAGTACGTAAAGTTTTGGTAAATTGTTCGTATAAAACAATTAAATAGTTGTATTACGTTTCCAGAACGCCTTAAAGTTGGTTTTTAATACGCGCGTCGAGGAATAGTTCCAAGGCTTGATGTTCTAGGTTGCAAAGGTCGAAAAATATAACCTTAGGTTATAGCCGTTTACAAATAGCTAAAATACCGTCGGGAGGAAAAGGAAAGATCGAGGATAATATGTAAAGGAACTAAGCTAAAGCTGTCTCTTAAGGCGGTTGGATACTGTTCATTATCCTCGATAAATAGAAAGAGAAAGAAAACTTTACTAAAGAGCTGCTATAGGCTACACAAAAGGAGTGGCTCAGTCATATAATAGGACGATACCAGAGCATCGTAGGAGTATGGAAACCCCTAGGGTTAGACCTCTGATGACTATCAGCTTAGGCACCAGCCTATGACACTCAAAGTTATTAGTTTGTAATAGGTCGGCTCTATTACTATCGCGATATAATTAGCGTCGATAATGACACCTATAAATGTATAGCCGGTGAATGTAAAACGTAAATCTTATTGGCGGGCAGAAAAATTAAATATTATAGGCGGGCGTTAAATAAAGTTTTTTCTGGTAGGCCTTTATCGTTGCAACGTAGTTGAATCTCTAGTCGAAGTAACTGGTGCTGCATTGAAAGTGGTGATGTATTACTTTTAAGTTTGGCAGACCGCTAGGTGGTCTGCACATTAATTTCTACAGCCAATTGCTTTGGCCTGTGCTCTAACCTGAAGTGGATACCTATCGTACTAGATCTGCAGTTAATACAGTACAATCCCACAAATTACAGTCAATTTGCAGTCAGTGCAGTTACTTAATTATCGGTATAGTTGACTTGACTGTACCCTAATTGACTGTTATTTTAATATTGGCGGCTTTTTTTGTGCCTGCGCATATTAGTGTAGCTAATTACTTCCTTGCGGTAAACCTTGAACTTCCTCCTCAATCCGCATGCCATATCCTTGTCAATTTTAGTCAATTTGTACTGAAATTGATACCAATCACGGCCTTTTGCCCTATAGTCCCAAGTTCCGCATTCCTCAACTCCTGCAAGTCTTTCGTCACAAACTTGCGCGAATCACATACGCCATCAATTGCGTACCCTCTGCCAGTAGTTACAAGCGTGCTTTTCTTGCACGTTATTGCTACTACTGTTACTAGTATCCTGGCAGTCTTTTTGTTTGCCGAGATCTCCCTGTTCTTTTATATCACGTGGCAGGCTGTCCACGTAGCCTTTGATTCATACAGTACGCATATTGTTGTTTGCAAAGATTTTTAAGGCGCTATTAGATGTGGCTGTGATTATGGCGTTATCGTGGTTATTTTTGCCGTTGATTTTCCGGAATTTATCGATTTTCCGGGCTTTGTATGCCTTCTTTAAAGCCATTACATCTATTATTAGACGTTTTTAATTATTTGAGCTTAGCTTTGATAGGTATTTGTAGAGGCTCCGGGAGTTTGTATACATAATTACAGGTATAGAAGGTAGTTTTAACTGTTTGATGATGATTTTTAACGTGCTGTTAGTTACTATACCGATATTGAAGCCTTTTCATATGTAGTAAACCTCTAATATTTGTATACTTTTCATTATATGTTTATATTTCAAGGATGTCTAGTGTATGAGGTCGCCAGTGAGTATGAATTGTTTGTTAGATTTTTTCTCGTTAACGAGTAATATATGGAATCCGATTTGCGATGTTAGGTTAATATTATTTATAAAAAGACCATTTGTAAAAATCATTCATGTTGCCATTATTAAGTCTACTGGTATTATGTTAATACATTGTTTCCTCATTGTATATTCGCTATTCAATCTTTTATTTAACCTGTTAAAAACTTTATTCTATAGGTTTGAACTTGTGTCGTAATCGATAGGTTATACAAAGCCTTCAGTTAGTATAACATGACGATATAAGTTGCAAGGGCTCTCTATTTTTAGTATCGTTGTGATTTCGTTTCTATGATTTTGCTGATTTTAGTCTGACCCATGAATTTCTCTTTTTGGCGTAGGTTAAGATGTGTGTTACGTGTATTATTAATACGATGAAAGTGGATTAGCGATTCATTGAAATTAAGTTATGTAATTTTAGCTAATGTTTTAATGTGTTTATACTTTTTGAGGTTTGAATTTCTTATGGAATGTTATTCCGTCTTTATAAACCTAGAGTTTCTAAGGAAAAGGGTATCATTAGTTTATATGCTAACGATATTGAAGTTTTTTCTATCCATAATTAATAAAAACAAATCAAACGTTAAAGTTTTGATATCTAGACTATTTCTGAAGTACGTTTGATGTATGAAAACTCAATATGTATTTGTTTCGGTTAGTCTATATAGAGTTTTAACATATCGTATTGACATGCCGGTTGGAAATTTTGTTTTTAATTCGTTGGCCAGTTTTAATGGTAGGATTTGTTAATGATTTGTAGTAGATTGCATATACGTTTTCATAAGTTCGCGCCTATTAATAATTAATTAATCGTTTAATTTAGAGGTTAAATTTATAGTAATTCCAACGATTAAACTTTGGATGATTTTTTAGATTATAGACGATTACGTGATAGTTTTGTTTTTGTTTTCATTACCATATCCTTAAGCTCTGAGCCGTGACTTTTTGTACGGCCGTTCCGTAGTTTTCATTTTTATTTTGAATATTTTTCTCGAGCTCAAAATGTTAATTTATTTCCTTGTAAATTGCGTCAATGATATAAGTTGAACAAATTTTCATATCAGGAGGTCATTGATTTCCATTCAGTTGTTTTCTTTCAAAGGTTTGCCTATTATATTGATAATTTCTTTAACTTGTAACCTAAGGGCTAGGATTATGTGATATTTCTCATTTTGAAATATTTATGTTATTGTGTATGTTTTTTTCAGACTTATAGTTTTTGTTACCATCACTTTTTTAATGTGTGTTTTTTTTTTTTTTTGGTGATCTTCCACGAAGTCGACGTTTTCTTGGTTTGTTAAAGATCCTTTCAAAAGGATTATATTGGTTGATTCGTTCAACTTGAGGGTTTTCGGTTTGCGGATTTTTATCGGGTTTGAAGTCTTTTCTGTACAGTTTAACTTGTGTAGTATGGAAAATATCGAGATCTTTAGTGGTTTTAACCATTACGTTTGAGTTGGTTATACTTAATATCTTGTAGAATCCGTTTAATTTTATTAGCTCTCTCTACGTGAGGAGTTTACTTTGAAGATGTAGGGATAATATGTTTGTTTATCATAGTACGTTTTTAGTATTGAGGGTTTTATTGATCTGACGGCATACTTATTTCTTCTACAGTTTCTTTCGGGTTTTGCTATATATTATCACACGTTTTTGAGTGTTCAGAAATGGTGGTAATTTATTTATTATGCTTAAGTTTACTATCAATACTATTAAAGTTGGTATAAGACTGACAGGGTTACTATGATCGCCAGGACCTTGTACAGTTCCATGTAGTTATGTTTTTTGACTTGTAAAGCTATTGATCTTTAGGTTAAGGATATCATAGGCTTTTTGTAATAGTGTGCGAGCCTTTTCGACCATATTAATACCTTAATGGGTTTCGACAGAGATTTATTTGTGTTCAATCCCTATAAATTTTGTATTAGCTTGGAACTTGTGAAAGAAAGTCAGTACTGATATAGTGGATTAGTATATTTTGAGGTCTTAGGTATATTCCAATCTATAATGTTTGTAATATCTTTTAAAAAAATTCTGTGGTAGTATTAACGAACTTGGCACTGTGAAACACTGTGAAGAATAAACAACATGAATTACTGGCTTTCCATCAAAGTAAAATACGTCGACCTATACTTTAAAGTTGAAATTTCGGGTTCTTTTTAGCGTGAATTTCAACTTTGAAGGGTTTTGGAAGTTTGTTTCGAATTAATATTAGAGCCGTTTAATTGACTATAGCATTAGTTAATCTACAATTTCATGGTTAGTCGCGTAAAGGATTTTGTATAGCCCATTAGTTGTTAGATAGTTGAATCGTCTATGTAGTTGACAAATTTTTGACTTTATTAGGTTTAATATTATCGCTTTTGGCTCTTAAAGATAGAATTAAATCTGTCTTCATTTCATATTGAGTAGGAATTGTTAGCCTTCCTTGATTTTTCTCAGGTTATTAGTTTGAATATAAACGTTAACGCCGAGTGATTTTGTGTCTTTAAAGTATATAAGTAAGGAGGTAGTAGATTTTATGATGTGGAAGATAATAGGTTTAACGATTGTAATGATAGTTGTCGATTTTATCAAAGATGTTTTTCTTAGGATGAAAGTTAATTTTGGTCTTATCGGTGTCCTTATGATTGACTTTCCTAGTAGTATTAGTATCTCTTTGTAAGATGATGTATTACGAATAGTGTCCTGTTGAGTACCGTGTCACCCCAGTGTCTGGTATATAACTTGAAATTTTTTCTTTGCGTAGCAATCGCGAATAGTAAATAAGTGCGTGAGGTTAAGATTTTTATCGTTATAATAACTATAGTGGTTTTTATCCGTTAGGCGGTATAATATAACATATTCGGTTAGTTATTATATTACTTTTAAACCGGTGTTAGTATCTTTATATTAATAGATAGAGTTGGGTTTGTTTTGCCTGTTTTCAACCTTTATATTTTTAAAGCTTATAATGTGTTCATCATTTTTTTAGTTGAAAATGTAGCGGTATTATATAAGGTAAATCAATTGTTTCGAATTTCTTTTGGTAGCGGTGTAGCGTGTTGACTAGTAGTTTTTTTTCGTCATAAATTCAATATTGTTTGGTATTTAGAGTGAATTTGAGTGGCTTGTTTAAAGATTGTGATAATGAGTAATATACTTCTTTTTATATAGCTCAGCGGTTATGTTTCTATAGATGGACCTTTTTTTATTGTATTAGTTTCTCCTTTCGTATTTTGGGTTAATATAGTACATGTGAAAGTGGTTTTCATTGTTATTATTGAACTTTGAAATTTGGGAATATATACTCGTCAAAACTGACACCCGTATTATTCAGTCGTAAGCTATGATTGTAACTAGTTAAACAATACTTTATAGATGTTGTCAGGGTATTGTAAAGCGTATTCGAACTTTTTGTGGCCTGTGACAGCTTAGCAGATTCTTTTGGCGTAGTGTGCCTTCATCAGTTTTTACATTTCCCATTGCTTGTTGGTAAAATATTAGCCTTTTAAGTATATAATTAAGGAGATTCATCTTGTTTTCCGACCCTTTTTCATGATTTAGCATATGAAATCATTTGATAATGTTCCATTCATTATAGTATTGGGCGATATTAATATTATGGTTCCAGTGAATTTTAAGACTATCATAGATCTTTCGAGACTACGAGTGATTCGCTAAGTACCCAAGAAAGTAGTCCTCGGTTAAGCTGGTGAAGATACTATAAAATAACCATTGAAAACTTGGTAGTTTAATTTTTATATAGCGGTAGATGTTGAAAAACGAGAGTAATTTGACCTCGAGGAGATTGTACGGTTTACCGTTATACTTTCCTTTCCATTGATTTTAACGAAAATCGTGATTATTGTATAATCTGTATCTACTATATGGGTACTTCGAGGAGAAAGAGTGATTTATTCGTTATGAGGATCCACTAAATCTTCTGACTGGTGTTAGAGAAGGTGTTGTTAAAGGTATTAGTTTTAATGTGTTGGATAATTACCCTTAGTATAGTTTAGAGGGAAGACTCCAGTGGTTCTGCCTAGAGTAGGCACTCGTGTGAAATCGCTTTTTTTTAAAATTGGCTTATTGAAATTAAATGTGTTAAAGGGCTTGGAGGTAGGTAATTTAAGGATTGTTTTGTGAGACTTAGTAATAATCCTTTTGATGTTAATGGGTTTGACAAAGTTTTTCCTTAGTTAACTGATGGATTGAAAGACTTGTTATACTTGGGTTAATTGAGTTTTTACGGCTATCAATACTTTAGTAGTAAGGATTATGGGTAATAGTACTTGAAGAATTTATTTGTGTTTGGATATAACCTTTAAAATGTATGTAATGGCGTTACGGAACGTTATTGCCAGCGGTGCCTTTGCCCTTAGCCTTAGTTTACTCCGGATTTTCATTTGTTACGTATTTATGTAATGTTTTTATTGAATTAACGGTTTTTTTTCTAGAGAGATTAATTTTTCGGTTATATTACTTAATTTCATTTTTTTATTGGTTTATCGTCTTTTGTTTCATATATACAATTTATAGTTCCTAATTGATTTGTGAAAGTTTTTAAATATTAAATATTTTGAACGGTTTCTATAGAGTTTGAGTTAGAGATGAAACGGTCGGTTATGTTGATAACATACTCGAAGGTTATGTTTTAGTTGGTGTTTGTAAACTAGAGGTTCTTATCGTGACACTTTGAAAATATGGGATTGAAGACTGAAATTACCTCCGTTCTATCGAAGCTAGTGACGGAATGAATCAAAGTATATTTTGAATATATCGTGACGAAGGTTTTAGGGTTTAAGGGGGAAAAGAGTAATTTAGAGACAAGTTTGACCATATTTCATTTGCCGTTAAAGTTATTGTTTATCGTTAGATGGATGTGAAACTTAGTATTTTTACGATTTTGTAGTAGTAATACTTATAATAATAGTAGGGACTTAGCTAATTATTAACTTGATAATTCTACGATATTTGAGACTTTTAGACTATTAATTTCAACGCTTTTAAAAGTATTTTGGCAAAGATTTCTTGGTTTTTTCAATGGATATATCGTCGCCACACCTAAACTGCCCGAAAACTCTCTCAATTTAAAGGCTCTTTCCTACTTAATGCTACGAAAAAAACATAGTACTGTAGGAGCGTTTCATAAAAACCTTCCCTTTACCTTATCTAAATAGAGATTAATTAACGGGAATTAGCCTTTTCTTTTACCTAATTTATATTGTATTAACTTCATAAGCATCGATTAGTGATGATAAGTCTTCATCATTGAAACGCAGTCGATTCGAATTTTTGGTCGAGGTAACTGGTGTTGAATTGAGAGTAGTAATTTGTAACTTCTAAGTTTGGTAGACCACCAGCTGATCTGCACACTAATTTGTATAGCTAATTGCTTTGGCTCATACCCTTACTTGAAGTGAGCACTTACTCCACTTAACTTGCAGTCAATGCAGTCCAATCCTACAAAATACAGTCAATTTTCTGTAGGTAGTATCAACTAACTTTAATTATAGTTCACTTGACTATACTTTAATTGACTGCTATTTCGAACAGTTTTAAATGAACTCTATTTAAATTTATTCATCATATTTTAAAAAAATTCAGTTTTACAAATATAGGTTGGGAAGCTTTTCAAGTTCAAAAGAGCTTTATGTATCTAGTTTTCGCATAATTTTTTATCTAGGGACCTTTTGGGTTACTAGGCTTATAGTTTCTTAATTTATATAGAATTCAGGCAGTATATTTGCTATGCGACACCTCGTTTTTTTTTTTTTTTAATATATTGTACGTTACTTCCTTTCGCGTCAAAAAGTTCAAAACGCTAATGATACGACGTAAAATCCTTAAGCCTGTAACTCATTTTTAAAAATCGGTATAAAACAGGCTTTGAAAATAGTATCGAGGGTAAAGAGCGACTTCAATAACGAGTTTTACCGAATTCCGGCCTGGGTTTTATCGAATACGTGAATCCTCATCATTTATATAAAGATGATAAAAAATTTTCAGCGTGTTACTTCCTTTCGACCGCCTTAAGTTTTCAAATTTTTATTGACTTACTATTGTTAACCGACTGAAAATTGTTATCGTATAAACGGGTATTACTTTCAAAGTTTTCGTTTACGAAGATATTAAAAATTTCGTTTTCAATGATACCCATATATCTAAAGCTATATTTTATCGTTGAAGGTATGCGTAATGTTTTGATAAATTTATGAAATAGGTAATAAGTTTATTGGGAAAAGGTGGCAACGTTACCTTTCAAATCTTATATTATGAAGATATTATTTAAGTATTTGGAAATTTTTATGAAGACGTATATAGTTATTTTTTAACGTTCTAGTGATATGATAATCATTGTGTCAAGAAAGTAAATATTAGATTAAAAGTTATGGAATCCGGTTATAATATAGTGTTCTTATAAAAAGCCTCATATTTCTAACCAATAAGATTTCATGTGCTTTGATATTGTATTTATTTATATATATAACCTGTAATATAATTTACCTTAAGGTTAATGATATATTCTTTCAAAATAGTAATGGTTAAGTTTTCAAATAATCTTTCTATAATGTTTTTGGAGAATTCGTGGGGAAATCGCGGAGGTTTTAGTAAAAGTTGTGGAAAGGTTGAAATTCACTGTTTGCGATTATAAAACGTGACGTGAAATGAGTCGTCCTAAGTTTCTTACAACCGGATTGTAATATGTCTTTCAAGTCTAAAGAATCGTATACTAGTGCCATTATCTTCGCGAGAAGCCGTATAAATCGTTTGGGTAAGGGTTAATCTAACTTGATAACCCCGAATACCAACGACTTATGGATTTATTATATAACTGTTGGCGACAAGGTAGTTGATAAAACTGTCATAAAACGAAAAGAAGGGTAGTTAAAGTTAATGGTTTTTAAACGAATGGCGAATAGAAATCGTTATTTCTCCAGAGTTACCTTACTAAGGGGTAGGCTCGCATCTTTAAGGGCAATGTTATTAGGTAAAACTTCATACGCCGGAGTAATTCCGCCGTTATATAAATTAAAAAGACTGTGACCTGTTCTCCTGAAAACTGTTTTCCGCAAATAATATACTTACGTTCGGCTTAATAAGTAAATATGGCGACGATTGCCAAAACGATGGTTCCCTAAAAAAATTCTAAAAATCTATATTTTGTATAAAAAACTCTTTTGTAATACCATAAGATTTTTAAAGTTTTAACCAACTATTTTTTCATGTAAACGCCTTTTAATATAACCCAATCGAACTAAAACCTTAAATTTGGTAAACCAGAACCTTCAATATTTTGGAAAAGGCTTATAACTATGTGAAACGGCCGTACTACATTTAATACAAGCGGATTTCCGTATTTTGAGAAGTGAGACAGACTTCAGTGGCCGGTAATTTGAAAAAAATCAAACTTTTCAAAAGCAAAAAAAAAACCTCATTATTACTTATTTATAAATTCGCCTTCCGCAGATTTTTCTTCAATCCTAAAACGTTAATTTTTAAAAAGGCTAATACCCGGATCGAAAGAACATTGTGTAGTTAAAAGGATACACCTCAAGTCAAGTTTAACGAAGTTCCATATATATATTATATATACAATTGGGAAAGATGGATAATTTTATAGGTTCTCGTAAAAAGATCACTAAATCAGACAATCGCTGTTTTATATCATACCCTCATTGTTCTTCCAATTAATATAAATTATTTAACAAGGTGAAGTAATGTTGATGAAATTTCAAACTTTGTATCATAATATAATATCATTGTAAAGAAGGGTGTTAAAACCCCTTCATATATTACAAAAGGGAATTAATGTAAGTTTTGTTAGAACAGAAGTCAAATGCAGTATAGTCAAGCCAAGTTTACTTTCAGTGAAGTTGATTGTATCGACTGCAAATTGGCTCCAGTTTGTGGGACTGCACTGCAAGTGTAGTGCAGTAGGTTCCCACTTTAAAGTGGGGTATACGCCAAAGTGTTTGGCCATACAAATTAGTATGCAAACCGACTAACGGTCTGCTAAACTTAGAATTAACACATATTAACCAATAATATCGATGCAGTACCAGTTACTTCAACATCAGGAATTCGAATCGACTACTTTATAACGATAAAGGTCTACCAACACTGATCAGTGCTTATTAGATCAAGAATAGAGTAGCTAAGGAGACCAGGAAGCTGTTTTCTAGTTACGCTTTATGCTAAATAGCGGTTAGAATAAAGGAAAGGTTTTTGAGAAAGGCTCCTATACGTTGCGTAGTTGTTTGCGGTAGCAAATAGAGAAGACTTATAGGCTGTATAGTTGTTCTTGGTAACGTATTAGTAATCGATAGTATTAATATTACTGAAAACACTAAGAAATTTTTATTAATCCTTTTAAAAGACGTTGAGATTAACCGCGTAAACATCTTAAAGATTATTTAGCCGGTATATCGGTAAACGGCTAAGTTAGTATTATTATGGCTATTATTGCAAATACTACTACTGAAAATTGCAAAAACGACTAAGTCTTACGACCTTCAACCTATACCAACTTTAATGGTAAACTTATGACCTATTACTGAACATCACTTTTTCTTTTGCTTTATACTTTTTAATCTTCGTTACGATAGCTTAAAAACGTACTGTAATTAATTTCATTACCGATCTTGAAAGGAAGTAAGCGATTAGAGCTCTCGGCATTATCTTCGCAAATTACTACGATGAAACCTTTAGTTCAGCAATGTTACCGAAGACTTAATCCTATAACACCTTATTAACGCTATTAGTTATTTTATCCTCGACTCGGACTTTAACGGATATAATAAGGGACTTAAGGTATTTAATAACTTTTAAAAATAGTTTAAGGGTTGAACCTTAAATATGTGAAAACGAATGAAGAGATAAGTTAAAACGAGGATAAGGATTAAACTAGATGACTGAGACGTAAATCTCTCTCCTGAGAAGGGAAATAAGGTAATCTAGTAAAATTACTCCTTGAACACACCACTAATGAATACGTTAAATGGATTTATAAAGACAAAAGAAAATGAAAAGTAATTAATAGTGATTATATACCTTAACATTCTTATATGCGTTCGTAAAAACCTACCTAAATTTAGATAACTTCCTTATACTATTTTACGTAAAATTAACGGTTGAATTCTATTAACCGTAAAAGGTCAATTATCTAATACGTCATAAGCTCTTAAATTTACTAGTTAATTGAGTCAAAATATTGCCGTATCCTTTCACACTCAGAGGATTATTATTAAATCTCTCACAACGTAAATTACCAAGTACCTTTCCCTTAAGCTCCTTAATACGTTTAGTTTTAACAGCTAAACTAAGTGTAATGACCACACTCAATACCTGTGAGTAGATAGAAAATGTCAGGGTTTATGTTAGCAGTCAGGTAGCAGAGGTAACCAAGGTACAATATTAAGAAGATGTGTGTTTGTGCTGTAGAATGATCACTAGCTGTTAGGCTATTTAGGTGTGTAGACTGAATACTTAGATTGACAACTGAAGAGCTATCTACTGAATCTATGAAATACCCAGAGATTTTGTTCCTTATATATCTAGCTCTTTAGTCCTGGATCACTTGCCTATGTTGCTAGGCAGTATAGACGGTCTCCTGCCTATGCTGCCTATGTCCTGATTCTTCTTAAGCGTAACTCTATCCCTGGGTTTCTGACATAAGAGATGTGTGTTTCCCACCTGATGTGTTAGATACCTAGCTTTGAGTGGCTCAGCTGCCTGCTGGCCTGTTTCCTGACCTGTAGTTGGTTCTTAGGTCATAATACTAAGGGCAAACTAGCTTTATATGCGAGCCTATTATAGGTACGATTATTGGCTCTTTTCCTCTAAACTCGCCTGAAAGTAATTATCCTGTCCACGAGTACGAGTAACCTTAGTCTTTTCCTTTACTAAGAGATTTGAAAGGTCCCTACGACTAATATATCACTCTTCCCCCTCGACGTGTTCCCATAGTAAATACGAATTGCATAGAAATCACCACATTCGTTAACATTTATTTAGAAAAGGAAAAATATAACGATAAGTTTTATAATATCCTTGACATCAAGTTACGCCCGTTTTTTAATATTTTTCTCCAAATAAAAGTTAAATTACTAGGTTTTCACTCGTTGTTTCCTAGTATTTTCTACCGGTTAAGCCGAAGACTACTAATTTCGGAACCTAACATATCATTCCTCCTTTCGCGAAATTTACGATAATCTAAAAGGTTACTTCGAATACGATGTCAATCTTACTTAATATTACACCGATTGGAATATAATTAAGTGATCTTATATACTATATTACAAGAAAAATTCGGAAAATGAAATAGACTTTTTTAATCAGATACTTAACAATCTAATACTTTACCAATAAGTAATAGAGAACGTAGTAGTTGGCGAAGACACCCTACGCTAACATGTCCGGCAAGGCGTTAAAAGTTACAAGGAGTTCGAATACGCCTTTCAATACCTAGATACTACCTATAAAGGGTTTTTTTAACTAATTTCGTTTCTCATCAACCACCGTAATAGCTCGAGTCTCCAACTCGACTGGTATGTAACCATAAGCTCCGAATTTCACCGACGATAAAAAAAGTCCCCCAAGACGTACTATATTAATCGAAAGTACTAAAATACCGGCTAGTATAGCTAACGAAAGACCCGAACCTGGGGAAGGAACTACAAAAAAGGTTATTCCTCTTCCTTCAGGTATTCCAGTCAGATAAACAAGTCAACTTTAAACACTAAGAGATGTTGGATTCATGGAAAATAAGGCTGCTAGTCTACACGCTATACTGCCGCCAAACATAAAGACAAATACGTAAAATATTACATATAGTTCCACTCCACTCCTACGAATAATGATCTAAATACCATCGAAATCCGTAAATATATAAAGGTTAAGGAAAAAGAAAATACGTCTAAGGACAATAGTTAGCATAAGAATATAAGCACCAACCTGAAAGCAATATAATAATTCGCCGACCACGCCTTCTTATACCACTTTACAGTTAAAGACCCTTACCGCTGATACAAAGATAAAGACTTTGGCCCTATATACCTATTTACTATTCAAAATCTCTACGCGAAGCAGGTTTTTTAAGTGATTATGGAGTATATGGAGGCGATACGGTACTTAATAAGAGGCTATTAATAATACGTCGCATTACAAAAGGATATTAATACAGTTATGGAACTTAATTATATGAATATTAGTAAAGTTACAGTTAACTTTAAATTTGGAGAAGAGTTATCTTTATTAGGATCGACGATGGTTAAAACTATTATTAGCCTTATTATTTTCCACATCTTAAATCCCCTACCCATTTTTTCTTATGCCTTGAAGATTTTAAAAAACATCCACATTAATGTTAATATTTCGATTAACCAACTAATAGAAGTTAAAACCGATAAAAAGTGTTTATTTAACCTTAAACAAAGGTACCTCTGGTTTAATCTTTAAGCGCTAAAAGTAATATTGTTAAAACTAAAGAAAGCGAAACTTCGTTAACTATATTATATGTTTAATTATCCGGCGACTAATAAACTTCAAAAGGTTTTAAAGGAAAATAGCTACTAGAATATAAATTTACCAACGCTAAAGAAAATTAACCGGTTTTTCTACTACTACCAAATACACTTTCAAATCCCACTAAGGTTTAAATTCACGTGAAAGGAAAATTAAGACATTAATTAGAAAGTCTTCATAAACGTGTTTTACTTAAACAGCACACTAGTACTACACTTTATAGATTCCGCCACGTATTTTCACGACGTTAAGTTCATTAAGACCATTATAGCGAATGAAACGTAGAAGTTACAACACTTTTTATAAATTAACATGTATCTTAGGCCACCAAACGTGATAATTTACGATGTTGGCATCCACTTTGCTACCACGAAAATTTAAGTTAACGTTTGATTAATAGGGATTCAGTACAAATTAGTCTCTTTTAAGGTTTACTAAAGTATCAACAAGGTCTAAAGGGCATATTTCCTTTTACGAAAGGTCTACAATATCCTTACACTGGAAATCGAAAGCTTTACAAGCCAAAAAGCACGGCTTTAAATAGTGGTAAAAGGCCTTAACAATACTATTAATCCCAACGTACTTATACTAATTTTAATAGTATTTAAAGGCTAGTCATGCATAACATCTAAGTCGCCACTATCGCCAAGCACCTAAAAACACATTATGACATATAAAACGCATTCAAAAAACTAAGGAAGGAATCGACCCACTACCAAATCAATAATACTATTAACACTTAAAACGGATTATTAACAACAGATGTGGTATCCCTCTCTTTTTAAAGCGAATTACTTACGTAGCGCTAACCAGGCAAATAGGATAAACCATATAAGATCTTAAGTATCACCAACTTAAACGTTATAATTAAAACTGCTAATAATCTTATAACTTTCCAAGTTACACCGGTTAAATTATACTGAAAACCCCTTAAATTTGATTGAAATCCTAACTTTAATATCCTTTGAGCCGAATGAATCAGCCAACATAACCCTCTCGAGCCAATCTTTAACAAGCTAAAGAAACCGTCGATGGTGTAAAGAACTACCTAAAAAGAGGATACATACTAAAGAGGAAGGTAATAGGGGTTATGATCCACACAAGGCATATAAAACGGCGTGTGGGTTTCACAAGAAAAATATAACAGAAAACTTGTCCTTAAACTACGTACCAAAGGCATTGTTAATATAACCAGCAGATTTTTTAAGGAAAAGGACTAAATGATGATTAACAGCTTCCTTTTACAAAGGGTCATATAATTTGAGCAGTTAACCTAATTTAAAGGCCAAAACGTTACTATTTCCCAGTCGAGTATATTTACGAGGTTAAAGGAAAAACCACGAACTGGCTGTATGACAAGTCACGAATAATCGCTTAAAAATACGGTAATGAAGGTAAGAACTAAATCCTCACTTAATCGCCTATAATCCAAAAAATTAGTTAGCGTTCAATCGTCTCAATCACTGCTAATTTAACTATTAACGCAAAACTTTGATTAATATTGAATAGCCGGAATATCAAGCAAACATACTCATAGTTTACTACCGATCTTCAACAGATTTTACTGTTGAAACTTCAAAAAAAAAAAAAAAAAAAAAAAAAAAAAAAAAAAAAAAAAAAAAACTGAGGCATAAGTTTCCGGCCGACACGATAATACGCTATATCAAGGCTTTATACGAACTGTCAGAGGTAGTTGTCTATTCGTTCCTAACGTACCAGACGTACTTTAAAAACAAGCTAAGTGCAAAGACTTTAACATTTAATACGTATTTATTAATTACAGAGTGCAAAGACTTCGACATAATAGGTATACAAACTAACGATACCCTTTTCTTCAGAAATACTAGGTTTGTAGTGACGAAATAATATGATATCGAAAATTCAGGCCTCTCAAAGTGTAAGCCAGTCGAAACGTTGGCTAAAGGTACACAATTTAACTTTAATGATTCATTAATCCGTATCTATAGTATTAAGTCTATAAACGGCACTTACATTAGCTTTCGCCAAAAGGAGTAAGTTACAAGCCTAATAATTGTCGATAAAACCGAAGAAATAAGATTACAGAGATACCTGAAGCAAAGGGTTCGTACAGCATGTTTCGCCACGTTATGTTAACCGGAAATATTGTACGATCTTTCCATTTAAATACAAACACAATATAGACAAAACGAAGACTTTCATAACTAAAATAAACGCATTTAGTGGTAAATGAACCACGTGAAAAGAGAAATTGAGATAGTTCCTGTAAATTTAACGAAAACGAAACTAATAGTTTTTACGTACAGGTTATTTGCCAATAATACTAACCCTATATTGTTAATCTGCTTCCTAATAATGTTCGTTAACGAGGATAAGGCTGAAGGACAATTTGCAATCACAAGAAACCTCATATACTAGATATCCGTTAAGTATAAACGTATAACCCGAAAAGTACTAGCTTTAAAAGTTTACAGCATAATAGCAAGCTTTAACATCGGTATAATGACTAACTGTATATTGAATATTATTACTAAAGAGCTATAATTACATCTGATACTTGTAGTGGTATATACCAATTTCCGTAGCTTTTATAAATGCCCATTAAATCTAGGCAAGTCTAATCAAAAACGCCTAATGATAAAAATAATGGCTTTAAGGAAGCAATATAAAGCCCGGAAAATCGATAAATTTATGTAATTTAACGGCAAAGATAACCCCGCTAACGTCGTAACCAAGGCCATGCCTAATTGCGTCCTAAAAAGGCTTATAAACAGCAAGACTCTAACCATACGAATCGAAGGCTACGTAGACCGCACGGTACGTGCCGTAAAGGAATATGGTAGCCCTGGAAAACTGGAAAACTACTAGGGTAATGACTTTAACGGCAACATTAGTAAAGGTAGCAATAGTAATAGTTTAACTACTGGCAACAGGTACGTAATTGGTAGCGTACCTAGTTTACATAAGTTTGTAGCGAAAGATCTGTGCGCGAGAATTAGGAATGAAGGCTTCGGAAAAGTGAAGTAAAAGAGCTACGAAGGGCCGTAATTAATATCAATTTCAGTTCAAATTAATTGGAATTAACAGGGTTCTAGCTTGTTATTACCTTGTAGATTAAGAATGGATTTCAGAGGTTACCACTATTTAATGGCAAGCCACGTTAGTATATAAGCATAAAACAAATAGCCGCTAGTATTGAAATAGCAGTCAAATGCAATACAATCAAGTTAACTTTACTTTCAGTAAAGTTGATTGTACTAACTGCAAATTAGCTATGGTTTATGGGACTGCATTGCAAATACAGTGCAGTAGGTGCACACTTCAAATTGTGGCATAGGCTAAAGCAATTAGCTATATAAATTAGTGTGCAGACTAGTGTAATGATCACAATGAATACCCGTGCGTATATATAAGGTGTCAAAGGGTTTATGTTATCAAGAAGGTAACAGAGGTGCTGAGTGAACAATATCGCAACCGTGCAAGTAATGATCACAAGCCGTGGGGCTATTCAGAATATACTGAGACTGAATACTTAGATTGACAACTGAAGAGCTATGAAGGAAATACTATCTATGTGGTGCTGACCGTGTCCTTATATATTCGTGTCTTCATACCGTCTTCAGTACTGGATCCCTTGGATCAGTGCTGAGCCCGCTGATCCTAGATCACTTAGATCAGTACTGATCCCACTGATCCTAATCACGTGATTGGCTTAGTCATTTCCGCTAACAAAGAAGAGGTGTTCCTCGTCTGATGTGTTGGACTTCAGGCTCTAAGTGGCTCAGCTGCACACTGGCTTGCTTCCTGACCCGCCATTATAGTTGGGTTGTAACAACTAGCTAGTGGTCTGCCAAATTTAGAACGAACAAATCTCAACCAAAAATACCAATGCAGCACCAGTTACTTCGACCTTAGCGATTCGAATCGACTACGTTGCAACGATAAAGGCCTACTAACAGGTTCCTCATTTGTTAAAGCGAATTTGATATTATAGGTCAAAAAACGTTACGAGGTTTGTAATGAATAGTCGAAACTTTTTATCATTGTGTTATTTGTTTAATACACCGCGGATAATTAGCGTTAACAATAATTTTCAGGTTACGATACGTTTTAAATCTTCAACAAAAACCGGAATGAAGCTAATAAATTTTTACGAATAGGAGACTAATAGTTCCGGTTACCTAATTTCTATATTATTAATATTTTGGGTTATTAATATATTTATAGAAAGATCTTTAAATACAAATACTTGTCGAAGAAGATTCTAAAAGGCTTCATTATAAATTCTCAATAAATCTTAAATGATGGGATTATTACACAGTGTAATCGAACCAACGTATTTCGTATATTAAGAATATGACAATATATTTCATTGCATTGGAAATATGAAATTCCAATGAAATCATATATTCGACTCTTTCTCAATCATTAAGTGTATTATTAGTAATATCGTTATCAATGGAAAACTTCATAAAAAAATCTTTTTATAACTTAAACTTATTGATTAATATGAAATATTAGGTATCCATCAACTTTTAGTTAAAGGAGACGTAAAGGAGATGAAATTTCATATTAATCAATAAAGTTATAAAATTGTATGAAATCGATGATCCGGTTATTAGAATAGTAGTAATCGCAATGACGTAGGTCAACTTTACTTACAGTAAAGTTAACTATACTGACTGCAAGTTGAGTGTATTATTTTGTGGGTCTATTGAATTGATTACAAGTAAAGTATAGAATTTGCCCACTTCATACTAGGGTACCAGCCAAGAAATTGACCAAAAAATTAGTGTATAAACCGGCTAGCGGTTTGCCAAGCCTAGAACAATATATCTACTATTGAACCAATGCAATACTACTATTAATTCGATCAATCGAATCGACAACGTCGTAACGTCTAAACTCCTACTAACACTAATAAGTATTTATTAGGTTAAGTATATGTTTGTTAAGTAGAAGAAATAGTTAATTTTCGGTTACTTTTTGGATAAAACCCAAATCGTGGAAAGAGTTTTTCGAAGAGATTTTATTACTATTACATAAGTACAAAATGGCAGGAAAACAGTGGATAATTTTGGGTCCCGTTAGTTTATAATGGAAATTAGAAAGTAAGCAACGTTATCGCTACTAGAAAATACCAATAAATTTTTACGAATCCTTTTTTTTATAAAGAAACGTTGAGATTGACCGCTAAATTTCTTCAAGATTGTTGAGTTGGTAAACAGTTAAGTTAGTACTACTGCGAATAATACTACTATACAAACGATCAAACCATACACCAAACAATAAAAATAATAACCTTCTACCCTACTTTTTCTACCAAACCTTACCCTTTACACCTACTTTTCATTCAATACTACTATTTTCCCTCTCTCTTATGCGTAAACCGTTAATTTAATCGTTAAGATTATTATACCGAGTGAAATCGTCAAGTCGTGTTGAGAAAGTCATATTACGAAACTCCACATCAAGTCATGAAGTCTACATGCGACTTCATACCAAAATACAAATCATCGTATCTTTCAATAGTTACATTTCTTTACCTAAGTTAAAAAGTTACAATGGCACCTAAATCAAAATATATCAATGTAATTAAAACATTTGTAACTGTTTTCGTCAATCATTACGACTAATAATTTTGAATTCAAGATTTGGACGATTTTAACTTAATAAGCACTCAATCAATTACGTTGGTTAGTATATCCTCGATACCGAAGTCGTCGAGTACTTTGGTTGTAGCTAACGCGTTTGTCAATTTCCATGAATTCTCAGAAATTTGACCCTTGATATATAAATAACATTTTCATGTACCTATTAAACTCAACTAAAAACAAAGGTTAACAAACGTAGGATTTATATACCAGATAGAATTAAAAAAGTTGTAGCGAAACCCTTTTTTTAAGTTGACTTAATTTAAAGACTGCTCTTAAGATTCTAGATGATAAGACCTACAAGAAGAAGGTAAAGGTGTTCAAGATTCGCAATATTCTTATACACTTTTCAGGGGACCATCTCCTAATCTTCATTTTAGATCAATTTCTTGATACGCCAATGATAAGATTTTTTTTTTTTTTTTGGAAGTCTAATACCTCCATGTGACAGCGTAAATTACGCCTTTCACAATAGCAAAGTGCGTATAGCAACGTCTGTTAACGCGGTAAGAGGAATTGATGTTAGTGCTATCAATCGATTAATCAAGCAAAATATTCATTTCTTTTAACATTCCTTTTACGACCAAGTTTCTCTTAACCTTAAAACTTTTCCTTAAAACCGTAAATACCTTAAAGAGAAGCCTTCTATAACAGGTAAGTTTACACACATAAGCTCACAACAGGTCATATTACATAACTTTATCAATTTGACCAAACGATTGATAATTACCTCCACTATTGAGACTCAGAGGCTCCAAGGTTTAAGTTAACGACAGGAAATACCATCAACAATGAAAACAATTATCGCTACCTTCTCCTTGAACATATTAAAATGTTTAATATTAATTATAATCTTTTCACTAACTTTGTGAAAATTTAAAAAAGATGTAGAGAAGTATGAAGGGAAACCTTATAATTTTTTTGGCTCGAAAATGATACCTTTTTTAAACATTTGTAAATGAATGAATATTTTTCCTTCTTTTTATAACTTTCTGTTCCCTGAACTCGTCATAATTTACGCCAAGTATCACTATCTAACATGGTTAACGAAGTCAAGAACTTGTTGCAAGATTTATAACTTCATGAAAATCCATTTCGAATACGACGTTTACCTTGCGCAATATAATTTGGGTTAGGTCACAATACGTCAATTGATGTTTATAATACAAAAATAAACAAATACATATAGATTCTTTCAAATAAATATTTAATAAGTTGATATTATGTTCACAAATAATAAGAAAGGTATACGTTTGTGAGGCCACGCTTTGTGAGTAATTATGGGTAGTAATTACGGGTGTAATCAAGTTCTAATACGGTTTATAACGTTTAAATACCACTTTTAAAGGCTTCTTTAGCCAGTTAAGGTTTTCGTTTACGACCTGAATGATATGAACACTGAACTCGCTGGATATTTATCCCTAGGTGCATAACTTGTGAAATAAAAATAAAGAAGACCACAATGTTACATTATATCAATCGTAAATAAATGCAGCCCTAATATTCAAAATTTTATTTAAGAATTTTTGATTGGAATCTATAAGTATACTAACGCTAACAATTAAGGAAAAAATGAAACGGACCTCTTAACCGTAAGAATTATCTTCGTAATAGTGGCAAAAGATGTTGGATTTGGAATAAGTTCGGTTATTAGTCCACTAGTTATCCTAAAGTTAAGAGTTACAAATAACAAGTGATATATTACATTTAGTACCCTATTATTTCCGGGTAAAATTACCTGGATTACATCGTATAATACAAGGGTGAAAAGGCTGTTAATGATAACAATATCCCTAAAAATGTTACGTAGAATAAGATGTTTATTTTAACGAAGCTTATTCATTAGCCTACCAAGACTTTCTGTATCATTTAAGTGATGAAAACCTTTACCTTTACCTTAACCGAACCCTTAGCCGATTACATACCTTTAACATTAGCGATCGTCACGAGGATCACATGTTTTAAGGTAATATTCCAAATATAGGGGTAATGAATTACTTAATAAAAGGTTATTTGTAATACTATTATGGAAATCAATTGTAAAGATATTGTCAAAACCAAAGTTAGTTTCTATCCGGGAAAATAAGTATCGTTATTGGGGACAACGATTATTCATACTGTTATTAGGCCGATTACGTTTTATATCTTTAAATCTATTACTCTATTTTTCTTTTACCTAAAAGATATAAAACTCCTCGCTTTAACGTTGACATTAACGTTGAAAAACTGGTAAAGAACATTTAGAGGTTCCCTTTCCTTTTTAAGTGAAGATATTGATGGTTTTACCTTTTAAGATTCGAGGTAACGGTATCCGACCTAACGGAACTAGATATAATTTAATTACATAAATGTTGTCATTACTAAACCATCAACAGGATTTAAAAATTTCTCAAATGCACAGAGTCTAAAAATGGGGAAAACTTTGCTCTAAAATCTATGAAAAAGTTTTACCACTATTGCTAAACATATACCCGAGCCCCATGAAAATTCAAACTTACATGAAAAAATAATAAATATTTTGATTACTAAATCTTCATTAACGTGTTTTATTTAAATAACAAGATAATTTTTCGCCATATGAACTCCGTGACCACTTTTCACAGAGTTTAATTCCCTGAGTTTTTGTAGACAAAAGATACGTGGGAAAAGTTAAGGATGTTATAAATTATTACATACTTCGGCCAACTTGACGTCGTTGTTTTCGATGCCGGTTTCTTCCTTACGAAGGTGAAGTTTTTGGCAGATGTTATAATAATAAGGATCAAGTGTAAATAAATATTTATTGAAGCCTAATAATGTATTATAAAGGTTAAAATATTATACGTATTACTTCGTCAATTGTACAATATCTTTATGTTAGAGATTAGAGGTTTCGTTATGGACTTATACCGTTGGCCATAGAGTCTATAGGTTACGTTACTGTATACGTAATGGAATGTGCAGTACCTGGTCTTGGCGCGATCCGTGTACGGCACGAGCTTGGTTCTTGCACAGTACGTGTAAGGACACGTAACAGACTAGGTATTAGTCAGGCCTTTTAGTCTCATACGAAGGGCTATGATAACCCCTTCTAATCTTTCGCTATACCTAAATAATTAACTTTATTTAGTATCTATTCGGTTTACTATTGTAGGTCGAACCATAACATATTATTCAGTTTTCATTTTAATTTTTCGAAGGAAAATTACTTATAATAGACTAATTGATGGCAAATATTATCGATTTCGGGTTATACTTTAGCGTTTTCGTAGAAAATGAACCGTCGGCGAATACCTAGGTTTTTACCTTTAAAGATATACTTCTTAACTTTTTGGAGCTGATTTAAGCCGATATTTTTCGTTTACACGACATTATGGGTAATATCATGTTTTTTACAAAATAATTATAATAATCTAGTTAATCGACTATAATTATTAACTTTACGTCCGATTTCGTTAGGTTGTATTTAAAATCTAATAATTCGAGGTCGATTTTGCGGCGGTTAATATTAATCTTTTATCGATTTAAGGTAGGCGAAAAATACACGTCCAACCGTAATTCGACGGATTTTCTTTTACGTGGGTGGCAACGTGTCAAAAGATTTAATTTATATTATGAACGAATGAAATAAGGATTGTAATGGGTCGACATACTTTTCTTTACGCATGAGGTTGTCAAGCTACGATAGTAAAATCAATCATTACGGCGTATTATAAAGCCTGCGGTTAAAAAGGTATATACGATGCTGGTAAGTTTTTCTATTATATTAAAGTTGCTTTTAGCGACCCTTATCGCGCGGATAAATCTTTGTTCGAATTTGAGGGATTGGTCATAAGCAAAAAATACCTATAGGTATTATTCGTTATTAGGTTCGAGATATTGTTGGCTTAAGCGGGCGGATTGGATTGGCTTCATTTCGTAAAATATAACTATTTACGTTTTCGCGTATCGTTATGTATTTGAGACAAGATTACTATGGCAAGTATTAGCCGGGTGGATTAAATAGTAACTTGAAAAAGGTACCGAGAGTTTACCAATAAATTAAAGTTTTTAAATTTAAAGTGAAGTTTTGGTTGTTAATAGATGGAACCCGTATAAGTTTAACGGCTAGATAGAGATATAGTTTCAACAAAGGTTTATACTTTTTAGGTATTTTCGTTAAAGAACCATAGTAATCGCGGCTAGTTATTTTGATATCGTAGCTAATTATTTTAGTAAACCCGTTCGATACGCGTTTAAGATTAACGATGCATGGTAACGTAGGTAACGGTAAAGGAATTTTAAATCAGGTTTGTTACAGGGCGTTACGTACGTTGTAATTTGACGGATTACTATTAATGTAGTTACACACTTCGTCCGGTATTACTTTCGACAAAAGTATATATAGTTTAAATCGAAAAGGTAAAAGAAGGTTTCTCATTAACGGCGACGGGGGAATCTTAATTTCTGGATATAGTTTCTTTTAGGGGTTATAAAGCCTTGAGTGCGTAATTGTAAAACCGAGTAAAAAGTAATTTAGTCCAATCAAAATACGTATAAGCAAGGATTTATTTTTTTATATTCGTGTTTTTCAATAATACCTTCCTTTTGAATGTTTTAGTCAATTTTAGTTGTAATTGTCATTTTGTTGTAAATAGGTTTTTGGCATAACGGTTAAAAATTAAGTAAATTCGATTATAATATTTTCAAAATTTTCGATACGATATTGAATTTACGATAAAATACTCGTATTGCCCAAATAATCAAGTTTCGTATAAATGTGAATAAATAATCCAACCCTATATTAATATATATCATTCTCGGAATAACACGGGATATAATTTTCGGAATACTTTAGATACGATATTAAAAGGTAACCTTAAATGTTGGCGATATTCGTTTAGTAGTTTATAGTGAAAAAGGCTTATTTATTGACTTGGTAATAGGAAGTTTTAGGTCCGGGGATATATAACGTTTAACAGTATCGGTTTTCATTGTCTTGACAAAACATTTATACTGGGATGTATAACGTACGGTGGGATCGGTCCCGGTTAAATTTTGTGATAAGTTTTTGCGAAATAACGCGGACTTTACAAACAACGACGCCAACTATTATAGAGGAGGAAAAGGATTAGTTATATTTTATACCAAAATTGGTAAAATTTCGCAACTTATTCGATAAGTATAAGACTATGATTTTGCCGTTATATAGGGGAAAACTCGATTACCATATTTATATTAAACCGAATGAAGGTAGATTTTGATTCAAATGACTTTGGAAATTATTATATTATATATTAAAAAACTAACTATTCGAAATTTGACGATAGGTCACGAAGTTAATAAATAAGGATCAGATTTGGGTATTTTTTTATTAACTATAACGCCTGTATTACTAATTTTTAAGCCGGGGGGATGATAACGTTTTTGTGTCGACTACCGGTTATTAAATAAAATTACCGAATAAGATCATTTTCCCTTATTTTTAATTAAAGAAACCCTATGTATGTTGTTGAAGTTAACATGATTTACGAAACTCAATATTTAAGCATTCTTTTACGGCATCCGGGTTATATTTAAATAAAAAGATATAACTGAGTTTCGTTTATGGTTTGAGTTATTCAAATAGTTGGTTACTCATTATAGGTTAGCGAAAATGTTGGCGACGTTTTAGCGATATATTAATTATGTAATAGCGGATATTTTGGATTATTTTTTTAAAATTCACTTAAACTACGTTTAAGTTTTTTTCTCTGGTATTAAATAAGATTATATAACGAAAGTTGACGCAGTTTTGAACCGCTTTTATAATACATGACTAAACCTAAATTTTAAAAAGTATAATTTCCTAGTTAAAAAGTTAAAATACTTGGGTTTTATTATAAAGGTTAAAGTCATTATTCGGGCCGACTCCGAGAATATCTGAGTAATACGTAAATGAGAGTTATCACGTATTATTTTGGAGGTTCGAAGTTTTTTGGGTTTTGCTAATTTTCATCGTAATTTTCTTAGTAATATTTCCGAACGAACTGATTTTTTTATTCGACTAACGAAATATAAGCATTATTGAGCTTATAAAAAAAGAGAGGAACAAGGATTCCAAACTTTAAAATATACCTTTATTTCGGCCCCGATTACAGAATATTAGAACATAAATTGACTAACAATAGTGAAAACCGACTATTCGAAAACGGAGTTAAAAGGGTGCTTGTTGTAATGGGATTAGGATGGTATTTTAAAGCTAATGGCTTACTATTTTATACGATTGATAGACGCGAAACGTAATTATATTATTTACGATATGGAAGTTTTCGTGGTAATATTTTATTCAAAAACGTGGTTTTTAAAATTACATAGTATTCGTACCACTTTTACGATTTTGACGGATTATAAAAGATTATATTTTTTTATTACGTTTGAATTCGGAAAGTTAAAATAGATAGGCCGAAATACTTTCTCTTTTTTAATACTACTTGTGGTATAAACCCATTAATTAGGCCGTCTATCCAGATATATTAACCCGTAAGTTACAAAATAAACCCGAAGTTAAAAAGCGTCGCGTATGGGGTTTTCAACCTATTTCCATTATTATATTAAACTTGATAACGATAAACTTATATATTATTATGGAGTATATTACTGCGGGTTATACGGATAAATTTATGTAAACGAAGGTTTGGCTGTTGGATTACGATATGTACTTTAATGGCGAGTCGGAGGTCTTTAAAGGGTCGATGTAGGTGGGATCGTCCCGGGCCCGGCCCGCGCTCAGATTGTTAGTTGCGATAACGCTGGGACATTTTAGTACGTTGAAATCGGGGATATCGTCGCGGATCCGACTCGTGTTAAACCTATTAACTTTGATTACACCAAGTGGTAGCCCGATTTTCGGCCCGAATATTTTAATAAAATTCTAAGATTAAAGAGTGGTGAGTGAGGCGTTATATAAGGTTCGTTCATTAACGGTTTTCGAAGGCGTTAGGGGTTTTCCGGAGAAAGTAAGATAATTGGTGTAAATTGCGGATTGTTAAATTCATTCGTAAGGTACATTAAGGTATCTTAGCCGATTATAACTATCAATTTGTGAACTCTTAATAACGAAAATCTCATAATAAACCTACGACTCGCTTATTATAAGTTATTCAAGTAAAAACATTTTGTTTCCAATTCTTTTAACAGGATTATTATGAGAAGGCGATAGTCGTAGATATTCGACGTTTATATCGAATATATACGTAATATAATGATATAAAACCTCATCTTTTTTTGAAACAAGGCCTCTTTTAACCCCTCCTTATCACAAATCGATATTGTGTATATATTTCTGTCGATTTTATAGTCGACCTTCTAATTACCGATAACGGCCTTCTATATTTGTTAATCATTAGAGATTACCTTCTTAAATTCATTTGACTTGAAGTTATATAGTATATAATTGTTGATACGTATTCTAAACGCTTTTGGGATGTATGTTGAAAATTATATGGATTTTTGGTTTTAATTATTAATGACCGCGAGTCGTATTAGATAGGTTTATTTTAAACGATATTATGTTTTTTGGTAAAAGTCGAATAACATTTGTCTACGAAGTACTAATTATAAACGAATAACGGTATTAAACGTATAAACTATAAAGTTCAAAGGTATTTACGTATTATAGTTGTTTTTCTTATTATGATTAAGTTTTATACATATTTATTAATTAATTTGTTTTGAATAATAGGGAGTCGATAGCTATTAGGTTTAACGCGTATCGTTTTATAAACAGGTATAAAATATTACTTTTTTCGAAGGTAAATAAGGATATAAAGTCGTTCATTAGTTCGTTGGAGCGAGAATTTACGTTTTTGGTATATTTACATAAATGTATAAAGCTCGTTTAGGCAGCGATAACATATATTTAATGATAAATTAAGATAGAGGCAAACCGTTGGTGATGTTTAGCGGAGTATTATAAAGTGTTAAGTAAGGTTTGGCTTAGCTTTTATAATATTAAAATTAATATTCCGAATAAAAAGCTTAATTAACTTTATTATTAGTACCGGGTTACTAATATTTTGAATTCGTTTAACATCTTTTTCGATATTTCGGGTAAATACCTTATGTTTCACGTGAATTTAGTCGAACAAGTGATTACGGACCCCTCTTTTCGCAGGTTTTATTTAATATTCGTCAGGACTAGTGCTTGTTATCAATAATATAAGGAAAGAGATATGTAAGGAATTTAAAGTTTAAAAATTCTTATAATAAAGATGTGACGAGGTGGGGTTCATCTTATATCAATGAAATGAAAAGGTTCCAAGAAGCTTAAGTAGGAAGTATTGGAAAATTACTAGTATATTGTAGTTTTGGATAAATTCGAGGCGGAATAACGGAAAACCCGAATTTACAATGGCCTGGTATTCCGACCTCAACGTTGAATATATGTTAAGTAACTTACGTGGGACGAATTTCCTATACCTTAGAAATAGCATTTTATTTATAAAAAGAAAGGAAAATTTATTGTTATTATAAAATGACACGATAAGTAAGGCCAGGTATATATTACCCGAGTTTTTCGAACAAGTATCCGATGCGAAGCGACTTTTACCACGATTTATTAATGATTTACCTATTTTTTTATTATTATATTTATTAAGGTTTAGCGAATAACGGCATTATCGATGTTAAGGGCCTTATTATAATTACCTCCGGATATTAGGAAACGTTGATAGAGGAGGACGGTAAGGGGTGTGGCGGGCGTTAGTAGGCGCTGATGAAGGGGGCTAGTAAAAGGCGGAGCGAGCGCGAGGCGACGCCGAGGATAACGGATAATGTTATGAGGGACGAGCGTTGGAGAAAGTCGATGATATCGGTTGGCGAGGAGCGGGGCGAAGGGTGAGGCGAGAAAAGCGACCTTTTAAACGGGTTGCTAAGGATTATAATAAATTAGTTTAAGCTCGGGCGATAAGGTCGATCCGGGTACGATCCTCCGCCCGTTCGCGGTTATTCCGATCAGCTCGTTTTTTAACCAAGGTTGACAGCAAAAATACGAGCAGAATTAGAACTTATATAGTTAAGCCTTAGATATTGTTTGCTATACTTTGTAATCTGTAGCTTATATTAGCTATAAAAGATACAACTTACGTGGCTATATTATTTTCACTATTAAAGTTAAAATTACGGAAAAGTACATAGCGGACGTGAAAAGGGGCTAGCGTAAAGACGCTGCGCGTTAATATACGGTTAATCGAAAAGGCTTTATTTTAATAAATAGGCGATATAGTAAATGGCAACGAAAAGGTTTTGGGAGAAAATGGACCCGGAAGGAGGGAGCGACGGGAACGTATAGTAAAAAAGGTAACGGCTATATGACCGGTACGGTAGGGATTCTTTACGTTCGAACGATATCGCGGAGCAGGGCAAACTGGTAACTAACTTAAAAAGGGCGGGAGTAAAAACGGGCCGGTAATCCGAGATATTTCCTTGCCGCTTACGAGTAAGGGATAGGATGTAACCCTTATTTTTGGTAGCAATAATTAATTAGCGTAAAAGGATGCGTAAACAAAGCAAGGCCTTGAATATGCTTTCTTTCAAATATATTAAAAAAATGAATTGAATTACAGTTGTGCTTTCATAAAGTTAATCCTTAAGTTTACTTCATTATAACCCTTTCGATACGTATAATAACCTCATATCTGATAAACTCGAACATAAATAAGAGAAAAACCGGAGTTAATGAACCAATTAATACACAATATACGTATGTTTTGTACCTATAGGGGGGGAGGTTATCTTCGTTACTACTTAGGATAAGTAGGTTATCTATAGTGCGGGGAGGTTATAAAAGGTAGTTAATGGTAAGATATTCGTATATAATAGAGTATCGTACTTTACGAAGCGGTTAATTATCGGTATAAAAAGTGCTGGCGGCGATATAGCCTAAGTCAGGTCTATTATAAACGTTAGTTATAATAATAAGAAAAGGGGAAAGGGGTTATAAGATATTGGTAGTTAATTATAGTTAGAATATAAAAGGTGGTAATAAAAGCGGTATAAAAATTTATAAAAAGGTGTAATAACAAAATAAGTTCGGTAATGTAAAAGAGGAAAAAATAAAGTTTTAAGGGTTATTGAGGAGTCCATATTTATAGGTATTATCGGACCGGATTCGGTAAGGGTTACGTGTTATATAGGGCGCGTTATACTATACCTGCGACAGGAGCAATACGTTATACGGCACGTTAAGGGGCGTCGGCGTCCTAAAATTAAACCGGCCGGTACTTTATATGGTTCGTTAAGATGACGCGTTATACAGAGTCGGTGGCAAAAAAAATATGTTAAGCAGTTCGTTAAGGGGGCGCGTTATACGGTGCTGGCAACAGAAAGGATACGTTAAGATGTACGTTAAAGGGGCACAATATACGGCGCCAACGGTATAGGGTTAAATCTGCCGATACGTTATCCGGCGCATTAGATACCACGTCGCCGATCCAAGTTCAGCCCGCGTATTAGGCGAATAATATCCATACCTTACGGTTAACTAGCGGGATACCACGTCCCTTACTGTATTCAAGGAAAAAGGGAGCATATTATAAATTGAGGCCGTTGGCTATATAGTTTATAAGTTACGTAACTATGTACGTAACGGAATGTGTAGTATCTGGTTCGAGCCTGGTTCGAGCGCGGACCGGGTGCGGACCGTGTACGGTATGGGCGCGGTCCGTATACAGCATGTTTATGGGCACGTGACGAGATAAGCTCTGGCCAGGCCTTTAGGTCTTGTACGAGGGCCCATGTTATCCCCTGCTAGTCTTCTGCTGTACCTTAATAGTAAACTTCATTTGGCACCTACTTGTCTTACCCTCGTAGGTCGGACTATAACAAGATTTACGAACCAAAAGATACGTTTTTAAATAGCGGTAAAAGGCTTGAATAATACTATGGACCCAGATAACCTTATGCTAAAGTTATTGGTCTTTAGATTATATTCTAGTTTAAGGAATAAATTTCTGGCATTAATAAGTACCAAAAAAAAAATTATCGCATACCGCAAAATTTTAGCGCAACTACAAAAGAAATCGATTCAACGTTAAGTTAATAATTCCCTTAACACCAGAAAAGGTCTTACGACGTTCGAATCATTTAATTTGACGTGATAAAGTAAAGTCCTCGTATCGCAGAAACTAGGTCAATAGGATGTCCTATTTAAAATTTTAAGTATAATTAATCCTAAAGCAGTTATTAAAACTCCTAACGGTTTCAAAACATTTCTTTTAACCTAGTTTAAACCTTATATTAGTTAAATCAACAATTACGATAGCGAAACAGGTCTTCAAGCCAAATAAATCAACTGTTGGTAGGCCTTTATCGTTGCAACGTAGTCGATTCGAATCACTGTGGTCGAAGTAACTGGTGCTACATTGATGTTAATTGAAAGTCTTAGTTGTAAGTTCTAAGTTTGGCAGACAGCTAGCCAATCTGAACACTAATTGGTATTGCTAAACGCTTTGGTCTGTGCTTCACTTTAAAGTAGGTACCTATTACACTGCACTTACAGTGCAGTCCTACAAACTATACTCAATTTACAGTACGTATAATCAACTTTACTATAAGTAAAGTTGACTTAACTATACTATATTTCACTACTATTCCAACTCTAACAGCTTCTTGTTATTATGTCTGTACACTAGTGTAGCTTGTTATCAATTGGTAGCAACCTTTGAAATCTTTCCTCAATCTACAAGCTGACAATAAGCTAGACCCCTATTAATTTCTATTAATTTGCACTGAAATCAAATTCAAATACGGCCCTTTGTAGCTCTTTTACTCCACCCCTTCGAGGCTTTCGTTCCTTAAATCCCATTTATAGGTCTTTCGCTATAAACTTGTACAAATCAGGTTCGTTACCAATTACGTACCTTTTTCCAGTAGTTTGAACTAGTATTATTGGCACCTTTGCTACTGTTGCCATTAAAGCTATTACCCTGACAGTCTTTAAGTTTGTTAGGGCAACCCTGCTTTTACGCGTCATGTTCCGGGCGGTCCACGTAGCCCACGATTCGAACGGTCAAACTATTGCTATCCACAAATCTTTTCAAAGCGCTATTAGGTGTGGCCTTAGTTATAACGTTAGCAAGGTTATTTTTGCCGTTGATTAACCGGAATTTATCTATTTTCCAGACTTCGTATGCCTCCTTTAAAGCCATTACGTTTATTATGAAACGCTTTTCATTGGTTGTACCCAGTTTTAATAGGAATTCGTAAAAGCTTCAGGAGTCAGTATATATTATCATAGGTATCGAAGGTAGTTTTAATTGTTTGGTGATAATGCTTTATATACGGTTAATTACTATACCAATGTTAAAACCTATTATTATACCACAGACTTTTGAAGCTAGTTCACTTCGAGTTACATGCTTATACTTAATGGATATCCAGTATATTAGGTTTCCAGTGAATGTAACTTACCCTCTAGACATTTTCTTGTTAACGAACATTATTAGGAAACCGATTTTCAATATAAAGTTAATATTATTCGTGAAGAACCCCTCTGGGAAAATTATTAACTTCGTCTTCGTCAAATCAATAAAAACTATGTTAATTTCTCTTTCTTCGTAATTTGTTTAACATTAAATCCGTTTAATTAACTTATTAAAGTCCTCGTCTTATAGATCCTATATTTGTACCGTAATGGAAACGTCGTACGATGCTTCCGGTCAACATAACGTGACGATATAGGTCTTACGGGCCCTTTGCTTTAGGTATTTCTATAATCTTTCCTTGTCAGGCCTATTGATAATCGTTAGACTTATAACTTTCCCCTTTTGATATAAGCTAATATAAGTAACGTTTTTAGCTTTATTATCATAGATACGGATTACCGATCTATTAAAGTTCAGTTATATGCCTCCAGTTAACGTATTGATTAGCTTCTATTTTTAGAAGCCTAAAATTTCGATAATACGCTATTTCGCTGCCACAAACCTAATATCTTCGAGGAAAGGGATATCGTTACTTCATATACCTACGATACCAAAGTTTCTACCCTTTGTAATTAATAGGTATAAATTAAATATTAAAGTTTTTATACTAAGCTTATTTTTAAAATACGCTTAGTGAGTTAGGAACCTATGTACGCCTACCTCCGCTAGTTTATATAAAAGCTTAATACATCGTATTATTAAGTTGGCCGGAAACTTATCCTTTAATTCTTTTAACGGTTTTAATAGTATAATCCGTTAAAGATTAGTAGTAAATTACGTTTACGTTTATGTATTATCTCGGCTATTTAATATAAACTAACCCTTCACACTAATAGTTAAACTGGCAGTAATTACGACGGTTAAACGTTAATTAATATTTCAAATTGTAGGCGATGAAGTCGGGATTCAATACTTACTTTGATTACCTTATCCTTCAGCGATCAACCGTAACCTTTAGTAAAGCCGGTCCATAGTTTTTCCTTTAATTTCGTAAATTATCTGTAATTTACAAATAATGAAATTTCAGCTTTTAAATTACTTTAATGGTACATATTTTATATCCCTTTATAAAAGAATGCTGTTAATCTTCACTTAGTCGTTTTTCTTAAATGGCTTATCCGGTAGGTCAATAATACCTTAGAAACGTAGTTTTAGGGAAAGTTTTCCGTCAAACTTTTCCTTTTAAAATACCTATGCCGTTGTATATTTCTTACCAGGCCTATAATCCCTATCGCCGTCTTTTTTTACTGTTTTTCCTCCTTTTAAATGGTTTTTTTAACCCCGTCGACGTTTTATTAACTTATTAACGATTAGCTTGGGAGGGTTACATCATCTAATTCATTCGGTTTAAAGATTATCAGCGCTAAGATCTTTATCAAATTCAAGGAGGTTTTTATACGGTTTAACCTATATAACTCGAAGACTTACAAAACCGTTAGTAATACGTAAGATTTTATATGGCCTATCTCATTTTCTTGGTTTTCGTTACATAAAAGTTTTACTTTAAAGGAGAAATAATAATGCGTTTGTTATTAATAGTTCGTTCCTGGAATTAATGGCATTGTTAAATTAGTTATGTTCTGATTCCTTACTTAGTTCCTTTAAGGCTTTGCTATATGCCACAACGCGTTTTTAGGTGCTTAACTAGGGTAGCGATTTATTTGTTATATGTAGGTAGGCGCCAAATACTAGTAAAGTTGGTACAAGTCTATTAGGGCTAACAGTATCTTTAAGGCTTTTTACTGCTATTTAGAGCCGTTTTTATTGGATAAAGTTTCCGATTTTCAATATAAGGATATCGTAGGCTTTTCATAGTAGGTAATATGCTCTTTCAACTTTGTTAATACCCTAGTAAACCTTAATAGAAACCTATTCACATTGAATTCCTATCAATTCAATATTAGTCTAAAAGTTCATTATAATAAAGTTGGTAACGGCGTTATGAATTAATACGTCCGGTGGTTTAAGGAACGTGTTTATCCATAAACTATATAATGTCTTTTACATTTACTTTATTATAATAGTTTTAAGGAATTTAAAGTCGTAAAAAGCCGCAGTGAAAATTATAACGTATAATATTAGTTTTCTGTTTAAGTAAAACACGTTTATGAAAACTTTTAGGTTAAAGTTTAATTTTTCTTTAACGTTAACTTAGAATTTAAAGGAATTTAGAAGTGCGTTTAAAAAAAGTAATACAGTTATTTAATTAACTTTAGCGTTAGAAAGTGCATATATTTATAGTTAATTGCCTTCAAGATTTCTTAAGGCCTATCTCTCGCTGGATAGTTTAACTTACGATATGATTGGCGAAATTCCGCCTTCGTCAGGTGAACCACTATTCCTTTTCACCCTTCAAGGTTAAATTAAAAGTATCCCTATTTAAGGTTCAATGAAAATCTCTTATTGGCCTTAACTTGTATTAACTTGTCAATCTAAATATCAACGTTGATACAAAGATTTTTTTATATTTTTGAAGTAAAGTAGGAAAGTAGAGGGGGATTTTGCGAGGTAGAAAATAATAGGGTCAATAATAGTTGTAACTGTTGTCGATCCTAGTAAAAATAACCTTTTTCAGGGCTAAATTCAACCTTAGCCTTATTAGTATCCCTGTAATTAATTTTCGCAACAGTATTAGTATCCCTTCGTCATGCGATGTATTACAAATAACCTTTTATTAAGTATCGTGCCGTCCTCGTATCCAGCATAATCCCTTAAAACCCCGGTTTCGCCTAGAGATTTTAAAGAGTAAAAAGGTGTATAGGGTTAAGGTTTTTATCGTTATGTTGGCGGTAGGGGTCTTTATATATAAAGTGGTATAAAAAGGCGTGGTCGGCGAGTTATTACGTTGCTTTCAAACTAGTGCTAATGCTAGTATTTTCGTACGAAACAATGATCTTTGGCTTGTTTTCCTTCCTTTTAATTTTCTTTTAAATTTTGTAAGTCTTTGAACTTAATACAAATTAAAAGTAGGTGGAATTGTATATAATATATGACCTATTTCAATTCCTATTCGGCAGTAGTTTAACGTGTCAATTAGCAGTCCTGATTGCCGTAAATTCAACAGTTTTTAAGTTTAAAGTAAATTTTTTTGGTTGACTTAAAGACTTTGAGGAAAAGGAATACCCTCCTCCGTAGGTAAAGGTCTAGGTTTTCTGTTAACTATACTGACTGGGCCTTCTGTACCTTCGATTAATGCAATAAGTATAGAACAGATATTCTTCTTCGTCATTAAATTCCGGAGCTTAAAGGTATATACCAGTCGAGTTGGAGACTCGAGATATTACGGTCGTTAGTGAGGAACTTAGTTAGCTAAAGAACCCTTCGTAAGTGGTATCTGGGTATTGAAGAGCGTATTTGAACTATTTACAGCCCGTAACGGCCAGTCGAACCTGTTAATTTAAAGTGCTTTCGCTAGCTTTTACGTTCCCTATTATTTATTAACATAGAATTAGCTTGTTAAGCATCTAATTACAGATGTCTATTTTGCTTTTCGAATCTTTTTTGTAATATAGTATAGAAGATTACTTAATGATATTTTAGTCGATATAATACTAGGTATGGTTAATATCGTATTTGAAAGCACCTTTTAGGCTATTGTAAATTTAGCGAAAGGAGGAATGATTCATTAGGTACTGTAGGCAATAATCCTCAGCTTAGCCGATAAGGATATTAGGAAATAGCAAGTGAAAACCTGGCAGTTTAACCCTAATTTGGCGGAAAATATTAAATAACGGGCGCAACTTAACGTCGAGAAGGTTATACAGCTTACCATTATACTTCTCCTATTTTTTCTAAATCTTAACGAACATGGTAATTACCGCGCAATCCATATCTATTATGGGAACACGTCAAGAGGAAGAGGTGGTGTATTTGTCGTAAGGACCTTTCAAATCCTTCAGCTGATACTAGGGTTGGTATTAGTAGGTAGGATAATTACCTTTAGATAAATTTGGAGGGAAAAAACTAGTGGTCATGCCTATGATAGGCTCACATACAAAGCCAGTCCTTTCTTAATTTGGCTGCTTCAACTAGACATATCAAGTAGTTTGGGGAAACTGGGTTTCAAGGTTTTCGCGGACTTAGTAATACTACTTTAAGTATTAAGGGGTATTTTGAGGTTCTTGCTTAATTAATTAGTATACCTGAGGGCTTATGGCTCGTAGGTTAATTAATCTTTTACGGCTTGTGGTAACAAACCGTTAATTTTATGCGAAAAGGTTTAAAGAACTTATCGGGGCTTAGGTATGTTCTTAAAAACGCGTATATGAGCATTAAGGGATGATGTCGCCAGCAATACATTTGCTCTTGACTCTAAAGATCCATTAAGGATCTTCGTCGGTAGGATATTCGTAAAGTACGTTAATTAGGTTGCCCTAGTTTCCCTTTTTAACTGCAAGGTTGAGCTCTCAGTTGACGAGCTTAGTTTTCAGCCTAATATTAATGTATTTGTTTGCCATCTTTTTTATGTTGAGGTTCCATTCCCTAAAGTATGTTTAAAAGTAGTTATATACCAGTAGGCCTCGAACGGTTTTAGTAAGGTCTGAATCAAGAATATAAAAACCTATGAAGTTAATAAGGTGTTAAACTATGGAGTTTTCGTTAGGTTTAGTAAGATAAAGGTCTTTATCCTAATGTTTTTGAAAGGTAATACTGAGAACGATAATCGTTTATTTCCTAGTATGATTAATAACGGCATTAATTTCATCATGTTTTAAAGCTATCGTGACGAATATTAAAAGATATAGGGGGAAATAGAGTGGTGTAAAGGAGTAGGTTGTAAGTTTTCCATTAAATTTGGTATAATTTAAAAGTTGTAAGACTTCTTCTTTTTTGCGATTTAAATTTTTTAGTAGTAGTAATTATAATAGTAGCCGTAATAGTATCTACTTAGCCGTTACCAACTTACCAACTTGGTGATTTTCAAAACTTGTAGGCGATTAATTTTAACGCTTTTAATAAAGATTTTTTTGGCACTTTTAATAATGATACTTTTGTTTACTTATAAACTTCCGTGAACAACTGTCATAGCTGATAATCCTTCTTTAGTTATTTCCACGAATAATTGACACATCTTATAGGGGTCCATTACAAAAACCTTTCCTTTTCCCTTAGCCGTCGTTTAACGTAAAGCGTAATCAGAAAGTAGTTTCTTCTTCTACTTAGTCAATCTATGCTTAACCTAATAAGCACTGATCAGTGGTGGTAGTCTTTTATCTTTGCAACGTAGTCGGTTCGAATCACTAATGTCATAGGAACTAGTGCTGCATTAACGTTGGTTGAAAGTCTTAGTTGTAAGTTCTAGATTTGGCAGACTGCTAGCTGCTCTGCACACTAATTTGTATTAGCAAACGCTTTGTCCTATGCCCCACTTGAAAGTGGGCACCTACTGTACTGTACTTGCAGTGCAGTCCCACAAACTACAGTCAATTTGCAGTACATACAACCAACTTTAGTGTAAGTAAAGTTGACTTGACTGTACTGCATTTCACTACTATTTCAATATCAACCGATATAACCTCCCTCCACCCGTAATCGACAAATCAATAGAACGTTGCCGGCGTAGTTAACAATGAAAAGGTTGGAACATTAAGGATAAGGAATATATATCAGGTGAAATCTACAATATTGTTTGAATTAACAAAAAAAGGAAAGTAATTAAAATTTGGTTGGGAAGTTACAGGTACAAGACGTTATCAAAAACTTCAGCAGACTTTTTAAGAAAAGCTATAAAGTTTAGATTGATATATTCCTTATACGAGAAGTTGTAAAATTTTTATATAAAAGAGACTTCAAATTTTAAAACCCAAATATCTCGGTCTTTAAGTCGAGGATTATCTACGATGTCAAAGGGAAAACCACAAGTCGGTCATACGGAAAGTCACGCCTAATCGTTTGAGGATACGGTAATAAAGGTAAAACTTAAATCCTTACATAGTTGCTAACAATGCAAAAAAAACATCCAACGCTTAATAGTCGCTTGGACAATAGGTTTGTAAGCTAAGATTAAGAAGACGTTTACCTGCTTTAACTGTAATATAATGAAGTCTTATATATAATGAACAGCTAATATATGATGAATTGTTAAATTAAAATTTTTGTAAAAACATTAAAACAAATAACTTTTAGTAGCAGTTATAAAATGTATCAAGTTACTATATAGACTAGCTAAAACGGATATTTATTGTTTTCTAAACGACCAGTTGCATGTTAAGTCAAGGATATACATGAAATCTTCAACTTGCGACTCGTGTTTATTGGTCATATAAGGTAAAGATTTCGGCTTCGTAGGTATACACATTGATAATAATCTTTTTGTTGAAATTGCTAGCTTTGGAAGATCGGAACAGTAGACGATTAAAGACTTAAAGTGTTGGTAGGGCTTTAGACGTTGCATCGCTGTCGATTTTTTTGGTCGAAGTAAAAGTAGTATTGCATCATCAAGTGGTGGTTGTATTGTTCTAGTTTTAGTAGATCGCTAGCTGGTCTGCATAGTAATTTTTAGGGCTAATTGCTTGGTCCATTCCCTAGTGTGAAGTGAGCACATACTATACTTACCTTGCAGCTTATAAAGTAGGCTCTCATAAAACAGTACACTTAATTTACAGTTAGTATAGTTAGCTTTGCTGTAAGTAAAGTTAACCTACTATATTTCAAATATTAATATTCCAATATTAACGGCATTTTAATTTGTATGCGTAGGCTAGTATAGTTAACTGAACTTTTCTGGTAGGTACTAAACTGTGACCTCGTCATTTCTTTAGACCTCTGTCAATTCCAATTGACTTTTATATCAAGTTATACCTACTTACACTAAAATTAACCCCAAATGACATAGGTTGCTCCACAGCTCCAAGATCCGACATTATCGACTCTGATAAAAGGTTTTTCAGCTACAAATTTATACAAGCCTTCAATTTAGCCGTACCAATTAAACAAATCTCTATCTTTAGTCCTACGGCAGTATTCCAATTCATTAACATATTTCTAACCGCCGCTACGTAATTTAGGCTTGCCTAAAGGCCTATTAACGTAACCCTCGATACGTATAGTTAGCTTATTATTATTTATAAGCCTTTTAAAGGCCTTTTCTGACGATAACTTCATTATTATATTAATAAGATTATTTTTCCCATTAATTTACCGGAATTCACTAATTTTTTTTTAAATTTTTTTCGTAAACTTCGCAAAGTATTATCATATCTATCATTACGCGTTTTTCACTAGTGGTTCCAAGTTTCGAAAGATAATCAAACAGGCTTTTTGAATTGGTAGAAATTACTTCCAGGATACTTCATCTACCTAATAATAACTTTAAGGGTTTTCCATAACATCATACCTATATTAGAGCTTGTCATTATACCGTATACCTTTGAAATTAATACATTTCATATAATGCTTTTAAATTTGACAAAGGTCAAGTAAATGAGGTTACAGATAATACTAAACTAATCCTCCCGCCTATCCTTATTAACGAAATTTATTCAAGACTCGATTTGTAAAAATGAATCAGTGTTATTTACAAAAACATCATTTGTAAAAATCATCAACTTAGCCTTCGACAAGTCGATTAAAAGCATATTAATCTCTCGATCTAAGTTTTGTATTTGTTATTAGAACCTCCCATTAAGCCAGTTAAAGCTGTTATTTATTAGGTTTTGTATTTATACCGCGATAGATAGATGGTATAAGGCGTTCGGTTGGCACATTATAGTAATATAACTACCATGGGTATACTATTTTAAGTACTGTTAAACCTTAGCCACATCAATCTTATCGATTATAAACAAATTTATACCTTAACCCTTTCGGCGAAATATAAAGCCGGTATTAATATTAAGCATACGGATTAACGAATTATTAAAGTTAATTTGACTTTATTGTGCTAACGCTGTAACCGGCTTACAATTTCAAAATTTAAGGTTATTAATCACCTGCTATTCCAATATTATAAAGCAATCCGTTTTAATAAAAAAGGTATTTTCAGTTTACATACGTACCTAACCAAAGTTTTCCCTTTACGCTACTAACAAATACGGGTCTTATATTCAAAACTTTATTTACAATCTATATTTAAATTGAAATTAGTAGATAAGAATTTAATAAACACCTATTTCATCCAATCCATACAATAGCTTAATATATTTTATTACCATTCTTAAAACGTAGATAATACGTAATACCTATGGCAACTTTAGTAATATAATCCGTTAAAAAATCATTACTAACTACGTTTAAGTTTACGTTATATTTCAGGTATTGAACGTAAATTTACCTTTATTTTTAACTAGAGAACTTACTGCTAGGATAACTATTCAATGTTAGCTAATTTTCCAAATCGTAAGGGTTTATGTAAGGATCTATTCTTTATCTTTATCGCCGTATCCTTAAGCAATTAGTCGTAATTTTTCATACAGTCATCCTGTAGTCTTCCTTTTAACCTCGTGAATAATTTTCGACTTAAAGATCGTAATATTGAAGTCCTAAAGATTAAGGTTAGCCTTTAATATAAATTATACGAATTTTAGAATTAGTAGGCCGGTAATTTGAATTTAGCGCTTTCTTTGTAAGATTTATCGAAAGGTTAAATAATTCCTTGCATTCTAATCTTCAATACCAAGTTTTCGTCGTCCTTTTATTTTTTATTAACCCAAGTGATATTATAGATATAGCTTGGTATGTATTCTTCCTTTTTAAAATATCTTTTTTTTTTCGAGGGTTTTCTACCCTAACGGCGTTTTATTGACTTATAGATTATAGGTGATGGTGATTTATATTGGCTTCGTCGTTTAACTTAAGGGTTTTTATCGTTAATAGCCTTGATAAAAAGCTTAACCTGTGTAGTACAAAAATTTATAAAATCGTTAATCATTTCCAGAATTATTTCCGAGTAAGCAATACTTAAAGTCTTTTATAGGCTCTCTTATTTACCCAACTTCAGCCATACGAGGACTTTACTTTACAACGGTAAAGAAAGTACGTCGATAATCGTAAGGATGTTCCGAGTATTAAGGGTATCATTAACTTGATGGCGTATTGATTCCCGTCGCAATATTTTTAATATTTTACTGTAATTTATACCTCGTTTTTAAGAATTCACTAATAACAGAGATTCACTCGTTAGGCATGAGTACTATTTTGAGACTAGCAGTGTTAAAACTAGGCCATCAGGTCTTACAGTATCGTTTAGTCCCTTTACTGCCATGTAAAAACGTACCTCCGAATTCGTAAAGCTTTTAATCTCTAGCGTAAGGATATTATATATTCTGCGTAGTAGTCCGTGTGCCCTTTTGATCTTTCCAATACTCTAGTTAGTCTTTACAAGTATTTATTTATACTAAATGCGTATTATCCTAACATCTTTCTAAATCTCTGCCGCCGTAAAATTAGTACTGGTATCGTAAACGACGACGTCAGATGGACCTACATACGTGTTAATTCATAGTATCCTTAGTGTTATCCAAGTATTCTTTACCGAAAAAGACTTTGAGAGTTTGGCTTAATAAAAAAAGAGTTCTAAGTCGATTATATGAAAAATAGGCTTTTTATTTAAGTAAAATATATTAATAAAAACCTTATAGGTTAATTTTCTTTTATCTTTCAGTGTAAATTAAATTCTTCGAGGGGTTTAGGCATATATTGAACAGTATGAAGAAAAGTTTTAGATAGATTTTAAGGTCAAGTATTCTATATATTAATACCCTACAGGCTTTGAGACTTTATATAATCTATTAACGGTTAGATAGTTAAGGTGTCAATGTAATTAACTTATTTCTAATTTCATTAGGTTTAATACTAATACTTTAAGACTTTGAATATAAAACCATAAGTACCCTTGCTTAAAGCTGAGAGGAAACCTTTAACCAGTTTTTACTAACTTATCGATGTTAACGTTAACGTTAACGTTAACTATTAAGGTCTTGATATCTTCCAACTAAAGAAGTAAAGGGGTAGGGAACTTAAGAATATAAAACGTAATCGAGTTAACATTATTTTAAATTACCGCTATTCCTAGTAACAATGATTTCTAGCCTAATTCGAAGCTAACTCTGGCTTCATTAGTATTTCAACAATTAATTTCATTAGTCCTAGTGCTTTCCTTCCGTAGTATCACATATTCCGAATAGACTCTTATTAAGTACCTTATTGCTCCAGTGTTGAAAATAATACCTTAAAATGTATAGTCCGCGTAAAGATCGCGAATCTTAAAGGTGTATAAAGGGTTAAAGATTTAATTGAGGCAAATTTAAATATTTTTACCACCTAAACGATATAGGAAAACGTAGTCAGCTAATTCGTAGACCGCGCTGAAAGCTATATCTTTATACCATTTAATTTATTTAAGACTATCATTACTATTAATTTGCTCGTCACCTATAAAGTGTGCGATTCAATTTCAGTAATCCTATTTAAAAATAATAGGGTACTAAATTTAATACATCAACTTTTTGTTCTTTCGCCCGGTGAGACATAAGCGAGTTAAATAATAGGTAAATTTACCATATATATAACATTTTTCGTTATTATCCCAACGATAGTTTTTATGGTTAATAAATCCGTTTAAGTCTTAACCTTATTAGCGTCAACGTTGATATTAACTTTAGTTTAAAGTCGATGAGCTAAGTCTTAGGCGTTAAAGGTGCTAGTAGTCGTACTTACGATCGATGTTATTAACCATCATGTTTTTTATATTTATATCAGGGAAATTGCCGGTTTGGAGGTATATATTAAACGAGTTTAGTATATATGTTATTATAGTTGTAAGCGAAAAACTTAATTGGTTAAAAAACTTTTATAGGTAGTATTTAGGCGTTGTAAAGAGTATTTAAACTCGTTAACACCCGTAACAACTACCCATACTTACTAGCGAAATGTAGTTTCGTTAAAGTGAGCTTTCCTAATTACTTATTAGTATAACATTAACTTGTCAAGTATCAGGTTTAGGATATCTATTAGTATTTCCTCCTTTTTTTCACACCATTATGGTTGTTTACCTCGTTGTAACCTAATCTGTATAACATTAAGTAAGGTAGATGTCGTTCTCGAAGTAGCTTTTTATATTATCGTAAACTTCACAAAGGTTGGTTGCTTGGGTTAGGAAGGTTAGGTAATAATCCTTGACGTACCCCATAAGGATTTCGGGAAATAGTAAGTAAAAACCAGATGGAAGAACCTATATCTACTTATAAATATTTAAAAAAGGCATTATTTTTGTGTTGAAAAAGTTATAGGGCTTTCTGTCATACTTCTTTACATCACTCCTAATCTTAGCGAAGTCTGTAAAAAGCGTTTAGTTCATATTAACCATCTTAACAAATTTTGGAGGCAGGTTGCGATAGCTATCCCAGTCTTTATTAGTAGTATTTCCTGGTAGTTCAAGCCTTAAAGCTTCTAAAGTAAGATGTTCAGGGTAATTGCTAGTCACCTAATATGAGGAGTGAAATCCTAGGGTAAAACCTAGAGTGGGCTCATATAGGTAGGCAAACCTATCATAAAAAAACTTTTGGAGAACTTTGTGATATAAGGGCTAGGGGGCAATAGGGGCTTACAAATTCTGAGGGACTTAGCGATTTTGCTTAATTGACTGGTGTAAAGCGTTAACGTTAATTAGTTTAGCTGTTTTATTGACTGCTTCTTTATGTAATCTTTCGACACTAAGAGCGTACTTCGCGTTACCGCATAAAGGTGTTGGACTGCCGAATAAGGTAAAAGGTTTCTTATCGTTACCACGTGAAAAGGCTTAAATTAGCTAAAGATAAAGTGGGGGTCTTCTGGATCGTATATAAGGGCACTAAGGCTTCTAAACATACTTTCTCTTAGGACGTAGGTTTTAAGGGAATTCCTCAAGTTTAGCCAACTCGAAAAGGGTCTTTACCAGCCTAGTTGAGCTTTCCTTTAGCTTGTATATCCCTCGGCTTTCAAATTCAGCCCTTAATTTGGAATTACCAGTATTTTAAGTTGCCTTCCATACGTCAATTATCCAATCGTAAAAAAAATTACGATACTTGCAAAAAAAAGCGATCAAAATCTTCGCCCTCATTATGTTTAAGTATATAGCACTCGACGAAATTAGTTAAGTGTTTTTCGGTTAAATATTCATTAACATCTTATCCCTAAAGGTTGTGGTTATAATATTTAGCGAAAAGGTACCCAAGAGCCTTCATTATGTTTTCGCTAACGAGATCTGTAATAGCTTCAAAGTGGGTACTGACGTTAGCCATTTCAATGTTCTGACTTTTATAAGGTATATAGGGCGATAAACTTGGCGATCTTTAAGCGTATGAGCTTAATGTTTTAGTGTAAAGTCGTGTAGGAACTTGGCGACTTAACGTCAGATCGCGCAACGTGGCCTTCTTAACGCAACTTGGTGTTTTGGTTTAGAGTAGTGATCTTAGCTATTAAATTTATATAGAGGAAGTGAAAAGGAGTAGAATTGGAAGAAAGATTTAGTATAAAAGGTAAGGTCAAAAATCGTTATTAAAGGTAAAAATGAAAGATTGTTTGTTGTTTAGCAGTGGGACTTAGTCGTTGTTATAGTAATAATACTTGAAATAGTACTAACTTAGACATTTGCCAACTTGCCGAACTTTAAGACTTCTGACAATTAATCTTAATCTAAAGATTTCTTAGTGTTTTCGATAGCAATACCGTCGTTATTTTTAAGCTGCCGTGAAATCCGACGCAACCTAGAAGTTTTTTCTACTTACTGCCGTAAAAACAGACGAAATTCGTAAGGTTCTTTCGCGAAAATCTTTCCTCTACGCTAACCATCGTTTGACGTAGAGCGTAACCGGAAAGTAGGTTCTTCTTCTACTTAGCTTATCTATACTTAACCTACTAAACACTAATCAGTGTTAGTAGGGCTTTAGACGTTGAAACGTTGTCGATTCGATTAGTCAAAGTAACAGTAGTATTATGTGGTCAAGTAGTGGTTGTATTATTCTAGTTTTGGCAGATTGCTAGCTGGTCTGCAATGTAATTTGTAGGGCCAATCGCTTGGCCCATGCCCTAGTGTGAAGTGGGCACATACTGTACTTTCTTTGCATCCAATACAATAGGCCCACACAAAACAATACACTCAATTTTAAGTTAGTATAGTTAACTTTACTGTAACTAAAGTTGACCTACTGTACTGCAAATACGACTATTTCAACATAAAGTTCTAAAATTGCAAATCAGTCGTAACTTGACAAAAAGGCAAACACCATAACTTTAAAGGATCGTTAATCTATATACAAAATGTTAAAGATATTTATCTCAGTTTCCACCAAAAGGACCAGGACGCTAACTTTGCCATAATTGACAAAACTGATGTGGCTAGTGCTTAACGGTACCTATAGTAAGGCGCTCATGATAGCTATATAGCTATTTTATGTTAACAAGAGGCATCTTAAGACTTATCGATTACAGTATAAATGAATAACTTAATAAATAAGGAATTTTATCGATTGAACATAAGACTAAAGTAGCAGATAAGAGACTTGGACAGGGGGATTAATATATTTCAAATTAACTTTTGGAAAGCTAAGTTGATAATTGTTATAGACAACTTCTTTACAAATGATTCAGTCTTTTCGTCGTAAATCAAATTTCTTATAACTATCGTTAATGAAATAAGTAAAAGAACCAGTTCAAAATTACTGGAAGCTTAATTTGTTAGACCGCCGTCAAATACAAAATCATTAAACGTAACGTACTAATTTTAGAATTTTACAGTATAATAGCCGGCTTCAATATAAACATAACGATATGGAAAACCCTTAATATAGTTACCAAGTAGTTGAATATATCTTCTATCCCAGTAATAATCTGTACCAATTCGAGAAATCTATTTGAATGCCTTTTAAAACTTGGAACTACTAACAAAAAACACCAGATAATCGATGTAACAGTACTTTATAAAGCTTATAAAATAAAATATCAAAGAATTATGATGAATTGATGATGGAGGAAATCCTGCAACTGACATAACAAAATCGTTACTAAATTTAACCTTTATAAAGTTAGTACATAAAAATAAAATAATTATACGTATCGAGGCTTACGTTAACAGGTTACCTGAAAAGGTATAGTTACATACAAGCGAATGAGGGTGCCCCAGTCAGTTAGAAAACTTTTAGGGAAATGAAGCCAGAGATAATGACTTGTTTGATTGGTACGGTAAAGTTTGAGGTATACTTAAATCTATGGCGAAAGACCTATTTGTAGAAATTGATGAAGCCGGAATTCTGAACCATAGGGCAAATGGAGGAAATTGGGTTCAATTTAGCTATAGATTTAGTAGAGGGTTAGCGATTTGACGAAATAGTAATTTAATGGTAACCGGAAACGATTGGTCTACCATACTGGCGTACGCTAACAAAAAAAAAAGCTGCCTATATTAGAACAGTAGTAATTGTAATATAGTAGTTTAATTATACTTTCAGTAACGTAGACTATACTGACTGCAAGTTAAGTATATTGTTTTGTAGGTCTATTGTATTAACTGCAAGTCAAGTACCATATATGCTCAAGTTATACAAGGGTATGTGTCAAGTAATTGATTTTACAAATTTGTGTGCAGACTGGCTAACGATCTACCACTTTACCAATGCAATACTACTGTTACTTCGACCAATCTAATCGACAACTTTGCAAAGTCACAAGTCCTACCAATATCGGTAAACTTTGTTTTTTTATAAATCGGCGCTTATTCCTTACAACTTTGCAAAAAGGTTCTTACGTTTAACAAACTCGATATTTCGTTAGAAGTTCATATTCTCCTTCTTTATATCATGGTGAAGTCTATCGAATTTTAGTATCAACTATTCCGTAACCATTACTTTAGTCATAATATGTTTGCTAACTGTGTATAAATCGTTTGCATATAATCAGACAAAAATTCCCGTTTAAGCATATGTAAAAGTTAAGTCCATAATCTCGGTTAAAGTTAATAAAGAGGTTATTTTGACAACCTTTGTAGTACCGAACCTTTAGGATATTTATTTCGATACCTTAATTCAATTAATTAGGGATATAAAGAACCCAAGAACCAAAATGATAATTAATAACATTTTATAATCCGAATCGTCGTTGAAATTAGGTGGTGCTACTGTAGTTGCTCCAGTAGTATTTATAAAAATAAGTTCGAGAACATATTTCAAAAGGAATGTAAATACTTTTATTTTTGCGTTAAAATATATACCGATTATAACAGCTTCATCGTTGGGTACTCACCGCTTTATTGTTTTATTTAAGTCAAATTTCATCCGCTTATACATGATGTTAAAGTCACCATTGATGATGCTTTATTCTTCAAATATCTAATTATCAAGTTCCGTTAATATGTTTTCCGCAAATTGATTTTGATATACGTTTATTATACGGATTAAGTTAACGCGAAGCTATAAAGTATTTCTGTTCAGCTTTGACCTTAATTAGTTAACTGTAAAATAGACGTTTTTCTCATATAGGAAAGGATTCAGGGTCTCTTAATTAAACATAATTCGTGTCGGGTTTTTCTACTTCAAAAAGTCTTTGCTCTAGTTTCAAACTGGAGAGAAATGATTATAATTAGGATATCGTTATGTGTATTCTTGCCCGTTATTTCTTTTTGTGATACTAAGAATCCTTTTCATCAATGATGTTGACGCCTTTTCCGAAGTAACTTATAAAGAAAACCTGATGTATAATAGATGTTTTTCTTATGTTTGTCTGTACTATTATAAGCCTCGAATATATATTCGTCGTTTCAAGATATTTAGTTGTTTTCATTATAGTAGAAACGAATATAGTTCATATTTTTAAACGTTCGTCATAATGAAGTCTGTATGCGCGAAAAGATTTCAATTTGCTGGATTAATCAAATAAAAATAGTTTATAAGAGTTGGCTAGTTGGTTGAGCCGTTGAAAGAGAGGAGAAATTCAATATAAAGGTCGCCGATTTGATCTTCGACATGGTTTCACTGTATAAGATTTTGGTTATAATAAAATTTACATTTTATAGTATAGTAAATAAGATTTTAAATGTTTCAAATCCTTTTTTTGTAATTTTCATAACTTTTCAAACATATTTACGGGTTTATAAAGCCTTGATATCCTGATTAAATTTAATATTCCAGATTAGGCGGCTTATTATATAATTATCATCCCCTGTCTTTAATAAATATTTTATATAAATTTTAAAATCGTCAAAAATATTCGTGAAATAAAGAAGATATTCAACGTATCATGTATTGAAAGCTTTTTTTTTTTTGTCGTAGCCGTCACGAGTTTTGACGTAGTTATAACGCAAAAAAAGGAAAAGTTCGTGTTTATAGCCGTGGAACCGGAGATATTGGGGCTGCAAACGTAAATTGTAGGTTATTCAACGTTTTTGCCGGCGAAGTATGAACGAATACTCTTGTAAAAAGGTTCGGTTTTTCGCCAGTTTTTCATCTGGCTGGTGTTTAATGTAATAGTAACGGCTTTAGTAGCGTTGTTAAACAAACATTTTTTTATTACTTCAACATTATATAGAATTTAATCAACAATCGATATCCTTTTCAACTAAAGTTTTGAAAATGAGATATTATTTTCTCCTTTTTAATTCAAAACTTAGAAACAATAAACATATATCAAACAGTAGAGGTTGTAAAGATACAAATATTTAGTCGCCGAATTGTAAGGTTCTAAAACGTAATCTTTTATCAGTATCGTGTATTAAAGAACTGGACTCGACGTACATATTTTTAATTTACGTATTATTATAGGCAGCCCTTACTATTAAATTGGAATTGGAATTTTTTGTTTATAGTTCTCTCTAACACGTTATTATAAATTAGGCGGGAAACCTAATAAATTTTTAGATTGAAACGATTTAGACCATTAAGCACATATAAAAGGTTTTTTTTTTATTAGTTAACGTGTAGAAATTCATTAGCGTAAATCTAACTTATATAACGATTTTTTATTATTATTTCAAAAGTCTTCATAGGGATTTTGTTAAATATGAAACGTGTAAATTATATGAGAGACTTATTTTACCGCGTAATTATATTTGAACTGGTATAAAATAACTGAGGTTGATCTAAACAAATTTAGGAATATTGGTATTATTTCTTTGAAAAGTTTTATTTTTGATAATAACGTTGTTATAATGAATAACAGAAACCATAAATATTTTCCCATCTCTTAAATAGTTAATAAGTCTAGTTATATAAGTTTAATGAAGATATATTTATGGGTATAGCTTTTGATGTTACCTTCGGTGGTTCTTAGAACCTTGACAAGAATCTATAAATTCATTCCCTTCCTTTTCTACTTAGCGATGCCTCGTTAAAAGGAGTAGTATTTTTCACGTTCGCGATTGACGTTTTATGACCTTCGTATAAACGAAAAATCGGGTATCAGGATTAGAATAATCGGTGGTTCATTTCGACTCGTTACGATAACCTATATAATCCCTTATATAAGCGTAATAAGGGGTTTCGAAACGATGTAAATAGCCGTTTTAACGTGAGTTTGTATATTTAAGGGGGATGTCGAGATAATGGTGTAACTTGATATGGTAGACGGAAGCGTACAAGGGGCCTCATGGGTTCATTCGCCTTACATCAGAGAAACGTTTTCAAATAAAAGTCCACGCCTCCTTTCTCAATATTATCGGTTGCATACAACGCGATACATAACATTAAAGCACGTTACTATGTAAAGATAAACCCGTTGAAACGAACGATAAAAGCGTTAATAGTCTGTTCGTAGGCTTGATATACGGTTTCACAAGCTTCTAAGTCGCAGTTTTATGCGTTAAGAGCTCTATAAAGAGTCTTAATGCTAAAGCGTTGAATTTTATACGCAACCGCGTTTTTTTCTGCTGAGGAAGAGCTAGTTTCCTAGCGCTTCTACTAGAACCCTTGGTATTTTTTCAAAGGCTAGGTCTTCTTTACTGGCGATCTAAGGATAAGCGTTTTTGGTTTAGCTCCTTTGGCATCAGCCATGGAAGGAGCTATTGAGAGAATCTTTCGGCGATTTTATGAAATCTTATGCAAGTTTAGTTGCAGAACTAACTAATGTATGGGCTGCCTGTGAATGTCTCTATAAAGATGGTTTTTATCCTTATTACCGTATCTTTCAACGATTTATTCTAATTGCCTATATACCTGGTTTATCATCTTTCTCTTAAATTAATGTATAATTTTTCATTTGAAAATATTAATATTAAGATCGTTAAAATCCAAATCGCGTTTAGGTACAAATTGAATGACTTTTCGTACAAGGAATCCATCGATTTTAACCTTATAGTTTTCTTTACAAAGATTAACTAGGGTTCTATTGGTTCATTATATATAAAATCCTATTGCTAAATCATAATTGTTACTTTCTTTCCAATTAACTTAAACAGTTATATATGTTTGTGACGGCAGGTATTTCCTATTATTATTTGTATTATTCTATATTTTTAATAATTGATCCTAGCGCTGTCGCTTCATCTATTTATTAATCACTAGCAAAAGTAGGTGGTATTGGTTAATTCTATTTGTGTAAGGATTTTGTTTGGTAGCTGACTTTGTATAATTTTTAAATCAAGTTTTGCGGAATATCATAAAACCGTTAGTGATTTCGGGTATTCATTTTGAATTAGTAATATTGAAAATTTACAGTAAGATATTTTATTGGAATGGTTTAAGTTATGCAAGAATTTCGTTTCGTAATCGTAAAGTTAATATGTTGATCATCGATAAATGATTTCTAATATTGAAGATATGATTTATTTGATATTCAAAGTATTTCTTTTATCGTTTCTTTATGGGTTCTCTGTACGCCATAATCATTCTTTAGGTGATTTCGAATATAATATATTCACTCGTCAAAATATGATGTATTCCGAAAATCAGTAAGTTGAATAATAGTTTGTTGGAGTTCATGGTATTATCGAAGCCTTTTATTACCATTCAAAAAGCCTTTTTTTTTTAAAAAAAAAAAAAAAAAAAAAAAAAAAAAAAAAAAAAACTTCTAATTTCCAACATGATATTATTATATACCTTTTAACGTAGCGTATAAATCTTTTTCACTTTGAGATATTTTAATAGATTTTAGGAAGTCTTTGTTTACATTCAATTCCCATCGTCTTAGAATTGACTTGAAATTCCGACGCTATAAAGTTGGGTTGAACTTCGTAAACGATTGCATTAGGTTGTTTTCAGTACGTATCAATCCATAATATCCTTAAAATTTTCCCGGTATTCTTCGCAAATATTGACTTAAAGAACTTGTCTTTATAAAACTATGTTACCGAGTTTACGACATGAAAAATAGGTTTATTATTCAGGTGAAAAAAGTTAGTTCAAATTTCCGCATTAGAGTCTTCATTGTCACTTAAAGTAAACATTAACTTTTTAGGTACCTGAAGGTGGATTTAAAAATTTTAACCCATATATTCGATAGTGTTTACTACAGAGTATTACACATTTCTATTTTTTACAGATTCACAAACTTGATATAACTTGTAAACAGTAAGGATATTTAAGTATTGGTATAGTAAACGTATTGTGGATTTTATTAAGTTTATCACTGTTGCATTTGTTCCATAAAATAATAACAGGTGTTTCAATTTGAAAATAAAAGGAAACCTCCGTCTTTTTTTGACCAGTCTATCAACGTTAATGTCAACATTAACACCGAGGATTTTTATAACTTCTCGGTAAAATTAGAATATTGTAGTGGTTTTTAGGATATGAAGGGTATTCGATTTAACAATTATTTATATAATTGTTTATATTATTAACGATATCTTTTTACTTATGTTAAAGTCGACTTTGGTTCTACCAACGCTTCAATCATTCGTTTTCGTAGTATTCATATTTTTTTGTCGAAGCGCGATATATTTAGATTATACTCCTGTTGAGTGCATTATTTTCGCTGTATTTGCCATGATTTCTTCAAACGTATACTCCAAGTAAGGATTTTATAGGTTCAATAGATGTTAAAGATCAATGGTTTGATCGTAATAACAGTGGTCAAGATTTTCTCCTATTTTACAATAGAAGAAGATATTATTGGTTAATTATTACTTTACTTTACAAATATTTTCTTTATGTTTCACGATTGCTATTAACGTGTTATTTCAATCATGAAACTTATCCTAGAATTTGTAATTTCCAATCCGAATGAAGTCCTTATTTCATAAATGAGTAGGGTATTACGTATAATAAATTACTTGTTATTTATTACCTTTAACAATTGTGTGATCTTCAAACTAACAACCGGATATACTATAAATCTAATCCTTTTTATCACTATTACGAGGGTAGTTTTCATGGTTATCACATCAGTTTAGAATTTAGTTGCGTAATTATTTCCAATGTTGTTTTTAGTTTAGTAACGCTTATATATGTTTTAAATGTTTGGATATCTCGTATTTACAGTCGATATCATTCAGAATTAGAAGTCTTTTTTCGTTCTAATTATTGAACTAATTATTCTAAGGAGACATAACAATTATATTTGCCTTACATATTATTACAATCGTAAACATAGACAGTAATTCGTTAAAAAGGCTTTTACAAGTAGTATTTAGAAGTTTTAAGGCGTATTTAAGCTCGTTAATACCTGTAGTATGTACCCGGACTTGTTTATGTAATATATCTTATCGAACATATAATTTCCTATCGCTTCTTAGTGAAACACTCACTTTTCTAACATCAAATTAAAAATATCTATTGGTATTTACTCCTTTTCTTTTGGCGATTATCATTATTTAACGTGTTATAACCTATTATGTATGGTATTATATAACGTGGATGTCGTACTTTAAATAATTTTTTATTTCGTTATAATTTGATGAAAAGTTCATGCCTTCATCAAACAGGCTAGGAAGTAATTCTTGCTATGCCCCATAAGGATTCCTAGTAAAAATGAGTGGAAATTTTAAGGTTTGATATTTGTTTCTTTGCAAATAATCATGAAAGGCATAATTTTGGTGTTACATAAATTGTGGGATTTTCATTATATTCCTTCATCTCATTGTATATTTTGGAAAAATTCGTTAAAAGTTTGTCGTTAATATTAATTATCTTAAGCTGTTTGGGAAGTAAGTCCCCATAATAGTCCTTATTATCCGTAGTATTTTCTATAGTGAATTTAAACTTTCAATATTTAGTGTTTGGGTGGTAAAGTTAATTATCAGTATCTTAACCTGATAGGTAAATTTTGTAATAAGACCTGTAATTAGCTTTCTTATATACTGTTCGTTTTGTTAAACGTGATAATATTAATTTAGGCATTACTTAATCGTACTTTATACTACCTTTTTGCTTCAGCGTCCTTAAAGAATAAACTGAAGATCTCGACGATTTTAATGATTCTTTATCTAAACGTTAAATTTCGTCGATATTAACCACTCATACCATATTAGTAGCAGTTTCTCTACGTTTTTTTTCTTTCGCTGAACATGTAATCCTCGTTCTCACGGATAAAGATTGGATTACCTAGTAAATTAACAGGTTCTTTATTGTCAAAGTATGAGAAGTTTCCGTCAAGGGGTTTAAAGATTTCATTTATCCTAGATTATAAGGGGGTTCCTTAAAATTAGTATAAGGGCGTTAGTAATTATTAGTAATACCCTTTTTAATTCTTTGTTGATTTTTATATTAAGGGTTTTAAAGTTGAGGGTATTCATGCTAATCTTGTAATCATATTAATTCACGAAACGTTTCTGTGAATTGGTTTGTAATTTTATTTAAAATAAAGATCTTTCTTTAATGAACCACAGGTTTTCACTGAATTTTGACCCACTTTAAAATTGTTCTTCATCAGTCAATGATTTAGTTGTTGAAAAACATACCCAAGTTTTTAAAATCGTAAAAACCTAGACTAAACCTTTTACAAGTATCTGATTCGCAAATGTATTGACTGATGAAGTTATTTGTGTGTTTTTAATAAATTCTTTCGTCAATATCTTGATTTTACAGGTTTTTTTTATAGTACCTGACGAAGAGAAATTTAAGGATCTTAATTGCTTTTAGTTTTGTGTTTTCACCAGGTATCTTAAAGGTTTTTCTTGCAATTTAACGTTGGTTTAAATGGGGTAGGAACTTAGCTATTAGGGAACGGTGTAGCGTGATTGTTTGTCACAACATAACGATTCTCATTATAGAATTGGCGTATTTGTATACTTTCGACTTGATGATCTTAGTGTTGACAAATACATTGAATTAAACTTTTTGCAGTGAACTATAAGATCTATGACTTCGTGGTGTAGAAAAATATTAACAATTTTGTGGAAAAGAGAAACATCATTGTAGGAAGAGAGGTTATATGTTGTTTGCTGAAGTTGTTATTTATTATGGGGTTTTATATTGAACGGTTTGCGATTTTCTTTTTTTATCAGCAGTAATAGTAGAAGCAATATATAAATCCGGTGAATTCCTTATCTTTTGGTGTTGAGGTGTTTAGTATTAGAAGTATGTACTAAGTATTGACTAGCCTTATTAGTCTTGTTGTTAAGTCGTATGCTATGTGAATATACCTATTTTATATTTTAATATAACCCCTTAAACGGTACCGTTTTCTTGAAAAGACAATAAAAAGAATTAAAAACAGAAGGTAAAGAGTAAAGTGATGGAAGTGTAGTACGAAACAAAGAAAATCAGTAAATGCAAAAAGTAGGAAGACCTATATAGTCCGATTGAAATCGATACCCTTTTCAATATCTAATTTATTAATATTCCAAATGAACACGAAAATTACGTTACCATTTCATACCTGTAATAATATAATATTACTTAAAGTATAGAGCTTTATAAACTATCAATTTAATTTGAGCTCAAGTTAACTAAGCTAATTTGGTATATTTTTACTTCGTGTTTTATCCTTGGAAATGGCTTCGTTAACCTATCAACTAATTGTTTATCAGTAGAAACCCACTTAAATTTTGTTGTGACACGCTTTACTTTATCTCTTATAACGTATTTTAAGGGTTATATATTAAGTGCGTTAGTAATACTCTGGGTTTCTGAATAATTTGATAGATCTTTTATAATTATGGTATATCCTATCGATAATAGGGATAAGTAACTTCATATACAAGTTCTTTATTCAAAGTGTGTTTTAAGTAACTCTTATTACTGCCATACTTTTAGCATTCATAAAAAAGAAGCATACTTTGGATTCCATTTTAAATACCTAAACAACGGTTCCCTCAAAGATTTAAATTGTATATTAATAAGCAGAATTTTTAATAACCTCGACACTTTTTCAGTTGGAATCGTACCAGCCGGTAATTTAAAGTCTTTGTGTATCTTTATAGTAATATTGGCTAAAGTCTGTGGCGTTTTAATATGGAATTATTAAAAGTTTTTGATCACATACTTGTAATCCGTGGTCCTTATACTATTTAGTGTATCTAATGAGTAACTAATAAGTGTAATATTTTTATATAAATGATTATGGTAAAAACGTGAACTTATGAACATAAGGAAGGTGATTTCCGGCCTTGTTTGGCACATTGTATAGCTAAAAGCCCTTAGATTTGACTGATACTTTTTAATTTGTCGAATATGAGTTAAATATTTATTTGGCATGGTATGGATAAGGGATCTTGTTGTAATATATATGTAGTCCAGATGTTTGTTTAGTTTTTCTTAACTTCAATCTAGTACCTTTTCAATGTACATATCTTATGTTATGATAATCGTACGTGCGTTTTTGTTCCTTAAGATACGTACCCTCAGGAAGTGCTTTACTTATCCTAGGTCCTTGTATTTAAATTGCATTCCAATATCTATTATAAAGGTTTTAATGGCGTGTGGGTTAGGGTCTATTATTAGAAAGATATTAACATAAGTATATATAATAATTTAATAGCGATAGTAAATATATACCGTGTTTTGAAAGTTTATTTAAATCTATGAAGTAAAACAAATTCCTTAAAGATTTAGTTGACTATATCATTAAAACCTATAATATTTTTATTCCGATACTTTAAGAAGAAATCTCTAATAGTGTCTGTGGTCTTTATTAATACCAGTTTTTAAGTTCACCGTTTAGGAAAGCCGAGTCGATATCGATTTGGTAGATATCTTATCCGTAAAAACTAGTAAGTGTGATAAGAATTCTCCATATACGAAACTTTGCTGTAATAGCAAAGGTTTTAATAAAATTAACACTATACTTTTACTTAAATTCTCGAATTACAATCCTAATCTTATATGTTTCGATATAACCCTTGAAATTTGTTTTCACCTTACTTACTTATTTTATAGTTATGATTTGATGTATAATATCCCTCTTTATTACTTCTAAGATTTTAAGGGACAGAAGACTCCTTATTTCACTGTGGAGAGCTTTCTTTAGTATTCTGTATCTAAGCCCTCAAACGTTTTCTTTCTATTCAGCTGTTTCTATGATTTAATAACTATAAACATAAATTAAACTATGTTTTTATCATTGACAATATCTTTTGACACACTTACCAGCAAGGTGTTTGCTGTTTGTTTTGCTTTTTAACGAATACTTCTTCTTAATTTAGAGTTTAAAACTACCGTTACAGTGTTATAAGGGATACCAACCTTAATAGGTTCAAAATAGTTTTCACTTACAACTACTTTACAAGGTCCTGAAATCGTTCTTTCAAAGACTATCAGGCTCAAAGTACTAATTATATTCCTTGTGAAGTTCTCTAGCCGGGTTGGTAAATAAATTCTGAAGATGTGCCAGAGCTTGGTAATATCGGAAAACTATTACAAAAAAAGTATTACACTTTCTCCTGTTAAATTAGTCTTTTAACTCTTTACTCGTTTTATAAAAGGTATGTGGACGATAACGGCAAAGCCTGAAGGAAAGATAAACTTAACGTTGTGTTTATAATCCCTATATCTCTTTATTTTGTCGTAAAGACTATTATAAGGCGTGGATTACTAGATTTTATTCCTATTGTTAGCTGTTGAGTTGGCTATGATAATGGTTACTTAAAATAGGTAACGCTACAAGTAATATGTCACTTTTCCGGTAATGATCCAAATTCATATATTTTTCAAGCTTACTTTATTAAAGCGTTCGGAAATACCGTTTTTTTTTAGGAGTATATAGTAAAGAAAACTTAGGGTAAAAGCGTAGTCGATAAATATTTGCATGAATAATTAGTTAATAAGCTCATTGGTTTTCTTAACATTTCAAAAATATATTTTATACCTTATAAATTTAATTGTTTCGTTTAGCATGCAACAAAAGGCTTCTGTTTCCTTACCAGGGGATATAATAACTGTGTTACAAACTTTATAGCTAAACATAATATTTGTAGCTATTAGGCCTTGGCGTTCACCTCTTGACCTAACAGTTGTTTCAAGAAATCTATTAAAGATCCAAATAAACCCTTCTTTTTGGGGGTACTGTATTAAAAACTTAGTCGTTAACGTGTACTTTTGTAAAGTTTACAAAAGCTACAAATAAGGTCAAAACGCTCCATTTCCTGGTTCTTTTTCGAGCTGTTTAAAAATTGAAGTAATTCTTTTACTAACTTTAGGCTAGTGTAACCAAATCTGATAAATTAAAAGGAATTATCGTAAGCCGTGGTAAAATATATGACAATTACATTGTAATGAAACTGTTGAGTGACCTAAATAATAGTGTAGTCGCTAGTTATAATAACAACTATTTCCTTAGTTTTAAAGTCAATTAATAATAAGTTTTTAACTTTAATACTTACACTTTAAAGCTTTAATAAGCTAATCAGATTTATAATGAACTGTGATAAATGAAAACAATTGTATAAAATCAGGGTACTATAATTATAGAATTTTTAAACTTAACCGATATTGAAACTTTTTCTTCACCAGTAGACTCGATAAAACCTCCCTCAATTCGTAATCCAAGGTAGTTTTAGCCCTATATTTCGAAATATATGAACCATTTATCGTTATTGAAAATATCCCAAAATGAGCCTAAATTAGCTCTAATAGAGTCTCGAAACTGAAGTTTATTAATTGCGAAATAATGTTGTAATGTGAAAAAAGGAGGAAGAAACTTAAAAATTAACGTTAAGTTTTAAAGACTTAATATCAAAAGTGAGGCCTACACTTCGCAATACCCGCATCTGGTACAGCCTCTGATTGGTCGTTTTGGCAGATTAACGTCAAAAGTGAAGCTCTTAACATTGAAAGTAGATACTGTAAAGCGGGTACACCCGTATAAAATACAGCCTCTTATTGGCCAAAATTCACTAATACAGAGTCCTGTATAGAGTCTTACGTGGTTGACTACACAATTGATTGTGGTAGCACCATAAAGTTATAATACTATAATAGCGGATTTTTTTACTTTAATATTGTTAATAGCAATAACTTTCGCTTTTTCTTCCTCACTAATAAATTTACCAGCATAGAAAGGCCGTATATTTGGATGTAATGCCTAATAAGCTTATGCCGAATAGATTTTTGAAAGCATATAAGGCAATTCTTCTTAAATTGAATGATACTCTGGTTATGGTTATCAGGTGACTTGTTTTTGAGTCTTTTTTGAAGGATGGAATTTGACGTTTATTTTCCTTTTTGAAGTCAGTTTTGGCCTTAAACATCTAATTGCAGTTTACGTAGTAATAAAGGAACGGCTTTCCTTAATTCACTTCGTATACGGATTATCTAAAGTGGAAACTCTAGTTTAGTATAGGTTAAAAACCATAGGGAATATTCAATATCTTTAACTGAACAGCCTTCATAAATTAAATTCATTTTACTTTTTCTAAGCTTTATCACAAAAACAAAACTAAGGCTAAATAGTGTAAAAGACTAAGGAAACGATTTTTTTCAAAGAGTTCTTAATAATGAATCGGTCTAGTGCCTTAGCATATACCAATCAACTTTAATAAAGCTTTACACGGGTTTTCAATACCTACGATAATGGCTTAGAGGTCTAAAGTAATGAAAGAAGTTATTATCCTATAAGCCCGGATCCAGGTACGTATAATTTTTAAAGTCTTTGTAAGACTGTAGTCTATAGGCGCAAATAAGTAAATATAGTGTTTTTCCGTAACGACTGTATTTATCTTAATTTTATAGATTCCTTCTAAGAGTCTCCAATCGTCATTATTAATAACATAACCCTTAATAGCTATTCGTCAGAAGTTAATGTCTATAAAGATTAACTTTTCAAAGTCTTTTAATAATTGCAACTGATGTTTTATTAGTTGTTACTTTTTTTAGTGTTAAAAAGGGGGTTTTTAATATTTCCCTCCTCTTTTTTCACTATTTTAGTGATATCTATCTATTTAAGTTATACCGGTGTTTTTAAGGCTTTCCTCAAAATTATCCGACAGCCTTTCGTACAAGTCGATATCTAACTTAAGCCTTGCTAATTCTAAAGAATTGGTAGTTTTAAGCCTAGCTTCTGCTACCTTATTAGCAAGATCATCAGCATTAATAGTTTAAATTTCTAGCTTAGCTTTAGCCTTACGTGCATTAGGAGCTTCCTTCCTTTGTTTCTTTAACAAAGCTTCAAGGTCTAAAGCTCCTGAAGCAACGGGAGCAGACTTAGAGTGTAGAAGCCGAAGGAATAGGGATTCAGTAAGAGAAAAAGAACCGGAAGCAATAATGATCCTCTGTAAAGAAGGACTATTATCACTGGTACTGCCGTAAGACAGCCCTGATGGCGAAAACAAGCCACGTTCTGAGGATGCTAAAGGGGTATCCTTTAAAGTATCAGATGGTTAAAAAAATGTAAACAATTTAATCTTTATAAAAGGAAGTAACTGATTTAATAAGCAGTAGTATATAATCGTACTAATAATGTGTTAAAAGTAATATAAAAAGATATTTTATAGGATTACATATTCCAGTATTCTAAAATCTACATAGAGGACTTAATATATGATTAAGCATATCCTTATAAGTATCTTAATTAGGATCAAACCTCCTTTATTAGTTAATAATAGTGTATACTAGTAAATACTAATTCCTCCGTATGAGTAAATACTAGCTCAGGTAGCATCTCCGTGCTAATCCTCCATGATATTCAATACTAGCACTCGCATTAGTAAAACACTAGTTCTGATGGAGATATCTAAAACTCTGGTGAATTACTCATCTTTTGGTGTTGTGGTGTTCAGAACTGGAAATCTGTACCAAGTACTGACTGGACCTATTGGCACTGTTGTTGAGTTGTATGCTGTATAACTATACCTATTCTATATTTCAACAGTTTCATCCTAAGATTTTTGGCGGTGAAAATAAACTATTTTCTTTCAAGATTATTTAATAAATATATCTTAGTATTGTTAATAGCGATACTGATGCCCCTTTTAAACTTCTGAGAGGAACTGATTTAATTCAAAAATCATTTTTACTTACTGCCATGAGAAACCAATGTAATTCGTAACGGATTTTAGCAAGAATCTTTCCTTTAATTTATAATACAATGAGTAATCAGAAAGTAGTTTCTTCTTTTACCTCATCAATTGTTGTCTAAACCTATAAGTACCGATTACTATTGATAATTATTTAAAAGTTGTAACGTTGTCGATTAGAACTGTGGTTTAAGTAATAGTAGTATTGTAAAAGTCAAGTGATGGATTGTTGCTTCTTTGAAATTTGGTAGACTGCTAGCCGATCTGCATACTAATTTGTAAGGTGGATTTCTTAGCTCATGCCCTACAATGAATTGAGCACTCTATTGTAATTAACTTTAAGCTAATGTAGATTACTTTGACTGCACTATACTGGAATAATGTCGAAACCAAACTAAATTTTGAAATTATTATACTATTTTATATACTTACTAGTAATTTAATATTTCTATATGTTTAAAATGATTACCGTTCCTTCATTCTCAATACATACAATTTAGTAGGCTCAATATTTTTAATAAAATGGTTGATTGAGTGCTATTTATATAGTCATTTTAAAACGATTACATTTTCGGGTTTTCAACCTTTCTGATTCATATAATCCTATTTTTTTTTTTTTTTGTATGCAATCGTCAACACGTAAGTTGAATATAGTTTATATTGTGGTAGAGTTTACTTAAGCTCCCAAAATGAACTTAAAGATGAACCATATTATCGATATGCATATTGAGGTTGGTCTAGCCTTCGATTAGAGCATCGGAGCTATTCAAAGTATTTAAATTTAGGTCAGTGGATTGAATTTATCAATATAATGAAATTTTACCCCTTGAAATATATCATTATAACTTTTTACACTAAAAGCGGTTCATTGTAGAAGTGGATAATTATATTATTAAATGAGGTAGTAGAAGCTATTACTATTCCAAGTATCAAAATATTTTTGAACTTTCATTTCTCAATTATTTCGACTTTCATTTCAGGTACGCTAAAGTTTAACGTTATCTACAATTTAATGACTTGATTAAGGACGAAATAAGTGGCCTAGTTAGTATAAAAACACATGAAATCTCAAAAACCTTTATAATATTTGGTGGGTTGAATAACTGGATTCAACGGTGATTTTTTGAACAGTAAGAAATGTGGTTCATTGATTTCACCTCAGTATAAATATGTTTTAAATACTATACGAAAATGAATTGAATATATAAATACTAATATTAATATTGTAACTCATTATTACTTATTTAATGATTAATTTAATGATATGATTGTATGGTAAAAACTCTTCAAAATAGTGTTTTTGTAGGACCATTGTTTTCTATTAAGGAGTTTACCCTAGTGTAACTAGCTAAAAGGTTAATATTAATATATGAAAAAAAGTTGTAAGTTACAAAAACGGAAAAAAGTTCATAGTTTCAGATACAATACTATTTCAAGTGAAAGTTTCTACTAGCATCTATTGAACATAATTTTTTTTTGGCATAATTATGAAAAGTGAAGTATATGTTATTTATCATCAAGTTTAATTTGTTCGATGTAACTCATATTTTGGATGGGAAATTGAAGAATTTGTATGTGTTATTTTTCGATATTTCGATCGGTATTTTGAAAATATTGAACCGAATTATAGTTTTTGATTCATAAATATAGTTTACGAGAATCCACATTCAGCAGAAACCCGATTAAAAAAATCGTCTAACGGTTGTTATATTGTGGACTCTTTTATACATATCAAGTAATATATTGTACTTAAATGGTAAATTACGAATATAATATGTTTATACATATAGGTCCCATAGATGTTTAATGTTTATAAGATGATAAAGATTGCAGCAACAATGTATTAGGTAAAGAAAAATACATGTAAGGCATCTAAATAACTTGGTGGAGTAAAACGGATAATTATTATACAACAGTAAATTCAATAACCTTATACGTATTTTAAGAAGTTCTTTTTCAATATAGCCTTTAGATAATTACTTCAAATTGTATCCATCGTCTCTGTATATTTCACATTACCGAATATAGTATTACAATATGTAAGACACAGAGCTTATGCATATAATTCGAGCTTTTTGGATACAAAAATATATTTTAGTAATAAATTCAGCCATTGATTAATATAAAATTGTTATAAAGAACGCAAAGTTTTATTTTTAATAGCCTAAAAACTGTAACGGGTAAGGTTGTTTTATTGAATACGAAAATTGATATGAGTTAAGTTGTTACTATAGTAAATTACTTCAATCAAGTTGTCGATGAATTGTTTTTCTATAAGAATGATTTTTATAAGGGCAACATCAAGAAAGTTAACCACTTTGTTGTTTTAGGTTTAATGACTGAATATAACACGTTGTAAAAATTCGATCGGTTGTGATTTTAGTTAGTTCTTAGGAGCTAGTAATTAGAGTCTTAATTAAGGGTATTTGGTTCAACGATTATTTTATTAGGACCATGAATAATGTGAAAGTTAAAGTTGAATTATTATTAGGATTGCAGGATTGAAAGTTGATTAAAGATTACAATCGTTATCAAACATGATATGCTTCTATAATTCGTAATAATTTCAATAGATTCAATGAAATCTTCGAAGCAGAGGCGAAATTTTATTAAAATATTCATAATAATTAATAATTATTTAACATACATTTTATAATTCCGTTTTAAATGGTGTATTGTGTTAAAAATACATAATTTGGTGTAAAGAACTATTGTTGCCACATTGAAAAAGTGTAGTTCTAGTAGTTCAATTTTGAAAATCTATTTCAAAAACCATATGTTTGTTGTAATCGAATGTGATAAAAATAAGTTAACCAAAATAGGCGGTTTTAAAATTCTATCGCATGGGTTCAATTTTCACTTTAATTTCAGAGCCGGTTATACTTTTAGAGTTGATAAAGAAAAGTTAAAAATGTGCGAAATTATTGATAAAGTATTAATAAAAGTATATTGAGCTTCAATTTTTTTATTATTTCTTGATATCAGGAGGCGCCTCTGAATCCTTAACAATGAGACGACATTACATTAATGAAAAAAGTCAGAACCCCAAAAACGTATTTTTAAAAAAGGCTTATATAAATTATATTGGTTTATCTCTTTTAATATACAAGCTAAGTTTATTCCTTTTAATATACAAGCTAAACTTATACTTTTCGATGTATTGTCAATAGATTGAGGTTTATATGTTTAAAATATGTAATTTTATTATATCATGTGTAAAAATCTGAGGTAATGTTATAATTTTAATTATTGATTTGTTGTATTCATCATACTTACGTAGCTATAGCCTATAAAGTCTACAATTTAACCCGTTTATCAAACATTTCAGCTTCTTGATTTTTAGGACTGGACACCCTTCATAAAGAAAGTTTTTAGAAGACTAAGACCTAATTTTAACGACGTTTCGGGACGAAATGCGTTTTAGTAGCGGGGTACTATCACGGGCCTAGCCCTTATTAAATAACCCATTGCTATACTAGTGCAGTTCTCTCCGCCGCGCCCAACAGTCTTCACTTTTCCTCCCTGTATAGACAAATTCTTATATATGAACCCTACAGTCTTTAGTCCGTGATAATTGGGGATGCGCCGGATCCAAGACACGCGGAAGCTAGCTGTAGCAGTGAAGACAGCTGGCATCCTTGTACAAGTAACTGGTAGATCCCTGCTTGAATGCATTAGATATTTTTGGAATATACAATACTCCACCAGTTCAAAAATCCATCATTGTAATATCAGTGATTTGGACCTTGAGCTAGGAATCGTTACAAACCCATACGTTTTGATTCTGGAGGCGGAGGAATTCGAGCTCGTGAAAACTTCATCGCGTGCTTATTGCGTTTGGTACAAACGGGCTGATTGATCCAATGGACTGCAGAGGAGTAATGGGTTTTTACACAAGAGGTAAGATTCGGAAAATCGTGTGCAAATGCCATTACTCGTCATTTTTCTTACTTCTGTATAATGCCTATTTATTGGCCTTAACTTGGAAACTGTGTACTCACCATGATTTTGGATACTTGTTTCATTTCAACAGGTTTACTATCGTAGTGGACCGTCTACACTTTGAATTTGACGGTTTAAGCCTATTTTGTTTTGTTTTAGTTTCCGAACAACCTAAACAGTGTTCCATGATCGTAGCAGTTGTCCCTAACGAGTCAATTTAGGGGTAGGTTGCATTAAAACTGTCCTTGCTAACAATAGTTACACGTGTAAACAAGTTAGTTTATCCCTTTGTACAGCCCCCTTTGTAAAATTTCCCACACAATGCAAGATTCGATATACTCAGGATATTTATGTACTGATTATAAAAAGATTTTGTGACAAGGGGTAATCATTGTATTTATCACATATCTTTTAGTGATATAATTAGTAGGCTAACGACCACCCAGGAAAAATCCTGAATAATTAACTTCAATTTTTTTGTTCAACACATTTTCACACACGAAAACCATATTGGCTTATTTTACTTGGTATGCACAAGAATTAGAAAACAGGGGCTTTGTTTAGTCCGTATGGCGACCTTGTTGACTCATTTAGATGTGTAAGAAAACACTAAGTTAGCAAAGTTGCCGTATAAACTAGCTTTATTTACACGTGATTATTTTATTCTTGCTCAATGAATTCACTACTATAGTGAGTGGTATAGGTACCAGAATCCGTCCATGTCATGTGCACATGGTCTGTGCAGCCACCTTCACAAGGATGCATTCCATCCCTGTTGGTATCTGACAAGGGTGTTTTCTAATTAGTGTGATACTATAGTACACGCGGGGTAACAATCGAATTCATTTTGTGTGGCATTTTTGATGGTATTGTTCACCAGAATTACGATGCATTCAAAAGCGAAATCCCTCGCAACATCACACACACAATGATCGTGTCACGAAATCAAACTTTAATATGCATGATAACTAGAAGAGGATGCTTTCATTTCAGTACGGTTTTTTACGCCAAGTTAAAAGCTTAAAATGTGATGGGGTGGCAATCAAGTTCAATTTGTATGGGGATCCCACATTTTGTTAGTCCCATAGGTGGGTGTGATTCTCAAGTAAATGACCTACTGCATACAATATAATGACAATGTTTCCACTTAGAATCCTTTGCTTAAGCTGTTGAAATAATACACATACCAATAACGTTACTTTTGGCTAAGTATCAAAACAACCAAGGCACTTGGATCACGATTCGATCCGACTCGACACGACTTTCAAATCTACTAGACTTAGTAACCTATTTGTAAGGTTCCTTTTCCCCGCACATTTCCCTGCAACTGGATTAGGTTACACAATGAGGGATTAGGGACCCTATTTTCAATGAATCTGTGAGCTGAAAACGATGTTGTTTGTTGGATTATGTGTATACACAAATGTAAACCTCGCAACTTCGATTCGTTGAGCGTGCACATGGTACTAAAATTGAAATATTTTACTGGGCTACTAATTCAGCTTGTTTCGCGAGGAACCTTTGGGTCATGACGCTATACTACGTAAAGACTTAAATCAAAAATAGGATAAAACAGGGTGAATTCCCATGCCTTCACTTGGGCGGCTCCCTCGGCATTTTCGGCAGGTATTCGAAACCTACAAGCCAACTTTGTCAGCCTCTGGATTGCGTAAGCGAAAGGAAAAAAAGATAAAAAAATAAAACCTCGCCCTTCTTGCCAGTTTCAGGTGCAAGGAATTCCTTGCAAGCATGCGTGGTGGTCCAAGACGCCCCTCCAACCTTGATCTCATGCACGATCGTTGGTCGGGGCCTGTTGACTACTACGTACAAAGGAGAAACCTGGTAATAATCCTCAACAGCTAGTCATTGATCACCTCCTACCCTAGCCGCAGTCCCATCTTATTACCGGCGCACTTTTTGTGTATGTTGTCTCTTTTATATCGCACTCAAATTTCTATGGTCTTCTTCCCAACTTCATCAGTTCGTCCACCAACCACGGCGCCGTCCCTCTTACTCTTCACCGTCCCTCTTACTCTTCACCGTCCCTGAGGCCCCTTCCACCTCATCATTCCATACTTTTGAGGACAGGATCAACCATCCACCAAGACGCTGAGGCCGGTAGGATGGCGACTCCAGAGAAGGAGATAGGTCAGCTGGTCTCAACTAGGTCGTCCTGGGATGTGACGCGCCCCTTGATCCACAGCTGCTACGCCTGCATCGCGGTCGACACTCTCATCGTCCTGGCCAAGACGTACTCGCGCGTCCGGCTTGCGAAGCTGCAGTTCTGGTGGGACGACTTCTGGGTGATCGTAGCCTGGGCCCTGCTCATGCCCATCTGCGCAATCGGCATATTTTTGGTCAACGTCGAGACGAGCTGGCAGGACGACGACCGCATCATCGTAGACTTCGACGTGGCGCGGACACTGCTCGTGCCCATCTACTTGCTGGTCCAGTTCCTGTTCGCCTCCTACGCCGCCACGCGATTCGCGATCCTCGCCCTGTACCTGCGCATCTTCGCCAATGCGCGGCTGCGGAAGGCGATCTGGGGCGTGATCGTCTTCGTCACGCTGCAATGGCTGGGCTTTGCCATCCAGGGCCTCCTGCAGTGCCGCCCGCTGCAGTACTTCTGGAACTGGCGCATCGAGGGGGGCTCGTGCATCCACGTCGACGAGTTCTACCGCTCAGTGACACCCTTCAAGTGCGTGCCAGCCCCAGTTCCGGAGATGGGAAGAGCAGCCCCGGGCGCGTGGGTCTGCGACTGCACGTGCTGACAATGTGTCTCTAGCATGGTCGTGGATTTGGTGGTGATCGTCCTGCCGTTGCCAGCCATATGGAATCTCAAGGCCAACTACACCCGCAAATGGGCGCTCACGCTTTTCTTCGGCATTGGCATCGTAGCGCTCATAGCTTCGGCCATCCGACTCTCCGTCTACTCCACGCACACGTCCAAGTACCTCGCACCCTCGTACACCAACCTCCTGGTCATATGGCTTGTGATTGAGCCCTCCATCTACCTGATCGCGTCCTGCCTGCCTGCGATGCATGTAAGTTGGACTTCCCGGGCATGCGCCCCGACCGGCCTGTGCGTTGCGACGCCGGCGCGCCGCCGCACACCAGCGTGCTAACCCCCCCTTGTTCCCAGCACGTCGTCGTGGCCTGCATCCCGGCGGCCCTGCGGCGCGGGATGGCCAGCCGCATGCAGCACCGGGCCGGCGGCAAGTTCTGGGTGAGCGGCTCGCGCGACGCGATCACGCGCGACAGCGACGACGGCGCGCTGCAGTTCCGGCTTGGCGCCGTGCCCGGCCTCCGGCCCGCCCGCTCCGTCGCCCATGCGCAGGGCGGCGAGGCCGACGGCAGCGGCGTCGGCTGGGACATGCCCAACAAGGGCATCGTCGTCACGAAGGAGGTCCACGTCACCTACACCGAGGAGGAGAGGATCCAGCGGGTCATTGGCTTCTGACCGTGCTCCCCGAGGCTTGGGTTTCTTGGGCCGTCACCTGTCTTTTTTTTTCCCTTTTTTTTTTTTTGGCCTGCACTGGCGCAGCATGCCTTTGGCTTCTGGGCGGCATTATATATAACTTGCGTCGGGCTCGCTGGGCTACGGAGCTATTTAATGGGATCGCAGCATCAGGCGGATCATGATCGAGGATGGCTTCACGGGTAGGCCTCCTTGAATTTTACGCTACATGAATACCTAGAAACATTACCTCGCTCTCCAATGTGGAAAAAAAAAGCCAACTGTATTGGAGACTGGACCACTTCCTGTCACCATTTGGGATTACACACTAACCATACCGTACAATTTCAAACATCAGGGATTCCAAACGTTGGGACGAGGTAGGCGGCTAGTGGTCCTCACGAAATACTATACTTAATCTCGTGGCGGCTGCATTGGCATGGTACTCACATTTGGAATCCCATTGAAAATTACACCTCAAGCCTTACGTGTTCAGCCTTGTCCACATTAGTCAGCCTTGCCAACTGTGCATGGACTACTCCACTGAGATTTTCTTTTCATTGCTTGTAGAATCATGCCATGCCATAAGGCAACAAGTAGATGCTCCCATGCCAAATTGTATAATAAGGCTATGCAAGGAAATTGGGGCATGTTTATTATCCACTGTTTCAATTTAATTATAGGTCATGTGTAGCACATTTATGGCTAGTGCGTATCCAAATTTACTACTTGATGAAGGGTCCTCCTTGCGGCTAGCCATGCTATGCAATGTTACAAGGATATTTCTCCTAATGCTACCCTACACCGTGGCCTTAATGAAAGTGAATATATGGCTTGCACGCCTCACGAAATTCGGCAGCCTGGCATGACGAAGAATTGAAGACATTCTCATGTCCACAGTCGCTGCCCAAAGGCCTACCTACCTCTTTGCCCACGTCAAGTCGCATCAATCACTATACGGATTTCGAAATGGGAATCTACAAAAGCTCATGTGGCATGCGGTTAATCAATGCACTTGGTCAAATATGCACGTGCTCGAACATTTCACAGCCCTACAAACAGGTATTAGTAAGGAAGACCCATGGGAATGGATGAACGATGGGTCCCGTCATGTTTCCCCTTCAAATCACCCCTGTAGAGTGACACGGTCGGATCCTGTAGCCTTGATAGGGCTGTACCCTATTAATATTCCAGGGGTTAAGGGGATAGTAGATTTTGTGCCCTAAGCCTTCCTGGGCCCCCCAATTCAATTTGCGCCCATCCCTGACTGCCCTTTTGGCCCCTATTACATGTCCCTCCACAATCGTTTTGTTGAATTGCGGATGACCCTGCCATCAGTAGTCTAATTACCTGTGCAATCACGCCATTTTTTTGTTTCATTACTTGCATGGAGCACGAGGAGCAATGGCAAGGGCTATCTAGATATCCAAATACTTACCTAGAATGCCAAGGGAGCCACCCCAAAGGCAGTAGATACAGCAACCTTCCTGATTGATCGGCTTATTCAAGCCGGGAGAAAAGGGTTTTACTCGCCGCGCATTGGAATGAGGTGGCTTGTCAGACCCTATTTTAATAATGGAGCTATAGTTGGTAGGACTTCAGTAGCTACTATTATCGTTTGAAGATGTCGTAGTTGAAGTAACAATTGGAGTAGCATAAGTGAGAAGTACTTGATAGATGATAAGTTCTAAGTTGTGGGAATTCCTAGCCAGTTGCTACCCATTTATCTATGTGACAGCGTTAGTCTTCACCTGTTGTGTGACTGGATACGTCATTAGTGACTTGTTTCAAGTCACGACAGGTGTCATTAAATTGACTAATACAGTTGAAAATACAGTCAACTGTATTGCATTGCATTGCTGCATTGCATTGCTGCATTGCATTGCAGTTAACAGTCACAGAAGCTATCTTTTTTCTTCTTTTTGATTAATCGAACTGATCTTAGACCTCTTGAATTATATTGGTGTTTGTATCAGCTGTCATCTAATACTTTGAACTGATTTCACATAATTTCGCGTTGTAGTACAACCTGAAACCCACCTTTTACGTCGGCGAGGGCAGCTTAAAATAACACTATTGCTGAAATACACAATATATATGAGAATTAATTACGCCCACATATTATATCAAGTACTGCGGTTTGTTATATGTTATATCATATGTTACATCGTATGTTCCGTTTCATATTGTATTCAATATTGTATCGAACATTGTATTGTATATGGTATTTTATATAGTATTGAACGGTATATTCAATATTATTTTGTAAGCTATATTATGCATTGTATTGTATACTTTAAATGATGTTCTTCTGAGCTTTTTATTATTTATTATATTGTATATTGTATTGCATACTATGTTGTATATTGAACTGAATATCGTATTTAACATTATATTATATATCATATCACTACTTATGTAATAAAATGTGTAACGTGTAATTTGTGCAGAATTAATAAAAGCCGCATAGTTAAAAACATACTTTATTAATGTTCAAAACAAATAAACTCTATAGTTTACCATACAATGAAGAATATCGAACAAAGAAACTCAATAGTTTTCTATATAGCAAAAATATCGGTATATTACATAAAATAACTATGTAATTGTATAGTCTCTCATTTGAGTAGTTTTCGGTATTTCAACACAAATTATGGAAATACTATATCTATAATTGTTATGGTTCGACCTACGATAGTAAGCCAAGTAGATGCTAAATGAGATCTACTATTGAGGTGCGGAGAAAGACTAGAAGAGGCTACCGTGACCCAACGTGCAGGGCCCTTAGGCAAGGTTAATGCCCAGCCCGTTACGTGCCTTTATACGTGCCGTATACGGACCGTACCCTATTCGTGCACGGGCCGTATCCGGTTTGTACCCGGTTCGCACTCGGGTTGGGCTTAGACCCATTCCATTACGTATATAGTTACGTAACCTATAGGTTTAATGGCTAACAGCTTAAGTTTATAATATGCCTTTTCCTCCCCAAATACTATAAGAGTTACGGCGCCTTGTTGAATAAATACCGAACGCGGGCCATATTCGGTTAATATGTGGGTCGAGCGTAAGCTAGTAATACTATGCCTAATATATCGTATAATACTTCAGCCGGTTTACCTTATATTGTTGGCATCGTATAACGTATCCGTTAACGCACTTTATAAAGCTTTTTTTTTGTCGTCGGCGCTGTATAACGTATCTGCTTACGAGTCATATAAAGCTTTATTTTTGCCGCCAGCACCGTATAACGTACCCTTTAATATATCGTAACGCGTTATATAAAGTATTTTTCTTACCGTCGGCGTTATATAACGCGTTTATGAAAGTATCGTGAAAAGTTACGCTTTTACTTTTAATATAGAGTAATACGCCCCATATAATACGTAACCTTTACCAAATCCGGTCCGTTAGTTTTCATAAATATAAATGTCCTTATATAACCTTTAAAACTTACTCTTTTTTCTTTTTATATTATTGCCCCCTTCTACTTTTACTAATTACCTAATTATAAATTTCTTTTACTTTCTTTTATATAAGCTAGCTAGTTATTTAAACCTATATATTTTTTACTTTTTTAACTAGCTTATTATTATGGCCGACGTATTTAATGGTTTTGACCTCAGTTACGTTGTCGTTAACATTCTCAGAAAGGGTAACAAGCCTTTTCATAAGGTATATTACATTATAATATACTAATGCCTTATTATTATTACCTATTATAACCCCCTTGCGTTATAGGAGATTTTTTTATTTTTGGAAATAATAAAGATAAAAATTAGTTTCTTTTGTTATAATTTAAAAACGTTTGTATATCGTATATCGACCAGCTTTTAAATTTTGACGTTCCTTTATTTTATATTCAAATGTATTATATATAAAGATGTTACATATATCGAAAGGTTTATAATAAGGTAAGTTTATAAACAAGTTTTACGAAAAGCCGATTATTAATGAATTTTTTTTCGTAGTATATTTAAAAGATAAACTTATTTACGATTTTATCCGGTTACGTATTCTTTTACATTAGTTAATTATTACGGTAAAGAATAGAGATTATATCCTATGCTTTATACGTAAACCTTAACAGGATATCACGGGTTATTAACCCGTTTTTACCCCCATTTTTCCCGAATTAGTTAATTAGTTTATCCGGTTCCATAATATCATTCGGGTGTAGGGAGTTTTTACTATACCGACTATATAAGCCGTTACTCTTTTAGTTATATGTTTACATCGCCTTTTTTTGAGTTCGTATTTACCTTGAACCTTTTCGACGCTTTTTACTATATCGTTTATTTATTAAAATAAAATGTTTTCTGGTAACCGAACTTTAGCGCGTAACGTTTCCGCCCTGGCCTCCTTTATTTACCGTTGAATACTCTTTCTTAGTTTTGGTTTAAAGAGCCAAAATAATATAGCCACCCAAGTTATATTTTTTATAATTAATATAAGTTACGGCTTACAAAATGTTACGAACGATATTTAAGGTTTAATTACACGATTTTCGATTTCGTTTGTATTTTATTTATGAGCTTTTCATAAAAACAGGTTGATCGGATTAATCGTAAGCGGGCGTAAAATCGTATCTGAGTTAATCTAATTACCCGGGCCTAAATTAACGTATTATAGTTTTTAATAATCCGCTTAAAAGTTTATTTTTTTTGCTCTGTCCCTTGCTTTACTTTTCGTTAACCGTTATTGTCGGCTTTATTTAACGCCAGTCATTTTTAATATTATATTTTATCGTTAGCCTTTTTTAAGTTTCGTCCTTTTTCGTATTTTCCGTTATCGATCTTTCCTAACTCCCGTTCCTTTTTACGTTATTCGCCTTTTTAACGTCACTTTACGTATGACCCGCCTTTTACCAACCCCTTTTTTCGACGCTTACTTGTTTTCGTTATACATTTTACCGTTTTCCTTTCCTATTATCGTTCAACGTTCGGAATTAATCGTAATAAAGCTTTTGACGTAAATAATATTGATACGCGTCAAACCCAAATAAAAATAAGAATAATAAGTAGGTAAACCTTCGTTAAAATGTGGTAAAAGCCGTTTTACGGTCGGATATTATTTAAAATAGTTGGGTATTATTTACTCAGCTTTACCTAATATATTATAGCCTCGTTAAATAATAAATTCCTTTTTTCTTTACCAATAAAATGTTATTTCGAAGGTATAGGCGATTCGTTTTATACTCGTCCTTTAATATAAACTTAACGCCGTTATTGAAATAACGAATTATCATAAACCCGAATATCTTCCTATTTCGCTTTAAATTTATTCAAAATTAAAATATATTAACATTTTTTCAATAATTCCTATTTGAGCTTAATATAACCATATTACTTTATCAATACATAACGAACCCCATTTTTTCCGTCTTTACCGCGAGGATATCTTATACTTTAAATTTGTTGTATTTACCTTTTTTTATATCCTCTGCTACTAAAACTAGTCCCGGGTAAATATCGGATAAAACTTACGAAAAAAGGGGGTTCGAAGCTTTATATTTAATTAAATTTACATAAAACACCAGATATTTATTAAAGATGTTTAATACGATATTTAACGTGTTTGAAATATTGATTATCCGGTATTAATTATAAAACAAATTAAGCTTTTTATTCGGACGATCAATTTTAATATTATAAAGATTTAGTTAAATTTAATCCTTTACCTTATATCGTTTCGCCGAATGTTGTTTACGATTCGTCGTCGTTTTTCTTTGTTATTGAATATATGTTATTATTACTTAGGTTAATTCCATCCTCTTGCATAAATAAGCTAAAAACATTATAACTCACTCCGCCGGATTAATTAACGATTTCGTATACCCGTTTATCCTCGAAATTGGTAATATTTTGTACATATTTATTAAACGGTTTACGTTAAACCCAGTACCTATTAACTTTCTGTTATTTAACGTAAATTAATAAACGGGTAAATGGAAAGCTTAATTGTATTATAAAAAGGTACCTACGATATATAAGTGTTTTTAAATTTTTGGTTTACCTATTTAATACCGTTATTTATTTATGGGCAATACACCGTAAAAAAGAATTATTCGACTTTCATTATAAAATAAAATGTTTTTCAAAATACGTTTATCAAATTTAAACTGCGGTTATTAATAATAAAAACTAAAAACCTATAAAATTTCCATTATATATCCCGAAAGCGTTTTACGTATATATCCGTAGTTATAAATCCTATAATCTTTAATTAAATAAACTTAAAATAATCGATTCATAATAATTAGTAAATATTAAAGGTTACTATTAGTGACTAATAAGTCGATTATAAAGTTAACCGAAATATACGTTAATACTGATTAAAAATAGGAAAATTTAAAATAGGTTATATTGTAAAGTACAACGAGGTTTCGTTTTATTATATTACGTATATATTTGATAAAAATTTCGAATATTTACGATTATTCTCTTTTAATAGTAACTTCGTTAGAAAACGCGAAATAAAATATTTTTATACGAATAACTTAGAATAAACGAGTTGTAAATTTATTATAATAACCTTATTATTAATAATTTACAATTATGTGATTATAAACGATTACGGTAATGTAATACCCCGCGTAAGTTAATCTCATAATTTTTAATTTATATTAATTGTTTTAACTTAGGTGGAAAACACCTAATACCTTTAGAAACCATTAAAATTCGAATTTAATATAATAGATCGTTCTTTATTCCTTAGTTTTACAATTGCGTTAAGGTATTCTAATCGAAAATATGGAAATTACTTAATGTTAACAATACCGGCGGGTTTAATATAGGCCAGGCTCGCGGCGGTATTGCCGGCGCCATCGTATTAAAATCCCTTAATTTTATCTTCAATAACGACCTGAACACAAGTCGAGTTCGGGGCGATACCTCTTTCAGCAGCCTTTCAAAAACCCCCGACCCCCCCTTAGGATATATATCGTAGTAATCCAATAACCAAACCTTCGTTTTACTAAACTCCTTTATTTGATCCGCCGTAATTTGTATTCCTTTAATATATAAGTTTATTAATACCACGATTAATATAGCGATAAAAATAGGTTAAAAGACCCGTATACGAGGTTTTTTCTCCTCGGATTTATTTTATTACTTACGGGTTAACGTATCTAGGCGGATGCCCCAAGTTACGTGCCTATACCTTAAATAATATTCAAAAGAGAAATGACCTTAACCCATCTAACCTGGCATTCCAAAATCAATCGTGGTAAAGAAAAATATTTTAATCCTTTAAATTTTATTGAAATCGTAAACATTATACGAATATTACGTAATTAAAAAGACTACGATTTTAAATAGAATATTACTGCGAGGAAGTTTTTATCGTAAATAATATAGTTACGTTTCGTATTTGTTAATCGTACGAAATAGTAAGTTATTCATTTTAAAATACTATATTCATCCCGTTACGATGAATACCCTTTTAACGACTTTTCTGAATTATCGGTTGCTCCTATTATTATCCGATTTAAATTCTAACATACCAAAATCGAAATTATAATAAAGGTATCCTTTGAGGTTTAAAATACCTATTCGTTCCGTTCCGTCTAAATTTAACGAATACCTTATTTAGTTAGGCAGATGGGATAATCCGTGAACTTTGAAAAATTACTAATATAATTAGGGTAAAAGTTAGTAAAATCTAAAAGAACTTCGAACCTCCTAAACCCTACGTGGTAACTTTAACTTATAAATTTCCTGGATTTTTTCGGGGTCGGCCCGAATACTTACTTTTACCTTTATAATAAATCGTCTGTATTTCATCTTTTTAATTACTAAATTATACCTTTTCAAATCCAGATTTAATCTCATATTATAAGGATATCTTAAAACCACACGAACTTTCGTTACATAATCCTATTTAATACCTAAAAAAAGACTAAAAATCGTTTAAATATGTAATGACGAAATTATTCAAAATATTCGCCATTATATAATTAATATATCATTAAAGCATCGTCGGCGTTTTCACTAATTAAAAGAGAATAACTAGTTATTTAAATTACTTGAACCGCGTACGAAACGCTGTTAAATTCTTTTACCCAAGTATTACTCGAATACGGTAAAATACTATTCGAATATCCAATTTTATAAGTTATATCGACTTTAATAATATACGTATGAACTTTTTAATTAAAAGTAAGAAAAAAATATTTTACTTTATAGTTTTGTTTAAAGTTTAATAATCGATATAAAACCGTTATTCTTTCCCCGGTTTACGAATTAGTAATACTGGCGTCGCCGTTAATAAAGAATTCGCCCGAACCTAACCTTTATTTATCAGCTTCGTAACCTATCGTCGAAACTTAAAAAGTTAAATTTTTAATATCTAATATAACGGCTTTTAAAGTTATTTTAATAAATATTCATTTTTGTTCGGTTTAATATAAATATAATAATTAAGTTTCCCCTTATATAAAAGCAAGGCTGTAACTTTATCCTTATCGAATAAGTCGCGAAATACCGTTAGTTCTAGTAAAAAACGCAATTAATCATTTTACTTTTTAATTGTAATCGTCGCCGTTACTTATAAAATCCGCGTTATTTCGCTAAGGCTTGTAATATAAGTTATCCAAAACGGGTTCCTTATACGTTATACTTCTCGGTATAAAGGTTACGTTAGCTCGAGGTTAATCGAATTTATTACACTTTATATATATATATATATATATATATATATTAAATCATATTAATGTTACGTCGATAACTAAACCTTTTTAATGGTAAATTACTAAAATATTTCCGTTCGTTTCTAAATTTACTTATTAATATCGTATTTAATGAATTTTAAAAAATATATCCAGGGTTATTCTAGGAATAATATATATTAATATCGGATTCGAGTATTTATCAATATTTATGCGAAACTTGGTCATTTAATTAATACGCCCATTTTACCATAACCCTAATATCGGTTTAAAATTTTATAAATATAATGATTAAATTTACTTTAACCTTGACCATTATATTAAAATCTTCTTTAAAATATAATTAAAATGATAGCTAAAATCGATTTAAATATTTAAAAAATAGATATTATTAAAAACTATAAAGATAAAGAATATTTTTTATTTATACGTATTTTATATACATGAAATTCTTTTTTACTCGATTTTATAATTACGTCATTAAAATTATATTACTTTTAAACGAAAATATATCTAAAACTTAAATTTCTCTCGTTACCGTTAATGGGAAACCTTTCTTTATCTTTTCAATTTAAATCATATATACCTACGAAAAAGGTAATACCGGGTGAAAATCGTAGTTGTATTAAAAATAATTTAGTAAATTATAATATGTATAAGGTTTCGAAGTGAGTTTAATTTAACATTTTTTTGAATTATCGTTTACGCCGCCTTACGTCCTTAGTTTTTAGTACCTATCGAGCGGATTTATTAAAATAATTAGCTGCGGTATTAAAAGGATTGGTTATAATTATTACGGTTTTTTAACGAAGGCGTTTAAATATTGTGAACTTCCATTATAACCGTATTGCTATCTGGCTGTTAGCTTTAAACGGGTTTAGTTAATTAACAAATAAAACGCCGTTTTAAATTTAAAAACTCGAATTCGTCGACGAATTCGCGGTATTTTTTTAAGGCTACAATATAATTTATCCGGTTAACACTTGCAATAATAAATTTATCGCGAATATATAACGATACGCGGAAACGTAAGTAATTATACTTTATAGCCGAAGATTAATTTATATCGTTTAATTAAACTAAAAGTATTTCTAATTTAATAATAAATAATTTTTATAAATTCTTATTAATCATAATTAAGCCTTCGAATTCGACTAATATTTTATCTGCGCGGTTAAGGTCGCCTAAAACCGCCTCGATATAATCGAAAAACTTCCCTATATTATACTTACCCTTATATTTTTCGACTTTATAGTAAACCTTAATCGCATATTTTACCGTCTCCATATAATATCCTTATATGTAAAAAACCGTATACCGACCTTTTCTGATTCATACCTTATCCGTTTTTAATATAAATTCGATCATTTAACGTGTTGCCGCCCATATAAAAGTATATTCGTTAAATTACCGTTCGTTATATATTTTTCATTCGCCTTAAACCGATAAAAACTTAACGCACATCGCGGTTAATTTGGTTTCGAATCATTATATTTTTATGAAGACCTAAACAAAGTTGGATGTAAAGTCGATAGTTAAAAACTATTAACCCGGTTATTACAATTATTCAATAACCGATATAATATTGTTTACGGTATTTTATAAACGAAAAATATCGGTTTAAGTTTGCTTTAAAGAAGTCGAAAATATATTTATAAAGATAAATGATGGGGTATTTACCGACAGCCTATTTTCCCCCATAACGTTGAAATGTAACATCGAATTATTAACGTTTTTTATCGATTCGTTTATTATAAGTAATATTTTTTCGAAAAATAAAAAAACCTTGATGATATATTATAATCTGAAATACTATAATAAGTCAAAGAGGTATTAAATAGAATTTACTATCAAAGTACGAAGGAAAACTAAAAATGGTTACCGTAACCTAACGTATAAAGCCTTTAGGCAAGGCCAATACCCAGCCCGTCACGTGCCTTTACACGTGCCGTATACGAACCGTGCTCTATCTGTACACGGGCCATATCTGGCCTGTACCTAGTTCGCGCCCGGGCTAAGCCTAGGCTCATCCCGTTACGTACACAGTCACGTAACCTATAGGCTTAATGGCCAATGACCTGAGTCCATGAAAATAAAAGCTTAACATATGTATGTTTAAAAACAATGATAGATGCCTATTACCGTTATTACTAAAGGTGTTATAAATAAGATTAAAAAATATTATAAATATAGCAACTACTTGTAAACTATATTTATAATTCTTTGAATTAACTCACTGATTTAATATCCTATACGTAACCCAAATTGCAGTGTATATTCTTTCTACATTATCAATTCAAAACGCTATGATCGCTTAGAACAATATTTGAGTTAAATAGTGTAAATTCATTATAAATAATTATAACCTGTTTATAAATCATATTAACGATGAGCGTAGTGGTATACATGTTATCTTAAAATTTATTAACCCTATTATTATAAATCATATTATTTTCAAAAAAAGAATATTATCTATTAATATGTTTTCAATGAACTAAACAATAAACCCGGCGTAGATTTGTTACCCGAAATGAAAAAACGTTAATCTGTACAAACAATACTATTGCTTTATCATCAATAGAACATATAATGGTTGCGACTGTAGTTGTGTGCAAGAGTATAGTATTGAAGATGTTAAGTCTAAGTTCTAACTATTGTAGAATTTGTAGCAGTTGAAGTAAAGTTGTAAAAACAGGTGAGGCAAATAAAGGTGCAAGTACTCCATCTGAGTCTAACAAATACCCGGTGACAAAAAAAGAATGATGTCCTTATTATATACTTGTGAGACACTGTACTCACCAGAATGGCGATTCGAGAAAATAACTACTAGTGACAATAGTAACTCGAAAGTACATAATGCTAGACTAACGGAAACTGTAAGCAAATAATAATCATTTTTTACCTTATTTTTAAAGTGTATTTTTAATTCTTTCATGAAATATTTGTAATATTTCACATTCATTAGGTTTATTTCTTTGTTCTTTTTCGCCGTAAACCACTTCTATTTTACAAGATACCAAATTTGTTGTTGAAGACAAAGATATTGCGTAAATTATTTGTTTATGTTTTTTTCACTTCCCCATTCATACCTATCATTGTCGTATTTTATTAGCGTAAAAGAGAGAGCGATTCGTTTTAAATCTTCTTTATTTCGAGTTGGTGTTAAGTAAATAATACTAACAATGGGATAAATCAAGGAGTTTGGAAGAAATTGCATTATAAAAAAAAATTCACCCTTATTTATAATAGTTAATGGTTTGAAATAAGGAGGCGCCAGTTTTCCTTGCTGATAAAGAGTCCTGTATACGCGATCAATTCTTAACTCAATTAGATGGTTAATTTCATATTGCATTATCGTCAAGTTATATGATACTATTTTAAAACTTTTCTAATAATATAATCCATCGTTAATTACGTATTTCTTTTCAAATACTTCCGTATCAAGAAAATATCATCCTATTGACAAGATATAGACTAAATCAAATTATTCATCGAAGATTGCAATTTGAAACCGAAAAGAAACTTGTAAGGACTAATATTAATAATCTGGAAAAAAGTACTGTTTGAGTTTGGATATAATATTAAAATGCAATTAATCTAGGGCTATTGTCAATATTCAGTTATATAGTATCGTAAAACCATTGAAACAGACTTATTATTCTTTTCCAATTAACCGTATATTTGTAAATGATATATTATTATCGTTATTAATTTGATTATGAAATCTTTCTACAATTCTTGCTAGAAACATGAGAAGAACTTTTGATTACGACTCGAAATAATTTATCCAAGCCAGAGACAATGGTACAAAAATAATTCTGGAAACAAAATTATATTTAATTCAGCGCTGGTATAAGTTATATGCCCTTTATTAATTTTATTTTGGTATATTATTATTTATACAACGTGGTTAATTCGAATCACTTGTTGAAGTAACTGCTATTGCATTGAAAGTGTTGATGTGATTCCTTCTAAGTTTTATATATCGCTAGCTAGTCTATATACTCATGTATATGACTAACTTCTTGGACTGTTCTCTAAGCTAAATTATGCACCTATTGTAATTTATTTACAGTTAAAACTATTAACTTGTATATGTATAATCAACTTACAATCATTATATTTAACTGAGCCGTACGATAATTGACTGTTATTTTTTAGACTATCAACTTTTTGATTATTTTCGCGCGCATTAACTTGACGATTTACTAATTTATGGTAAATATTAACATATCCCTCATATCTATTTCAAAGATCCCTATTTATTACGAAGAAAATTCACTAATATTAACTTTGATTTTCATTACAATGCTCCACCTCACATTAACAGGTATTAATTTTCGTTACTTATATATATAAGTCTTCTGTTACAAAAATTCATATTTGTCAATTCTGTACCTTACGCTAATAGAAATAGATACGGTGATTTTGCATATTATTACCATGCTAGTCTTTTAATTTACATAGGTATTCTTATTACTTTCCGATACCTACTACCTGGTTTACATATCCTTTAATTCATATAGTTGACCTATTTCTATTTTCAAATCTTTTTGAGATGTTATTAAATGTAGCTTTAATTACGACATTGGCGAAGTTACTCCTACTCCTTATTGACCTTAATTTGTCAATCTCCCAAACTTTGTATACATATTTCAATATTATTACGTTCATTATAAAACGTTCTTAATTAATTATTTATTGTCTGGAAAGATACTTATAGAGACTTCAAAATTTGTATAAACATCTACAAGTACTGCAGGTAATTCTAGATATTTTTCAATGATCCTTAACATGTCGTCGATTATCTATCGATATTGAATCTTGCTATTATTTTGTAGACCTCCAATGCTAATAAGTTTCGTTTTAGGCGTGGACGTTGAACTAAAAATCAATATATAAAGATTCCAGTAATTGTAAACTTCCTATCGAACTTGTTTTTATTGAACGATATAATGAGAAATCTAAACTAAAAGGTGATGTTGGTGTTATTTATAAAACAGAACCTTTTTGAAAGATATTAATTTCGCCGTCATTAAATTTACCGATACTATATTTGTGGATACTATCATATATTTCTATGGTTAGTAAAAGGTCACGCTGTAAGTTATATTCTTGTATAGTGTATGGTAACGTATTACTCTGCATGGTGCATTCTTGCAGAGTTTATAATAACATGATACTACCCAAAGAAGCCATTGATAGAGTATACAGTAAAGTGCCACTGACAAAAACAGAGATTGTCAAAGTATATGGTAGAGTGCCACCATCTAGATGAAAGCTCATAAGCTTTTACCTAAAGAGTAAACTCTCTGAATGCTACTCCTCCTTTGAATTTAACTATCTATATACTTTAATATACACTAAAACTTGTTTACTGCTACTTTTACGTTAACTTACCTGGATCAATAAACTTTCCTACCCCTAATTATTAACCAACTCAGTTGATTATAAATTGCTTAAGGAAAAGAAAAAAATACTTAAGTTAAATACCTATAACGGGATGTTATAGCGGTCCCAACAATCTGTACCTGAATTTTAGGCTTTATAAGAAATATACGAAAGTGTGAAAAGACTACAAACACAGATTAACTTTCAAAAGGATAACTTTAATACGATATTATAAATTCGGTCAGTACTTTGTCTACTAAAAGCTCTGTTACGTTATCCGTCAATTCGGTTAACGTTTTAAACGTATTCGGATACTTTTCGAAAAGCGTTTTATTACATATTGGACCATGTAAGCTAAAACCACTAAGTCTTGAAATCCTTGGTTAAGACGTATCCAATCTAAAAGTAGAATCCCAACCGCTTATAAACTTCGAAAGCGGCTAAACCACAACTTTCAAGGTACTCTCACAATTACACCATGCCTTAAAACCAATATCTGAACCGCTTACCAAAACATATACCACACGTTTAACGTATATTTCGAAATGTTCCGACAAATTTTACAAAATGTAAACACAGCATTCGAAGCGCTTATCAAACTATTTAAACTTTTATATATATGCCTTTTTATATAATTCTCCCTACTTCTATTACCTCGTTCGCCTTTCTTTGTTCCCCCCAAATTACACCGTTTATTTAAATTGTTAACTACGTTTAAGTTTACTATCCAATTAGTTAATAAAACGTTTACAAAACGTTAAACAACTAATTTAACACGCATAACAAGTTCTTAGTTACGCCTCAATTGCATTTATTTATGCTTATAAACGCCAAACGCCTCACTTTCAATGTCTTATTAAATTTCATTTACATTTTATTTTCACATCATACGCTGTTATTCAAACCGTTCTATCGTACTCGGTTACAAAACGATTTTCACGACTACTTTACGTATCATGATACATAAATATAAGAAAAAAAACATTAAAAGTCATCGAAAAGTTTTACTACGAGTATTGCTTACATTCGTAAGCCTTACAGAGGTTTAAATTCCGCTTTCAAAACAATATAGATTATAATGACGAAGATATTCTAGATATAATATAATTTATGGTCAATTAATACTATACAGTATCGATGTAATAATCTTATGTTAGGTTACGAAATTTACATGAAACGCTTTCATTTCATATTGTTAGAATGTTTTAGTAAATTGTTAATCGAAATTTTATTTAGAGCCTTTGGACTGGATTATCTATGATGCAAATATAGCTTTCCATTCGATCTAATAGCGTACTAGGGTAAAAGTTTCCGGTGATAGATGTAAATAAATACTGGTAAAAGCACCGTCAGGTATCAGAAAACGTAAGCGATACCATAAAACTCTTTAAAAATAGTATAAGATATCATTTAAGGAGCTAAAAGGTGCTATTTTCAAGGATTGAATCTTGTATAAGCGGTAAACATCGTTAATAACACTTTTATTCTGAGTAGGTTAATCTTAATACTTTTTGTTTTTGATATTTACTCCAAAATTGATGTATATTTAACGCCATTAATTATACTAGTATAAAAGGCGAATACTATAGCAAAATCTATAGTAATGTTATGTAATTTATAGGCTAGGAATAATGTTTCGAAAGCATTGGCTACAAGAAAAGTTTCATGTAAAACTGGCTTCTAAAACATACTATTATAGTTTAAAGTCCTAATTTAGAAATGAAGAACAGATAGACTGGCTGTTAGAAAATAAATGGGTTTAAAGGCTACTATATACTTATCAAATTGTCGAATAACATGAGTTTATTTGGCGTAACGATAGTATAAAAGTTTAAAAAAGAAGTAAAAGATAACGGTTTTGGTAGGCATTTATTGTTGCAATATATTCGATTCGAATCACTGTGGTCGAAGTAACTGGTGTTGCGTTGATATTGTTGATTGATGTGTAAGTTCCAAGTTTGGCAGACCGCTAGCAGGTTTTCACACTAATTTGTATGCCAAACGCTTTGGCCTATGCACCACTTTGAAGTGGGCACCTATTACACTGCACTTGCAGTTCAGCGTGTTTAAATCCCACAAACTGCAATCAATTTGCAGTACGTACAATCAACTTTACTACAAGTAAATTTGACTTAATTGTACTGCATTTAACTGCTATTTCAATACTGGCGGCTTTTTGTTTGGTGTCTGTATGCCAGCGTGGCTTGCCATCAATTGGTGGCAACATTCGAAATCCCTTCTTAATCTACAAGCCAACAACAAGCCAAACCTCTGTCAATTCCGATCTATCTATACTAAAATTAATATCAATTACGGCCTTTTTTCGCTCTTTTACTCCATCCTTCCGAGGCCTCAATTCCTCAAATCTTGTGCATAGATCTTTCGCTACATACCTACCCAAATCAAGTATGCTACTACTTACGTACTTTTTGCCAGTAGTTTAAATTATTGCCATTGCCACCATTAACATTGCCTTGGCGGTCTTTTAATTTGCCAAGGCAACCCTATTCCTTTACGTTACGTGCCGGACTGTTTACGTATCCCTTAATTTGTATAGTTAGTGTATTGCTATATACAAACCTTGTTAGGGTGCCGTTAGAGATGGTCTTCATTATAGTATCGTTAGGGTTATATTTACCATTAATTCACCAAATTTATAAGTTTTACAGGATTTATATAACTCCCGTAACGTTATTACCTCTATTATTAGGTGTTTTTTATTAGTCGTATATAATTTTGATAGGCATTCGTAAAGGCTTTGGAAGTTGGTATATATTACTATAGGTATCGGTAATGGTACTAGCTGTTTATTAATAATACTTAATATACCATCAGTTATTATATCGATATTAAAACCTGTTATTATACCGTAAACCACCAAAGCTAACACATTTCGGGTTACGCGTTTATACTTAACAAATATCCAGTATATAAGGTTTCCGATAATCGTAAATTTCTTTTCAAACTTATCTTTATTAACGAATATTATTAAAAAGTAGATTTACAATATAAGGTTAATATTATTATCAAATGATCCTCTTATAAATATTATTCGTTTTGCCTTCGTTTAATATATAGAAACCATTTTAATTTATTTTTCCAAATAATCTATTTGTTACTAAACCCATTTGTTTTACTAGTTAAAGTCATCATTATATGAGTCTTATATCTGTATTATAATAGAAAGATCATACGATGCTTTTGGTAAATATAATATGGCGATATAAGCTGTACGGACCCTATGTTTCAAATACCTTTATAATTTTGCCTTATTGGTCTTGTTGATAATCGTTAGGATTGTGGCTTACCCCTTTTAGCGGAGGCTAATGTAAGTGTCGTTTTCGGATTTAATACTGTAAATACAAAGTAACAATCCGTTAAAGTTAAGTTATATACCTTCGGCTAATGTTTCGATTAGCTTACACTTTTAAAAGCCGAACTTCATGAGGGCACGCTATTTCGCTGTTACAAACTCAATATCGCTGAGGAAAAGGGTATCATTTCCTAACATACTTAATATGCCAAAGTTTTTACCTTTTGTAATTAACAGCCACGCATTAAAGTTAAAATCGTTATATCAAGCCTGTTTTTAAAGAGTGCTTGGTATGTTAGAATTCAATATACGCCTACCTCGACCATTCTATATAAAGTTTTGATACATCGTATTACGGTACCAATCAGAAATTTTCCTTTAGTTTTTTAAGTAGCTCCAATAGTACAATCCGCTAAAAATTGGTAGCAAACTATATGTACATTTACGTGATATCCCAAACATTAAGAGTACACTAACCTTTTACGATAATATTCCAATTAGTAGTAATAGCAACGATTAAACGTTAGTTAATCTTTAAGATTATAGGCTATTAAGTAAGGATCTAATCCTTACCTTAATTACTATATCCTTAAGCGATTAACTGTGATTTTTCGTACGACCGGTTTCTAGTTTTACCCTTTATTTCGTAAACTATCCTCGACTGAAAGATATTAATGTTTTACTCTTTAAATTATATTAACGGTATAAATTTTATAACCTCCAATGACAATAGACCGTTAATATTCACTTGGTTACCTTCTTTAAAAGGTTTACTTAATATTTCAATAATGCTTTTGGCACGTAGCTTAAGGGCAAGTCCTCCGTTATATTTTTTCTTTTAAGATATAAACGACGTTATATATACCGTTTCAAGCCTGTAGTCCTTATCGTCATCCTCTTCGGTGGTTGTTTACTCCGTCAACATTCTATTGGCTTATTAATAATAGGCCAAAAAAGGATTGTATTAACTAATTCGCTCGGCTCAAAGATTATTAACGTTAAAATCTTGATTAGACTTAAAAGGTCTAAGGGGTCTTTAGCACACATTAACCTATATAATTCGAAAAATTACGGGTCTATTAGCAGTTTTAACCATCACGTTTAGTTGGTAATACTTAAGATTTTATATGGTCTATTACATTTTCCTAGCTTGCACCACGTAAGGTCTTTACTTTAAAAGGGAAGTAAAAGCACATATATTATAAAAGGTCTGTTTTTGGTATTAAGGGTATTATTAACCTAATGGCGTGCTGATTCCTTCCTTAACTCTTTTAAAACTTTGTTATATATCATAACACGTTTCTAGGTACTCAATGAGAGTAAAGACTCGGATATTATATGTAGGTAAGCCTCAAATACTAGTAAAGTTGGTATAAATCCGTTAAAGCTAATAATATTGTTAAAACTTTTCACCATTATCTAAAGTCGGGGTTTTTAACTAGTAAAGCTTCCGATTTCCGGTATAAGAATATCATAAGCCCTTCGTAAAAGTGCATGTGCTTTTTTGACTTTATAAATACCCTAATAAGCTTTAACAAAAACCTATATACACTAAATTCCCATTAACTTTACATTAACTAAAAACTTCATTATAGAAAAGTTAATATCGACATTGTAAATTAATACGTCTAATAGCCCAAAATATTTATTAATCTACAAAATATAAAATATTTTTCATGTTTCCTTTACCGTAATAATGTTAAAAACTTGACGTTATTAAAAGCCGTGGTGGAGTTTATAACGTATAATACTGGCTTGCCATCCATGTAAAAACACATTTACAAAAACTTTCGAATTAGAGTCTTAATTTTCCTTGAACGTAAACTTAAACCTTAATGGGGCTTAGAAGTATATTTAGCAATAAAAATAAATACGCTTAACTACTTTCAACGCTAGTAAGTCTATATTTTAATAATTATCTTCCTTTGAAACTTTGTAAAACCTATTAGTTATCGGGTAATTAAATATACGATATAATTAACAAAGTTTCGCCTCCATTAAGTTTAAAATCATTGCCTTTAGAACTTAAAAATAAAACTATAAATACCCTTACTTAAGATCAAGTAAAGACCTTTTTCCGGCCTTAACTTATATCAGTTCATTAATCTAAATATTAACGTTAACGCCAAGGGTTTTTATATGTCTTAAGTAAAGGGAAAACGGGGTAGGGAATTCCAAAATGTAAAAAAACAATAAGTCTAATAACCGTTTTTATCGTCGTCGATTCTAGTAAAGATAGCTTTTTTCTAAAGCCAAAGTTAACCTTAGCTTTGCTGGTATCCGTATGGTTAAGTTTCATAATAGTATTGGTATCCTTTTGTAACGCGATATATTACGAATAGCCTTTAGTTAAGTACCGTGTCGACCCCTTGTCTAGCATAATCCACTAAAAAACTTGCTTCGAATAACGATTTCGAATAGTAAAATGGTATATAGGGCCAGTGTCTTTGTTATCATGGCGATGGTAAGGGACTTTACCTGTAAAGCGGTATAGGAAGGCGTGGTCGGCTAGTTATTACGTTGTTTCCGGGCTAATACTAGTATATTTGTATTAATTAATAGCCTTTGACTTATTATTCTCCTTTTTGCACTTTCTTCTTTTAACTTGTGTAACTTGTTCGATATAGTCCCTGTTTAAGGTAAAATGGAATTGCGTGTAATACATTACCTGTTTTTTTTTTACGTTCGGCGATATTTTAGCGTATTAACCAGCAACCTTGTTTGTCGCAGATTCAATATTGCTTAGCGCTTAATATAAACTTGTTTAACCGGTTAAAAGACCTTAAAAAAGAGGAATACCCTCCTTCGAGTGTAGGGGTCCAGACTTTACGTTAACCGTACTGGTCGGGCCTTTCGTACCTTTAATTAATATAATACGATATAAAATTTTTTTCATCTTTGTTACTGAATTTCGGAGCTTATGGGTATATACTAGTCGATCCGGAAACTCAAATAATTACGGTTGCTAACGAGAAATACAGTTATCCAAAAAAAACCTTCATAATTAACATCGGGGTGTTAAAAGGAGTATTTAAACTCTTTATAACCCGTAATTTCTTGCCGAACCTATTGGAGTAAGGTGCCTTTACCAGCTCCCACGTTTCCCATTACTTGTTAGCAAAACATTAGCTTATTGAACATTTAATTAAGGAAATCTTTTTTACTTCCCGACTCTTCCTTGTAATTTAATATATAAAACTACTTAATAATATTTCAGTTGGTGGATTATTAAACAAGGTTAACATTGTATTCGAAGTATCCTTTTAAGTTATTATAGATTTCGCGGAAAAATGAGCAATTTGTCAGCTACCGGAGGTAGTAATCCTTGGCTTGGCCGGTAAAGATACAAGGAAATAATAAGTAAAAACGTGGTAATTTAACTTTTATCCAACGAAATTTTTTAAACAATGGTTGTAAATTAACGTCGAAAAGGTTATACGGATTACCTTTATACTTTTCCTTTTCCTTTCAAATTTTAACGAACGTGGGAATCGCCATATAGTCCGTATTCACCACGGAAACATGTCGAGGAAAAACGGTAATGTATTAGTCGTAAGGACCTTTTACATATTTTGGTTAAGTAAAAAACTAAGGTTGTTATTAGTATGAATAGGCCAGATAATGACCTTAAGCTAAATTTAGAGAGGTAAAGCTAGTGGTCGTACCTATAGTGGACTGGTGTGTAAAGCTGTTTTTTTTTATTTTGCTACTAAAACTAGACGTGTTAAAAAGCTTGAGGGAAATAGAATGAAGGGTTTCCATCGCAGGGAACTTAGCGATAATCCTCTTAGTGTTAAGGGGTCCGTCGAGGTTCCTACTTAATTAACTGGTAAATTTAAGGGTTCGCGAGGTATAAATTAATTAATTGTTTATGTCTACTTATTTAGGTCTTAGCAAGTCTTTACGAATATGTGTGTGGACTTTAAGGGTTACTGTTGCTAATAATCTCTTTGTTTTTTACTAAGGTTTATTAAGGGTTTTCATTCGTGGCGTATTCGTAAAGTAAGTTAGCTAGATTGCCTTTCTTTTTTTTTTCGCATGGAGTTTTACTTTTCGAATTAATTATTCGAATTTTATTTTGATTTTTGCTTACCTTTTCACTTTTTGTTTCTTGTTTAGACTTCAGTCTTAAAACCATTTTTCAAAGTCGTTAAGAGCTATAGGTTTACAGCTAATTCCAGTAATATTTATATCGAGAATAAAGTGATCGATTATTTTAGTCAGGTGCTTTAGGGTAAAGTATTTATTAGCTTCAGTAAACCAGAACTTTTTGTCGTGATGCTTTTCGTAGATGATGCCGAGGGCAATAATTGCCTCCTTTTTAACGGAATTGGTTACAGCATCGATTCTAGTGCGTTTTGAAGCCATCGTAATGATTTGATTGGTATAAATCTTGGCGGTAGTAAACATAGAGATTTGGGGGCGTAGGGATTTGGTGTTTTCGGCGTGAAATCGCGTGGGAACTTAACGAATTGGCATTGGATCGTGTAATATAACTTTATTAGCGTAATTTGGTATTTTAGCTAAAAGTAACGAACTTAACTATTGAAGTGGCGTAGGGAGTAAAAGAGGAGTGGTATGAAGTGGTAGGTTGTAAGTTTACCATCAAAATTAGTGTAGGTTAAAGGTCTTGGGACTTAGTCGTTTTTGTGATTTGTAGTATACCTACAGTAGCAGTAACTTAGCTGTTTTCCAACTTGCCGACTTAGTGATCTTTAACACTTTTAGGCGGTTAATCTTAACGCTTTTCAAAAAAGATTAAGTCTTCCCTAATTATTGCCACGAACAACTGTACAGTGTATAGGGAACCTTCGAAAAAATGTTTCTTTTACCTTGCCTAAAAAGGAAAAAGCGTAACCGGAAAGCAACTTTTTCTTTTACTTAGCTAATCTGTGTTTAACCTAATAAGCACTGATTAGTGGAGGTAGGCCTTTATCGTTGTAATGTAGTTGATTCGAATTACTATAGTCTAAGTAACTGGTGTTACGTTGATATTGTTAATTGATGTGTAAGTTCCAAATTTGGCAGACCATTAGCCGGTCTGCACACTAATTTGTATGGTAAAACGCTTTAGCTTGTGCCCTACTTTGAAGTGGGCACCTACTGCACTGCATTTGCAGTGCAGTGTATTCAAATCCCACAAACTTCAGTCAATTTGCAGTACGTACAATCAGCTTTACTGCAGGTAAAGTTGACTTGACTGTATTGCATTTAACTGCTATTCTAACAAACGGCCTAAAAGTATAATCCGAGAAGTGGCGTTAATAAAACCACTTTTACAATAACGAATCCGAACTGTCCCTAAAACCTATATACCCCTCGGATATAGATTTATAACCTCTATTACTTTATATAGCCGGTATACTTATATAATCAAAACTAGCACCACACTGTTCAGGGTATTTACTTAACTGAAAGAATAGGAAACTTTTCACAGCGTTTTTCGTAATATTTTTTATCACTTTAAAAGAAACGGCGGACCGTAACTTAAATATGAAATCTGATAACTAAGATATTATTACAGCCTTGAGTGGCTCTTTTAAACAGTTAATACAAAATAAAACCACCGCTTTAATCTAATAGCGCTTCTTTCGCTTTTAAAAGTTTAACACTGCAATTTACGGCGCCTATAGAATTTTTCTCACCCGCTTAGTCCACGAGGTAAAAGACAAGACCGAAAAACCTTATAAAAAATCGGCCTTGTAGTTAAAGGGTACGATAATTCTGGCAAAAGGGATATTATAGCCTTTTTGCCTTCTTTATAACGAGCGAGTTATTGTTTGATCTTAGCGCTTGTAACCTCCCTACATACCCCTTACAACTTTTGTTTTAAACTTCGTAATATTACACAAGCTTACATACAATTGTAAAAACATATTTAACGATATATTTACGATTATATACATGTATAACTCCTAAAATACCATTTACCTGGAAGTTTCCACGTGTTTTGAAACCGGTTTACGGACTCTTTAAGGCTGGAGTATACTGGTACAACACCTATTAGAAGTATTATAAGGAGCTGCTCGGAATAGCCAGCTTGACCTTCAACCTATACCTAGTAATTTAAAATTTACGTTTTAAAGGCTTTGCACCTATCGGAATGTAAACGTACGATACGTTATATTATACAATACTTTATTTTCCGCTTTAAAATAAAGGACACTCTAAAAGGCCAGCCCAGAAGGAAAACCTAAGGTATACCCAATGGAAACCCGCCTGGTTAACTTTAACGGTACAACAATCACGCTTCGGAATAACGTTATAAACCTTATAAAAAAGGAATGATTAGAAGAAGTTGATTTTATAAACTAACTGTTTTCAAATAAGCTAACGAATACTAATATTAATATATATATCAAGCTTGAGTTATATTAGTTACGTAGTTAAAAGTAGCGTATAACCTTTCTGTCGCCATGTAATGCTTAATGGACCCTTTGGGTGACGTATATAAAGCGTTTAATAAGCGCTTTACGTGGCAAATAAGCTATTCAAAGCGCGGCCTACGATTTGTACCGCTCGATATACATATAATGAAACCTATAATTGATGCTGACGGATCTTTCGCTAATAATACCGATTATAATTCGTAAATAAAATTTGTCCTTATGCTTGGTAACGAAATACCGGCTTGGAATGAATTTATATTTTGCGGAAATATTATTTATTAAAGCTCGATAAAATGTAAACGGGTTATTCGAAATATCCTAACCTCGGAAATTTTCGGTATGGTTAAAAGATTCGAATCTGGGATTACTATAGTAATAACGGTCCGGACAATGAGTTTAAACCTTGGTTTATAACCCCTTTCTCTCGTGGTTTATACTGACTCTTTTCCCCTCTGCAAACACCTTGTTCAACTCGGAACTACGAACGAAAGGCGCCTTATAATAGACATTATAGCCTGACGAAAATCGTGCGAACACAACGAAATTGAAAAAAATTAACAGAAAGTTAAACCCGGAGGATATAATAACCAAAAACGCCCCGAATAAAGCATTAAAGTGGCTTATTTTTACAAACATTCTTTTCGTTAACACTGCTAAAAAAAATTATAATATTACTCCAATTATGTATTTTACATCCGACAGCAATGACTTCTCCTTCAAATTACCTATTTATACCGCTTTCAATATTTTGTCGCTCTTTATTTTACTTATACGCACTACTTTTAACATTTTTATCGTTGTTCAAATTTACTATTCCCGCCACTTCTAATATATTATCACTTTATATATTTACTATTAATAAGGTTTTCAATATATTGTCACTCTTTATTATTATCATTTACAATGTTACTGGAATCATTTTCGATTTTTATCTTTGAAATTTGTCACTTATATTACAAATTTTTAAAACCCAATTTTATTTCTATGTAGCGAACTGCATAAGGACCAAATAAACTGGCAAAACATAAAAATAAGCAGTTAGCTGTTACCGAAGGGGGAGAGGAAGGGAGGCGTCGTATCGTTATCATCGTTATTTTCGTCCTCGTCCTCATCCTCCTCATCTTTCTTACTACTATTACTACTGACGTTACCACCACCATCGCTATTGACGTCGCTATTGGTATCGCCGGAAGGAGGGCCCCGCGCCTTGGGTCACATACCTTTAGGTAAAAAGCGCGGGGGGTCATTACCCTCTTTATGATAACGCATGATAACATCATCGAATTTGCCTGCATATTATATATATAAGCCCTTCTTTTAGGCGGAAATATCGGTTGCCATCTCTTTGGGCCGCCGGTTAACGTCTACTACTAATAATCATCGGTTTGTTTTAGCTATCGCGAAAGTAGTTGTTTTCAAAAGCGCTCTAAATAAGGTATTGAAACAATGGGTCTTAATTAACCGCGGTTGAGATTGCGAATTAAAAGATAAATAACCTTAAAGAAGATAGAAGCGTAGTAAAACTTCGACTTACGGCTCTAAGATCATTGAAACAGGGATTTGTCCGTTACTAGCCCGTTTGTAACGATAATAGCGGGTCGACCGACCCCCGTTTTAACAGTAATTGTTAATAAACTAGTTTGTGACCGCAGACGAGATATACGGCACACAAAGTTTATCTATTAATAGCCAGAAAACACGAATCTATATGCATTGTTTTAATATTTTACGCGCTAAAAAATCCTTGCGACGTACATTAATAAGCCGTAACTCGAGGCAGCGGCCTAAATTATCGGCATTAGCTTCGTTTAAAAGAAAATCTAAATAGAATAAATTAAGGGGAAATTAATAACACGAATTACGTTATAACACGACTAATGTATTCTTTTAACGACGAAAGGTAGCCGTTACAGGTAAGGTGGTTTTTACTCGTAACAAAAATGGGATGCTAAAAACTTTAAAAGCCTAACACTCCTCCACCTGAGGGGTAAGGGGATGAGGGGAGGGGGAAAGAAAAGAAAAGGGATAAGGGTATTATCGGTGGTGGCAGGGTGGGGGACTAAAAAAGAAAGCGGGGATAAATGATATAAACCCAAAGCTATCGGAGCTAAGGCTATAGTTGTATTAGTGGCCGCCAGTGGCAGCTGATTCCTCACGCTTACGTTACCGCATTAAACGATACCAAAAGGACCGATTTATATAAATTATCTATTGTTAGGAACAGTTAAAACGTTGAATTGGTTAAGTAACCTACTTATGAAAGCGGTTGTAATAATTAATTGACATATTTATTTAGATGTAAATATGCCGACTAATCAATTCAAAACTTACGTTATAAAAGTCGGCGTGTCGTTGAAGGTAAAAAAAATGAAATTTTACCTAAATCGTTAACGATATATTTTCTATACTAACTATAAAATTCGTAACACCAATAATCAACCTACATAATTACAATCGTATAGAAAATAAAAATCATACCGCCATTAATAACTGCAACGTTACGAATGAAATAAATTCATTAGGGCTTATATTACAACCACTATCTAAACTTTTAACTTGAACCTTTCAATTTGGCACTGTAACCACTACCGCTACTAAAACTAATGATTAGAACTTAGGACAAATTATCCCACAAGATACTATGACTATTCAACGATTAATTAAAACTCGAATAAACTAAACTATTACTACTAAATCATGGATATGGGTTATACTATAAAACACCATTTCTATTGAATGATTAATTGTAATTCAGATGAGCTAAATTATCATACCAAATTATAGATACGGGCCGTAACAAAAAAAAGATTTTATATATAGATATTATCATATATATTTATAATTAATAAGAGGCTACGTTGCAAGTTAAATTCTTATAGAGTGTAAGGTAACGTAATATTCTACAAGGTTCATCTTTAAAAAGTGTATAATAACATGCCACTACCAGAAAGGGGCATTGGAAAAATATATGGTTAAGTGCCACTACCTAGAAGTGAGATTCGCAAATTTTATCATAGAGTGTCACTGCTCGAGTGAAAGCTTATAAGCTCTCACCAGAGGCGTGCACTCTTCAAATGACTCTTCTCACTTCAACTTAACGATCTATCGACTTCAATATACACTACGACTCTTCTACTGCTACATTTACATTAACGTATCCGGTACAATAGATTTTAACAACAATAGTATTATTTTTATTATAATTATCCAGTTTTTATTCTATACGTTCATTTGACTTATTTAAGTCTTTATCTTCTGTATTCTCAACTTATACCGTGATCAAAAAGTCGTAAAATATACTTTTGTTAACAAAACATGATGATATGAACTGCTCAAACCCTTTGTTTGTGTTTAAGTTACTATATGAAAAGATATTTTATAGGCTTATATATTCAGGAATACCAAGAATATACAAAAGAACTTCTTGATATATCATCAAGAGAATCCTCATAGAGATCTCGATAATCAGGATTGAGACTCTGTACTAGTTAATACTAGTATCTTACAATAGTAAGTACTATTATACAGTTGTCATCTCTATCTTCATCCTCATATACCTTGGTATACTATTCCTTAGTCCTCTCAATAGTGTTACTACTAGTTCTCTGGTGAATATTCTTATCGCTGGAGTAATCCTCATGTTTGATATAGAGACGTACTAAGTACTGACTATCCCTATTGCTGATTACAGACTGTATATGTATTTTCACCAGTTTATAGTACTGTTGCATCCTAGCCTCGTCAATTCTTTCATTTTCGTTAGATTCAGAGTTTACTCTTTTAAACTTTAGTTAAAACACATGTCTTCAACGTCGTTAACACTATAGATATATATTAACAATTTGATAAAATCTAGTTGTATATGTTTGAATAAGAATTTAAATAATTTACATTCTCAAAAGCCTGAATCCTCCATAGCCCTTTATTTAACCACTTGAAATATACTGATTTCTGGAAATAAACAGGAGTTCATTTATATATTCAGGATACTAAAGTCTTCACTATACTTAATTATCAAATATAGGAAAACTGTCAATATTATCATTCCTAACCCATTTCCAAAATATGTTGAGTATATTAAAAACCAAGGTTTCATTTTGAGTTTGTAGAAAGTTTCAATATATCGCATCATCGTTTCAATAGTAAATATATGCCTTGATTAATTTTGTAGTATAATTGTATAATCCACTATAGATTGTTTGCGGATTATGTGTACACTTGTATCATATTGATGGTATTGAGGATAAACCAAATTCTTATGCCAATAGTCAAATTAGAAATAATTACGATGATTAAACGCTGTTTTATTTTCTGAATTGCGGTTGATTAAACAAAGATTGAGGTTTTACATTCATTACCATATCCTCAAGTTATGAGCCATAACTTTTTGTACGGCTGGTCTATAATTCTACCTTTCATTTCGTAAATGATTTCCATTAAAATATTGTTACATTTTTCCTATCAAATTTTGGTAGTAAAATAAATTGTACTAAGTTATAAGTCAGGAAGATATCAATCTTTACTTAATTACTTTTTTCATTTTTGGAAAGGTTTGCCCAGAGTCTTAATCATTCTTTTAATACGTAGATTGATAGCTAATTTGTGATTAAAAGCTTTCTTTTACGATGATTTCTCCATAGTATATATTTTCCTAGGTTTATAATATCCGTTATCATCTGCTCTTTTTGTCTATTTTTTATTTTAAGTGTGTTTTCACGTCTTTGTTATTAAATCAAATTATGTACGATCGGCTAAGAGATTCTAAGTTAATTGATTTATATGGTTCATGAATCAATATATAGCTTCTTAGGTTTGTATTATGTTCAATGGGCGTGATACAAAATATAATAATAATGTTAGCGGTTTTAACTACTAGGTTTAAGTGAAATATATTTAATATTTTATAAAGTTTATTTTATTTACCCAACTTTTTTACATAAGGTTTTTATATGGAAAATGTACAAATACTATCTTTGTGATCTATAATTCTTTATTTTTATTAAGAGCGTTATTAAGTTGATAGAGTGTGGATTTTGTTTCATATTTTCTTAAAGAATTGTTATATATCATGGCTTGATTCTGAGTTCTTGACAATAATAACTATTTGATGGTTGTGTGTAAATAGACTCTAAATTTCAACGAACTTGGTATTAAACCATTGAAACCAATTATATACTGAAGATTTCTTACTATTATTTACAATTTTACTTTTGAACTTATAAAATTCCAAATCTTTACCGTAAAAATATCGTAAACAGTACATAAAAACGAGTATACACTTTAAATGTAATTAATACCCTAGTAATCTTTAATCAAAACGTATTTATATTAATGTCTTATCAAAGTGTCGTTTTCTTATAACTTGTTATGGTCCGACCTACTATGGTAAGCCAAGTAGGTACTAAATGGGATTTACTATTGAGGTGCGGAGGAAAACTAGAAGAGGCTACCGTGGCCCAAAGCATAGGGCCCTTGGGCAGGGCTAATGCCTAACCCGTTACGTACCCTTACACGTGCCGTACACGAACCGTGCCCTATTCGTGTATGGGCCGTATCCGGATTATACCCGGTCCACATCCGGGTCAGGCCTAGACCTATCCCATTACGTGTATAGTTATGTAACTTATAGGTTTAATAGCCAACGGCCTAAGTTTATAACATGCCCCTTCCTTTTCGGATGTTATAAAGGTTGCGGCGTCCTTTTGGATAAATACCGGACGCGGGTCGTACCCGCTTAATACGCGGGTCGAACGTAAACCGGTGATACTATACCTGATATCGTATAATATTTCGGCCGGTTTATCCTATGTCGTTGGCGCCGTATAACGTATCCATTAACGCGCTGTATAAGGCCTCTTTTTTGCTGTTAGTACCGTATAACATACCCGTTAACGCGTCGTATAAGGCCTACTTTTTGCCGTCGGCGTCGTATAACGCACCCGTTAACGCGTTAAGTAAGGTATATTTTTTACCGTCCGTGTCGTATAACGCACTCGTTGACATATTGTGACGCGCCGTGTAAGGTATCCTTTTTACCGCCGGCGTTGTATAACGCGTCCATTGACGTATCATGTAAAGTTTCGTTTTTACTTTTAATATCGAGTAACGCGCCCCATATAACACGTAGACCTTGTCGAATCCGGTCCGCTAATCCCTATAAATACGGATGCCCCTATGTAACCTTTAAGACTTCCTCCTTTTTCTTTTTACACTATCGCCCTCCCCCCCTTTTACTAGCTACTTAATTGTTAATTATTCCATTTTCTTTTATATAAGTTAATTATTTATTTAAACCTATATATGTTTACCTTTTTACTTAGTTTATCATTATAGCCAATGTATTCAATAGTTTTAGCCTTGATTACGTTGTTGCCAGCGCCCTTGAAGGGGGTGACGAGCTTTTTCGTAAGGTATATTACCTTATAATATATCAATACCCTGTTATTAACTACCTATTACTGCCCCCTCATATTATGGAAAATATTTTCATCTTTAAAGATGATAAAAATAAAAATAAACCTTTTTATTATAGATAAAAAACGCCCATATATCGTTTATCGACCAGCTTTTAAACTTTAGCGTTCCCTTGTTTTACCTTTAAGTTTATTGTATATAAGGGTGTCGTATATATCGAAAGGTTTATAATAAGATAAGTTTATAAAAAGCCTTATAAAAGGTCCACCGTTAATTAACTTTTTTTATAGTTTATTTAAAAGATTAGTTTATTCATAGCCTTATTCGGTTTATGCATTCTTTATGTTAATTAATTGTTACGGTAAAGGATAGGGATTATGTTCTATTCCTTACGCGTAAGCGTTAAGAGGATTTCCCGAGTTATCAACCCGTTTTTACTCCGCCTTTTCGAGTTAATTAATTAGTTTATCTGGTTTTGTAATATCGTTCGGGCGTAGGAAATTTTTATTATACCGGTTGTATAAGCCGTTACTTTTTTAGATATACGCTTACATCGCCTTTCTTTTTTCGAATACGTATTTACTCCGAACCATTTTGTCGCTTTTTACTATATCGTTTATTTATCGAGATAAGACGTTTTCGGGTAACCGAGTTTTAACGCGTAACGTCTTCGCTCCAGCCCCTTTTAGCTATCATCGAATACCTTTTCGTGGTTTTGGCCTAAAAGGCCAAAATTATATAATTATTTAAGCTATATTTTTCATAATTAATATAGGTTACAGCTTACAAAATATTACGAACGATATCTAAGGCATACATATACGATTCCTGATTTCATTCGTATTTTATTTGTTAACTTTTTATAATAACGGGCTAATCGGGCCGACCGCGAACGAATGTAGAATCTTACCCGACTTAATCGAGTTACTCGGATCTAAAATAACGTATTGTAGTTTTCAATAACCCGGTTAAAGGGTTATTTACTTTATCTCGCCTTTCGCCTTACTTCTCGTTAGCCTTTATCGTCTGCTTTATTTAACGCCTGTCTTTTTTAACGTTATTCTTTATCGTCGACCTCATCTAGCATCTGTTTTTCTTCGTATTATTCGTTATTAGCCTTTTTTAGCGCTTGCACCTTTTCGCATTATCCGCCCTTTTTAACATCTCCTCGCGTATAGCTTACTTTTACTAGCCCCTTTTCTCGGCGTTTACCGGTTTTCGCTATACCCTTTACCGTCCCCTTTCCCTATTATTACTTAACGTTTAAAGTTAGTTATAATGTGGTTTTTAACGTTAGTAATACCGGTATTCGTTAAACTTAAATAAAGATAATGATAGTAAATAGGTAAAACTTCGTTAAAATATAGTAAAAGCCGTATTACAGTCAGATGTTATTCGAGATAATCGGATATTATTTATTCGGCTTTACCTAATATATTATAATCTCGTTTAATAATAAATTTTTATTTTTATTTTTTAGTAAAATGTTATTTATGGGTTATAGGCGATTCGATTCGCATTTATCGCTTAATATAAGTTTAACGTTGTCGTTAAAATACCGGGTTATTATAAACCCAAGTATCTTTTTATTTCGCGTCGAATTTATTTAAGGTTATAATATACTAATATTTTTTTTATAATTCCCATTTCGACTTATTATAACCCTTTTATAAACTAATACGTAATAAACTCCGCCCCTTTCCGTTTTTACCGCGAAAATATTTTACATTTTAAATTACTAGTATTTAATTTTCTTTATATCGTCCATTACTAAAACATGCCCCAGGTAAATATCAGATAAAACCTGTAAAAGGAGGGTGTTCGAACCATACGTTTAATTAAATTTACATGAAATATCTGATGTTTACTAGGAATGTTCAATACGATATTCAACGGGTTCGAAATATCGACTATCAAGTATTAGTTATAAAACTAATTAAGTTTTTTACTTAAACGATTGGTTTTAATATTACGAAAGCTTAATTAAATTCAATCTCCAACTTCATATCGTTTCACCGGACGTCGTTTATGCTTCGCCGCCGTTTTTATTTGTTATTAAACATAAATTATTTCCGTTTGAGTTGATTCTATCCTTACGCATAAATAAACTAAAAACGTAATAGTTCGCCCTACCGGATGAATTAACGATTTCGTATCCCTGTTTACCTTCGAAATTAGTGATATTTCGTATTCATTTATCAAATACTTCGTGTTAAACTTAGTAAAAGTTACATTTCGGTTATTTAACGTAAATTAATAAAAGGGTAAATATAAATTCTAATCGTATCATGAATAGGCAATTACGATACATAAGTCTTTTTAAACCTTTTGGTTTATTTTTTCAATACCGTTATCTGTTTATAAGTAGTAAATCGTAAATAAAAGTTGTTCGACTTTCATTAAGGAATAAATTATTGTTTAAAATATGCCTACTTAATGAGAACCGCGATTACTAATAATAAAAGTTGGAAACCTATAAAATCTTTATTATATATCTCAAAAGCGTTTCGCGTACGTATTCGTAATTATAAACCTTATAATCTTTAATTAAATGAACTTAAAAAGTCGATTGAGAATAACTAATAAATATCGAAGGTCATTATTAGTAATTGGTAAGTCGATTATGAAGTCGACTGAAATATACGTTAATATTAGTCGAGAATAAAAAAAGTTAAAATAGGGTTTATTGTAAAATGAGATGAGGTTTGGTCTCGTTACATTACTTACATATTCGATATAGACGTCTAATATTTATAACTATCCCCTTCTAATTGTAATTTCGTTCAAAACGTGAAATAAAATGTTTTTACTTGGATGATTTATAATAGTCGAGTCGTGGGTCTATTATAAAACTTCGTTGTTAATCACTTTTAACTCGGTAATCATAAATAATTACGGTAACGTAATGTTTTACGCTTGTTAATACCATAATTTGTAATTTGTGTCAATTATTTTACTTCAAGTGAAAAACGTTTAGCGCCTTTAAAAACCGTTAAAAGGCGAACCTTATATAACGTATCATTTATGACTTTTTGGTTTTATAATTCCGTTAGCGTACCTGGGCTGAAAAAAAGGGAATTAATTGGCGTTAACGATATCGGCGGGTTTAACTCGGGCCGGGACCGCGGCAGTATCGCCAGCGCCGTTGTATTAAAACCCTTTAACGTTATCTCTGATAACGACTCGAGCGCGGGCTGTTCCCGGGGCGATATCGCCTTCGGCGGTCTTTCTAAAGCCCCTGACCCCCCCTTAAGATATATATCGTCTTAATTTAATACTTAAGCTTTCGTTTTACTAAACTTCGTTACTTGACCCGTCGTGATCTATATTTTTCAATATATACGTTTATTAATGTTATAGTTAATATAATGAAGAAAATGGTTTCAAAAAACCTGTATACGATGTTACTTTAATTCGGGTTTATTTTATAACTTACGGGTCAATGTATCCGGGTAGGCGCCATAGATTACGGGCCTATACATTTAGTGGTATTGTAAAAGAAAAAGGATTTCGGCCTATTTAGTTTGGCATTCTAAAATTAATCGTAGTAAAAAAAATACTTTAATTTCTTATAATGCATTAAAATCGTAAACGGTATATGAATATTACGCAATTTAAAAAACTAAGTTTTTAAATAGGATATTATCGCGAGAAGTCCCTTATCATAAATGGTATAGTTATGTTTCGTATCTGTTAATCGTGTAAAATGGTAAGCTATTAGCTTTAAGATATTATATTTATCTCGTCACGATAAATACCCTTTTAATACCGTTTTCGAATAGTCGGTTTTACTATTATTAGCCAATTTAAATTTTAATATACCAAAATCAGGAATATAATAAAGGTATTTTTTAAACTTTGAAATACCTTTTTTTCCTGTTTCATTTGAGCTTAACAAATACATTATTTAGTCAGACGAACGAAATGATCCGTTAGCTTTAAAAAATTACTAATAAAATTACTGTAAAAGTTGGTAAAACCTAAAAAACTTCGAACCTTCTGGACCGTAAGTAGTAACTCCTACTCGTGGATAACCCGGACTTTTTCGGGGTTGGCCTGAATACCTATTCCTACCATTACAATAAAACCTAGTTAATTTACCTTTTTAATTACGAAGTTAAACTTTTTTTGCATCCAAATTTCATTTCATATTACGAAAAAGTTTTGAAACCACGTCAACTTTCGTTATATGATTTTATTTAATACCTAAATAAAAAACCAAAAGGTTGTTTAGATATATAATAACGAAATTATTTGAAATATCCGCTATTATATAATCAATATATTGTGAAAACGTCGCCGGCACTTCCGCGAACCTAAAAGAGGTAATTAACCACTTAAATAACCCGAATCGCGTACGAAACACCGTTGATTCTTTTTACTTGAGTGCTATTCGAATACGGTGGAATACTATTTTAATATCCAACTTTATAAATTATATTAACTTCGACAACGTATGTAAGGTTTTTTTAATGAAAGGTAAAGGAAAACGGTTTGAATTTATAATTTTGTTTAATGTAATATACTCGATATAAAACCATTATTCTTTTTTCAGTTCAAGAATTAGTAATACCGGTGTTTCCGTCGATAAAGAGTTAGTCCGAACCTAACCTTCATTTACCAGTTCCGTAATTTATCGTCGGAATTTAAAAAGTTAATTTTGTGACATAGGGTATAAAGACCTTTAAAGTTTTTTTGGTACAAATTTATCCTTATTTAATATAATATAAATATAGTGGTAGAGTTTCCTTATATATAAAGGTAAGGCTGTTATTATATCTTCGTCGAATAGGTCGTAAAATACCGTTAGTTTCGGTAAAAGACGAGATTAATTTTTTTCCTTTTTAATCGTAGTCGTCGTCGTTACTTATAAATCCACGTTATTTTGCTAAGGCTTATAGTATAAGCTATCCCGGATGGGTCCCCTATACGTCATACCTCTTAATACGAACATTACGTTAATCTGAGGAAAACCGAACTTATTACGCCTTACATATTTCCTATTCTAAAACGTATGGATATTACGTCGAGAACTAAACTTTCTCAACCTTAAATTACTAAATAACTTCCGCCCGCGTTTAAAGTCACTTATTAATATTAGATTCAAGGTATTCCAAAATTCATATCCCGTGTTATTCCAGGAATAATATATATAAATACTTGGCTCCACTATTTATTAATGTTTATAAGAAACTTAGCTATTTAGGTAATACTCTAATTTTACCGTAACCCTAATATTGTTTCAAAATTTCGTAAATATAATAACCGAATTGACTTTGATTTTCACCGTTATATCAAAAACTAGTTTACGATATAGTAATAATTATGGTTCAATCCACTTAAATATTTAAAAAATAGGTGTTGTTGAAAAACATAAATATAAAAACAGTTTTTCTTTTATACGTATTGCAGTTAAACTAAAATCCTTTTTATTAGATTTTACAACTACGTTATTAAAGTTGTATTACTTCTAAACAAAATTATATCTAAAAGTTAAGCTTTTTACGTCGCCGTTAATGGAAGACCTTCCTCAACCTTTTTAATTCGAACTGTATATACTTACGTAAAACGTAATATCGGACGAAGGTCGAAACTATGTTAAAAATAATTTAATGAACTATAACGTATACATAACGTTTCGAAATAAACCTAATTTAACGTTCTTTTATTATTGTTTACGTTGTTTCATGTTTTCAATTTTAAATACGTATTAAATGAATTTGTTAAGATAACTGGTTATAATATCGAAAGGATTGGCTGCGATTACCACACCGTTTAAACGAAGGCGTTTAAAAGGCGTAAAATCCCGTTATAACCGTATCACTATTCGATCGTTAACCTTAAACGGGTTTTGCCGGCTAACGACCAAAACACCGCTTTAAATTTAAAAACTTTAATTCGTCGACGGGTTTGTAATACTTTTTTAGGGTTACGGTATAGTCCACCCAGCTAATACTTGCCATAATAAACTTATCGAGGATATATAGCGATACGCGGGAACGTAAATATTTATATTTCACAGCTGAAGGCCAATTTAAGCCGCCTATTTAAACCAAAAGTGTTTCGAACCTAATGATGAACAATGCCTACAAGTTTTTATTACTTATAATTAAGCCTTCAAATTGAACCAATACTTTATCAGTGCGATAAGGGTCATTAAAAGCTGTCTTAATATAATAGAAAAACTTCCTTATATTATATATACCCTTATGTTCTCCGGCTTCATCATAAATCGTAATCGTTTGCTTTACTATTATTATATAACATCCCTACATGTAAAAAAAACGCGTACCGATTTTTTTTCGATTTATATCTTATTCGATTTTAATATAGATTCGATTATTTAGCACGTCGTCGTTTACGTAAAAGAAAATCCGTCAAATTACGGTTAGTTATATCGTTTTCGTCCGCCCTAAACCGGTGGAAACCTAACGCGAATCGCGACCAATTCGATTTCGAATTGTTAAATCTTCGCAACGACTTAGGTAAAGTTGAACGTAAGGTCAATAGTCAAAAATGATTAACCCAGTTATTACAACTATTTAATAACCGACTGAATATAGCTTACGGTATTTTTATAAACGAAAAATATCGACTTCATTCGGCTTTGAAGAGGACGAAGGTTTATTTATAAAGGTAAAAGACTAGAAGAGACTACCGTAGCCTAATGTGCAGGGCCCTTAGACAAATCCAATACCCAACCCGTCACGTGCCCTTACACGTGCTGTGCATAGACCGTACCCTACCCGTGCACGGGTCGTGTCTAGCTTGTACCCGGTCTGCGCCCGGGCTAGGCCCAAGCCCATCCCATTACGTTCACAGTCACGTAACCTATAGGTACAATGGCTAATGGCCTGAGTCTATGACATAACTTTAAAGTAACCAAATTAATACTATTATCATGCATTGGTAATTTGAAAGGTCGTAGGCATGTAGTAACGAATAGGTACGTAATAACTCTTATATTTTCTTTGCCGTATTAGTTTGAACGAATTTGATACTGTAAGACCCCATTAATAAATTAACGACTTCAAGTATGAGCTTATCATCCAAAAAGAAAACCATGAGAATAAAAACTTTACAGCTGAAGTTTGAATTTTTAACGTAAATTGAAATTTAAGTGGGGGCTCAAAGTACGTTTAGTAATTGTGGTAAAGATTTTCAATCGTTTTCATCGTGGATAAATCTATATCTTTATAACCGGTTTCTTTGAAAAAATTCTATATTTCATCGGTCGTGAGGTAATCAAATGATGGGTATAATTAACAAAGTTCCGATAGCGTGATATTTAAAATCCTTCTCTTCCAGTCTTAAAGGTAAAACTGTTGATGGACTTATTTCAAATGAATTTGAAACCTTTAGCAGTTATCTTTAATCAGTTTAATAATTTGAATGTCGATGATGACTTCGTGTTTTCTTTATATTTTTGAAATCCAAAATGACAGTCGTAGGATATTTGAAGATGTAAAAAACCATATGGTTGACGGTTTTATTAATCATGGTCGAATAGATTAATGGTAATTTTTTTTAGCCAAATCCTCTTTTATATTTACTGGAATCCGTATAGTCAAGTTTCGTAGCGGCATTAGTATACCTTTATTTACTAATTATTGCGAATAACATTTTGTTGAGAATTGCATTGCCTGATTCTTTGGTATAATACATTAAAAAACATACTTGGCATAACAATCGCGAATAATAAATATGTACGTGGGTTTAGAATAATTATCATTATAATGATATTAAGGGTTTTTACCTATAAGGAGATATAATAAGACGTTATCGACCAGTTTTTATGTTTTTTTAATGCTAGGAATAGTATTTTTATATTAACTAATAACTTGAAGCAAATTTTCCTACATATAGCACCTTCGTGTTTTCAAAGTTTTCATTGAGTTTACTGTATTTCTACTTATAATGAAAGGGGTATTAAACATAATACATAAAATTCTTCGATTAAAATTCGGCAACATTATAAAGTATTAACCAATAACCTTATTTGTTACAGATTCAAAACCTCTTAGTATTGTTTTAAAAAATATTACGGAGCTAATTTGAAGAACTTAGCATAAAGTATCTTTGTCTAAATCGCCGTTCTAGCTTCTAATACAAAATCTGTTACGGGCCTAATTGCCTTAACATATTGTATTTGAGGACGACATATTGTATATATACGGGATTTTTATCGTCGTTACTGAAGTTATAATCTTAATAGTATATATCAACTGAATTTGGTACCCGTACTATTAAAGTCGTGAATAATAAACACAATCGGATGAAAAAAGCCTTTACAGGTAACTTTAAGCCATTGTAAAGCGTATATAAACTTCTTGTAACCCGTGAAAATCTAACGGACCTATTGGCGTAATTTGTTTTTTAAAATTCCTATATTCCTCATTAATTATTAGTAAAACATAAGCTTGTCAAGCATATAATTTAAGAAGTTTATCTTAATTTCTGACTCTTTCTTATAGTTTACTATATGGCGTCTTGTAATCATATTCCATATTATATGATACTAAATGAGTTCAACATTGTATTTGAAGTAACCTTTAAAACCATTGTATATTTCTCTAAACAACGAATAACTCGTTCAATATTCAAAATAATAATGCTCGCTTGACTCGTAAGAATATTGCGTAACAACGTATGAAAACCTATCAACTCAATCCTCATTTAGAAACAAATGTTGAAAAAGTGTCGCAACTGTATATCCAACAGATTATACGATTTACCGTTATACTTTTGGTTACTATCCAAATCTCAAAGAAAATCATAATAGCCGCGTAATCCGTATTCACTATAATAACATTGTGAATGGAAAAAGTGCTAAATTAGTCGTATGGTTATTTTGAATCTCTTTATTTTGGGTGGTAATATTGTTGGTAGTTAGGATATTTACCTTCAACAAAGTTTTGAGGGAAAATTCGAGTGGTTGTACCTATAATAGGTTCACGCATAAAGCTACTCAATCTACCTGATTGACAATAATGATATTAATGAACCTATTGGAAACATACCTGTTAAGGGACCTAAAAATTACCGTAGACTTGGTAAGAATTCAATTAGTGTTAAATGACTCTTTAGTAAGGTTCTTATTCAATCGACTAGTGGATTAAAAAAATTGCTAGGTACGGATCAATTAAGTTTACGACTGTACTAGTAACAATGAGGTATTTAGTTGCTTCAACTAAAGAATTTAATAAACTCATTTAAGCTTAAGTTTAATCTTAAAAATATATATCAAGGCGTTAAGGGATATTGTCGCCCGAAATATATTTGTCCTTGTCTTTATATATCGATTAAGGGTATTTATCCGTAACGTATTTGTACATTACCTTTGGCAGGTTTCTTTCCTTCCTCAGTTTTCTTGCCAATAAAATTCCTTGTTTACGTAAGTTGGATTTTAATTTCACCTTAGCGACTTTTCTATCTTTGCCCTCCATATTCAGGATCCAGTCCTTAAAAAACACAGCTAAGTCGTAAAGGGTCTCGATGTCATAGTCTCAATCATCGTGGTTTACGTCAAGGATGAAGTGACCAATATAATTAATTTAGTACTCGGGGGTAAAATCTTCGTCAATCTTTATAAACCATAGGTCATTGTCGAAGTGCTTGATGAATGTAGTTTTGTGGATATTATTATATATCCTTAAAGCTAGTATACGTAGGTTAAGTAGCAGTGCACTATGCTGCAAAGTGCACTCCTACAGAGTTCACGATAACGTACCATGCTGAAGGCTGCATGCATGGTACGGCCCAGAAGGGATATTGGTAGAGTGTATGGTAAAGTACCACTGCCCAAATAGGAGGTTTAAAACCTCTCCTCCGGGGCGTACACTCTCTAAAGACTTCTTCTCCTTTTTAACTTAACATATCTATTTTTACTACTAAAATACCAATCTTTACGATTACTTCTATACTTTTTTACGTTTACGTAAATTAGGCGGAAACATTACCAACACTTATTTGTAGCCGATTCGGTCGACTACAAATAGCCTAGGAAAAAAGAGATGAATACAAGTTAAATACTTATAACGGGATGTCATAGCGGTTTTCACTATTTTTACTTTGATATTACGTTTTTACAAGAATTGTATGGCATGTGTATAGAGATTGTAAAAACAAAGTAACTTTAATAAAGACAACTTTAATATAATATTATTAATCCTCATTTAGCGATTTATTTACTAGAAACCCTATTACCCTACTATTAACTCTTATTTAGCGTTTTAATGTACCCGGATACTTTTCTGAAAGTGTTTTATTACGTATTTGTCTATGTAAGCCAAAACCACTAAGTTCTAAAACCCTTTATTAAAGCCCATCCGATATAAAAGTAATATCCAAACCATTTACGAAAGCTAAAAGCGATTATAAACGTAACATCCAAACCGTTCACAAAACCCAAAAGCGGTCACGAACAAAACAAACAAACAGTTCGCAGCTAATAAAAGCGGTTACAAATTGATATTCGAACTACTCACCAACTACGAACCGAAACTTTTATACCGGATTCGTACCTATATACTTTCCCTTTCCCTCCCTCTTCCCGTTTGCCTTATTCACCTCCTAATCTTTCGCCTTATACCGCGTATTTTTAATTTAATACTTACAAGGTTTAAGTTTTTTTTTTTTTTTTTAGCTGCGTAGCTGATATAACGTTAACGAACACTAATAAAACTAATGAAGAACGCTATTAACCTGTAACCACACTTCATTTACGTGTTATTTGAACTTTATTTATATTGGAAAACGTTAAAACCCTTACTTAAACCGTTTTATTTACCTTATTTGATTTGTACTTACTCGTTTATATGGTTTTAATTTATTTTAACTTAGACTACCCTAAACTTTAAACGTATCCAAATCCCATCCACTACGCGAAACCGACAATTTAAACCGCTTTAATATACCAGGTACATATAAAAATCACCAACACCAACCGCCCTTAAACATTTACAGTTATAACCCTAATACCAAAAACACTAGAGGGAGCTAACGGTTACTTCAACGTCTTAATCGAACATATAGGAATTAAAAAAGCTATAATATTCAAAATAAATATAGTTCTTTAGGATAATACCATCGATATACTAGTTCAGGAATTAAATCAATACACGGCAAATACGAACATTTAATCTGTGATTTTTCGTAACTGGGAGAAGAAAACCCCAGGATTTTATTTACTAGATAATTTCCATAAAATATTTTCGAACTGAAAGTTATGCATATGGAATATGGTAAACTTATCTATTACAAAAGCCTTACGAATTTACCTGCGAAGTAGAGATATTAATACCCTAAGAAGCAGAAACAGCCACCTTACAAAAGCTCTATTCGAAATAATACGGCTTATCGATTTGCCAGACTAAAAGGATAAAGATATGTATCAAACGGAATTTGTAAAAGGATATTACCTAACGGAATACAAGAAATAGAGAATGAAAGATATACGAACAAAACGGAAAAATATGCATGATATACGAACATAAGGTGTAGGAAGATCCGATACTGTACTCGTACCCCAAGTCATAAATACGAAACTCGAAAAAAAAAAAAGCTCACAATTATCATTTACCATACGGGTAAAATACACCCCTATACCGGTATATATTATAAAGGAAAAGCGAACTCCAAACTTCTTTTTCAAAGCGATTAATACCCTATTCGGTTGTAAAGGAAAAAAGCTAAAATACCGAGAACAACCCACTTTAAAAAAAAAATAAGCAACGCGAAACGCTAATACGTACCTTACGAACCAATTCTCATCAACTACGACCCATACTATAACCTTTCACTACGCCGCTTCCCGACTAAAAAAAACGACTTTATAAATTTTACTAACTTCGCAAAGCTTTGTAATAAAGATGAAAATTACAACAGTAAACCATACAACGTATTCGGTAATGAAATACGTATAATACTGAATACGTATAAAAACCAAATATCGAACCCTGCCAATTTCACGTTATTTTACCCGGTATACTGTTTGGATAGGCTAAAAAGTATTATATGTACCACTTTACGTAGGTGGATATATTTCAAAAGTGTTATAGTCTCCTAAAATCCCACTTCGATACAGAAATGAACTGTAAGCTTTACGATAAGGACTAAATTACCATAACTTGGAAATCCGTAAGAAGTCTACATAAAAATATTAATAAAAACCCATAGACGGAATTTACCACCTTATTAGAGAAGTTTCGAAAATATCAAATGGTCCTTAAATCAGAATATAAAGGTAATAAACTATTTATACAAATAATAATAAAAACATATCGTGAAAACTCAAATTTTGACCCTAAATTATTGAAACTCGAAAAGAACTTAAAGTCCTTTTATAGAAGTTTTACAATATTGCTTCAAACCTTTATACGCCGATACATGAGCTTTGGAACAGCATTTATAGCCGATGAAACCAAAAGCGACGACCAAATTACTAAAACAATCCTCGCCGAAACCATTCACTACATCCTAAATCGAAAGTTCAAAGTATACCTAAAGCAAAATAAGGGACTTAAATACATTTACAAAAAATAAATGAATCAGAAATAAAGCCCTGAAAACAAAGAGCAAAGCAGCCATTATCTAGGAAAATCATACAGCTAGGGACGAAACTAATCGCAACTATAACAATACTTATGAAAAGGCATACAAAGACCTATGGGTTTGCAAAAACATTACATTATATACGGTAAAATCGGCTGTTAATTTATTAACCACCTAATATACGAGCAGATTCGGATTCAAAGAAAATTTTTAATCGATTACGTACTGAAAGCCTGAATAAAAGCCAATTTTAAAATATATACAACCGAGTATAAAGGCGTTAAAAATAAGCTTAACGCCTATCCTTACGAATACACCCCCAGAAAAGAAAACTTTAAAGGGAATAATGTTCAACTAACAACCCAAAATTACGGGACCATCCAACGTATTTTCATAGGCCTACAAAACGTCTCCTTCCTATATAATACAGGCTTGAATTACGAAGATGGAATGTTAAACGCATATTTAACGTCGTAATTTACGTTTTTAAATAGGTACAGCAACTTATTTCAAGGTATTATACCTAATAATAATGCGGTTAAAATCTTAACGGCCGGAAAACAACAATTGGACGCGCTCGCGACGAAATTCCCAAAGTTTTAACTCGATAGAATAGGAAAATATCGACAGGTTTTATTCGGTAAAAGTAAAGTATCGTTGTTTAAGAAGGTCGTTGTAAATACACGAATCGGACATATTAGCTTTTATGTAATAAACTTTGAAAGGCTATTTCTGCTTTCGTTATCTAATATAAATAGATTCTAAATTAAGGTTTAGAATACAATTAATTAACTTATCTACGTCTTGAATAACAAATTCGTATCGCTTCGACTTAAATTCGGCTACTTATTGTTTTTCCTCGAAACACATAAAATTAAGGCTATTTACGTAACGTAGCTGGAAGTATGGATGCTTACCACCGATATAGATATCCAATTACAAAACGCCTTTTACGGCTACTTCACGCTACGGGTTATAAGAATATAAGAAAGGATGTACTTAAAGTTATTAAAAAGTTTTGCCATAAGTATCAGATATACTTACAAGCCTTACGGCGGTTTAAGTTCTACCTTTAAAACGAGGTAAACTTTAATTATAAAGTAATGATCGATATCATATACCAAAATAGCCAGCCGGTACTATATGCTATCGACGCGACAATATTATTACAAACCGTCAAGTTTATATAAAACGTTTCCGCTATAAATCGCTAAGATGATTTAGTTAATAACTAGTTAAACGTTTACTTAAATCCTCCGGACTGTATCACTTATAACGCTAAAATGGCCTTCGACTTTACTAAATAGCGTACTAAAGTTAGGATTACCAGCAAAAAATACAAATGAATACTAGTAAAAGTATGATAAGGTATTGGCAAATATAAACAATATCATAAACCTCTTAAAAGGGCGTATACAGTGTTATCCAAAAAGCTAAAGGGTACTAGTTCCAAGGAATCTATCTTTAAAATAGAGGTTAACGCCGTTAACAACACTTCCGACCTGAATGAGCTAATCCCCACGCTCGTTTTTAGTATTTACCTAAGGATCTATATAAACTTGACACCATCGCCAACCACAGTATAAAAGTTGAATGCTATAGCGGAAGCTATAATAGCGTTACTTTGCTTAAGGGTCAGGAACGAAGTTTTAAAAGCATTAGTTACAAGAAATATCCTATAGAAGACTGGCGTTTTAAACCTACGATTACAATTTAAGGTCATATTTTAGAAACCTAGAAACAGATAAACCGGTCTTCATAAATATTAATGGATTTAAAGACTATAATATATTCATTAATTTGCCAAAAGGTGTCAATTAATTCCGCTAAATAATAGTATGGGAGTTCAAAAGAAAAAAGGTGGAAAAAAACGACTTAAAACCGCAATCCGACCAAAGCTATCGACGAAGCTACTTTTGAAACGACGAATCCAAACTGTTTCCAATTTTAATACAACCCCCTAATTATACTTTCAACCCGTTACCACCACACAAAAACGGTCTATTTATACCAATACTACTAGTACCTCGCCACTGGAGCCGCCCTTTGAACTTAAAAACTAAAAAAAGCCTTAAGAACTTTATTGTAAACTCCTTTACTACCTAAAAGGAAATGATGAACCGTGAACTCATCTTAAAGCTTCGCCGCGAGGATATTATTACCGCCTTAAACGCTCCGTTCAAATAATTCACCCAAGAGGAAATCTCTACCTTAGTCGACCAAAACGTATTTTACTTTAAATAATTCGATCTAACGGTTTACAGAGCCTATAGAATTTTTCCCACTCGCCTTGTACACGAAATTAAGGATTAAACCGGAAAGCTATACGAAAAAAACCAGTCTAATTGTAAAAGAGTATAACAATAACGGTGAAAAGGATATTATAACCTAATCGTTCACTTTATAACGAGTTAGCCACCGTTTAATTTTCACACTCGTAACCTTCCTTAGTACCCCTTATAATTTTCATGTTAAACTTCGTAACATTATATAATCTTATATACAATTTGAGAAACGACTTAAATGACGTATTTACACTTATATACCTACGGATTTTAAAAGATACTACCTATTTAAAACAATATTACGTATTATAAAACCGCTTTACGACCTGACCAAAGTTGGTATTTACTAATATAACACCTATAAAAAACATTATAAAAAGCGGTTCGAAATAGCCGACTTAACTTTCGACCCATGCCTATTGGTTTTAACAGCCCGTTTCAACGGCTTTATACTAACAAGTATATTAACTGACTATATATTAACATTATATAACGTGTAAAATTCTGTATTTTAAAAAAAGGAAGCTTTTAAAGGCCGAATTAAAGGCAAAACCACAGACGTACCTAATGGAAACCTGCATAATCGATTTTAATAACGTTACCATTACTTTCTGAAACGGCGTTTTATACCTTATATGAAAAAGGCAGTTGAATAAAATTTCCCTTATCTCTCTAGATAACGAATAAAGAGTCGATGAATACAGGTGTTAGCGCGTACGTAACGCTTAAGTTGCCTTAATAATACAATTGGTGGCAGCATTCGGCCTCTCGGTCGCCGCGCAATGGCAAATCACCGCGTTGGACAATATATATAAAGCGCTTAACAAACGCCTTACATGGCAAATACATAATCTAAAGTGCGGTTTACAGTTTATACCGTTGAATATACGTACTACGAAGCTGTTTATTTTTACTAACGGCATCTTCGCTAATAATAACGACTATGATTCGAAAATAAACTTCGTTCTCGTTTTCGGTAACGAAACACCAACCCGAAAGGGCTTTACGTTCCTAAAAAATATTGACCATTAAATATTTACCAAATACAAACGGGTTATAGAAAACGATATGGCCTTGAAAATCTATACATGGTTGAAGGTTTTGATTCGGGAATTATCATAGCGATAATAGTCTAGATAATTGTTTTCAACTTTAGTTTAAAACCTATCCTTCTCGTCATATATACTAACTTCTTTTTTCTTTACGACTGTCTGGTTAAACTTGGCATTACGAACGAAAAACGCTTAATAATTGGTATTATAACCTTCTGCGAATCATATAAACGCTGGAAAATCGAAAAAACAAGATAAATTGATAAAAAATGCAACCCAACGGATATAATAATTAGGAACACCTAGAACGAGATACTTAAACCGATTATATCGACTAGTAGACTGTTTATTGGTATTGTTAGGAAAGTTTTACTACCCTAATAGAGCTGATATTCTACGCCTTATTTTTATCTTTATTTTGTGTTATTGCACTTTTTTCGACGATTTAAAGCGATCCTAAACCTATTAGCTACACTGATCCCCAAATTATTCTATGGTATTCAACCTATACCTGCACTTATTTTACGAGTTTACCTCTAGTAAATCTACGATTTCGCGCTGCTTCTGACATATTATAACTCTTTATTTTATACAATTCGACTCTATTAAGCTTTCTACTTTTTGCTCTTCTCTATTTAAATCTACGATTTTACACTGCTTCTAACATACTATCACTCTTTATTTTATGTACTTCGGTCCTACTAAGCTATTCATTCTTCGCCCTTCTCTATTTAAATCTGAAATTTCACACTACTTCTAACATACTGTCAACTTTTATTTTATATATTTTAGCTTTACTAAGATTTTCACTCTTTATCTTTCTTTGTTTAAATCTACGATTTCATATCTCTTCTGGTATATTATTACTCTTTGTTTTATATATTTCAAACCGAATTTACCTTTTACATTTATCACTTTCATTACGATCATTTTTGTAAAAATCAATAAAATTACTGTATAACGTACTACATTATAACTAGTCTCTCCGGCCCGGCTGAAAAGGTCAGCTATTTACTGTTAGAAGAAGAAAAAAAATGAAACGGAGACGCCGTTACGTCCCTATCATCCTCTTCGCTACCATCCCCCTCTATGCTAGCGCCACCGCCATTACCGCTATCGACGCCGCCATCGGCGCTAACGAGGAGGTGGCCTCGAGCCTTAAGCCGTATATCCTTAGGTAAAAGCGCGAGGGAGGAGTTTTCACCCTCTTTACAACGACGCGAAATAACGTTATCGAACTTACCTACGTAATACATATATAGGCTCCGCTTTTAGACGTTAATAACGGCTGCCGATTCCTTGATCCGCTGATTATCGTTTACTACTAATTAGTATCAGTTTATCTTAGTTATTAACGAACGTGTTTATTTTTAAAAGCGCTTCAAATATTCCTTTTATGAAAAAGGAAATTTTCAAAAGCGGTGAAAACTTACTATAAAGCCGGCGGACACGTAATATAGCTTCAGCCTACAGCTTTAAAACCAACGGAATAGGGGTGTATCCATTGCCAATTCGCTTGTAACGATAATAGCAGGCCAAACTACCCTTGTTTTTGTGGTAATCGCTAATAAACATACCCGCGTTTGCAGACGCGATATATGGTACGTAAAGCGTATCTATTAGTGGCCCAAGGCTGCGGACCCGGTTACACCGTTTTAATGCTTTATGCGTCAAAAAGGCCTCTCGACACACCCTGGTGATATGTAACTTGAGGCGGTGAAAAACATCCGCCTCGACCATCTCGCTTATAAAAATATGAAAGGAATAACGGACGGATAGATTTAATAAGTACGAACCGCGACGTAGCTTTTCCAGGTTACGTTTATAACGCAAAAGGTTCCCTGCGGGTAAGTGGGTTTTCACCCGCAGGGAGAGGGTAAGGTTCATAATCTTAAGAGATCTCCATTCCTCTCCGTAGGAGCTAGGATGGAAGGGGGAAGGAGAGGGAGAAGGAAAGGAGGTGGTGATGTAGGCGACGGCGGCGGCAGGCGGTAAGGTTGGGGGCGAGACGACGATAAAGGAAATGGTACCTAAGAATTGGAGACTGTTAACGGTAGCGGCGGTGACAGCGGAGATGGTGGTGGCGTGTCAGCAGTTAAGCACTAAACGGCGCCTGGCAGTCCTGTTCTTACGCGGCATCTATTTAAAAACGAGGTTGGTATATGGGTATTAGTCGAGTAATCTACCTATCGAAACGATTTAAAATGTTTAATTAAAACAAGAGTTAAGTTTATTTAAAATCATAACTTACATTAGCTTTAGATATGCGCTATTAAAAAGAAAAATCAAAAAGGTGTTCCTCAAACCAATAATAATATATCTTTTTATACTAGCCAAAAACATGTTACGGTATAATTACCCTTACGCAATCACTCTTATAACATCTGTATAATTACACTCATATCGAAAATAACAAAATACGCGATTAACAGATATATCACTACCAAATAACTACATTAACTAGGTCCTTACTATAATTACCACTGCAGTTAAAAACTACTAATGCAAACCTTTATAATTAGTACTGTAATTATACTATTACTATAAAACTACGAATACAGACTCGTTATAATTACACTATTACTACTAAGCTACGAATATAAATTTCATTATAACTATACTGTTAATATGATGTTATGAGTACAAAACGTACAAAAAAAAAACTGTCTATATAAATATCATTATATATTTCTATAACTAGTATATGTAAGTTTAGTGGTAGTGTAATATGTTACAAGGTGTACTCCTATAGAGTGCACGATAACGTACTACGTTACAGGTTACATACATATATGGTATGGCTCAGAAGAGAGATTATCAGAGTGTATGGCAAAGTACCACTGCCCGGATAAAAGGTTCATAACCTCTCCTCCGTGGTGTACGCTCTCTGAATGCTTCTGCTCCCTCTTGACTTGACTTATCTTTCTTTACTATTAAAATTCCAATCTTTACGATTACTCTTCTACTCTTTTACGTTCACGTGAATTAGATAGAGATCTTACCAACGTGTTTCGAGTGTCTTAATTACGTTCTTTTTGATGGAATTGGTTACGATATTGATCTAACCGTTTTCAGTAGCCATCTTGAAAGTATGTATAGGGAAATATTGATTTAATGTAGGTGAAGTTGATATAGAAGGGTAGAGTATAGGTTATTTACTGCCGAAGTTATTTTTTGAAGAGGGTCTACAACTTCATGGTTTATGACTTTCAATTTGCAATAGTAGTAGTAACGACTTAACAGCTTGCCAACTTTAGTGCTTTGACTACTTTAGTGGTCGCTTCTTAAATTAAAGACTTGACGATTTAAAGAACTTGAAGACTCTTGAACGTTAATATCAACAATTGTTTTTTCTCATAAGATTAATAAATTTATCTTAATAATATGTCGATACCTTCATCGCTTTTAAATTCCTGTAAACTACAGCAAATTAAAAAGCTCTTCATATTACTAGCGATAAATAACAGTATAATAACCAGGGAACCTATCAAAAATATTTTGTCTCCTGTGTATAATTGAAAAACGTAACCGGAAAGTAACTTCATTTTTATACTTAACTTATCTGTACTTAACCTAATAATCACTAATCATTATTAGTAGATCCTTATCGTTACAATGTAATAAATTCAAATCTCTGGTCAAATTAACTGGTATTGCATTGAAAGTGGTAATATGGTTCTTTATGAGTTTGGCAGACCGCTAGACGGTCTGCACACTAATCTATATAGGTAACTGCTTGACCCGTACCCTAATCTGAATTGAGAACTCTATTCTATTGACTTGCAGTTAATACAGTCAAATTCCCGTCAGTATAGTAAACTTACAATCCGTATAATTGAGTTAACTATACTGCAGTAGTCTCTTTTCACAATATTTTGTATATCTAATAAGTAAACCATATAGTAACGTTAAAACAATTTTGTATCAGTAAATATCATGGTGTGGGAAATAAAAATACCAGTGAAGAAATTACTAAAAAGAGTACAAAAATGATGTGTATAGACTTTTCAAGAGCTTATATCAATTACACCTAACCTGTAAACTTTCAATTGTGATTTTATTAATTAAGGCATTACAAAGAATATTTTTAATAAATTTGAATTAATTTGCGATTATATTGAAGGTGAAGTTCATTTAAAATGGTTATTACACATTTCAGATATGAATGATGTTATTCACTATAAATATCAGTAATTAATTTCTAATTGAAAATAAAAGCAACATTAGACGTTTGCGGTCAACGGTATTTTGACTGTATAGAAAATGTTTACGAAGGCTAAAGAATCAACCAGGCTTTGAAGCCAAGACAAAATCCCCGTTATATTTTATTGTTCTAATTATGAAATTTGGTTTTAGAAACGCAATCAACACGATAATTGAATTATAAGAAAAGAATGGATTCATTTCATATTCATACCTTACCTCTATTCCTAATTTAATTAACAGTATTAAAATATATATGATGATTGTACAAGATTTGATTCAAAACAGGAAAAAGGTTTTATGCAAATAATTTTGTCCCTTAGGGTCGGTAAATTGGACAAAATATTTAGGATAAGGCTTGAGCGCATGGAACGATAAATAAAATCCAAATGAGAAGCATTGAAATATTTCAAAGAATTAATCAGTCTTTTATTAACCTGATCATACACGCGATGTTTTGTAAAATTTGATTTAAAATCCCTTTGATTAACTTGTAGTCTGGAGAAACGATGATTGGATATGTATTATTAATAAAATTATGCAAAAATATTGTCACAGGCTGGTGTCTACCCTAGTGGTCGCCAGGGATCTAAACCTAACAATTATCACGCTTCTATAATACTTTTGTGATGCTTCTTTCTATCTATTTCCATGTCTTCCGATCTCTATAATAAGTGACCGGTTACATAACTAAATTACTCAATATTATATTAGCCCAATAACAACTTAATAATAAAAAAAAATTCTTTCTTTTTCCCGAGGAAAGTAATTTAAATTCGATTGCTTTAAACAATAGTTTGAGCTTAATCCATTTACATATAATCCTCAATGTTTCTATTTTAAACTGTTTTTTTTAACTGTGTTTGAATAGTTATTAGGTTAGGATAAGATTTTTCGACAACCCAAGCTTAAACCATTCGACTTCAAACCCATTTTTCAATGCGTGCGTGTATAACTGATTATTTAAAGTTCCCGAGGCGTATAAAATTGATTAAACATTTAATATAATCAGTTTTCCGAAACTCTACTAATAGAGTTTATCAAGCATAATTACTTCCCTCGCTAATAGGTTATAGGTATGGAGCAATATAACGCTAATGTATTGGCCTAACTTATAAATATAATTAGAGAGTAAAAAGTCATTCCCGACAAGTTTACATCACCAATATTTATAACATCTGTAATGTTTAACCAACAACCCTCCATCCAAAAGATAGCCTCTAGCTTTTAGTCTGCGTATAATACCGATTTAAAGGATAATAACAATATAGTTCTCGAATCGCTTTCTATTTGAAGTCGCGACGAATAACCAGACGACGGCGATAATTCGATTTTTTGAAATTTGGATTACGAACCTGATGGTTAGATTAAAACCTTTATCCGTTAACAGATTAAGTTTAAATTTTTTCATTAGTTGGTAAAGTATGTCGACATTAAATCCCATTTTCTCACGTAAAGAATTACGATACCGCACGAATTATATCCGAATAAAAGTTTTGTTAGTACAAAAAAGGATTATTTTTACGTTATTTTAAATTATAATAATAAGAACATTAAACTGTTAAAACTATATTACCTACATTATGATAACGGTGGTATCAACGGCTTTAACATCTTCATAACCATATTTCAAGCTAGTCACTACAACCTGAATACGGTGCGTTCAGTTCTCATTCGACTTACAAATTGAAAAGAAAGTGCTTGTAAACATTTTTACTTTTTTGTTAATACTTGGAAAACTGTACTAGCCAAGGCCAACAAAATATTTTAGGAATGCTTTCCTCAACAATGTATACTCAAATTAGAAATTAACTTTACCATAGATGATGCATTACTCCCTTAGATGTACCCGATCTACATAACAAATACATTTCCTAGGTTCAGCCTATTGATAAAAGACTTTATAACTTTTCTACTTAATACAATGATGGTAAAAGCGGCGGAGGTTACACCGGCGTTTACAACTACGGTACCAACTCCTATAATAGATATAATAACGGTAAAAAAAAAAAACATCAACATTGTTTTCACGCGAGATAACTAGGTGGATTTTGTTAGAATGAATATAAACACTCTATGAACTAATACTAAACCATGTGTTAATTAGGTTAAGGGAACCAAACTTTTACGTTGTAAGAAATACTATTTACGTTGAAAATGTAATATTAATCATTATTTCATCCTAACTTATCCTATAGATCGCGCTTGACACTCGAACAACTCTTATTTAAAGATCAATACTGGTATACACTCAATTATTACTAATAACCCTATCGATATATAGGAAGAAAATCATTATAACATTTATATATGATTGCATTAAAGATGAAAAGAAATGTCATTCGACCCGATAACTTTTTTACAACTTACAAACAACTTTCTGTTTGTAATATATTTATTGTACAATTTCAATCTTATCTATACTTTGATAGATATGATTCATCAATATAATAAAGTTACGAACACATAATATACTCTACGACTTAACCTACTGTATATTTCTATTTTACTTCAAAGTTTAAAAAATGATTTGATACGTGAACAATATCAAATTACGGCTAATTTTTTAATATTTAATTTCAATAAGACATTCGATATTTTTCAATATAATATTTGGGCATGCATTGTTTTCCTTTTATAACAAGAAGTTATCTTAGAAAATTTACAAATAAATTGAAGTAGGTAATCTACGAGATTTGAATATATATACGACTCATGCGACTTGAAGGTAGCTACTACCATAAAAACGAGGGTTCGCTTTCAAGTAACTTTTATTTCGAGGTATAAATGTTACAATGATTTATTCAATACTCCGACAAATAAGTAAAACTAATATTGTCACTATTTAGCTTTTACTTATATTTCTCGAACAAATTAATAAGATTTTCACTTCAAAATACGTTATTACTATTGATTAAAGGTTTACGATGAATTTGAAGCAATTTATATCCCTATGTACAAAAGCTCATAAGGATAAATTATCCTTTCGCCGCTTGAATTCCGATCATAAAATTCACATTAAAAACTACAACTACAATTGGCTTATAGAAATCCTTTGGGACCCGTCATACTGAAAAATATAAACAAGCGGTAAATTTTACGAAAAACATTTATAAATTTGGTAAACTTATGTTTCATGCGCGTAAATGATTTCTTCGCAAGTAACCACATATGATTTGTTGAAGAATCTAGAATTGATTTGAAATTTTATGTTAATTATCACTGGTTTCTCATTATTATAAAAACCAATAGATACTTAATTTACTTGATGAAAAACACCTCCTAATACTTTATAAGTCAAATATTTTACCAAACTTAACGTATAAACCACTCTCCATAAGTTTTATATTAAATAAAATGATAAATGAAAGATCGCATTCCACATTTGTTTCAGCTTTTATGAATAATCGGTTTCTCTCTTCAGTCTTTTTCAAACACCAACTACATTTGAACGGTATATAAACCACTTAGTATGGCTATTTTTAGACATAATTTTTAACTTATCTTGATACTGTATTAGTTTACTCCAATAATACCATCAAATATTATAGTATTAAAACTAAACCAATATTAAACGTTTAAAATGTAGTTAAATTTAACATTGATCTATCTAAATACGGATTCAATTTTTTAAAAATGGAATTTAGAGATTGATTATCGAGACCAGAGTTAAGGTATATATGAATGAAAAAAATCTGTAAGATATCGAAGAATGAGCAGTTTTTACCTCATTATTGAGAGTATATAAGTTTTTAGGTTTAGAAGTTTTTTGACAATGATATTTAGAAAATATTCAACAATCGTCGGCCCTCTCATGCGGTCAATCTAAACAGGGGCGCCATCTAATTATAAAACTAGTAAAAAAGTTATATTTGAAAACCTTAAACTCTCTTCATTCTCAAAACCCATCTTTACTTAATAAAACCTGGAACCAAAAAAAATCTTTTTAAAGACTAACTGTTTGGGATAAGCCTTGAAAGACTATTTACTTTTGTTCAACTAATAGTGAGTTTCTATTCCCGCAATACACTATTTCCATTATTTACCGTTAATCAAATATCATTATGAAATTAACAATGAAATACTTTCAGAAATTGTGAGTTTTTTCGAAACATAGGACGTTGTTGGTAGGTCTTTATCGTTGCAACGTAGTCGATTCGAATAACTGTGATCGAAGTAACTGGTGCTGCATTGATGTTGATTGATTGTTGAGTTGCAAGTTCTAAGTTTGGCAGATTGCTAGCCAGTCTGCACACTAATTTGTATGGCCAAACGCTTTGGCCTATACCCTACTTTGAAGTGGGCACCTACTGCACTACACTTGCAGTTTAGTATATTCAAATCCTACAAACTATAGTCAATTTGCTATACGTACAATCAACTTTACGGTAAGTAAAGTTGACTTAACTGTACTACATTCGACTTCTATTCCAACAGACGTGAAGTTTTATAGTACAATTATTTTATTTACCATTTCAATAAATTACAAAAACTTGGTGTGTTTCAAAATAACCAACTGAATTTCCTAAAAATTATAATCATAATTAAAACGGTCGTTCCAATTTAGTTTCAAGTTTATATACAATAATAAAGTAGATTATACGCAACCCTATACTTCTTTACCAAAAGACTTTGATATCTCTATAAGCCTTTTCTATCTTCGTTATTTAAGCTATAGATCACGGTTTATTAGTTTCAAATAACTAGTTAACATTTAGCTTTCAACCTCACGATTCTCTCATCTTAACATGACATAAGAATTGTTTTCCAAAAAAGGCGAACTTTTCGCTGGCAGAAATCTTCAAAATTATTGAAACGTCGTTATTACCCGAAATGTAATATGTACTACTTAGCTTGTACAGTACATATAAGAAATTTTGATTTCCCTACCAATATCTACATTAACCAAAACCAAGTACATAAGGTATTCATTTCGAATACCGTGTAATTCGGCAATTTTGTTATATTTATGATGGTTTTTAATGATCGATTAATTAGTGATATAGTAGAAATGTATTTTGTAAATTTTTTCCAATAATTAATGAGTTTTGAAACAAGTTACTCGTTGATTTCATGATCAATTTCATATAGTCGCGGATGTGTAACCTGCTTTACTTTATAATTATTACGGATTGCTTGAATGAAGATGTTGCCTTAAAAGCTATGAAAATAATAAATTTTTATGCTTATATCAAGCGGTTTATAAGTTTCTGTGGGTAGTTTCATTATTTCCCTCGCGTTATCCTTAGTAACTGCGGTTTGAATTGTATGAACGGTTTTGAAGTTACTTTTACGAATTGATAGAGGTGGAACAGCATTGAAATATTGTTCTTCTACCTGATATGGATAGAATTATCAAGTGGGCTGACCAATACGTACAAAATTAACTACATTCCTTTATTATTTATATAAAACTAGATCAAAACCGTTTAACTTCTGGTTACTAACTTGTTTACAATAATGAAAATATTATAATTATTTTTACTAACCCGTTTTTTTATAATGTACAGTTATTACGTTGACTTCATTTAATAAATCAGACGTTAAAATATCTGAACATCAGATTCACGTACGAAAACCGAAAGCTTTGTTCAACTTATTTATAATATTATAAAAGTCTTACAAGTTATAATAATGGTTATATAATAGAACATATGGAAAGCTATTAACGAACTCTGTTTTTCATACTAATTAATTTAAGTTTAAAATAAAGTTTTACTTTTACTCGATAATTATAAAACGGGCCAAGTTTTGAGAGCATTGAATAAGTTTCATGAAAAATATAAAGCAATTCACGTGATTAATATTTACATAATTAAACTTAATATTTCACATATATAATATTCCCGGTTTTCAAATCACTTAATTATTCGACTAATTACTGACCCGCTCCATTTCAGATAATTCCATAGTTATCAGTTATTAATTATCATTATTGTATGCGAAAATAATGACGTCGGATTTCAGTATTATATGACGTGTATTTATAAACCCTAACCTAAAACTCAAGTCAACTGTATTGAATTTTGAACCCTGTAAAACAATAAGTATTAGTTAAATAGATGGGTTATGTTGAACTAATATTGGAGATTTTTTAAAACTTCTAATTTACTATTTTTCAACGTTTTGAAATTCTAATATGTCTTAGAGGCAGAATACAACAGTCTTAATTAAAAAAAAAAAAACGAGAATCGTTTGAATATTTAGCTTTTAATTTTAGTATTTGTCGTGAAACGGCTTGAATTCTTCTCTTTAATTACTTCTTACATTGTTTTCATACATCTAAAAAACTTTGTTCTAAGTTTTGTTAATTGTTACCCAATTATAATTACCTGTAACATTATTATAACTAAAAGGTTAAACTATTCAGCATATATATATATATATATATATAACATTTATTCAAACGAAGTGGCTTTTACCTAATTAGAACAATGTTTACAATGCACTTTAATAATTATCATTATTATCTACTTTCATACCAAAGTACTCAATGAATTGAGTAACGATTTTAGAAAGGATATCACGTTTATTACTAACTTCGCACATAGCCATAAAGATCTTTTCGATTTTCTCCTTATTAACGTATGCTACAATAGTCAACTTCGTTTTCCCAATATTTATTCATTAATGCTACAATATAGCAACCAGCAACAACGAACGTTACAGATTTCGTGACACTATAGTTTAACTAAACCTTACTTTAAACTTCACATCTTACATGAAAGGCGTTTTAACTGGCTAATAGCTAATCTGATACAGTCATTACCGGTTTGTTAGTAGGAATATAACCGCTTCAAAATATAACTGTTGGTAGAGTCTAAAGACCTGTTCATGTGAAACAAGGTGTCTTAGAAGAGTAATCAAGATGATTGGCATTTGTAGTGTAAAAGATAATGATATATCAAGAAGAAGCATCCAGGGGTGTATGCCACAGGTAAGAACTTATAAGTCCTCTACTCAGAGCATATCAATCTGGAATAATCTTTTCGGACCAATCCATGCATTGCCGTCGGCCTGAAATAACCATTCCAAACCGATCCACGCATTGCCCTCGGTTTAAAATCGCTATTTCAAACCGATCTATATATGATATACTTTACGTTTTATAAAAGTGTAGCCTATATCGTAACACGTTACCGTACACTCTGCAGGAGTACACCCTATAATATAGTACACTGCTAATTGGTTTATATATACTATGTATAAGAGTATATAGTAATATCTATACAGGTAATCTTTTTTTTTCCTTATATACTTCGTACATATAGCTTAATAATAATAGAGTTATTTGTAATATTAATTAAAATAAATCCGAATCAGCGGTTTTCATAGTAATAGTATTGTTTCCGTATTAATAGTAGGAGGTTTAAATAAGCAGTTTCCGTATTGACAGTGTTGTTTATTATATTAATCGCAAAAAGGTTTAAGTTAACAAGTTCGGCTAGGATTAGTAAAGTCTAGCCGAGGTAGTATTTTAAATTCGGCTAAAATTAGCAAAGTTTAACTGAAGTGGTGTTTGTAATTCATACCTAGTAAGTATAGTTAAATAAAGGCGATATGGTTGGTAATAACGCCGTTTATTGTTTCTAACAAGGGTAATTACGCGTTGGTAATTATGTAGGTGTAATTACATAGGGATAATCACATAATTACATGGTGAGTTCATATAAAAAAGGTATATCGCTTTCGTTTTAAATAAAACTTCCTTTTTTCTTTTCGCTAAAAGTGCGTAGTTATAGCCAATATAAATCCTTATTCCAACTAACCTTTGGTTTACCTAACCAAACCAAGTCGTTTTAATATATAGGTTACTTGGCCTACACATATACTAACCTATTTTCCGAATGAATACCGCGTAAAAATAGGAATGTAAGGCGCCGTTTGACGCGAAAGCGTCGGCGTATCGTCGTCACCGCAGCCGCCGTAATCGCCCCCCCCCTCCAATGCTACCACCACCACCAGTAGCAATAACCCGCCCTCGTCGATTTTAATCTCTTTAATTATTGCCATGCCGCCCGCCCCCGCTACGCCGCTCGCCGCTACGCTACCAAGCCCCACCGCTGCTACGCTACCTAGTCCCACCGCCTCCATGCCGCTTAACCTAGCCGCCGCCTTCGCATTGCCCCTCCCTGCCGCCCCCACGCCAACCTACTTTTCCCCCCTCTTTCACTCCCCTTTTCCCAGTTTGGAGGAGGAACGGGGGGCTTTTAAAGTTATAAACCTTATCCTTTCCTTACGAGTAAAAACCCTATTACTCATAAGGGCCGCTTTATACCGTAAGCATAGCCTAGCGTAGTTACGCCAAGGTATATATATCTTAAGCCCTTTATTAGTTAGCTTTTAACTCTATTTTTTATAGATTAGAAGCACGATGCGAATTTTCTCTACCGCCTCGAGCTTTATATTACTAAGATATGCCATAAAGCCTCTTTTACGCGTTAAACGTTAAAACAGTGTACCTAGGTTCGTAGCCTTAAGCCGTTAATAGATACGACTTATGTGTCGTATATCGCGGCCGCGGCCACTGGTAAGTTCATTAGCGATTGATACGAACACGGGAGCCGTTCGGTGCGTTGCTATTATTACGAACGGACCAACAACTCGTACACCTTCGTTTCTATAATCTTAAAGCCGTAAACCGAAATCGTATTACGCGTTCGCCGGCTTTTTAATAAGTTTAAACCGACTTTTAAAGATTACCTTAGGCAAAAATATACTTTTAAGATAATTCGAAGAACAAGTCGTTGTAAATATTTAAAATAAACCGATATTAATTATTAGTAGGCGCCAACCAGTGGACCAAGGAGACGGCAACCGTCGTTGCCGCCTGGAAACGGGGATTACGTATATATTATGTAGGCAAGTTCGACGACGTTATCGCACGTTGCCGCGAAGAGGGTCATCCCTCCTATCGACCTTTACCTAAGGGTATAACTACTAAGGTGTAGGGCTATAGCCTCGTTAACGTTAAAAACATCGTTGGCGGAGATGGCGGTAACGTTAATATAAAGGGGAAGGCCGAAGAAGAGGACGGTAGGGATACAACGGCGTCGCCCTCTCCTTTTAATAGTGGATAAATGCCTCCGGGGCCGGGCTGGTATGTCCGGCTATAGTGCAATACGTTATATAGTAATTTTATAGCTCTCCATAAAACAATTGTTTCATGTGACAAACGTTATTGATATCGTTGCATTGTCGTAGAAAAATAAAGATATAGAAAGAAAAAGGAAATTCGTAAATCGGCGCGAATAGTTGTATTTAATAGAGGTAAAATCGGTGGATAAGGCGAATAATTCGTTTAAATAGAGGCTAAAATTCATAAATAAACGCTAATAGTTATATTTACCAAAGGCAAAATCGGCGGTCGTGGCGAATAGTTCGTTTAAATAATAGGAAATTGTGAATCGGTACGAAAGATATTAATAATCCGATCCGGGTATGCGAAAAGTGGCATGATGTGGTAACCTATTAGGGTCGTAAAACCTTTGTGACAACTCCAATAAATATCGTAATTATAAATATAAAAGTTTTTAATACGTTGTTTAGTATAACCTTTGTTATTACGTTCGTTGGGTTGGATTTATTATTAATTTATCTAGTTTCTTCGATTTTCCGGAATTCTTATAACTCGATTAAAGGTATAATATAGATTATGAATCGTTTTTAGATTGTAATACCTATTTTAACTAGGCATTTAAAAAACGAAAAAAAATCTATGTAAATAACCAAAAGAATAGAGCGTAAAGTAAGGTTGGAAATAATTATTCTGATTATTATCGCTATATTAATACCCGAATTAAAACCTCTAACCATGTTATAGATCTTAAAATCGAGAATATTCCTCGTAACCCTCTTGTACTTGATGAATCTCTAATAGATAATGTTTTTACGAAGCGTAAAACTGTTTCGAGTTAGCGATTCGTTACCGAGGATAAAGACAAAGCCGATTTGTAAGCTATAGTCGTTTTTATTAGTAAAAAAGCTGTTAGTAAAAACAAACAGCTTAATAATCCGTATATTTAGCGGTATAAATAGCAAACCTTGCTTTAAATTATGTATTTTCCATAAAAGGTGTTTATTAAGCGCCTTATATATGTTGTCCATTAAGTTGGTTTGGCATTATATAATGATAAAAAACGTAAATATTACTTTTAGTTATATCTTAAAGACAATCTAAGCGCCGCATACACATTAACATTTGTATTCGTTAGCTCGTTTTACGTTATCCAAGGTAACGAGGGCAAATTTATCTAACTTTCCTTTTTACGTAAAAATTAAATTGCCGTCCCGAAAGGTAATCGTGGTATTATTAAAGTCTATTACGTTGTTCTTTGTTAAAAATTCCTTGGGTTTGGCTTTTAAACCGGCCTTTAAAAGTTTATTTTTTTAAAAATACGAAAAACGAAGAGTTATATAACGTTAAGGTGTAGTTTATTTATATACCCGTTAATGTAAAGCCTTTTGAGTGGACCATTGATACCAAAAGGTACGGGTCGAAAGTAAAGCTAGTTATCTCGAGATATTTCTTATAGTTCTTTTAACAAGTGTTATACTAGTAGATACCAGTTTCGGCTAAGCTATAAAGTGGTTTTAAAATACGTAAAATCGTCTTAGGTAGGTAATATTGTTTAAGATCTTTGGGTATGTTAGCGTAAATCCGTCGTTTTAGCCGTTTTTCGGATTAGATGTAGGTTTGCGTTATGTCGCGAAGTTTAACATACAGTTTATATAGAATGCTAAGGGAGGCTGCAAATGTAAAAATCAGGCAATAGCTAGCTCGTTGTAATATAGGTAATTAGGTTATGATATCCTTTTTGCCTTTGTCATTGTAGCCATTTATAATTAAGCAGATTTTTTATAAAGCTTTTTGGCTTCATCTTTAATTTCGTAAATAAAGCGAGTTCAAAAGATTTTATATGCTTCGTAAACGTTTAGGTTAAAGTGTTTAAAACTAAATACGTTCTATTTAATAAGGTTTAAAGTTTCTATTTGGGTAAATTGTACGAATAGGGTACTTAAGGTGGTGATAATGACTTTGTAGCAGAGCTTTAGGCTAAGTTCGTAGTTTTACATTTCTTTTTACTTAATAAAGGAGTCCGTAGCAAAGTTTTTGGGGCGTTTTTTAGTTTTGGGGTCAAAAGGGTATTTTCGGCGTCGAGGTTTTGGCGGGTTTAGTATAAATAGGCTGATTTCGTATGGTGTGGTCGGGTTGGATTCGTGTTTTAGGGGTAAGTCTGGAGCTAAGGTCGGTTTGAATTCGTTGTTTCAGGCGATATTTTGTAGGCGGTTTTACTTGGTTTACGCGTTCGGGCCGGTTTATATATATATTCGTATTATTATCTAGCGAAACGAATTCGTTTCGTTTAGTAAGTTAACGAACATGTTATGGCCCCTAAATCCGTTGATTTTCTAAGGGCCAGTCCACCTATCTTTCGTTCTCCAAATTAAATTTTTTGATTGTAATAGTAGGTTTAATACGCCAATCTTTCGTAGGCCATTTCTTATGGTTAGCGCACTGGACATATTATTCTTTACTCGTAGTAAACGTAAAGTCGTTATAACTTTGGCTATAATATTGGCCTTTTATATTATAGATAGTAATGAGGTAAAGTTTGTGTGGATCCTCGGGTAGGTACTAAAGATAAGAAGTGTGGGAATAAGCTAATTTAGGCTAAAATTATTATTAACGGCGTTAACCGTTATTTAAAAATAGATTCCTTAGAATCAATACCTTTTAGTTTTTTTACCAATACTGTGTACGCCTTTTTCAGTAGTTTATAATATTATTCGTACTATTTTATACTCTATAGAGCTTTTATTATGATTTGTTTGTATTTTTCATTGGTTATCCGAGATTTTATACGTTATTTGGAAAAATTAAAAGCCGAGTCGGCGTCGTCCATAGTCCAGTTTAAAGGCTTGAGATAAATATTGAACTAATAGTTAACTAAAATGTCTTAGTAATCCGAAACAAAAACGTTTCGTGTAAATTTATCAACTTGGAATAATATAACCGTATTGACGATGTAGAGGATTAGTTGACTATTGAGGTATATTATATTAATAATCAACTTTAATTGAAGTTCATATCGTTTTAAAGGCGGAATTTGAACCGTCGTGGGATTTATTAGTGGAGATAGCACTTATAGCAGAACTTTTCAATAGCTTCGAGTGCGTAAAGTCGATGTAAAAGGCGTTTTGTAATTAAGTATCCGAATCGTCAGTATAAAGTTCGTAATTTTAGCTAAGTTAAATAGGTAATTTTAACCGTAGATATTTTCGGGAAAAATTATAAGTGGCCGAACTTAAGTTTAAACGGTACGAATATTCTATTTAAGGCGCGGATAAGTTAATTGGTTGTATTTCGGACCTTAATTCCAAATTTGTTTATATTAATTATAAAAGTAAAAATGCCGTTTTAAAATTTATTATGTAAAACTTAATCGGTTCGAAACGCGTATTTATAACAACCGTTCCGAATAACTTTGCCTTGACTTTACTAAATAGGACCTTTCAGTATTTTTCTGTTCAATTTAACCGAAACTTCGGAAATTTCGTTATAAGTACGTTGAATTGTCGTTTTCCGGCTGTCAAAATCTCGGTTACGTTAGTATTAGGTATAATACACTGAAATCTGGTTTGGTACCTATTAGAAAATTTGAATTACGACGTTATATTAATGTTAAGTACTTCGTTTACTTAATCCAAGCTTATAATAGACAAAAAGAAGGTATTTCATAGGCTGGTAAAAATACGTTAAGCGTTTTTATCGTCGTAAGTTAATCAATAGGTATCTTTTTATTTAAAATCGTCCTTTTTAGATGTGTTTTTGTAGTGATATACGCCGAATCAATCATTTATACCTTTGTATTCGGTTACGTATATTGTAAAGTTAGCTTTTTTCCGACCTTAAAATTATATTAGGTTTGAAATTGTCGTTCAATTCGAATTAATTCGTAGGAGGGGTAGTTAGTAAATTAATAACCGACTTTACCGTATACAATATACCGTTTTTGTAAACTTATAAAGAATTGTATATCTTTTCATGAATATTGCTGTGGTTTCGGTACGTTTTTTTATTTCCGAATAAACGTCCTTATCTTTTACCGCCAAGGTATCCTCCTTGATATCTTTAATTTAGGCCCTTATTTTTCTTCTGCTAAACCTTAAATTTCCGGTTTGAAATATAGTAGATTATATTTGTAAGGTTTGCTTGGTAATTTAAACCTCGGTTTTAGTTTCATTAGCTATAAATACTAATTCAAGGTTTACTTGTTGGCGTATAAAGGTTTCGAGTAATGTTTTAAGGCTTATATTAAAGGCCTTTAAAAAAATTAGTTTAAAAAGTATAAGGCCGAAATCTGGGTTTTTATGACAAGCTTTTATTACTATTTAAATAAATAGTTTATCGACTTTGTATTTCAGTCCGAAACTTGTTTAACATTTCCGAAACTTTACTAATAGGGCAATATGGATTTCCTAGGGGTTTTTATCGATATTTTCCTATTAGTTTTTTACAATTTCCCACGTCGTATTAATTTAATCCTTATCGTATAGCTTATAGTTAATTTCGGTGTTAAAATTGAATTTAAATCGGTCATAATACTCGGAGAATATATTTACTTATGTAAGGTAGTATATGTACTACTTTTTAGATTACCCACAAAGTATACCAGGTAAGATAACGTAAAATTGTAATAACTTAATATCCAGCATTTTATATATTAAGTATAACGTTTATTTCATTATCCAGTACGTTATACGGTTCGGTACTATAGTTATTATCCCTATTTCACAACTAGGCAAAGTTAGTTAACTTCGTAGGATCACTTTTATCCGTAAGAAAGCAATGTGGTAAAAGTTCGTAGTAAGGGTCGTAATTAAAAGGTATTGGTCCGTATAACACGTATTGGCGATTTGTATTGCTTGTTATTTCTTAGGTTGAGTTATTTACTGTATTTCGGCCGATTTTCGATTCCCGGGGCGGGTTGTTTTTTCCGTTTCAGGTGACTTTGCTATGGCTGGTCGGGTTGTTTTCTACGTTCCGGCTAACTCTATTATAGATGGTCGGGTTATTTTCTGCGTTTCGGCCGACTTCGTTATAGCCGGTCGGATCATTTTTTTCTTTTAAGAAGTTGTTGAATATTCGGTTTTACTCTACGGTATGGGTTGGTGTAAAGGTGTATTATACTTGTGTGATGGATAAGGATCGTGGGAGTTTTTCTTCCTTGTGGTTTCTACTTTTGGTTTGGGATATAGGGCTATATTGTTTTACATATGGTCCCCTTCGTTTTAATATCAGCCTCTTTTGTTCCGTAAAGTAATAATTTTTTATAACTTCCGTAAACCACAAATCTCTTTACACTTCATTTAATACTTCAGTAAGTTATACTATTTCAAATAAGGCGTTTACAAGGCATCTATTCCTACCTTCTAAGGTATTAATTCTTTTGGTTTTTATGTAGATTAGTAAGGCTTTTGTAATGGTAAGATTTATTTTATATTATATATTTACCGTTTAAACCGATAAATCGTTATAAAATTAGTCTAGTAAGTTAGGTCTTTAAGTTTATTATTTTTAGTAACGGTATATGGCGGCTAAGATGTATATGTTTACGATATAGGGTTTCAGTTTTTTAATTGGTAAATCGATGGTGTTATCCTAAAGGACTAGGTTGATCTCCTATATCATAGCCTTTTTAATTCTTGTGTTTAACCAGGATATTAAAGAAAGAGGTACCCTCTTTTAGTATTATTGAATTCGGGGCTATAATTACAATTGTTTTAAGGCGTTTGAGCGATATACTAAAGTTTGATAATCTTGTAATATATCCAGATATATCAAATGTTTAGGGTAGTTTAGTGAATACAAAGCGAATCAAGTAATTAATATAGTTGAAATAATATTTATTAACGTTATAAGCTAATTAAGCGTTTTAAATTGGTTTTCATTAACGTTAGTAACATTATATTAGCTCAGCGGGTTGGAAAACTTAAAACGGTATAGGTATCGGATTTAAAATAAATAGGGCGAATGTGAGTAAACTGGGAATAAACAAGGTGGTTATAGGGAATTGGATAAGGTAGGGGAAATATACAGTTATTATATACTCTGGGGTACAGTGGTTTATTTGTATTAGCGTGTTAAAATAAAACTTGGTGGAAGAAGTCGGTTAGTTAATTAATATATAATCGATTTGATAAAGCAATCAGATTGTTTGTTTGTATATAACCGATCATAGCTTTAGTAGCCTGATATTCAGTAAGTCCTAGTAAAGGGTTTCGAATCTTGGTGTTTTATCTTACGCAGCCTGGTATCCGGTAAGTCCTAGTAAAGGGTTCCGGAAAACTTGGTGTTTTGACTTACGTGGTCTGGTACATGATAAGACGCTTTCTAAAAAGTTCACGGGTACGTTAAAGCGGCAAACAGGGGTTAATAGTGGCATAACAAGGCTTTTAGCAAATAAAACGCCAAATAAGAGTTGATGGTATCGTGTTAAAGTTTTCCTTCTTTAAGTTACTTAGTTTTTATAGTCTTTGTACATGTCGGCATGTAATTCTTATAAAAAAGAAGTATTAAAGCACAAATAGTTAGGACCGCTATAATATTCTGCTATAGGTTTTTAACAAGTATTTGTCTCTTTTTCCTAAGATGTCTATAGTTAACCGAGTCGGCTAATAATTAATATCGGTAAGGTTTAAAAACATATTTACGTAAAATAAGGTGTCTTAAAAGAGTAATTAAAATGATTAGTATTTGTAGTATAAAAGATAATGATATATCAAGAAGAAGTATCCAGAGGTGTACGCAACAGGTGAGGACTTATAAGTCCTCCACTTAGAGCGTATTACTCTAGAATACTCCTTTCGGACCGATTCACGTATTGCCGTCGGCCTGAAATAAACATTCCAGACCGATCCACGCATTACCGTCAGTCTGAAATAGTCATTCCAGACCAATCCATACATGATGCACATTGCGTCTTGCAAGAGTGCAGCCTACAGCGTAACACGTTACCGTGCACCCTGCAGAAGTGCACCCTGCAATACAGTGCACTGCTACTTGGTCTATGTATACTATCTATGAGGRTATATAGTAATATCCACAATAACTTTTACCGCGAGTATAAAGACTAACATCTAAGTAAACCTAAGATAATTCGGTAATGGAGTCACATATATTAGCTAACAATTTTACGGTTTTTCAAAAAGCCTATGAGGTCTAACTATGAAAGGGTTCAAAATTTAATACTAGTAATACTAAAATTTTCCTCCATATCTTATTAACAGTTTTCAAACCGTTTTTTAAGATATCCTTATTAATAACAGTGATCAATAATAGACATGCATTAGCCGTTATACAGGTAATATATTCGAAGCGTATACGTTCTTAGATTTTATGAAGGTAGTTATTTGTAAGGCTTCAATAGAAGTATTACTAGCTAATAATCATTATCAATCCATTTGAGAACGTGTTATGCGCCTTTACGATAATTTAATTAAGCAGTTGATAAGGATCATAACGAGCTGCCATCTCAGCAATAAGAATTTTGATATGTTCATGTAGAAAGAGCACCAAAGCGTAAATAAATGAAAGTCGAAAGGGGAAGGAGTTATTATAGAATGTTATTATTAACAAAAGAAGTTTATGAAAGTCAAGCGAAGTACTAGATATTATTGAGAAGGGGAGGTCTCAGTGCAATTATCATACTCAATACTCAAACGGCAAGTGAATCAGAGCTATGTATAATATGCTGGAATTTTTAACAATACATTTAAACGGTAGATAAACTAACGCCTTCCAGAAAAACCTAGCCTATTTTACATTCAATGGCAAGAACGCCGGCGCCGAAGAAAGTTAAACTCGGGTTAATTTTATAGGCTAGTACCTACCTTAGTAATCACCAAGAATTTAGCTCTAGTGATTACTACACTTTTATGATATTTCTATGATATTCTTTCCCACAACTTTCTATATCATCCTATGTTTACTTCATGTAAATAAGTACGTAAATAAATTACGCATTATTGCACTAGCTTCGTAGCAGCTCCAAAGTAAAGAATTTCACTTTCTTCTATAGAGAATTATAAACATTTTCCGACCACCTTGAGTGACTACCCTGGTTTACCCCCTTCATAAGCATTGGAAAACCTAAATAAGGGAGGAGACTTTATATTTCAAAGTCCCGCAATATAAATTTTCTTTTGTAAAAGATTAGCTTAAAAACATCATACTCTTGATTTTCATAGCTAGGATATATTCGCTAAAAATCTAAGGATAACCTGTTTTCTATTGAGAAAACATTAAGGTAGATCTACGCTCTAAACTTCTTTTAATCTAAAGAAAAAAATGTTGTTGTAGATTATAGTGTTATAGGCACAAATGTTTATATAGATGAATATAAAGTTCGTCAATTACATATTATTTTTTAGGGAAACTCTTTTTTCGTTAATTACGTCAAATATTACCGTTTTCCTCGGTTTTCCACATCAAATCGGATTTTTTTTCTATCCCTACGCGAAAAAGTCGGGTTTCAGCTGCTGCAAAGTATTCGACAGCCAAACAAAGTATAAAATAATGAATTTTAAAAAACTAGTTACCCCTAAGTTGATTTCCAAAGTTTTTAAGTATGTGGTAAACGACAATTCAGAAAAGCCCTAGATATATTGCTTAGTGCTCTCAATATCGAAGATATTAACACAAAATTCTAACAGTTTAATAGATTAATCGGTGATAGGGGATTTTTGGAACGAAAATAATGGCCTTCTTCGTATGAATAGGCCAAATACTAGCTTCAAATAGGTAAGGTGCTTTTTGAATACGTTGGAACTAACAACCACAACCTTAATAAAACCTTCTTAAGAGCGAAAAGTCTGCAGAGTTAGGTACATCTATTTCTACGCTTAATATGGAAAATTTTGAGAGTACATATGCGTAACTTTAAAGTGTTTTACTCCACGATAGCTGATAATATTAACGTGAATTTTTTCGGATAAATAAAAAATTATAAAAGAATTCAGTAAATTTTACCTATATAATTTACTGTTTTCAGCATGAGAATTTCATTCAACGGCTTTGAAATGACACGTTGTTACTGTCTGATATAATCCATCTGTTTAAACGCCTGAAATCAACTGTAACTCATTCTTTTCAAGTATCATACATAATACGAAAAACTACGAAAATAAGTAATATGAATGGTGAAATATTGATCTAAAAGTTACCTTTTCCTTTGTGAAATACGATAGGAGTTACAATTGAGCATTGCGTATTGCTAACCTTGGACTAATAATAACTTTAGTATTTTCTCTAAAAGAAACTTTATTAGACTATTAATATCCTACATATGTTGAAACTACTGGCCAGTTCGTAAACAATAAGGTTTGTATTTATTTAATCGAATTGAATTGAATACATTACGTTGTTTGTGTTATAGGCATATAATCTAAAGTTAAAATACCAAAAAAGTTAAGAATAACTTGAAAAAAATAGTTTTCAAATATAATATTGAATAAAGTAGTTTCAAAATTCCTGTGAGAAGACTTAGCAATTATATTAGTAACTGTATCTAGAAATAAAGTTGGTGTACTTGGAACGATAAGAATTCGATAAAAGCGAATATGTCGTGAAGAAAATAAAGTTATGCAAATTACGTGCGTATTAGAATTGAATTAAACTTTTAAAATAAGTATTGGCGTGTTGATATGTAAAGGACCAAATAATGTAAACTTCATATTTTAATTTTCTAAAGTGATCTTAATGAATTACGTCTCAAATAGAAAGATAATTTTAACATCATAAACTCATGTCAAGACTTCAAAATCTCGATTTAAATTGGTTTAAAAGTATGTCAAATCTTAACATTCAGATATGATTTCCAGCCTAGGTTTCTTGAAATCTTTGACAATTTACTTTATTTGATTGCGAAATTTTACGACATATTCCGACATAAAATTACTAAAATAATTAAAACAAAAACTAAACACAAGATCTAAAAAGCTACCTTCAAAAAAGTTAAAGATATATTTTAAAAACATATGAATTTTCTATTTGGAATGTATTATCACATGAGACTTAATTCTCACTTTCCTAATGATTTAGTCAATAGCAGTGTTCTAAATATTGAAGAACACGACAAATTTACTATTGTGAAACGAAATCATGTTATCGGAAATAGAAACGTCGGCCTTATGAGGTTTCAATCAATATTTTATAAGGCGAGCTCCTACATCGAAGTTTTTAATAATTTAAGCCCTAACCATTTCACGTAACAGATTTGGAGAACTATTCACATTATAACTCAAGGCTTAAAATATCTATTAATCTTGAATAATAAATGAGCTAAATTAGTAATTTTATTCCGCTGTTCATAATTTTACATTGATAAACTAACACATTTCAGGTTATAAAATTTGGGAAATGTTCTTCGCAAAAGTGAAGTCCTACGGAGTTTTTACCTTTGCTAGTATCCAGGTATATTGTAATTTTCTTTGGTTTAATTTACGATCTTTTTGAAACATAGTACCGTAACTTGCACATTTTGAAAACTTCCTATAATCATAAAATACTACTCTTTACTATTATTCAAGACTTTATCCAAAGTAGGTACGTTAACTTCTAGTAAGTAACATCGTATTCAGTATTAGAATGTAGTGCTGCCAGATGAATACGTCTTTAATTAAAGGAATAACTGGTTTTAGAAGTCGAATAAATTACGAGAACAGTTATAAATTCACTTGTTCAACTTAGTATTGAGACGATTTAGATTCGAGAAATTGGTATAGTTACCTACAAGGTCGTTAACTCGAGTAGATAAGGCTTTTGTATCAGTCTAGTATATAGAGGAAAATCGCAAGGAGACATTGAAAAACTGAACGGTTTGTTATTTATTACTTACCCAATTAATATTGTAAATATAATTGCAACAGCGGTCGCAGATACCGCAGCTATTATTATAGTTTAGGAAACAGCTTTTACGGTCCCATAAACTATTTCTGTAATCTCTCTTTCGTAGCTGTTCGTTTCGCTTTCGTTTACAACGATTTTCAGAATACGAACGATCCTTACAGTGCCTATTTTTTCCCCTCTTTCGATCAAAATAATGGTTATTACTACAATTATACCCCCAATTCTAAGCGTTATATTAACGGCTTGACTAGTGATCACTATTATAATAATTATTATAGAAACGAGTATCTTCATATCTTTTGTGTACATTTTGGCAGGTTTTGCGAAAAACGTAACGATTCATTTCGCTTTTCGATATAAAACTATGAAAAGAGTATTTATTATTCGCTATTATTAGTAAAATATTTTTATCTTCTATAAATTTAAATATATACGTATTTAGTTCTTGCTTTTTATAAGGTGATTATAGGTATTACTAAATGTTCAAATCTAAAGAGGATCAAATATCGATTATAACGCCTCTTTAATTTTTATTGTAACGATTTGATATTACAATGGCTTTAGCATATCTTATTTTTTTGTATGTGTTTTTGTAACCCGTATTTATCATTTAATCCATAGGAATTACAAATAGAATATTTACGATATTTCTTAGTAACGCGGTCTATATTCATTATAAGCTCAACTTTAAAAGTAGTCATAATATTCGTAAAACTTCTAAAACATATTTTGTGACGATGCTCAAACTTTAGCGATAAATTTTGTAAGTAGGTAACTAATTCATGGAAAAGATTGAAAACATTTCGAATGCTTAAGTTTTCACTTTAAAATATAATCTTATAATAGAGTCGCAACGTTTTAAGAAACTCCATACATCCCTAAACACGATATTTCTATCCACTATTATATTATCCAAATCAAATAGATTGGAATATTCTGAGTTAAAAATCCCTACCTCTTTTCGCTTTAAATGGCTTCCTTTCAACAAAGTAATAGAATGAAAACTATGATACCTTTCGCTGATTATATAGGTTTTCGAGGTCGTGTGCGTTATTTTTATGACTTCTTTTTTCGTGGGATCGCTGGTTGCCTTGGCAAGCATTACAGTTTTTTTTCCTGAATTCGCTACTTGCGGTTATCTTCATATAATTGACGGTCATTCTTACGAGGTCGATGGTTATCCTTATAAAATTAATAGTTATCCTTATAAAGTCGACAGTTATCCTTACGAAATCTACGGTTACCTTTACAAGAATTGAGATTTATTAGCCGATTGTATCACGAGAAAAACGGTTATTATGATTCCAGGGAAATAGCCTACAACGAAAAGAGACTATTGTAATAGCTATACTGACAGCAACCTAGCTTATGATATTGTTACCTATATTTTAAATCATATTATAGATGCGGATGTCGAAGGTATTAAGATGTTTATGGATAATATTAAGACGGTTGTTGATCTGGCAATTAATTGATTTTCGAATACACACTATATCGTTATACTTTTATTTTAATAGACATCCGCCGCTACTTGTAAAGTTAACGATTTCGATAATGGTAAAACTTTTGAGTATAGTTTACGCGGGGGATTGAAAACGACTTGAAACTGCTAAAAAACTAAAAAGAGGTATAAAAAATGGTTATTACGTTTCTATATTCAATGATAACGCTTTAGCTAAGACTAATTAACCTCTAGTTTGTTGCAACAATGTAAACTGAAGTAATTGGTTAGTTAATAATATTTACAGCTGCTTACTCGTTTTATAAACCTGCGTTGCAGTAGTCCAGAATAAACGGTTGATGGTTAAGATAGGAATGATTGCCAGCGTAGGCAAAAATATGTTAATACTGTAGGTGAGGCGATTTTAAGCTCATTGTGCGCTTTTTTGCATGCTGATTAATCGGCTTGAGTTACAGATCCTAGTAAGAGTATTGTTTGATTAAAACAACACATCTGGTATCAACTTGATAGTTAACTTATTACTACCATTTGTTGGTTGGTATATGGGTATGTGCAAAAGTATTGGTAGAACTTTACCTGTGAGGTAGATAAGTTCTTCTATTCCTTTTACTAGTAAGATAGTATATTCAAACGAAGTGCAAAGTCAAAGTCAATTGTATTACAAGAGAAGTAAGTTGGGTCACTGCTAACTAATGGCACAGATATTGATACTTTTAGACAGTTGTGAAGATCACCCTGTGTGTAACTGGACAGCCAGTCAGTGAATGGTACAAGTTACAAACAGTTGCCCTTTACTTGGCCATACTCGTCAGACAGCCAGTGAAGTAGCCAGACTGTGACTTTTGTAAGTCACAGCTGAATTAGCCATTGGTTGCAAATGGCTGTACTGCAATTGAATTGTCAATGCTGTAGTGCATTCAGTTGTTCTGTGCGTTGGTTTGTACGTCGGGTTGTGCGTTGGTCAGTGCGTTGGTCCGTGCATTGGTCCGTGCATTGGTCCAGTCAATATTCCAACAAAGAGTGTAATATTGAAAATGCTAAGTCTAAGTTCTGATTGCTGCAGATTTTGCAGTAGTTGAAGTAAAGTTGCAAAAGCAAGTGGGGCATGGGCAGGTGCAAGTGCCCTACCTGGGTCGAACAACATATTTTCGCAAGGGTAAAACGGATATCCGCATATGTACGTTTTTTGACAAAGCACGTTCCTACAAGTGGGTTCGGCGAGCAGCCCGCAGAGTCACTTTTGTCAAATCTTCCAACTCTCTAGTTTACTAATACGCATTCAACCACTGCTTCACTTTTTTTACAATTTCAAATTAATGAATCAATTCCTTGCATTTTATTTCGTTAGAAACTCAAAATATCTCACATATACAAATCTCAAAAATGATTATAATCAAATCTTCATTCTTATCTGCATGACTTTGCGTGCGCAAACCCAAATCAACGCAGCAACCTCCCTAATTGCTTTACCTATGAATCAATAAACTCAATCGCTTTACGCTTACCAGGCTCAATTGCTTTACGCGCTTAAGCTCGAATCTTTCACAACACAATCTTACAGCGCGGCGACCTTCCTAACGCAATCTTTCTAACGCGATATCCCCAGTATATTAACCTTCTCCTAATAAAAAACGTAATGGTTACCCAAAGCTTTACGCTTTAAAAATGTGATATGTGTTGGAATAGCAGTCAATTGCAGTACAGTCAAGTCAACTATACTTTCAGTTAGTTGATTGTACTGGCTGCAAATTGACTGTAGTTTGTGGGATTTGACTACATTGATTCAAGTCAATGTACAGTAGGTGCCCACTTCAATGTGGGGCACGGGCCAAAGCAGTTGGCCATACAAATTAGTGTGCAGACCGGCTAGCGGTCTGCCAAACTTGGAAGTAACACATCACCACTTTCAATGCAGCACCAGTTACTTCGACCATAGAGATTCGAATCAACTACTTTGCAACGATAAAGGCCTACCAACAGTATAAATGTTAAAGTAAACTTATAACTATTTCGTGACTCGAACAACTTTTTTTTTTACACTAGGCACCGCGGTGAGTGATGCTACCTGAGGTGTGTAGACGCTAGTGTGGACGATTGAAACCCTGTTGGCCATCTTCCAGATTTATGACCTAAGGGTATAAAATACCCATGATCGGACTACTCTTGTGGCCTATTTTATTTTTACCCAGTACCTACTTGCGCCAAGTAATGACTTATACCCCTTTTAAAAGGGTCCGTAAATAGCATTTGTATGTGTGTATGTGTATATGTGCAAAAGCGTCCATTGTAGATAGCTAGTAAGCGTTGGGTATAGGGCTTTACGCCCCAGCCGCGTGGTGCCGCTTCCGTTACTAGGCAACCCGTCGGGTCATTTAAAGTGGCCCGTGTGTTGTAGTCTAGGCCCGTCGGTTGTAAATAAAAGCCATTGTAAATGTCGCGGCTACTCGAGTTAAAAACCAAACCAAACTTAAACTTTAAACCCCCTTTGCTCAAGTCACCATTACGTAAGTGAGTTCCCATGGCCTTGGTAGTCGAGTGTCTAATACTGATTCGAGTTTCATTTCTGGAAAAACAAAAGTTGCTGACCAACGCCACAGTAGCACCTTCGAAAAAGAAGGTAGCTGCCAAGGCCCACGCCGTCACTATGCTGGCCGCCCGCCGTGAGTTGACGACCCTTGTGCGTCTTGTATACTTTGCGTTAAGTATTAAATGTTAAGCGTAAGCCGTAAGCGTACCGTCCAGCCCTGCCGTTGTAAACCTTTTAATTACTTTTTTTTTGTAATTTACTATCACCGGGCAGTGCCCACTATATAGCCAGTATATTGCGACCCTCGCTATTGTAAACTGAGTACCAATGTCGGCGAAAAGGTTCGCAACTTGGGTGTTCCTACCCTACAACAATTCCACACTTCAAAAATTACCGTCTCCAAGCTTTACTTTATGATCCGTTAAACAAACCATTGTAGACAAAAGCCTTCTCCTTATTAAAACAAACAAACAAAGTTGAAAAACTAATCTTATATACCTGTGGTCAATTTCCGGATAATATGTTATACGTAATTGTTGAATACTAATAGTGCTTTACATCAACCGTATGTGTCCACACAACGTGTCACAAACCCAACAATATTACAAATATAAATCGCATTTGTATAGATAGAAAGGGGGAGGGTACCATTAGGTATTCCGAAAAGGTTTTCACCTGATATACTTATAATATGATAAAGTTTATCGCCCTTGATTTACATACTTTACTTATAAAACGAAATTACAAATAAAACCTTTTATTAAAATTTGAACCTCAAATCAACTTTTTAAACAAAGCTTTAATATACCTTATAACTTAGAAATCTGTAACATTATATGGGCGTGAAAACTGTAGCTTGAACCAGTGATCTAGCTCTAGCGGTTGCCATGCTCTAACGATGCTTCGGAGCCGCTTCTAAGCATGCCCTTACACCTATTACGTGATCGAACCACTCCCTTTTCTGTAGCTTCATAACAGTTCATTAATAAGGGTTTATCCCTCCTTTTTGATTGAGGATTATAAATAGTATTCGACCGCCTTAAATAACAGTTTTAGTTTAATCCCTTTACATATAATCCTCGATATCTTCTTTTCGACGGTGTTTTAATTACTTACAAGTGGTTATAATTTTAAGCTATGCCTTCTAACCTTTCGAACCTGAACACATCAGCTCTAAAACAAATCCTCGACGCACGTATATGAAACCAGATTGAAAACGCCTTGAAAATGCAATACAATTATTTAACTAAGTAATACAGACGATTTACCGAAATTTTTCGTACGAAACTTATGAAATAACACTAAACCGTTTACGAACATGATTTATAAATAAAATAATATGACATTAACGTACTGATCACATTAATAAACATAATCCGGTAACTTAAAACTATTATCGATACGTTTATATTCTTAGAATAATCTCCTCTTTAAATGGGTCACACTTCTATATTACCTACGAATGATGCAATTACCGTATCGCGTTCTACCAGAAATTTCGTCGACTTACTTGACGACAACAACAACATACATTTTTCCGATTCCAATTATAATATCAACGACCTACTTGACAACGTTAACCGTGAATAAACTAAGCGTAAACCCTTTGATTAATCGGTTTAAATTTTCGATGTTAAATTATGTTGTCCGGTATAAAAAGCCCTGATATTACGTAAATTACATAAAAACCAGAAATTTGTTGGTATAAGGAAAAATCACTTTTTTTTGTTGATAGGGCTTTAGTCATTGAGACGTTATCGATTCGATTGTTCGAAGTAATAGTAATATTGCAATAGTCAAATAGTAGATGTATTGTTCTCGGTTTGACAGACTACTAGCCGGTCTACACAGTAATTTGTAGAGCTAATTGCTTAGCTCATACCCTAGTGCGAAATGTGCGTATATTGTACTTGAACTTATAGTAGATCCATAAATAATACACTTAACTTGCAGTTAATATAGTCAACTTTACTGTAAATAAAGTTAACTTACTGCATTGAAATTACTACTATTTCAACACTAATGGCTTTCTGTTTTGTGCGCAAATGCCAATGTAGTCGATTAATCTTTTTCGGTTACCAATAAATTATACCCTTATTAACTAGCCAAATCTATGCTAATTCTGCAACCAAATCAACCCTAATTGTTTCAAGGTTTCGAACTTCGATTTATGAATTTTTGTAAATAAGTTTTTTGCTACAGACTTGTACAGACCTCCAACTTAACCATGTTAATAAAAAAAGTCGCCGGCCTTGATTCCCTCATAGTTTTCTAGTTCGCCAGGGTATTCCTGTTTATCAACACGTAACTTAACCTTGCTAGGTAACCTATTAACGTAGTCTTCGATGCGTATAGTTAGTCTTTTTCTGTTTACGGACATTTTAAGGGCTTCGTTTAACGATGTCTTCGTTATGGTATTATCGGGATAGTTTTTGCTATTAATTTATCAGAATTTATTAATTTCTCTGCTTTTATAAGCTTTACGATGTGCTATTACATCGATTATCAAGTTTTCTTTTTTAGTTAGTTATTCCGAGCTTTAAAAGTCATTTAAACAAACTTAGTGAATCCGTATAAATCACTACCGGAATCATGAAAATCCTTAATTGTCTGATAATTTTATTGAGTATTTCTTATAATATTATACCTACATCAAAGCTGGCAATTATACCAAAGACTTCCAAAGTTAATACGCTGCGTATAATCCTTTTTTATTTAACAAAAGTCTAATGAATCAGGTTTCTAGCAATATTAAATTGGTTTTATTTATTTATTTCTATTGTCGAGAGTTATGACAAATCCTATTTGCAACGATAGGTTTATGTTATTTATAAAGAAGCTGTTCGTAAAAATTATTAAATTAACCTTTGATAAGTTAACTTGAACTATATTTATTTCTTTCTAAATTCTGTATTTGGTACTTCAGCCTCTTATTTAGTCAATTAAAGTTCTTATTCGTAAGTTCTTATATTTTTATCGTAATTAATAGGTTGTAAGAGGTTTTCGATTGGCATAAAATAGCGATATAATTATTACGGACGCGTTGTTCCCAGTAACGTTAAGTGCTAACCACGTTAGTCTTATTAATTATAGCTAAGTTATCGTTTTCACCGTTCTCACAGAAACTAAAACAAGTATTGCTAATACTAAGTATATGGATTGATGATTCATTAAAATTGAGTTGATTACTTTTCGTCAGAGTTGCGACCAGCTTACAGTTTTAAAACTTTCAGTCCTTAATCGCTTACTATTCTGATACGATGAAGCCAGTAATATCAATAAAAAGGATATCGTTAATTGATATACCCACTGAGCCGAAGTTTTCTTTTTACGTTACTAATAAATACGAGTTGTAAGTAAAAGACTTTATTCCTAATCTCGATTAAACATTATATTAATAGGTTAAGAATGAATAAACCTATACCTTATATAATCGGGAAAATAATTTAATATATTGTATGATCATCTATGAAATTTATTTACTATGTAATTTCAATAGAAATTTCAATAAAATAATCCATTGTATATTGGTCACTCACTATATGTATGGTTTCGTTATATTACAGCCATTAAGTATGAACTTTTCTTTAGTTTTAGATAACAAACTAGCTATTAAAACGATCACCAAACGTTAGCTGATTTTCTGAATCGTTAGCGACTACGTTAGGATCTAATTTTAATTTTTATTACTGTATATTTAAAAGATTAGATGTGATTTTTCGCACGGCTTCCCCATAGTCCTACCCTTCATCTTGTATATGATTTTAGACCTAAAAATCATGATATTTGGGTCTAAGAGGTTGAAGTCGCTTTTGGGAACAAATTATATAACTTTCCGAGTTATGAATCTATCAATTACGACTTTATCTCTTTTCTTAAAAGGTTTACTTGAGGTATTAATAATTCTTTGTGCCCGGATCTTCACAGACAAGTCTTGATTATCCTTCTTTTTTCTACTGATGTAAATAGTATTGTAAATCCGACCCGTTATATATTTATTATCTTTAACGTTCATTCATTTTAATGGTTGGTCACAGTGGCGGCATTTTTTTAACTTGTTTATTGCGGGAGGTGGGGTGTTGTATTCACTCATTTGTTTAAATTTAAGGTCTTTATCGTTATCGTTAATCTCATTAATATAAGTTTTAACCTAGGTAATGCAAAACGTCGCGAGACTGTTAGTAGTTTTAAAATTTACTTTAGGATTGGCAATACTTAATATCTTAAATACACTATCACATTTACCTACCTTCCTCTATACAGAAACTATATTTTACAATGTTAAAGAAAACAAGTCTATTATCGTGGTGTTGTTTTTAGTGTTAAAATTATTATTAATTTAACGTTGTGCCGATTCCTTCCATAGATATTTTTAAGTTTTTCTGTATGCTACAACCCTTTTTAAGGTATTTACTGATAGTGTGAATTTCTTTTTTCAAGTGTGGGTGTACTTTGAAAACCCGTAGCATTGAAATTAGGCTATTAGGGTCTATAATATTATTTAAATCCCTTACTGCTATTTAAAGGTGTGCCTCCTAATCCGTAAAGCTTTTAATCTACAACATAAAGATATAGTGCGCTTTGTGAAGTATTTTATATGCTCTTTCGACCTTTATAATGCTTCAGTTGGCCTTAATAAATACCTATTTGCACTGAATTCTTATTATCCTGGCGTCTGCCTAAAACCTTACTTTTGAAAAGTTAATGCCGGTATCATAAGCAACAAAGTTAAGTGGGTTTAATTATGTATTAATTTACAACATTTTTAACGTTTTCTATATATCTTTCGCCAATCTGAATTCTAGAAATTTAGCTTTGTAAATAGAGGTTACAGAATTAATAACATGAAAAATGAATTTTTCATACGAGTAAAATACATGAACGAAAAACTCGTAATTAACTTCTTTATTGTCTTTTAATGTAAATTTGTATTTTAGTGGGGTTTGAGTATGTATTTTGTAGTAATGATATAGATTTTCAATATATTATCAAGTAAAATATTACATATTTTATGCTTTATAAGCTTTAGGAATTTGAATCGCCTGTTGACGGTTTGATGGTTGAAATACCAGTATAATTAACGTATTTCTCATTTTTTTAGGTTTATTTCCGTTATATTTAGACGTTAAAGATAAAATAAAAAATTCCTCTATTTGGAGGCGAAAGAAAACCTTTATCTATTCTTAACTAATTCAATATCGTTGATATTGATGTTAACGATGAAGGTCTTCATATCTTCTAAATAGAAGAGAAAAGTAATAAAGAACTGAAAAATGTAAAACGTAATAGACTTAATAATAATTTAAATAATCGTTATTTTTACTAATAGTAGTAATTCGTTCGGGCTGAAACTAACTTTAGTTTTGCCAGCATCTTAACAATTTATATCTGTGATAGTAATACTTTCCATTTGTAATATCATATACTGCAAATACTATCTTATTAAGTACTTTGCTGCTTTTATTTCCAGCATGATACCTTAAAACATGTGGTCTTCGTAATTATAACGAATTTTAAAGGTATATGATAGGTTGAAGACTTAGTCCAGGCAAAGGTTAAGGTTTTTTCCACTTAAACTATATAAGAAAGCATAGTCGGTTAATTATTAAGCCGCGTGAGGAATAGAATCTTTATGTTACGTGACTTTCTTAGTCGTATTGTTATCGTCAATCACCTGTTTAACCTGATAGTTTACGACGTAGTTTAAAAAGTCTTACTTGAAAATAATAAGTCACTAGATATAATATATTACATGTTATTTATTACGTTCGGTTAGAAGGTGGCAAGTTGAATGATAATAGGAATTGTTACAAATTTCAAGTCTTTTGCCATTATTACGATGATATCTTTTACGATTAACAGGCTCATTTAAATTCTGCTTTCTTTGACGTTAATATAGCTGTAATTTTCAATCCGAAGATTTTAGACCAGATTTTGAACATTAGGTCCACTCGTATTTACGATTAATATAGTATATCATTATGTGGTCTTCCTCATTTATGTAGCGAAAGTTATTATCTTAGGAGTCTATATTAAGCTAGTTCGACGTTCGTATCATTACAGTCGTAAACGAGAACTGTAATTAGTGTCAAAATCATTTATAGGTGGCATTTAGATATTGTGAAGCGTATTCGTATTCGTTTACACCCGTGACCATTACTCGTATTTACTCGCGAAGCGTAGCTTCTTCAATATTATCCTTTCCCACTATTTATTAACATAATATGAACTTATAAAACATCGGATTAAAAATATCTATTAGCGTTTCCTTTTCTTTCTTTTTTAGTTATTATTGTTATCTAGCATATTGAAGCCTAATCCATGTAATATTACGTAAGGTGAACTTTGTATTTGAATTAACTTTTTATATTGTCGTAAATTTCGCGGAAGTTTTTTCCTCCCATTAGGAAAGTTGGGTAATAGTCCTTGATATAATTTGGAAAGATGCCAGGGAACAGTAAGTGGAAACCAGCAAAAGGAACCTTTATCTACTTACCAATGTTGAAAAAAGGAATTGTCTTCGTATTAAAAATATTGTAGGGCTTTCTGTTATACCTTTTTATATTATTATAGATTTTTGTTAAATCAATAAAAGGCTTCTAGTTAATGTTAATCATTTTGATAGATCTGGGGAAAAGATTGCAATAATTGTACTAGTCCTCGGTGGTATTTCCTGCCGTTAATTTAAGCCTTGAAGTTTTCGAGTTACGATGATGGAGTTAATTGTTAGTCGCCTAGCCCAAGGGGTATAGTCTTATGGTAGTACTTGTAGTAGACTCGCGCATGTAGTTGTATTCTACCGTGTGAAGTTTTACTTCAAAGTATTTGTTGATTTTAAGGGAAGGATCAAAGGGTAAGGAAACTTAGCTGTAGGCAAGGTTTTGAAGGACTTAATGTTTTTTTTTTAGTTGACCGGATAACGCCAACGCCAATTCCTTTTACCACGTTAGCGGCCGCTGTTTCACGCGCTCTGTCGCCGTTGAAAGTATACTCCGTATTATTATGTGAAGGTGCTGGACAGTCGAGTAAATTAACAAATTGTTTATCATTAGCATGTAAAGATGTTTAATTTAATTAAGAATCGAAATAAATTTCCCCAAAACATGTGAAAGGGCGTTAAAGATCTTTAACGCTTTTGATCTTTTTTCTTTGTCCTTGAGAATCTACACTGAATAAAGCATTGAAAAGATTTGTATACAGCAATGTGCTATTTATATAGATGAAAGACTATGTTAAGACTACACCTGGAAAAATATGATATAACAGTAGATAAAAGAAAAAACAGTGATATCTTGACAAATTGAAAAACTGCTAAGATACCAAGACTATCATTCATACAGACTCAATCAACTATCACGGTTAATCTATATAAGTATAATCGAAGTACTGAAGTAGGAAAAGACTTATTTACGGAATTCCAAGTAAAAAAAAAGCAAAACTGCCATATAAATGGTAATGAGGAAAATACAAAGAAACACTTCTATTGCCCAAAGATTTATCTACTAGACGCAGTGATACTACAAAACAAAGAGCCGACAGTATTAAAATAACATTCAAGTAAAATGCAGTCGAAGTTAACTATATTGATATAAATCAATTATAGTAAAGTACTCAATTAATTATGGCGAAGAATAAAATCAATTGACCATAAATAGTAATACGTAGACAAGCTAATGGTCTTCCAAACTAAGAAGCAAAATATCTATCACTTGACTAAACAACACTACTATTTCCTCGACTACGATTCAAATTGACAACGTTGTAACGTCTTAAGGCTCATCAAATATTATTATGATTATTATGATTATTATTATTATTAAGATAATTAGGATAATAATTATGATAATTATAATAGTTATTATAGTAATGAAAACGATAATAATAATAATAATAATAATAATAATAATAATAATAATAATAATAATAATAATAATAATAATAATAATAATAATAATAATAATAATAA